>CM068953.1:141790748-141815031 GCA_035128595.1 Eptatretus atami
TGCCATTAACAATGATTGTTCCCTAGTTCGGCAATGATTAATTTTAAACACATTATATGTCTTTCGTCGGATGTTTATATGATTTTACTCCGACCAGTGTGTTTCAGGGTTTTCACGGCAATCCTTCCTTTCAAAAATCTGAAGGACATACTTTATGGATATGCGAACACAGAAACCCTTTGTGTTTAAGTAGGTGAATTTGCCAAGTTTTTAAAAAGATCATGCCCCAAATTGGACATGCCGAATAAACTGGTAATGAAGACTCCTCATCCCAAACAACTCACGTCCAGATGAATGCTCCCATTACAGAAGCAGAGGCTCCATGAAGCACCTGCGTCCTACTCTTGTTAATAAAGCAAAACACAAAAAGATCTCTTCCCCTTCTAAAGCACCACTGAGCCCGGATCAATCCTTGCGCTTCAGCGGCTCCTCGCTCCTTTCGCACAGGGTTGTTTGGGACTTGCCCTGCAACACAGACCCCATGGCTTGGTTTCGCCAGTTTATTCCTCGTCTGAATCACCTGTACCTCTAAATGTTTATATAATGAGCGTTGAATGTTACCCTCCCCACCTCACCTATTTCTCCCTTCCTTTCCCCCCTCCTCCCCCTTGCTCTTCTCTCCCTCCCCCTCCCCCTTGCCCTCCTGCATTCTTCTTCTTCTTCCTTCCCTGCTCCCCCTCCTCCTCCTCCCCCTGTCCCCTCCCTGGTTTGCAACCTCCAACTTTTTACTTACCAGCTCTCCCAGACTGACTTTACCCCCTCCATTGCCTCTCTCTGAGTCATCTCAGCTTTGTAGTGCGCCGTGTTAAAGGATTAGCGAACGATTGCCATCACTATCGTTAATGACACACCCAAGGATGTAAACTACTGAAGTGTTCCCCTTACATCTTTAGTCCTCCTAAAGTTAACCATGGAGATGGAGCAGTAATGGGGGAAGCCCTGAGAAAATTGGATGGTTGGAATATTCAGATGCGTTGCTCCTCTCTGACAGGTCGAGTGCTTTGGGTGAGGACTCCCCCCCAGATAGTAGGTCTCGATGATTACTTAATCTCTATATTTCTGATATCTTAGATTTTTTGTTCTTACAAAAAAAACTCCTCGAATAAAGCGGTAGATCTAAATTTTTCCCCAAATTAACTGCTTCTTTTGTCCAGAAAGAACAAATGATTGTTAAGAACCAGAAGCTACTGCCAATTCCAGCCGCTTCTTGTTAAAAGACTGAAAAAATATGATTATTTAAAGTATGGAACACCTGATTGCATAAAAAAACTTCTTGATTATTATTATAGCCAAATTTATATGTATAAACGTGGGACGTATCCTTTATGTAAAAAGTCCCAAACCGATTGCAGCTAATTAATAATGGAAGAGATTATTCTTCTTTTTACAAGGAAACTCGGGCGACTGCCAAGTGCATTGGCTCGAACTGGAGGGCTGAAGTTGAAAGGCACTGGTATTTTATAACACGCGACCTCCTGGAAGAGTTGCCGGGTATTGCTTTTTATTTCTGCACGGTTCTTCCCATCTCCTTCTGTTTTGTTTTTTAAGAAATTGTTTTCCTGGTATTTAGCTGTCATTGATTGTAAAATATAATCGCCAGCGGGATATTTTTTTTTTAAGGTTTGTCAATGTATATGCCCCAAAAGTGACAGTACAGTCACGGACAGCTTTCCTTCCACTGATTTCCTTCACTTTTCTTAATCATCTCACCTCCCGATGCCCTATTGTGTTTCAGTGGTGATTTTAATAGTCATTAGATCCAGTTCAGAGATCGAGAACAAGCGCTGAAGCGCGTTCCCAGCAGTTGCGAGGCCTTGTCCACTCTCTTGTATGCATATGATTTCTTGGTGATTGTTTGCGACTACAGCCCATGAACATCAACAATTTACTTTGGTGTCGTTGCTTGAGTTAAATAACATGTCACTTGCAAAGACTGATAATTTAACATTAGTCTCTCTTTTTAAACCTTGTTAAGTTTTACGACATCACTCCCGTCTTGGCTTCTTCTGATCATTTTTTAAATTAAAAATGCGTTCTTTTCTTTTCCTAGTCTTCAGAGAGATATTACTTCTCATTGGTTCTTTTAACACCTCTCTTTGAAATGATTTGTTTTTTGTAAAATCATCTTATAAAAAAATTGGCTTCAATTCTAAAATCACGGAATTTCGATTTTACAAATTCTTGTCAATGGTGGGTATAATATATAAAAAAGCACAAATCCCAGTCTTCTGTCAGCAAAGTATAGATAAACTTCACTAAATGTAAGCAAGGAGATAAGTATTTTAAAGAAAGAAAATCCTCTTTTTACCAACGACAGCACGCATTAATTATGATATAGGATGTACGTGCAGCGATTTTGAGAAACAAGCCTATGAATTGTTTTAATTAGAGAAGATGCTCTCGGATGTGCAACCCGACTTAGAGTGAAAGGTCTGTCGACATTCAGAAACTTGCTGTAAAACTTTTTTAACTTTTGAAAAAAACTAGCATAAGTCTTCATCGTTCACTGTTTAAGCTTACGTTCAAGTGAGAGAAATTATCGAGACAATGCTTCAGTTGAAATGTATTTTATTCCGGGATTTTACAGAATTTTTTACCACCAAAGAAAAGTAGATGAACGAGCAAGTGTCTGATTTTACCAAAATTCTACATACAATTTGGTGTAAGAAATCGCAAGCAATACTCTTTTTGAAACGGATTTACTGTACGAATGAACTTTTAATACTCTAATGCACCTTCGATGATCATAAAGCACCTGGACTTCTTGTAGTGTTAGCGCTGTTGAATTTATTAAAACATTTGGGATTTGCTGTGACAATACTTTTAATGTTTTTTAAGTTTAGTTTACAAGTATGGTTTGTTACCTTAATGTCGCCGTGCCCAGTCGTCTGTACCTTATTCCCCAAGAAAGGAGATCTCCAGGACCTGTAGAATTGGAGCCGATTTCTCTGCTGTTTGCTGGATTACAAATATCTTTTTCCAAGCCCTTGTAAACGTGTAAAGCCTTTCTTACTTTTTTAATCATTTTGATCATCCTTTGTATACCAAAAACCGGTCTGTTCTGATAAATTTTTTAAATGTCGGGATTGTGTGGATGTTATGTCTGTGCTCTTTCCAAAAAACAGAATCTGGCTTGTTTTTATTGACCAAGAGAAAGCTTTCGATTCATTAGCCATGAATATGTATTTTACACCTTAAAACATTTGGTTTTCGGGCAATTTTATCCCATGTCTCATCTGTTGTTATAATCATGTTTTTTTCATCATTAAAGTAATAATAGCCTGGTGCACCATTGATGGTTTAGGGAAGAGTCCTAGTCAAGGATGTCCGTTATTGCATTCTCTACTCGCTCTGTATTTGAACCCCTCCTAATTCTATCTTCGTGCTCGAGTCACCAGGCTTTCCTGTGATGCCAACTGAAACGCCAATTTTTACTCAGCATATGCTGATGATGTGCACGTGGTGTCGTGGGGTGCCTATGAGTGATGATGTCATATGATTAAATGACTTGGAAATTCTTTTTGGCTTTGCACAACTACAAAAATTGGAAGCAAATGTAAAGCTCTGTGATTGCCATACCCTGGCTTGTTGGTTTGCACTCATCTTCCCAAAGAAACTTGCCTGTGGAGCGAGAAGAAGGCATTCCGCTATCTAGGTGTGTCATTAAGACTTCCAGCTTTTTATGGCTCAGAAATGGTTAATTAATCAGTATTAAAAAATTTGATAATAGACTAGAGAAGTGGGAGAGGAAATATTACTTTACCTTGTCGTACAGAGGTCGTCCTCTGATGATTCAATAGACCTGTTGGCTTTCCTTGTGCACAAAATGATGCCCTGCACCCTCCTGAAAGCACTGCTGCTGACAATCCAAAAACAACACTGTGCTTGATTTTTTTTCTGTCGGGATGGCAAACATTGGGTCAAGCCTGAAGTCCTTTACCTTCCTTTGCAGATTGGTGGTCATGGTCTTGTTGACATTCTCAGCCGACTGATGGCCTTTCGAGTTGCCACTGTCCACTGCTTTATTTTCGCATCACTGCCATGGCACCCCCTGCCTAACCATTTGCTGAAAATGGCTGGTATGCTCGACTTCAATCAGAACTTTTTCTCATGGACTTGCAACATGTGACATCTCTCCATTGCCTTTGTTTTACCAAGACCTGTTGCAAGCCTAGCAGCCTCTTGTGTAGTCCACCGAGATATGGCTCACTACAACATCAACAACTTTCTTGACGAGCCTATCTTCTACAAATGCACTTTTTTCCTGAACATTCCCGATCACGTGTTTTTACATACAATGCTCATAAACTCCAGTATACGTCTCATACGAGATCTGCGGAGAGAACAAAACATGGCACTCGTCAGGCATATCGCACTACCGTTGGTATGCGCTCTTTGAGAACTGTTTCCCTACTCGTCCAGGAGTTCTGCGTACCTCCAGAAGTTTGGGACTCCATTTGATACCACCAACGCTGTCCCTGCAATCCATGCCCACTTCTTTCCACAGTTGCGTATATCATCAGTGGCATAACAGAAACTGTGATTCCTGTCTTCCTCTCCACTTCCTAGTGTTGCTAAAAGTGCCCATGTACCACCTTTGTATCACCATACGGCATCCCTATTGTGTGCAAAGATAGTTTGGATCCCGATGAAGGGATGTTGCCTCCGGGTCCCCCTGTTCCCACAATGGGCATGTCCATGTAAAACGGAGACTGGTGATATCTCTTGCGAGAATTGTACATATTATTTTACCTACGAATGTTTTATTTCCATTATTTTAATTGTTTTAAATTCTGTTTGTGCCCCTTTTGTATGCCTCTGAAGATTATTATACATGCCTATGTTGACTGTGCAAGACTGAACCAAACTTTTACCTTTTTATCACCAATTCTGCTGTCATATGAAAATTGTAATTTCTTTACGTACTTTTATTTTTGGGAATTTCCGTAAAATTCCAAAAAGTCATGTTGAATCTGCTCTCGTTAATATTTTATATCTGAGAGGAAATTAGCAATCTATTAAACAAGAGGAAATGCAAACTTCTTGCAAACACTGATGCTGATTACAATGTTTTAACAATTTTTAAGGCCCTTGCCGTGGCCAGATTACGTGCAGAATTTTATTTCACCAAAATATAATAATCTTGAACTGTTTAAGCAGAAATGGGTCACAGGAATGCTTTGTGTAAAGTAGAACCACAGTGATCTTATCATTTCATTTTAGCTGTGTACTTGACCTTTTTATTATGTCTCTTGTTTTGTTATGTTTATGTGTGTTTTTTTTAAGCTTGTATAAATAAAGTATACAAAAGTCAAAAAAAGTCTCTCTCTCTCTCTCTCTCTCTCTCTCTCTCTCTTCTCTCTCTCTCTCTCCTCTCTCTCTCTCTCTCTCTCACCCCTCCCCTCCCCCCCCTTTCCTCTTCCCTTCCTCTCTTTTCACCCATCTATCTCTCTCCCTCAACCCTCCCTCTGTTGAGGGGACTAGCATGTACGAATCATATTCGGAGTGAGCGACCGGTTGGGTGCAAAGGTCGCTGCATGTACAAGCATGCAAGAGGCCCTTACCGTGTGTGTGTGTGTGTGGTGTGTGTGTGTGTGTATGTACAAGTTGCTGTTTTGCCTGCTATCTCCACATGTGGTGGTGGTTCCGGAGGTGAAACAGACCTATCAGGTCTCAAAATATCCACCTCCATGTCTGTGTTGTGTTGATTGGATCTTCATATGCGGGTTTGAGAAATATGGAATGGAGTCCTCCCAGAGGCAGGCTCAAAGTTTCCACCTTCCTATTTGGTGAGGGATCACACTATCACTCGATAACTTTGGTATTTCTTCAGCTTCCAGGATCTTTCACTTCATACTTGAGGTCATGGTTTTTGGTCATTTTCTTAATCTCTGCATTGTTTAGTCCAAAATTACTGGTATTAACCCCTCAATTAGCAATGCCTTTTTTCTATTTTATTCCTAAATATGATATTTGATTGCAATGCTTTGTTTTTGATATTCATCTCGATGGGACATTAGTTCGAACGTGAGCAGTACTTCCATGTTTTCAGTGTTTGCTTTGTTCATGTTCCCACAATTTCTGGAACTAGGATATCAAATTTTTGCAGATTTGCCTGTGGATTACTTTACAAACTCTGTTGTGTAGTCCACGTGTACAGTGTTCCTACATATCATATATATATAATATATATATTATATATATATATATATATATATATATATATATGAGGTCCGTTCTAAAAAGTAACGGGACTGAGCCTGCCTGTGTGCTACACTTACACAACTTGAATGAACGGGTTGCGTCACAGACTTTCACAACATTCCAGCAATATAAATAATTGGTGATGGTTGACTGCGCTCATTGTGTGATTTTTCCAGGTCTTGCTTTACACGTTGGCTTTGGCTGAGTCGTCGCGCTATGAGTCGTTGCAGAGAGCCAATCTGAAGTTTATTACCAAGCTTGGCAAAACACCTTCGAATCCTTTGCAATGCTGCAGCAGGTCTACGGGAAGAAACGATGTCATGTACACTTGCATTTGAATGGCACAAGAGGTTCAAAGAGGGACGGGAGGAGGTTGAAACGATCCATGTCTGGAAGATCTTCAACGAGCAGAACGGCGCACAACATCGAGTGTGTGAAGCAGATGGTCTGCGCAGATCGTCGACTCCGATGCGGATGATTGCTGAGGAACTTTCCATCAACAAGGAAACTGTATGGAGCATCATCACTGAAAATCTCGAAATGCACAGGGTGTGCACAAAGATGGTCCCCAAGCTGTTGTCAGAACCAGAAACAGCAAAGAGTCATTGTCTATCAAGACATTATCGAGGCCTCGAGGACGATCCAGACCTGCTCGGAGAGTTATTACTGGCGATGAATCGTGGATATTCGAATACGATCCCGAGATCAAACAGCAGAGTCGTCAGTGGAAAAGTCGGCATCACCAAGACCAAAGAAAGCAAGGACGTTGAAGTCGAAGGTCAAGGTGATGCTCATCGCATTTTTTGACTCAAGGGCATCGTCCACTTGCAGTTTCTACCACAGGGTCAAACAGTGAATCAATACGTGTTCAAGGAGATCCTCCGGCCACCTCATGAGATCAGTCTGGGACAAGAGGAGGGATCTCTTCTTCTTCTCTTCTTCTTCTTTCGGCTGCTCCCGTTAGGGTCAACACAGCGGATCATCCGTCTCCATTTCCTCTATTCTCCACATCTTCCATTGACACTCCAACCACCCGCATGTCTGCCTCACCGCATCCATGAACCTCTTCTTTGGCCTTCCTCTTCTCTTCCTACCTGGCGGCTCCATCCTCAGCATCCTTCTCCCGATATACTTCCACTTCCCTCCTGTGCACATGTCCAAACCATCTCAATCTCGCCTCTCTCACTTTTTCTCCAAACCGTCCTACCTGCGCTGTCCCTCTAATATACTCATTCCTTATCCTGTCCATCTCGTCACTCCCAACGAGAATCGCAGCATCTTTAACTCTGCCACCTCCAGCTCCGCTTCCTGTCTTTTTGTCAGCGCCACCGCCTCCAAACCATACAACATAGCTGGTCTCACTACCTCTTATATACTTTCCCCTTCACTCTTGCAGCTACCCTTCTGTCACAAATCACTCCTGCAACTCTTCTCATCCACTCCATCCTGCCTGCACTCTCTTTTTCACATCTCTACCACACTCTCCGTTACTTTGGACAGTTGACCCCAACTATTTAAACCCATCCACCTTCCCCACTCAACTCCTTGCAACCGCACCTACCACCACCCTCCCTCTCATTTACGCACATGTACTCTGTTTACTCCTCACTATCATTCCCCTTCTCTCCAGTGCGTACCTCCACCTCTCGAGGCTCGCTCCAGCCTGCTCCTACTCTCCCTACAGATCATGATGTCATCCGCGAACATCATAGTCCATGGAGACTCCAGTCTGATCTCGTCCGTCAACCTGTCCATCACCATCGCAAACAGGAAAGGGCTCAGAGTCGATCCTTGGTGCAATCCCACTTACTTAAATGGGTCTGTCATTCCTACCGCACACCTCACCGCTGTCACACTGTCCTCATACATATCCTGCACCATCCTCACATACTTCTCTACAACTCCCGACTTCCTCATACAATGCCACAACTCCTCTCTTGGTACCCTATCGTAAGCTTTCTCTAAATCCACAAAGCACAATGCAACTCCTTCTGGCCTTCCTATACTTCTCCATCAACATTCTCAAAGCAAACATTGCATCAGTGGTGCTCTTTCCTGGCATAAACCCATATTGCTGCTCACAAATCATCACCTCTCCTCTCAACCTAGCTTCCACTACTCTTTCCCATAACTTCAGGGTGTGGCTTAACAACTTATCCCTCTGTAATTACCACAGCTCTCGCACATCACCCTTGTTCTTGAAAATCGGAACCAGTACACTTAATCTCACTCCTCCGGCATCCTCTCACTTTTTCAAGATTTTATTAAACGATCTGGTTAAAAACCCCACTGCCATTTCTCCTAAACACTTCCATGCCTCCACTGGTATATCATCTGGCCAACCGCCTTTCCACTCTTCATCCCTTCATAGCAGTCCTCACTTCATCCTTACTGATCCACCTCACTTCCGATTCACTATCTCCACCTCTTCCAACCTTCTCTCATTTTCTTCATTCATCAGCTCCTCAAGTACTCCATCCACCTTCTCAACACACTCTCCTCGCTTGTCAGCACATTCCCATTTGTGTCCTTTCACCCTGACCTGCAGCACATCCTTCCCAGCTCGGTCCCTCTGTCTTGCCAACGGCAAAATCCTTTTCCACTTCTTTTGTATCCAACTTCTCATACAGCTCGCCATATGCCTTTTCCTTAGCCTTTGCCACCTCTCTCTTTGCCTTTCGCCGCACTCCTTGTACTCCTGCCTACTTTCTTCATCTCTCTGACTATCCCACTTCTTTTTCGCCAACCCTTCTTCCTTATTCTTTCCTGTACTTCCTCGTTCCACCACCAAGTTTCCTTATCTTCCTTCCTCTGTCCAGATGTCACACCAAGTACCTTCCTAGCTATTCCCTCACCACTTCTGCTGTAGTTGCCTAATCATCCCACCCATCTTTACCACCATCCAACGCCTGTCTCGCCTCCTCCCTAAATTCCATGCAACAGTCTTCCTCCTTCAACTTCCACCATCTGGTCCTTGGTTCAGCCCTCACTCTCTTCCTCAACCTCACCTCCAAAATCATCTCCAGACCACCAATCGATGCTTGTCGAGCTACCCTCTCCCCTGCCACCACCCTTACAGTCTCTAATCTCTTTCAGATTGCATTCCTGCTTAAGATGTAATCCACCTGTGTGCACTTTCCTCCACTCTTGTACGTCACCCTGTGTTCCTCCTTCTTCTTGAAATACATATTTACCACTGCCATTTCCATTCTTTTGCAAACTCTACCACCATTTGCCCTTCCACATTCCTCTCGTTGAGACCGTACCTACCCATCACCTCCTCATCCTTTTATTTCCCTTCCCCAACATGCCCATTGAAATCTGCTCCAATCACCCCTCTTTCATCCTTGGATACACTCTCCACCACTTCATCTAACTCACTCCAGAAATCATCTTTATACTCCATCTCACACCCCATATGCAGGGCATATGCACTGATGACATTCATCATCACCCCTTCAATTTCCAACTTCACACTCATCACTCGGTCTGACACTCTCCTCACCTCAATACCCTCTTGACATAATCCTCCTTTAGGATTACCCTGACACCATTTCTCCTCCCATCCACACCATGGTAAACAGTTTACAAGAGGGATCTGTGGGAGAATAATGCCTGGGTGCTCCACCATGACAACGCCCCTGCTCACAGTGCCCTGAGCATCCGACAGTTTCTGCGGAGAGGAATGTGCCAACTCTGGAGCAACCCCCGTATTCACCAGACTTGGCCCCTTGTGATTTTTTCCTATTCCCCAAGCTGAAGTGGGTGATCAAGGGGATCCGATTTCCTGATGTGGAGGCCATCAAAAGGGCCGTGACGACAGAGCTCCGGAGGATTCCAGAAGAATCCTTTCCGGGGTGCATCAAATCATGAAGAAGAGGATGGACATGTGTGTGTGAGACTGGAGGGAAACTATTTTGAAGGGGAAAAGCTGTGATTTCAATATATTTTTTGTATAAAAAATTTCTGTGAAGTCAGTTCCATTACTTTTTGGATGGACCTTGTTATGTATATGTGTAAATAATATATATATATATATATATATATATATATATATATATATATATATTATATTACTAAAACTCTCATCTTGTATGTATTTTCCCGAAAGCAGCCAAACCGTACACGATAGCGCAAAAATTTTAGAGCACCTTCTCACCATTCACCTGTGGTGTGCAGTCTCAAGTTTCGTTCAAGTCAGGCAACGAAAAATATTATTAAAAAATCAATTCCGATTCAGTCAAGTACTCTTCGGAGTATTTTGATCAATGCAAACAACCCCAGTGGTATAGTTCGCTGGAGCTATCTTTTTTTTTTTTTTCGTGAAATGATTTTTTTCATCACCGCTGTCACAACGGGTTCACGGGTCATCTAGTATATATCTAAGATATATATATATATATATATATATATAATATATATATATATATATATATATATATATATATATATATATATATATATATATTCAGATATTTATCTGGTCTTTCAGACCACAGCCACCCCTTTTCTGTCCAGGACACAATCTTCGAGTTGTCTCCTCCTCTTAAGATTTCAACATACAACCTTACTGCTCACCTCCAATCCATTGTCCCCCCCCCCCAGAGAAATAGAATTGCCTCCCTGAAAGAGTGCAATCCTGATCTTCTGTCCAGGGTTTTAAGATTGCATGCACTGCCATTTCCTGTCATCTTCTACGTTCTACCAACACCCTGAGCCTTTATACTCCTGTTAACCCTCCCCAAACCAACCAAGCTGTGAATTTCAGGTTACTCTGCTGGCTTGTGTGTGCATTTATTGATGGTATCTTGCCTTGGTGTCGTGCAGAATTATGGGCCGAATAGCTATCCTGTGCCAAACCATCCTGTAACCTCCGCCATCTTCGAAGATGGATGTAGGTTACTGTTTTCACCCCTTTCTGTTTGTTTGTTTGTTTGTTTGTGAACAGTATTACGGAAAAACTCCTTGACGGGATTTCGACGAAACTTGGTGTGGGGTTAGGTATGGTCCAAGGATCATGCCATTAAATTTTGGACTTGGTCCCCCCCCCCCAACAAAAAAAAATTGTTAGAGAAATTTTTTTTTTTTTGGCATTTCTACATGTTTTAAGTGATTTCCAACCCCCCACCAAAAAAAAAATTGTTACCCCCCCCCAAAAAAAAATAGAGAATTTTTTTTTTTTTGCATTTCTACATGTTTTAAGTGATTTCCAACCCCCTCCCCCCCCAAAAAAAAAATTTAGAGAAAATTTTTTTTTTTTTGTATTTCTACATGTTTTAAGTGATTTCCAACCCCCCCCCCCCCCCCCCCAAAAAAAAAATGTTGGAGAAAAGCACTATAAACTGTCAGCACTGTTGACATCATATTTAATGAATAAGATATAAGGTTCACTTGAGTGACCCAGCAGTATTGGCGGCGGAGGTTTTTGCACTCTCCGAGTGCTCTCCCCTCTAGTTTATCCTTGTATTAATCATCATACTTGTTCTTATGATGTATGCATCCTCGAGGACTTTTACCTTTTGATACGTTTTGTTCACTAACATTCATCTCCCATGCTGAATCTGTTTAACCACCTTCAATAAGAATGATGTTCAATGGTGAACAGTTAAATTACAGTCGAATGATAGTAATTGTCTTAAGTCTTGTCATCTCCATCCATTCAATGTGTCCCTCTCTTCAATATTCCCCTGTGTTTTACAAGGATGAAACATAATGCTAGTCCAGTTTGCCACATTTCCTGATTTCATTTTTTTTGAGTTTTTTTATACTCAGCAGGTCCCTTGTGTTTGTCTGGCAGAAATACTCTCAATCATGTGCTTTTTGTTTCACCTTTTTATATACGTGGTGAAAGCTCGTGGAAGAGTTAGAAAGGGTGTGTGCAACTGCATCTTTTCTTGCGTGTAACAGAGAGCATATTCTGTCAATCAGACAGATTTTTTTTCCATGAATTGTTTGTTTAAAGAAAATTTTCAACAAAAGTATGATGAGTTACTTGACACAGGGGTACAAATGCATAACTTTTGTCATAATATGATTTCTATTTTCATTTCAGCTGCTTTTCTATCTGAGGAAAGTTCGTTTTGTTAATAACATGGGAAATACTGTATATTTTGATCATAATGGTGACCCTCCTGCAATCTATGAGCTTTTTAACAAGCATTTGGGTGTTGATGGAACGCTGCACACCTCTGCTGTTGGAATTTTCAACTCATCCGCTTCTCAAGGGAGGAAGCTTGAAATCAATGAAAGTGCCATACGGTGGAATGGGGGTACAGGAGTGGTAAGTGCAATTACCTTTTCATCAAATGAACATATTTTCACTTAATTTTATGGAGCATAAAATTCAGTGGTAGTGAACAAAAAGTATGGATTTATGGAAAATAATGATTGGTTAATTTAAACAACTCTGATACAGTCATTTAATTGCAGCTTTGGATTCTCAGAAATAGCTTGGGTTGAAAGAAATTTCAAAATTTCAGAATCATCTTCTTTCCTTCCCAGATGTATGATTAGTCACCCAATTATGCTTGTTTTACTTTGTGGTGCAGCAATACTTCCTTGATCAGGAAATGGAAGATTTTCACTCCCTTGAAATTCTGGACCTCATAAACAGCCAAGATAATTTATGGGCAGATCATATATCAAATCAATTATCCAAAGCTAGCTCCAGAATGTGTATCTTTCACCATGACAAACCTTTCCTCCGTAAATCTCAACTTCTTACAACTTACATGGCCTGTGCTTGTATCACAATGAAATACAGTACTATCTTCCACGATGCATTGGTGTCCCACCTCACACTCTGCAATCCTGTTTGCTGTGTAAATAATTCGTTTCTTCCCCCCACATTTGAGGCTCAGGGCCAGTTGCTCTTTCATAACAGAAACGTTATTCATGTCTGTTTTGCAGCATGTCTTTTCTGATCTTGCCCCCCTGTCAGTGCCGGATTAAGCCTCGGCTGGCCCTAAGGCACATTTTGAAATTTTAGAGAATGGCCTGAAAATTTTACATTAGATCTCGAGCTCATGGAAATGGACCCCAGACAAAAGATGAACTGATTCAAGAACAAAATATTTACTACAAAAAAGGACAAATATTTAATGTGAAAATATTTTTTGGCCTGAATTTTTGGCTGGCCCTAAGGCACATGCCTTGTCTGCCTAATGTTTAATCCAGCACTGCCCCCTGCTCTTTCAGATCCCCAACCACCCCTTTCCTGGTCAGGACACAATCTTCCAGTTACCCCATCCTCCTTAACATTTCAAAATACAACCTTACTACTCACCTCTACTCCATTATCCCCAACCCCACCCCCCCCCTCAGATATATGGAATAGCCTCCCTGAGTGAGTACAATCCTAATTTTCTGTCCAGTGAACCATTACAGATTTTCTGTCTCTCTTTCTCTCTCTCACTTCTCTCTCTCTCTCTCTCTCTCTCTCTCTCTCTCTCTCTCTCTCTCTCTCTCTCTCTCTCTCTCTCTCTCTCTCTCTCTCTCTCTCTCTCTCTCTCTCTTTCTCTCTTTCTCTCTTTCTCTCTTTCTTTCTCTTTCTCTCTTTCTCTCTTCTCTCTTTCTCTCTTTTCTCTCTCTCTCTCTCTCTCTCCTCTCTCTCTCTCTCTCTCTCTCTCTCTCTCTCTCTCTCTCTCTTTTCTCTCTCTTTCTCTCTCTTTCTCTCTTTCTCTTCTTTCTCTCTTTCTCTCTTTCTCTCTTTCTCTCTCTCTCTCTCTTCTCTCTCTCTCTCTCTCTCTCTCTTCTTCCTCTCTCTCTCTCTCTCTCTTCTCTCTCTCTCTCTCTTCTCTCTCTTTTCTCTCTCTTTCTCTCTCTTTCTCTCTCTTTCTCTCTCTTTTCTCTCTCTTTCTCTCTCTTTCTTCTCTTTCTCTCTCTTTCTCTCTCTTTCTCTCTCTTTCTCTCTCTTTCTCTCTCTTCTCTCCTTTCTCTCTTCTCTCTCTTTCTCTCTCTTTCTCTCTCTTTCTTTCTCTTCTCTTTCTCTCTTTCTTCTCTCTCTTTCTCTCCTTTCTCTTCTCTTTTCTCTCTCTTCTCTCTCTTTCTCTCTTCTTTTTCTCTTTTTTTCTTCTTTTTCTTTCTCTTTCTCTCTCTCTCTCCACTGTTAGTCCACACCAGCAATTTCAATGGTATTGAAAAATATATTTCAAATAATTATCACAGAAAAATGTTGTTGCAGAAACCACACTCAGTTTGCAGTGAGTCGTGTCAGCCTGGCACACGGAAGGTTGAACGAAAAGGAGAACCATTTTGTTGCTTTGACTGTATACCCTGCACAACAATGGAATATTCCAATGTCACTGGTAAGGTAATTTTCTTGTGCGATAAATTTTATCATTATATCCTTTGGGACATGTTCTTGGTTTTATTCATTTACCTTTTTCTTTTTCTTTTTTTTCCTCAAGCCAATATAAATCGAGAGATATGGCTGGATATCTCGGAGGCCCAAAATTGTTTGGGTTGACATAATCTTCGGCTAAGAGACAGTCTCGGAACCTTCACTTGTTCATCATAATATCACAGCAACTCCTGTGTTTCAACCACTTTCCTTAATGTGTAACCACTTTACTTGGCCTTCACAGCCAAAGGGTGGAGGCATTATGTTGTCTGTTTGTCTGTCCGACTGTGCATCCATCCATCATCAGTTTTTGTTATCATGGTAATTTGTGAACCATTATAGAGCTTTTCAACTAGGCAAAAGTATGGACTGTCAAAGAAAGAAGACCTTGTTGGCCCATCCCCCACGCAGTGGGAGGTGGGGTTTAGCAATCACTTCTGCATTTCTGTCTGTCCAGGCCTAAACTTTTTTTTTTACCATTTGAGCTTTTGTCATCAACTTTTCAGCAAACCTTTATTACGAGAATATGGTGAAGTCAAATTAATAATTTGTTGAAAAGGTCAATGTCACACAAAATCATCAATTTTCATCCAATAGACCTGAAATTTAAGAATTTGCACATTGGGTCACTGAATTGGTTCACCAATCAAAAGCTAGAAGCCAATTTTTTTTTTTGATTAAAAGTCAAGGCTGCATAAAATCATTAATTTTCATCTGATTGACTTGAAATTTGAACAGGGTTTGCATATTGGGTCACTGAATTTGTTCACCAATAAAACGCTCAAAGCCAATTGTATTGAGGTCAAAGATCAAGGTCACAAAATTGTCAATTTTCATCTGCTTGACTTGAAATTTCGCATATTAGGTCACTGAAGCCTATTGCTTTTGAGGTCAAAAGGACAAGGTCGCCTAAAATCGTCAACTTTGTTGTCTTTCTACCTCCACCACAGAAGGTGGAAGGAGGCTACGTTTTCATCCCGCTCTGTTTGTCTGTTTGTGTGCAGGATATCTCAAAACGTTGTGGAGGAATTCGGATGAAATTTGGTGGGCAGTTTGGGTTTGTGTGCAAGGTCGAATTGATTAGATTTTGGTAAAGATCTGGATCCAGATCCGGATACGAGAATTTTTACATTTTAAAAGTGATTCTTTACCATTGAGAAATAGGGCTAAACCGATATACAGCACAAAAATTTATTGGGTCCGATATGTTCTACTGGATCAGGCATTGCTTGGCGGAGGTATGCGCTCTACCGAGTGCCCTTCTAGTTTAGCTGTTTTTGTCATGTTTAGCATATAGAAGAAGAAGAAGTCCGATTACAAAGTGCACATGGATGGACTTTACATTTTTAGATGCTTTGTCGTTGACTTTTGGGTTCAAAAGGTCGATAGTCTAAATCCATGTGAGCTTTAATTGGCAATCTTTATTACTGTGATAACTCATGAACCACTGAAGATATTTCAACCAACCTGGGCAGAATTATAGAATGTAATCCATATGCATATGAAGTGCTTCCATTTAACATTGATTGCATGTGTACTTTACAGTGGGGGAACAAAGGTCCCAAAATTCTTATGGTTTTTGAATTCACTCCACAATGGAGTATACCAATTTTCAAAAATACAAAAATGAAGCTGAGAACATGCTCTTTCAGAATCTGTAAATAACTGGCATTCTCAAACTATAGGGGCGAATACAGCAGGGGGGTCATGCTTTTCTTGGCTACTCAAGTCCGACTTGAAAAGTGGATTACAAGGCAATGGATCATTCCAGCGAATTGAAACTTTTACAGCATGTATAAAACAATGTACGGCAACTCAAGAGTTGAAAATAATTTATACATGAAGTCAGATATAGGGTCAAAGGTCAATCATGTCATGTTTTCCAGTGGTAACCGATGTTCGCATTTTTCATAATAAGGTTTATCAGTTATTCCTGCTCCCAGGTATTTTGTTGAAGATATTTATACGTCATCTTCATTCTCTCCAAGCTTCATCAGAACAGATTCAATTGTTCTTGAGTAATTGCAGTTCCACCTGAACCAAATGGTTTGATAGGAATTTGAAGTTGTCTCTCCACAGAGCACACAATGATCACCCAACATGAGTACTCCACAAAGTGAGATAATGAGGTCATGATATGATGACATTTTGTAATGACACAGAGTCATCATCATTGTGTGAATATCTGGCCATATCATGATTCAAAGAAGAGCAGTTGCAGTTGGTAAGCAGGTTGTTTGTCCGATTGGAGAACAGTGCAAGCACACAGGGTAAGCAATACTGGTAGCAGGGAATCACACTCTTACTAATCATGTTGAGTGTGTGAACAGAGATTTTATTTGTAATATTCAGATAGAGCTTGCTCCACTGGAAAGTGTTGAACGACCTGTGAAGATCAACATGTGTGTGCTGTGTCAATCTCAAAAATGAAGCCAGAAACTAATAACAGCGAGGTCAATATCAACTGTTAATAAATACCGGTCTCAGCAAGAGCTTCTGAAGGTGTGTACCTTTTGTGATGGGCAAGGATATACTAGATTAACTAGAGCCATTGCAGCGTAGATTTGCATGCACTTTTTGAGATCAAGAGACGCCATAGATCAAGAACATAATTTCTCTCTTTATAAAGAGAGGGATCACATTCTTTATTTACTGAAACCATATTAATGAATGACAGATCTGAGAAAGTTACTCCCTGATGATATGAGCTACTTGTGCCTGGATCAAACAAAGCATGCCGACAGGATTTGGATAGTTGCACGTCTCTTCATCACAAACCTCTTCACGATCGACATTCAATAAAACATGCATGTAACTCTCAGCTGGAGTTCATTCAACACAAGGTACCTGTCGCAAGAACCAACCATGAAGACCACTATTGGCTATTGCCCAATGCTCAATCATTGCAGCACAGATGCAAGCACTGTGTACACCATTATGAAGAATCTGCAAAAAATCTATAGAGAAACTGAGATAAAATAAACAAAGGTGTTGGGTACTTCTGTGACTATGCTGATACTATACTGAATGCTATTTTGAGAGAACCTTCCCATGCCCAGTGTGACAGGATATATATGGTGTTCAACGTATACAGTGCCGATTCCATCAAGTCGAGGGAGAGAGAGAGAGAGAGAGAGAGAGAGAGAGAGAGAGAGAGAGAGAGAGAGAGAGAGAGAGGAAAGAGAGAGAGAGAGAGAGAGAGAGAGAGAGAAGAGAGAGAGAGAGATATACAGTGGGGAGAACAAGTATTTGATACACTGCCGATTTTGCAGGGTTTCCCACTTACAAAGCACGTAGAGGTCTGTAATTTTATCATAGGTACACTTCAACTGTGAAAGACGGAATCTAAAACAAAAATCCTGAAAATCACATTGTATGATTTTTAAATAATTAATTTGCATTTATTGCATGAAATAAGTATTTGATACATCAAAAAACAGAACTTAATATTTGGTACAGAAATCCTTGTTTGCAATTACAGAGATCAGATGTTTCTTGTAGTTCTTAACCAGATTTGCACAGACTGCAGCAGGAATTTTGGCCCACTCCTCCATACAGATCTTCTCCAGATCCTTCAGGTTTCGGGGCTGTCGCTGGGCAACACAGACGTTCAGCTCCCTCCAAAGATTTTCTATTGGGTTCAGGTCTGGAGACTGGCTAGGCCACTCCAGGACCTTGAGATGCTTCTTACGGAGCCACTCCTTAGTTGCCCTGGCTGTGTTTCGGGTCGTTGTCATGCTGGAAGACCCCGTCACGCCCCATCTTCAATGCTCTTGTTGAGGGAAGGAGGTTGTTGGCCAAGATCTCGTGATACATGGCCCCATCCATCCTCCCCTCAATACGGTGCAGTCGTCCTGTCCCCTTTGCAGAAAAGCATCCCCAAAGAATGATCTTTCCACCTCCATGCTTCACGGTTGGGATGGTGTTTTGGGGTTGTACTCATCCTTCTTCTACCTCCAAACACGGCGAGTGGAGTTTAAACCAAAAAGCTATATTTTGGTCTCATCAGACCACATGACCTTCTCCCATTCCTCCTCTGGATCATCCAGATGGTCATTGGCAAACTTCAGACGGGCCTGGACATGCGCTGGCTTGAGCAGAGGGACCTTGCGTGCGTTGCAGGATTTTAATCCATGACGGCGTAGTGTGTTACTTATGGTTTTCTTTGATACTGTGGTCCCAGCTCTCTTCAGGTCATTGACAGGTCCTGCCGTGTAGTTCTGGGCTGATCCCTCACCTTTCTCATGATAATTGAGGCTCCACGAGGTGAGATCTTGCATGGAGCCCCAGACCGAGGGAGATTGACTGTTATCTTGAACTTCTTCATTTTCTAATAATTGCGCCAACATTTGTTGCCTTCTCACCAAGCTGCTTGCCTATTGTCCTGTAGCCCATCCCAGCCTTGTGCAAGTCTACAATTTTGTCCCTGATGTCCTTAGACAGCTCTCTGGTCTTGCCCATTCTGGAGAGGTTGGAGTCTGATTGATTGAGTGTGGACAGCTGTCTTTTATGCAGATAACGAGTTCAAACAGGTGCAGTTAATACAGGTAATGAGTGGAGAATGGGAGGGCTTCTTAAAGACAAAACTAACAGGTCTGTGAGAGCCGGAATTCTTTCTGGTTGGTAGGTGATCAAATACTTATTTCATGCAATAAAATGCAAATTAATTATTTTAAAATCATACAATGTGATTTTCAGGATTTTTGTTTTAGATTCCGTCTTTCACAGTTGAAGTGTACCTATGATAAAAATTACAGACCTCTAGGTGCTTTGTAAGTGGGAAACCCTGCAAAATCGGCAGTGTATCAAATACTTGTTCTCCCCACTGTATATATATATATATATTTAATATATATATATATATATAATATATATTTATATATATATTATATATATATATATATATATTGTTACGGCTGTGGAAATTGGCAGACCACCATAAAGGACCTTAGATCAGTTATGACGATAAGTATATGTGTAGTTAGATTTCCCCACCATTGTTTAGAGGGAATTTCCGTGTTCACAGGCTGCGATCCTTTGAGTTAGCCGTTTTTCTTCTCTCTAACATTATTTTGGACCAATCACCCCCCAACAACCAAATTGCCACCACCAACATCATTCCCAAACAACACAACTCAAACACCACCACCTTCGCCTCTTTACCTCCACAACTCCACCCCGCAAACATCGCTTCACCGCCATTCTCAAACGACGCCCGCCAGCAACCAAATCGCCACCACAACACCCTTCCCAAACCATCACAGCAAACTCCCACCACCTTCGCCTTTCTACCGAACGCCGTGCCATGGGTTGTGAATGGGTTCCTTTCGCCTCGAAAAACGGATCAGGAATGATTCACGCCCACTTTCTTCCATCCAATGGCTGAGCATCAGGTGGTGTAGCCCCGCCTCCGAACCCACTGTGATCCACAAATTTGTATAGGCGCTCCTCCCCCGGCCTATATAAGCGCGAGCGCAACGCAGCTCGCGGCAGTGTGGCAGAGTCGGCAGTCTGGACAGTCGGAGACGTGGCAGTCAAGTCGAGTGCAGTGTGTCGGTCGCGGCAGTCAAGTCGGGTCTGGAGAGTGGCAGTCTGGAGTCGGTGGAGTGGCAGTCTGGAGGGTCGGAGACCGGACAGAGCTCGAAGCAGACGGGAAAGGCAGACGGGGCCGATCGACGGAGAGAGCTCACCGGCCACGCCAGGGGCACGAAGCCAGGCACAGCTACGCTGACATCGCGGCTTGCCGCCATCGCGCCACGAGGGCGCGGGTAAGACCTTCGGTCTCGTGGACCTGGCCGCTCATCCAGGTTCCACGCACATTTGGTCCACGAACCTGTCTGCCACCCTTGCCTTTGAGGGTGGCTTTTTCCTTTGCTTTTGTGTAAATGCATGTGGTGGCGCCGTCTTATAAGTAGAATTGTCTAAGCTGTGCGTGTGAAATAAAGTATTCGGTTGTAATTCTTCATTTGCTTGTTTCACTGTATACGTGCCTGAATTACTGTATGGCTGTAAAATACGTGCTTGTCTGAGTGTGCAATAAATGTGCTTGTTGAACTGTTCCCCGTTTCGTTGCGTCCTTTCCCTTGTTTGAAAGTTCCATCTTGCATCACGGAAGGAATTGGTAGAAGGGTGTAAGCACCCGGTAAATAATCACGTCCGTTGGGGCCGGCGATAACACCGCTCGGTTAATCACTGAAGCACGGAACGGACCGCTTAAGTGGTTCGTGTCCTAGGCCGGCCAGCGGCGAGGTACGATCACCCGGTTAACTACCTCTGCAGGAACTTAGGTAGGTCGAGTTTGGCGAACAACCCTATCCTGCACGGGTGGCCGATTGGCACGATTGTGTGGGGTCGAAAGACCCACCCGTGACTAGCTCCTGGCGGTAGTTCCAAGGAGGGTCACGACTGAATTGTCCGTTCCGGTGGGCGACGCCGCGATTTGAGTTACGTGGCCGATCGCACGCCGGGCGGACCGAAATTCGTAACAATATATATATATATTCCAACATTTGATATGATGAGATGGAGATTCCAGCAAGCAGGATCAATTTCCATGCACATATCAACAAGAAGAATGAGCTTGTAAGATACCTTATCCCGAGATGGAAGATGAAGATTCATCTGCTTCCCGAATCAGTAGAACTATTCCTCAGCTCCACCCAGACATGCCGACTGATCCGTATATCCATCCAAGATGTAGAAGAGCTCCATTCCAAACACGATGAGGCAGACACCAATTTGATTCTCCATGCTCACCATTACTTCAAACAACAAAAATTTCATCATCAGATTGCGTTGACACAGATGTATTGGTAATTACTACTTATCATGTGATGGACCAATCTTATTTTATATGCAGCACGAGGCTTAAAGGTGGCATCATTGGCTGATGGTATGGCTGTGCCATGAAGCTAATTCAATGCCCCTCTGTAGGTTAGGGCAGGAATTTGTCGTTCTTTCAGGGTGCTGGTGATGGCTCACCTCCTCTTCATGAAGGGCACTCGTGATCTTTTATGTCCACCATCAAATGCAGGCAGAGGAGACACCCAGTTTAACGTCCATCTGAGGAACGGCACACATTGATGAATCACCCTGCCTGTGAAAAACCTGGATGACAGATTAAAACTTGGTTGGGATTCAAACCGAAACAGATTACAGGCTCTTGTGCATACCTCGAGGCCATCCTGCCATCTGATGTGAGGTACATTGTGGAGGGAGATCAAATTATTCTGATGTTGTTGAACAAAGGAAAGTCCAAAATATATCTCAATGTGAATGCAATCTGAGATGATACCCCTGCCACTCAGAAATATATTCTGGCAATGCATGCACTGACGGGATGTGACACTGTGAGCAGCCTAACTAGGATGACAAAAGAGAAATCCATCAACGGAGCAGCCCAAAACACTGTGTGCATTAGTTTGTTGGGCGATCCCTACTGATTTCAAACGATGGAGGATGTTTGCCTGAGCTGTGAGATGTTCAACGTTGGTCTCGATGGTGACTTCCAAGATGTGAAATCAGCTTTTAATATCATATCTTGGCAGTGAATAATGCATTGAATGCGCAACTGCCACCCAGCAATAATACTCTTCAATACCATATCAAACGAGCAGCATTTCGAGTGAACACATGGTAAAATGCCTTCCAATCTCAGATGAACATTCTATCACCTGCTGTGCATGGATGGATGTTGAAAGACGGTGCTTAAAAACCAAATATGTGTGATTGGAGTGCTATCAACTCCTCTCTGCAGATTACTTGTGGATGTAAATCATCCCAATGTGGCACCAATTTCTGTAAACGCAGAAAAACATCATGTGCCATGTACTGAAGCCTACAAATGTGACAAATTGACCTGCAAGAATAAGTCGGATGAAGAGGGGGCATATTCGGAGACAGAGGATTGAAGATTGTAAGTGGAATATTATTGTCAGTTTCCCCATCTCCAATACGTGATATTGTGTACGAAAAACAATGACATTCTGTCTGCCCTTTCAAGCTTGTTGGAACTTCTGGTAGACAACTCCTCATTACCACCAAGGTGCATGGGTATCAAGAATGTATCTTTCACCAGGATCACCTTCACTGGATTTGATGAAACATTTAGGGGATGAACGTTGAAGTGTAAGCAATAAGACAAGTGTGTTTTACTCGATTTATTCTTATCAATCACCCCCCCCCGTAAGAAGAATGTTGATCAGTTACCCCTGGAAAACACTATTCAATTGGCCTTCATCCCCTTATCTGACATCATATATGACTGCCATGATTTTTTTTATAAATATTTTTGTGTTTGAATGCATTGCTTTACACATCCTGCAAAGACTCCAACACTCTGGGATTATCTGCTGCCTTGTAATCCGCTTTTCAAGTCGGGCTTGTGGAACACGCAAATGTCAATCAAGACTGCCAACTCCGATGAAAAACAAAACAAAATTGTATACATTGTCGAGGCTCATGGAAGAGCTAGTTCTAGTACACTGAATGGATTAGGATGCAACAGGACAAAAGTAATAGTAGAATGGGGGGAAACACCAACAGCAGAGTTGAAGACCAAGATAGAGGCAGACTTGGACCCATTTTTTGGCCATAAGGCCCTGAACTAGACAGCAGAGAAGGTGGTGATCAGATTCAGGAAAGGCTCAATACCTTAATAGATTGGACAAAAGATTGGCAGATGCAGGGAGTGGAGTAAGCAGAAACCACAGTGCCAGGGAGCTGTAGGTATAGCTAACACTGTACAGAAATTTAGGGAGGCCTCATTGAGAATATTGTGTTCCGTTTTGGTCACCACATCTGAGGTAGCCCTAAGAACAAGTGCATCTCCATCACTACATTTACCCACTAAACTGCTACTGATACGATTGCAAATTTAGCAATAATGACTGCACCACTCCTGAAACAAAGTTATGAAAGCAAATACTATGAAATTCCAATCACTTCTTTGTTATATCGGTTTTAATCCCCTTTTTCAGGTTTCAGAAGGTGGAATAGTGTGCTCCAAGACTGAAAGTATCCAGCTCCATTGTGGTGAAGGATCACATTTCAACAACCAAGTTGTGATGTTTTGTTGTTCATCTCTATTATAATACCAAGCTTGCACACTAAAAACTCCGCCGTCACACGATCCCTATGAAATTGCTGTGGCACTTAGCAGACATGCCGACAATGTTTGGGAAGTCTTGGCGTTCCATAGTACCACTTGCATTTTGCACATGCGTATTTTGTCATTCCCCTGTACGGTCTGTCGGCTGCTACCAGCTATGTTGTACTGCTATCCCGTGCATGTGCACGGGTATCGCTAGTAAATCTTTATTCTGAGGTTTCTTTTTTCATGATCGTCACTGAACCCCAGACAGCCTTCAATTATAGTTTGTTTCTTGTAGTTTTCCCTGGTATAGCTAAAGATCTCAGTGAGGTTCTTCTATATTACTCCCATTGCTCCAACTATCGCTGGTACAATGTCAGCATGCTTCATCTTCCAGGTTCTTTTGACTTCACTTTTCAAATCCTGGTAGTTGGTCATTTTCCTGATTTCCGCATTACTTAAACCAGTCGGTGGGTACTGACACCTCCATTAGTACTATATCTGGTCGCACTACTTTGTTTTTGGTTCACGAGTCAGTAAGTGACCACGATATTCGTCATGGGTGTGTGTCTGTCTGTTGGGTAGTCGATCCAGTCGAAAAAAAAAATATTTTTTAAATTTTTTTTTGAAATTTGTTCTACCCTTAT
>CM068953.1:141815041-141827466 GCA_035128595.1 Eptatretus atami
TTCCGTCGATATGTTTGTCTGTCTGTCTGTCCCTCTGTTCGGTACAGTGCTCCGTTAATACAATGGCGATTTCAATGAAACTTGGTTGGTAGGTTCATACCATGACCTAGTTGTGTGCAAATGAGAACCGTTGCTATGGACACCACCGTTGCCTAGCAACGGGACTTTGAAATTTTTGAAAAATCATAAAAAAATTATTTTTTCGAAAATCAAAAATCGGGCCATGAGCGACTGTGGGCAGTACATTCAGCCATATTGTCAAAAATTTTCAGCCGGATCCTATGAAAACTGTCGGAGAAGATAGACTTTGAATGAACCCTGGTCGAAAATAATAAAAAAACAAGTTCGTTATATCTCAGAGACTATGAGTCAGATATACATGAAACTGGTATTGTAGGTTCATGGTATGTCCTAGTTATGTGTGAGAAAGAACTGTTGCTATGGACCCCTCCGTTGCCTAGCAACGGCCGAAAAACCTCTAAATGTGGGGTATTTTAACGAAAAAACAATCTGCAGCATTAACCCTTGAAGCTAGAATCATGAATTTTCGTGTGCTTAATCCTCGGGTCATTCCCCATCGAACGGGCCCATCGTGTCAGGTTCTATTGGGTAGGCGGCTACCCATGTCCGCCTACCGGCTTGTCTGTCTGTCTGTCCCGAGCATAGCTCCGTGGGTTTTGATCCGATCCTGATAAAATTTGGGTGGGAGGTTTATATCATGATCTTGTTGTGTTTTCCTGAGAATGGGCATGCTGCGCCCATTATGGCAGAGCCACGCCCCAAAAACATGTGTTTTTAGGGGGTAGCCGATTTCAAGTTACACTTCTCCGAGGAGGTTTGTCGAATCTGGCAGGGGTTTCGGTATTTGGTTACCAATGGCACCTGCATAGCCCCACGTAGCTCGATTTTTCATTTTCGTCCCAAGGTCAAGGTCACAAGGTCACGAACCTAGAAATGTCAAAAAAATCAATGAATTGGGCATCGAGCTCCTAGGGTTTTCAACTGTTTCGAATGAAAGTTGGTATTCAAGTAGTGCTCTTGGAGTACTACAACTTTCATCATTCACGTTTTTCCCGTTTCCCGCCAGTTTGTCCGTGGCGTCCCCTCAGAGGTCAAAAAAATAAAAAAGGCGAACCGTGTACATTGCTCGTGAACCATCGCCGTCTCCAGACTTGTCTATGTTTACGCTTGATGGGATGGTCAGGATGTACGTTAACACTATATCTTCATTTTCAATGATTGCTTTTGGGTTGTGCTTCCATGATTTTTCCGAGACAGGTGTTAAAGGTATTGTTGATGTGCCAGTGGATTACTCTGATTAAATTGTTGCTCCTTTACGTATACAGCTGTTTTGACATCGTGTTTTCTTTTTTTACATCCTGAGGGAAGATGATTGGTGCATTCTGTTTCTATGTTTCTACCTAACAGAACCTACACTTGTCTGATTGACTTCATCCCGACATCTTCTTGAAGCCTTTGCTATAGTGTCATTGGTCTTGGGCATTTAATATGACTTGTTCTCCATTCCACTTTTGCTGATCTCTTCTTCGCACTCCAATGAGCTTTTTATTGTCGATCCCCAATCTGTCCAGCTCTTTCTTTGAAGCTTCCTGCTCTTTTGTTGTTTCCCCATTGTCAGTGTATGTTTATTGATATTTCATTTTATACTTGTTCTTTGTCTACTTTGCATTCATTGGGGCTGTATTTGTTGCTCTTTATATTTTATGTGTAGCATCTTCTATTTGCACCTGTTCTTGGAAATATATTTCAAGGTGAGTTAGAGACATCTTTTATGTCTTGTTGTCTAAATGTTTGTGTACAAATTGGCTTCATTAGGCTGGTAAGCTTTTCATATAATTGGGAAATCCCGCAGTCGTCATTCTATGCACTTGGTTGAACTCCATCAGGCCACCACCTCCTTCTCATCTCGGCATGTATTGTTTTTTGTCGAACGTTTTGTGATGAACCGAACATCCTCTGAAATCTCATGAGATTTCGTGATATGGATTACTAACATGTAATAATCACTGGAAGTTGCATTGTATCACTTCCCAGATGACTCCAACTTGAGCAGGAGAGTTCCCCACCTCCACCGGTTACACGATGGCAGCATCCATCTTTGCCGATCTGGAGTTAGTCTTTCCAGAACAGGTCACACATTATGGGGAAGCCAAGAAGACACAGAGAATGAATCTTTATGTAAGTTGTTGGTCTCGATAAAGTTGAGAATTAATATTTTATGTGATTACCAACAGGAATTTAAAGTGATATTTTATGGAGCTATTTTTTCGTGATATTTTAGGGTAGTTACGACACTCCATAAAGTGGAGCGACACCACGTAAAAATATTTTGGAAAATGCATTTCCAAAACATGTTTATTTGCCATTTCAAGTTCACTCATCCACAGGACAAGATATAATAAATGAGTTGTTCAAATGTTACCTGGACTTTTGTTTCTTAAAAGGTTGTAAGCATTTCTGTGGTTGAATGTCAAAGTATAATTTACCGCTACACTGCAGATTCCACTGAATGCCACAAGTGTGTGCAGTACTATTGGTCTACAGAGATGCATGATGGTTGTGTCCCAATGCCAGAGGTTTTTTTGGCCTTCTCTGACCCTTTGGCTCTTGCACTTCTGGCTTTTGCTTTGCTGGGAAATGTACTAACAATGGCAATTGGATTGCAAATGTTTCTGAATCGTAACCTGCACATCATGAAAGATACAGATTTGACTGTTTGGATACCACTGTTATTAGCAATATCTACCTGTTTTCTAAGCAGCTTGTCTTTCATGGGCCAGCCCAGTGAAGTTTCTTGCAAGTTCAATGAAGCTACAACTTGTGCCTGCCTCACACTGGCCATTATCTGTGTAATGAACATGACACTTCACCTTGTAAATAATTCAAAATGTAAGATTATTTATGTATTTGCTAAAGTCAGTGAATTTGTACTTTCTAATTGTGCTACATTTCGTGGTGATCGAGTTAGAAGAAGACTGAACCGCTTACCACTGTGTGTAAGTTGATATTCGCTGTATTAATTTGTTGGATTCAGTATCTTTGCTTTTCCATTCCGATGATATGATGGCTGTCTCTTTGACTGACAAAGCAACTCTTTTCGTTTCTCTTTTCTCCTCTAATTTTATATTGGAAGACTACCATTCTAATACCCCTGATGTACCCCTTACCAATCCTATCTCTTCCGATAATCTCATTTCATACTGTCAAAAAAGTACTTCTCTCTGTTGATGCAAGCAAGGTGTAATGCCGAAATGGCATTCCTCCTCGTATCTTGAAGACGTGTGCTTCAGAACTTGCACCTATGCTGGCTCCTTTATTAACCTCCGCCATCGAAGATGGACAGAGGTTACTGTTTTCACCCCTGTCTGTCTGTTTGTTTGTTTGTGAACAGTATTACGGAAAAACTCTGGAGATTTCGACGAAAGTTGGTGGGGGGGATTAGGTATGGTCCAAGGATCATGCATTAGATTTTGGACTTGGTCCAAAGTCCAATATGGCGCTATTGCGGCCATTTTGAAAAAATATTTGAATTTTTGTTTTTGCATTTCTACATGTTTTAAGTGATTTCCAACCAAAAATAAATAAATTTGTTAGAGAAAAAAAAAACAGAAAATTTTGCAACTTTTTTTCAAAAAATTTCGATTTTATTTGAAAAATATTTGAATTTTTTTTTGCATTTCTACATGTTTAAGTGATTTCCAACCCCCCCCCCCCCAAAAAAAAAATTTGTTAGAGAAAAAAAACATTTGCATTTTTTTTCAAAAAAATTTCGATTTTTTTTTTTTGGCATTCTACATGCGCGTCGATCTAGTTTAGTTTATTCAATCGTGGTTCAGTAGAGTCTGATCCGTTTTGACCTACAATGAATAGGATAGGATATCAGGTTCACTTAGTGGACCCAGCAGTATTGGCGGCGGAGGTTTTGCACTCTACCGAGTGCTCCCCCTCTAGTTTTTCTTCTGTTTTAAAACCAAAACTTTTCCTCCTTCCTGGAAACATGCATTTATACAGCCTATTCTAAAGAAGGGTGATTGTTTAAGTCCTTCCAACTGCCATCCTTTTGCTCTAACTTGTACTATTTCCAAGGTTTTTGAATGTCTTCTCAATTCTTATTTCCTCAAGCTTCTTGAATCTCACAGCCTTCTCTGTGGCCATCATTAGGGGAATCGGACGAGATCTACCGGTGATATCCTTTCTCATATTACAAATGTCTGGTCTTCTTCTCTGAGAGACTTTGGGGAATCCTTTGGTGTTGCTCTTGATATCTCAAAATCTTTTGAGAGAGTTTGTCATTGGGGTCTGATATCCAAGCTGCCCCCTTTCTGCTTTCCTCCTTCACTCTGCTCTCTCATAGCAGCAAGCCGTTCTATTTTCGTAATGGACTAATGGTTGATGGTTCAACCTCTCCCTCCTTTCCTACCAACAGCAGTGTCTCACAGGATTCAGTCTCGTCTCTGACACTTTTCCTTATTTTTACCTCTGCCACCGAAGGTGAAAGGAGATTGTTTTCACCTCTGTCTGTCTGTTTGTTACTTGCAAAATCGAAGATTTTTCAATAATATTTGTCAGTCGATTTTGTTATTCTATCTGTCTATCTGTCTGTTTGTTTGTTTGACAATTGCCTACAGGTCACAATTTTAAACCAATCTTCACGAAACTTCATCAAGTTGTAGAGGTAGTCTTGACTGAGAAGCCAATTGATTTTGAGGTCAAAGGTCATCTTCAGGTCGAATTTCTAAAATCGTCATTTTTCATCTGATTGACTTGAAAATTAACCTGCAATTGCATTGTGCATTACTGAATCGGGAAACCATCTATTTTTGAGATCGAAAGGTCAAACTTCTAAAATCAATTTTCAACTGAAAAATCATCAATTTACATTCTATTAACTTGAAAGTTGAACAAGATTTGCACAGTCCATCACTGAATTGGGAAAGCAACTATTTTTGAGGTCAAAGGTCAACTTAAGGTCAAACTTCTAAAATCATCAATTTCAATCTGAAAAATATTCAATTTTCATCCAATTAACCTGAAAATTACACAGCCATTACATAGAGCATCACTGAATTTGGAAACCAACTATTTTTCAGGGAAAAGGTCAAAGGTCAACTCAAGGTCAACCTTCTAAAATCATCAATTTCAATCTGAAAAATAAGCAATTTTCACCCAATTGGCCTGAGCTTTGATTAAGATTGTCAATTTTAATCTCAACAAAATGGACAATTTGAAGTATCCATGGCAACCTTTGAAGAAGGGGGTGGATTTTGCAAGTATCGTGCTCTGCATAACGTATTTTTCTTGTTTCCTTGTCTGTTTTTTCTATGTTTATCACCTATAGATCAAAATTTTAAACCAATCTTCATGAAACTTCACCACATGGTAAATTTTTTCATAAACAAGAAGCCTATTGTTTTTGAGGTCAAAAGGTCAACGTCGGCCAAAGGTCAACAAATTTTTCAAATTTCTATAATCCTCAATTTTCATCCGATTGACAATAAATTTGAACAGGATTTTCACATCAGCTCATTGAATTCAACCACCAATTATTTTTGAGGTTAACATCAGCAAAAAGGTCAACATACAGCAAAGGTCAACAACTTAGGTGACATTTATAAAATCCTCAATTTTCATCCAATTGACTTGAAATTTGAAGAGTATTTATGTTCCAGGTCACTGAATTCAACCAGCCAACTAGTTTTGGAGGTCAACATAGACCAAAGGTCAACAACTAAGCTGGAATTTCTAAAATCCCTAGTTTTCATCCCATTGACTTGAAATTTGAAGAGGATTTGGATCAGTTTTATGGAATTCAACCACCAATTATTTTTGAGGTCAACACAGGCCAAAGGTCAACAACTTAAGTGGAATTTCTAAAATCCTCAATTTTCATCCCATTGACTTGAAATTTGAAGAGGATTTGCTTGTCAGGTTACTGAATTCAACGAAGTATTTTTGAGGTCAACATCAGCCAAAAGGTCAAAATCGGCCAAAAATCAACGTAGTCATTTCTGAAATTGTCAATTTTCATCCATTTGACTTGAAATTTAAAGAGGAATTGTGTATCTTGTCATTTAATTCAACCAGCAATTATTTTTTGAGGTCAAATTGGTTTTATGGATTTCACAAGTGTCATGCAATGCATGACAACTTTTTTGTTTATTTATCTGTTTGTGTGCAGAATATCTCAAAAGGTTGTGGATGGGTTTGGATGAAATTTGGTGGGCAGGTTGGGTGTGTGACAAGTACAAACTGATTAGATTTTTGTGTTGATCCAGATCCTAGAATTTTTATGTGATTCTTCACCATTGAGAGATGGGACTAAAAATGATATAGAGCACGATACCTCAAAAATTTAGGGACGGATTCGGATGAAACTTGGTGGACTTGTTGGATGTGTCACAAGGAAGAATTGTTTCAATTTTGATGAAGATCCGGATCTGGATCCAGATCCGATAATTTTTTAGTGATTCTTCACCATTGAGAGTTTTGGCTAAGCCCAATATATAGCACGATATCTCAAAAAGTTGTGGACGGATTTTGATGAAGCTTAGTGGACAGGTTGGGTTTGTGACAAGGATGAGTTGATTCGATTTTGGTGAAGATCCGAATCCGGATCCGGATACGAACATTTTGGTTTTTTTAAAGTGCTTCTTCACCATTGAAAGATTGGGTCAGAAATTATACATAGCATGATACTGTATTTCAAAAATGTATTTGGCCTGATATGTTCTTGTAGATCAGGTGTTGCATGGTGGAGGTCTGCTCCCTACCATCTGCCTTTCTCTTTATCAATGATCTTCTTTCTTCTACAAATAACCAAATGCATTTGTATGATGGCAACTCAACATTACATTCCTCTATGTTTTCACATCTATTCTGTCTTCTCTTGATCCATCTACATCTCAATTTTTCACAACTACCTCTATAATTTAAGATTTGGACAGGATTTGTCATTGGGGCAAATTTAATCACATTTAATTTCCTGCTTCTAAAACTCAATTTCTTTCCATTTCTCCATCTAAAAAAATTCTTCTCAACTTTCCCATCTCCTTTGAAGGCTCACTCAATGCAGTAAACATTCTTGATATCACCAAACCAAATATATCTTGGAAACTTCACATGATAAATAGTCAGCTCAGTCTGCCTCTAAAGAACTGTTCAGATGTCTGAGTCTTCTCGTCTGAAGAGTTGCTCCGATCTCCGTTGCTCAGTTGCTCCGTTGCTTCGTCCTTGTATATTGTACTGCTCACACATCTAGCGAGGTCCCAGCTTAACATAGAATTGAGTCCAAAGTAATCCAACTTATTAACTCTCTAAATCTGACCTCAAAACTCAACTTGCTTGAATTGTGCCATAAGTTGGCTCTTTCCCCCTTTTCTTTCGATATTATTTTGGTTTCTGCTCCTGAGAACTGGCTGCTAGTATACCGCTGACATGAGCTAGACCAGAGAAATACTCGGCAAGCCACTATGTCACGTGAAAATTGTGCAGCCATTGGAAACTCAAGGGTGGGCCATTATGATATGTTTGTTTCTTTCCCTTCACCGCTAAAGGCCCTGTCACACCTTGACGATTTAGCCAGTGTATGCCGATGTATGAAAAATTTGTCTAAAACGCTGGCACACGTCGAATACGTTATGGGTAAGTTTTGTATACGTTAAGAGCACGCTGGCATACGTCGTAGTACACCGAGCTCGTCGACAAATTTTAACATGCTTGAAATTTTTCGACGTATGCCAGCGTATGACTCACACGTTCCGCATACGCTGGCCATAACTTGTAGGCACGTTACGCGATCGTTGACACACGTCGACACACGTTACTTGTAAGTTACTCATAAGTCGAAACACGTCGAGGTAATGTTTAGCATACCCGAAACTTATTTCTAATCTATGAGTAACGTGTGTTGCACGTTACGCGATCGTTGACACATGTCGACACAGTTACTTGTAAGTTACTCATAAGTCGAAACACGTCGAGGTAATGTTTAGCGTCAGTGTTCCAGACTCCCTGGTTTTATTTATTTATTTTTTTCTTCGGTATGACGGTGATGTTGACACTTCGATTTCTAGTGCGGTTATAATATAATTTAATTAATAGGCTGCCGCTCAACGATTTAAATCATAACCGCACTAGAAATCGAAGTGTCAACATCACCTTCATAACGAAGAAAAAAAAAACCAGGAGTCTGGAACACTGACGCTAAACATTACCTCGACGTGTTTCGACTTATGAGTAACTTACAAGTAACGTGTGTCGACATGTGTCAACGATCGCGTAACGTGCCTACAACTTATGGCCAGCGTATGCGGAACGTGTGTCATACGCTGCATACGTCGAAAAATTTTCAACATGCTGAAAATTTGTCGACGTACTCGGCGTACTACGACGTATGCCAGCGTGCTTCAGCGTGCTCTTAACGTATACAAAACTTACCCATAACGTATTCGACGTGTGCCAGCGTATTCGGCAAATTTTTCATACGTCAGCATACGCTGCTAAAACGTCAAGGTGTGACATCGGCTTGACACTTCGATGTCTAATGCGGTTATGATTTGAATCGTCGAGCCGCAGCCTTTTAATAGGCTACGCCACGTGATCGTCGGCGATATGCTGCCGCGCGCTATGCATAAGTTAGACTATCGTTGGGCATAGTTGGGAACGCCGACAACACGCCTCAGCATTCGTTGATATAAGTTATCTATATGTTATCGAAACGTTCTGTGTACGTTACTAATATGTTATGCATACGTCCAACTCGTTATGAATATGTCCAAAACTGGAAAAAACATCAATAGTTCAGCGTACGCCAGCGTTTTTACATACATTTTGATACCTTGCCATACGCTGGCTAAAACGTCAAGGTGTGACAGGGCCTTAAGCTCTGGAATTATTTACCTTCGCATGTCTTTCCTAATCTTTACAATCTTCCTCCTTTTCCGAAGGTGGGTTTTCCACTTCCTCAAAATCTCTTCGATTATTTTTCAATCCTTTGAATGCTCTATTTCTTCAGTTATTTTTCGTTTAATTTAAGGCCTTGCCTCAATTACGATGCCACAGTCTGTGGCCATAGCCTTCAGCATAAAAAAAAAGTTGTATCTTCTCTGAATCTATATTATAACAGGAGCCATGTTTGTCTATCTGTTTGTTTGTTGTGTTATAACTTGAGAGCAGATTAATGGATTTCAGTAAATCGAACTACGGTGGATTCAGAGAACTCCCAAGGTTTGTGATGATTTTTTTTATTGATTTTTTTATTGCATACATGGGCACACGTGGCAAAACTGCAAACGCCAACTTGCGACGCTGGTTATCCCTGCACTCCCAGAAATCATTTTTCTTCTTGCCTTATTGATTAGTCATCACAGTAAAGATTGGTATTTTCATCAGTGAAACTATGGGTCTTGTATTCTCAGTCTTTTATGGGTCTTCGAGAAGTATTGTTGTGGGGCCGGGTATTGGTGGCGAGCACGACCACTAGGGGGAGCAGTAGAGTCGGCTCCACCGAACACACCGGAATTTAGGTCGTGACCCTCAGATAAGTCCGAAGGTACGGGTCCCTTACAGGACCATGAATCGCCAATAATTCGACCGCGTGGAGTAGGGTTTTAATTGCCAACTTCAATATACCTAAATACCCACGCAGTCCATCTACCGGGGAACCACACCCTCGGCCGGCAGGCCTCGAGCGGAATGAGCCGTTACCGTGCTCGAACCGTGTGTAACCCGAGCGGATGGTTACCGAGGTCCATCGGTCTAAATGCACAATTACGGCAGCATCGGCCTTCCTAATCCCCAATACGCACCATGGAAAACCAATGGTAGAAAGGACAAGAACGAGCTGGTACATTCAACAAAAGGGGAATTTATTTACAACATTAATTGGGGAACGAGGGGAGCATATAAGGGCAGAGTTATCCGACTAAGCAATGCAAATAATGTACAACAAAAGCACTTAACAATTCTACTTAGAGACGGGCCCACACTCAGACACACACCCAAAGAAATGGACCCCGTCAGGTCTTTTATTGCCCCCTTCAGCTCGGAGGGAAGACGAGCTGAGGGAAGAGAACGTGCTGGCTACCTGGCCGCGTTCGCGCGGCTCAACGTCCACACCTTCCTGGAGCTCCAGTCGCCAAAAGCACGGACCAGGGCAGCCGAACCCAGAGAAGGCGAGACGAGGTGGTCTCCCTTGGTGAGATGGTCGAACGCTTGCTGTAATGCGCCAGACGAGACACCTCCGATGCGCGGGATGCAGTCCGCCGCAGACCCAGACAGAAGCCCTCTGGTCCAGACGGGACGTAATTATCAATCCTTTCTTCCGTCCTTCGGGGCACGGTCCGCTCCCCCGTGGCCTGCTCCCATTGGGTGGACGGCATGTCGCGGCTCCGCCTTCTTGCCAAGGACCGCCCTGGCTCTGGTCTGCTCGTCGCCCATTTGGCGGAAAATGATGCATACCCTTATTTGGCATGCAGCCAGAGCAAAACGCTTCATGACCATATTTGGAATGGAATTCCATTCTAAAGGAATTCCGCCCATGCATACGCCGCATGCCGGCGAGCACGCGAAGAATGCCGTGAGCAGAGTGTTGTTGTTGGGGTAAAAATCCTATCTCTAAAATAACTTTGTAGCGCACTTACACTTAATCACCCATTAAACATAGGATGGGACCCAACTCGAAACACATACTTACCGATATAACTGATCTATAGGACCTGGCTGTTGTGTGCACAAGTTTTCCAAATCCGTAACAGTATTGGCTCTTGAATTCGCCATTTGCCTTTCAGGGCCACCTGTTCCAATGCAGTACTCAGTTCCCATCACTGCACACATGCCATGTACTGTTTGGATAACACTTGTTAGCTCAACTGGAACATAGTTCCGGGGAGCTTATGGGATGGTGCAGCGGCCATCCATCTGTCTATGCATCCGTAATCACATGCAACTTCTTCTCTGAAACTACCCAAACGATTTCGATGAAACTTCACCACAACCTTCATCACCTGTAATGTACCAAAGTTTGTTCAATCATTAATAACAAGTCAAAAAAGACATAAAATATCATAGCCCCCTTTGCTTTAGTATTATTGCTGCATGGAGTTAAAGGGATAGCTCCTATTTATGTACAACTAAAATGGTTACCAGTCGGCCATCTTTGATCAGATCACAAAATGAAATGAGGAGCACATGTATATCATCGTGTGGTGTGGTTGTGTCAAGGTTGAACAAAATCAGACCATGCATGTCTGAGAAATGATCGGGGATACATATAATTAACAAAATTGCCACCAGTCTGCCATCTTGGATGTGATCTCAAAAATAAATGATGTGCATATGTAAACCATCATTCATTATGTGGGTGCCAAGTTTAAATAACATCAGGAAATGCATGTCCGAGAATTGGTTGAGGACATGTTCAACATCGGGGGGGGGGGGGGGGTTACAACTAAAATGTCTGCCAGTTGGCCATCTTGGATATGATCTCAAAACAAAATGACGTGCATATGTATACCATCATGTGTTGTCTTTCTGCTGAGTACGAATAAAATCACTCAATACATGGCCGAGAGATGGTTGCGGATGCACGGACACAAAAATTGGGACCAAATACATAAGCCTCCATTTCGGACTAAGTCCAATGGGAACTAAAAATCGAGGTTCAAAGAGGTCTATGAGGGGAGGGGGTTGCTCCCCCAAATAAGTGTTTGCTCTCTTCTCAGAATCTGCACACACAATTTTGATGAAACATGACCACAGCCTTCATCAACTGTGATGTACCCAAGTTTGTTCATGGCATTAAAAAAAAAATCTGCCGTTTCCCCCACAAAATAGGTATTTACTTTGTTCTCCGTTACATATTTTGTGGGTCATCCATGCCTACCAGTGGTTCCCTGGATATCTTATCCAGCCGCTACCAGGTGAGTGCCCTGGTATTGCCGCTATTTTTTATTGTATCTCTGGTGAACATGCACAAGTCACAGATAAAACATTCAGCAATATTTCCGAATTTGAACAGGGTGTCAAAACACAAGACGTTCTTTTCAAAAACACATTCTGGTTGCATGTGACATTCAAAGTAATTTCGTGCAATTCTTTCAAACAGTCAACAAATATTTCTCTTTGCAGATTCATCATCAAGCTATGTTGTCCTATCTTGGTTTGCTCAGCAAAAGGGTGTGTGTTCCATCTGTGCATTGCCACAAATGTTGTTGTGTGTGGCTTGGGTTTTGATTGGAAGCACAAAAACTGCTAAGGATGAAATTTCCAGCCCAGGTTCTCTCATTCTGGAATGCGGAAGGACATCCACCATTTGGCTCTCTTGCTCATTGTCCTATCTTGGCTTGATGATGTTTCTCAGCTTGTACTTGGCTCTGAGTGCTCGTAAGCTTCTCACAGATTCCAGT
>CM068953.1:141827476-141842310 GCA_035128595.1 Eptatretus atami
CATTTTATTTTGTTTCTTGGTTTGCTTAGCTTTTGTACCTGCCTACAACAGCATTCATGGAAAGATGGCTGTTGCTGTCAAAGTGGTTGCTGTGACTATAACAGCTTATGGTATATTCGGCTGCATATTTTTGCCAAAGTTTTACATGATCTTTGTGAAATAAAAAATCCATTCACACAAATTGTTTTTTTTCCTTGACTTTTCAAATTATCTCTTTTCACAAGTCAAGTTATAATAATCGGGTTGTTCAAATTTTATCTGGCATTTTTTTTTCTTCATAGATTTATAATGTTAGCAGAGGAAGATGTTTTGAGTTGGGAGCTGTGGAGTGCAGTGGAGGGAGGACAGAGAGACAGTTACCAGTTTTCTGGTCAATCTTTTACAAATGACCCAAAACGTATTTGTGTTTTACTTGCTTGAGGAACTCTTTTGCCGCAACTCTTCAATCACGGTTGTCTCTTAAATTATTGTGGATGGTGGTAACAAACTAATTGTTGAGTCCTTGCTGGGTCATCATGTTCGCCAAGTATGTCTTCTATCTGTGGAGAGGTTCATACATGCTCGAGGCTTAAAGGGTTCGAAAGGGTAATTCTAAGGGGTAATTCTTCTTCTTCTCTTCCCTTTAAAAGGGGTGAGTTCCGATGGCATCATGCTTCTGCCCTGTCTTGACCATGATACTCCTCCATCTCCCAGTGTCCTTACCCAGCTCTCTCCACTCTCCAACCACCCCTACTTTAGGGATATCCCTCCTCACACAATCCTCCCATCTCATCTGTGGTCACCCTCTTTTCCTCCTACCTTGCTCCCTCAACCTACTTGCTCTCTTTGCCATTCTTTCTTCCCCCATCTGCATCAAGTTTCCAGACCATCTGGATTTCAGGGTAAATTTTAAAGGGTTTTAAAGGGCAATTACAAAGGATTCTAAAGGGTAATTCTGAATTATAAAGGGTTCTAAAGGGTAATTCTAAATGCTTCTAAAGGGTAAATTTCAAAGGGTTCTAAATGTTAATTCTAAAGGGTAATTCTAAATGCTCCAAAGGGTGATTATGGTAAACTTTATGGTAAAGGGATATAAATGGTAAACTTTGAAGGGTTTTAAATGTTAATTCTAAAGGGTTTTAAAGGTTAATTCTGAAAGGTAATTCTAACGGGTTCTAAAGGGTAATTCTAAATCGTTCTAAGGGTTAATTTTTAAAGTGTTTTAAAGCGTAATTATAAATGGTAGTTATAAGTGGGTTGTACAGGGTACATTTTAAAGGGTTTTAATGGGTAATTCTAAAGGGTTCTGAGGGTAATTCTAAGTGGTTTCAAAGGGTAATTTTAAATTTTTCTGAATGGTACATTTTAAATAGTTCCAAAGAGAATTCTAAATGGTTCTAAGGGATTATAAAAGGTAATTATAAAGGGTAATTCTAAATGCTTCGAAAGGATTATCAAGGGTAATTCTAAAGGATGACAGAGGGTATTTCTAAAGGGTATTTCCAAATGGTTAAAAAGGGTAATTATAAAGCATTATCAAGGGTAATTCTAAGCCTAAAGCATTCCAAAAGGTAATTCAAAATGGATAGAAGGGGTGATTTTTAAAGGGTGATTCAAAATGGTAATTCTAAAGGGTGATTCTAAAGCATGATTCCAAAAGGTTCGAAAGGATTATAAAGGGCAATTATAACGAGCTCTAAAGGATAATTATAAAGGGTTCTAAAGGTTCATTTTAAAAGGTTCTCAAGGGTAAATATAAATGGTTCTAAAGTACTTTTAAAGGGTTCTAAAGAGTAATTTTAAAGGGTAATTATAAAGGGTTCTAAAAGGCAATTTTAAAGGCTTCTAAAGGAGTATGAAGGGTATTTGTAAAGGGTATTTCTTAACGGTTCCAAAGGGTAATTTTAAAGTGTTCTGATGTGTAATTCTAAAAGGTTCTAAAGGGTTCCAATGGGCACTGCAGATGGGTTTAAAAGGGTAATTCTAAAGGGCACTAAAACGTAAGTATAAAGGATTCCAGAGGACACTAAAGCGTAATGCTAAAGGGTTCCAATGGGTAATTCCAAAGGATTCTAAAGGGTAATTATAAATGTCTCTAATGTGCAATATTAAAGGGCGCTAAAGCGTTTCGAAGGGTAATTCTGAAGGATTCTAAATGGTAATTCTAAGAGGTTTGAAAGGGTATTTATAAAGGGCTCTAAAGGATAATTCCAAGGTGTTCCAAAGGGTAATTCTAAAGCATTATTATAAAGGATAATTATAAAGTGTTGTAAAGGGTATTTCTAAAGGGTTGTAAAGGGTAATTCTAAAAGTTAACTACCTCCTACAGCCCTCTCTAATTAATGAATAACTTAATTTGGTGTGTGAAGGCCAGAATCTTGGGTTCCCAAAAGAGAAACTTCCCAGAAGCCTATGGTTCCTGGGAGAGGGCTGTGTTGGACAGGGGGGCATCATTCACAGATTGAGTCAGTCATCAACAGTCCAAAAGGGAGGCTTTGTCAGTTGGCTGGGGGTTGGGTGGTGTGATGTCAGTATATGGGCAGTGAGAAATTATGTAATTGATGTAAAGTGCAACTCCGCCACAGGGGCGTGATTCAGGCCTATCAAATCTGAGGAGACAATAACTGGGGAGAGACTAGGTTATCAGGGATGTCCTGTGGGAGGAAGAATTCTGTTAAACAGATGATGTCTGGTTTATTGGCAGCAGCTTGGATTGAGAGATCTGTCTGGTTACAGTGGAGACCTCGGATGTTTGAGGTCCACACAGTTGGAGATATGGGGAGGAGGCATTGAGAGGGTGCAAAATGGGGGGGGAGGCTTTGTGGGGGAAACGGTGAGCTTGGAGGGTGGGCAGAGGATGAGGTGAGGGCGAAGGTTTGAGTTTGAGAGAACAGGGGAATGTTTGAGGTGAACGATACAGGGGAAGGTTTGAGTATGAGTGGCTATCGAGCAGCCTGTGGCTGCTGGTTGCATCATTGGTTGGGACGCGCCTTTTTGCCGCTGATGCAGTGTCCCTTACCAGTACACTGGTGCTCATTTTGCCGACCTCGGAAGGATGACAGGCTGAGTCAACCCCCTGTGTATTAATTCAGCGGCCCAACGGGGCTTGAACTCAGGATCCTGGGATCCCAAGCCGCCGCCCTAGCCACTAAGCCAACACCAGGCTTGAGTATGAGTGATGTGTGTGTGTGTGTGTGTGGTGTGTGTGTGTGTGTGTGAGGGGTGTGGGTGAAGGATTTATGGTGTGGGATGCAGGGGAAGGTTTGAGAAGGTGGATTGATGGGGAAGCATTGAGAGGGTGTGGTGAGGAGGGACACAGAAAAGGCCGTGCAGCGTATGGAGACGGAATAGGGAGGGAGTGGTATACAATAATTGATTGAATAATTGCATAATTAAAATTAATTGGCTAAGAGCAATCCTAAACTACCACTGTTTCATTGTAATCTGAAAGTTTTAAAAAATTAAGTGATCGAAAAATTAAATAATCAATCAATTAATTGAGTAACCAATAAATCAAAAATACCCTTTGTGGCCAAATCACTTGGTCACTGTTGTGTCCAAATATTGGCTTCCTAACTCAGAATGTGCCCAATATATTGCCCAGATGAGAAAGAAAATATATAAGTAATTAATAAATTGATAATTAATTGATTCATCAAAAAATACGATTTTGAAAAAGCACTTGTGCACTGTTGTGCCCAAATTTCAGCTTCTTAGCTCAAAGGATGGCTGAGATATCACCCAGACAAACGAAAACATCAAGAACACAACCGGAATGAAAACTGATTATGCACCTTCGGGGGGGGGGGCATGACGTCATCATCGCCTTCAGATGGAATATGGAGGGGTGCACAATATTGCACAGGATACAACAGCAACACCGAGACGACAAAACAACATTAAACATGACAAATCTGGTTCAGAAAACTCAGCTTTATGAAGTGGAAATGAGGAGCTCAGATTTCCAACACCATGTGGAGAAAACCCGAACTACAAATACTCGGGGGGGGGGGGGTGGAGGGAGGGGGAGGGAAGCCATAACAAATCATCTGGGGTGAAAGCAGAGATAGAAGGAATAACCCGACTCGCCGAGCCCTCGGAAAGCGGGCCAGAATTAACAGGGACATATATTTGACAATTGAACACAACAATGTGTGGTTTGACAACAAAAAAAACTGGACGAAAACACAATCAACAACACGGGAATTAAAATAAAACAGTATCTGATCTGATTTTAATAAAACATCTGATCCAGGAAACTTTGCTTTGATAAGCTGGTGGGAAGAACTGCTCGAACCAGTGCCATACATGAAGGTACCCAGAGATACCCCACAGTGGGCACTCGAGGGATAAGTCCCAGATGATATAACAGGGCGCATCATTAAAGGATTGATTAGCACACACCTTTAACCCTCACCTGCAACCTTAATTTCAAAAGGTTGAGGGTGACAATTCAAGGTGTGTGCTAACAGATTTTCTTTATTAAATTAATGGCCTCAACCCAAGAAGATACACTCCACTCCCTCCTCCTCTTATTTCAGGACACCCACGTCCACCTGTACCCCCCTTCCCCTCTTCGTACACTCCCCTCCCCTCTGTTGCATTCACATCCACCCTTTGTACACCTGACAAAGGTCCCCTGAGCTCACCATTTTGTAAACCCCATCCATACCTGCGCCTGACAGATTATTCACTTGGAGGGGTTGGTGGGCACTTGAGCTTCCTCTGTTAAAACAAAAGTGGGCACTCAAGGACCAAAAACCGGAATGATATAACAGGGAGCATTGTGCAATGGTTGGTTAGCCCACACCTTTAATCCTCGCCGTCAACCACTATTATCCCATCAAGTAAAAAAACAGCATCAAACCAAATCCGCACACTCCACCCCCCCCTCCCTCCTCACTCCCTGTACACTCCACACACCACCCCCACGCTGACATGAGCTAGACGAGAAATACTCGGCAAGCCACTATGTCACGTGAAAATTGTGCAGCCATTGGAAACTCAAGGGTGGGCCATTATGATATGTTTTTTCTTCCCTTCACCGCTAAAGGCCCTGTCACAACCTTGACGATTTAGCCAGTGTATGCCGAGTAATGAAAATTTGTCTAAAACTGGACACGTCGAATACGTTATGGGTAAGTTTTTGTATACGTTAAGAGTACGCTGGCATACTCGTAGTACACCGAGCTCGTCGCAAATTTTTAACGATGCTTGAATTTTTCGACGTATGCCAGCGTATGACTCACACGTTCCGCATACGCTGGCCATAACTTGTAGGCACGTTACGCGATCGTTGACACACGTCGACAACACGTTACTTGTAAGTTACTCATAAGTCGAAACACGTCGAGGTAATGTTTAGCATACCCAAACTTATTCTAATCTATGAGTAACGTGTTGTAGGCACGTTACGCGCATCGTTTGACACATGTCGACACACACGTTACTGTAAGTTACTCATAAGTCGAAACACGTCGAGGTAATGTTTAGGCTCAGTGTTCCAGACTCCCTGGTTTTTATTTATTTATTTTTTTTCTCGGTATGACGGTGATGTTGACACTTCGATTTCTAGTGCGGTTATAATATAATTAATTAATAAGCTGCCGCTCAACGTTAAAAATCATAACCGCACTAGAAATCGAAGTGTCAACATCACCTTCATAACGAAGAAAAAAAAACCAGGGAGTCTGGAACACTGACGCTAAACATTTACCTCGACGTGTTTCGACTTATGAGTAACTTACAAGTAACGTGTGTCGACATGTGTCAACGATCGCGTAACGTGCCTACAACTTATGGCCACGCGTATGCGGACGCGTTGTCATACGCTGGCATACGTCGAAAAATTTTTCAACATGCTGAAAATTTGTCGACGTACTCGGCGTACTACGACGTATGCCAGCGTGCTTCAGCGTGCTCTTAACGTATACAAAAGCTTACCCATAACGTATTCGACGTGTGCCAGCGTATTCGGCAAATTTTTCATACGTCAGCCTACGCTGGCTAAAACGTCAAGGTGTGAATCGGGCTTTGACACTTCGATGTCTAATGCGGTTATTGATTTGAATCGTCGACGCGCAGCCTTTTAATAGGCTACGCACGTGATCGTCGGCGATATGCTGCCGCGCGCTATGCATAAGTTAGACTATCGTTGGGCATAGGTTGGGAACGCCGACAACACGCTCAGCATTCGTTGATATAAGTTATCTATATGTTATCGAAACGTTTCTGTGTACGTTACTAATATGTTATGCATACGTCCAACTCGTTATGAATATGTCCAAAACTGGAAAAAACATCAATAGTTCAGCGTACGCCAGCGTTTTACATACATTTTGATACCTTGCCATACGCTGGCTAAACGTCAAGGTGTGACAGGGCTTAAGCTCTGGAATTATTTACCTTTCGCATGTCTTTCCTAATCTTTACAATCTTCCTCCTTTTCCGAAGGTGGGTTTTCCACTCCTCAAAATCTTCGATTATTTTCAATCCTTTGAATGCTCTATTTCTTCAGTTATTTTTCGTTTAATTTACAGCCTTGCCTCAATTACGATGCCACAGTCTGTGGCCAGGCCTTCAGCATAAAAAAAGTTGTATCTTCTCTGAATCTAATTATAACAGGAGCCATGTTTGTCTATCTGTTTGTTTTTGTGTTTATAACTTGAAGACAGATTAATGGATTTCAGTAAATCGAACTACGGTGGATTCAGAGAACTCAAGGTTTGTGATGATTTTTTTTATTGATTTTTTTATTGCATACATGGGCACACGTGGCAAAACTGCAAACGCCAACTTGCGACGCTGGTTATCCCTGCACTCCAGAAAATCATTTTTCTTCTGCCTTATTGATTAGTCATCACAGTAAAGATTGGTATTTTCATCAGTGAAACTATGGGTCTTGTATTCTCAGTCTTTTATGGGTCTTCGAGAAGTATTGTTGTGGGGCCGGGTATTGGTGGCGAGCACGACCACTAGGGGGAGCAGTAGATCGGCTCCACCGAACACACCGAAATTTAGGTCGTGACCTCAGATAAGTCCGAAGGTACGGCTCCCTTACAGGACCATTAATCGCCAATAATTCGACCGCGTGGAGTAGGGTTTTAATTGCCAACTTCAAAATACCTAAATCCCACGCAGTCCATTACCGGGAACCACACCCTCGGCAGCCTCGAGCGGAATGAGCCGTTACCGTGCTCGAACCGTGTGTAACCCGAGCGGATGGTTACCGAGGTCCATCGGTCTACAAATGCACAATTAGCACAGCATCGGCCTTCCTAATCCCAATACGCACCATGGAAAACCAATGGTAGAAAGGACAAGAACGAGCTGGTACATTCAACAAAAGGGGAATTTATTTACAACATTAATTGGGGAACGAGGGAGCAATATAAGGGCAGAGTTATCCGACTAAGCAATGCAAATAATGTACAACAAAAGCACTTACAATTCTACTTAGAGAACGGGCCCACACTCAGACACACACCCAAAGAAATGGACCCCGTCAGGTTCTTTTATTGCCCCCTTCAGCTCGGAGGGAAGACGAGCTGAGGGAAGAGAACGTGCTGGCTACCTGGCCGCGTTCGCGCGGCTCAACGTCCACACCTTCCTGGAGCTCCAGTCGCCAAAAGCACGACCAGGGCAGCCGAACCAGAGAAGGCGAGACGAGGTGGTCTCCCTTGGTGAGATGGTCGAACGCTTGCTGTAATGCGCGCAGACAGACACTCGATGCGGGATCAGTCCGCCGCAGACCAGACAGAAGCCCTCTGGTCCAGACGGGACGTAATTATCAATCCTTTCTCCGTCCTTCGGGCACGGTCCGCTCCCCCGTGCCTGCTCCCATTGGGTGGACGGCATGTCGCGGCTCCGCCTTCTTGCCAAGGACCGCCCTGCTCTGGTCTGCTTCGTCGCCCATTGGCGGAAAATGATGCATACCCTTATTTGGCATGCAGCCAGAGCAAAAACGCTTCATGACCATATTTGGAATGGATTCCATTCTAAAGGAATTCCGCCCATGCATACGCCGCATGCCGCGAGCACGCGAAGAATGCCGTGAGCAGAGTGTTGTTGTTGGGGTAAAAATCCTATCTCTAAATAATTTGTAGCGCACTTACACTTAATCACCATTAAACATAGGATGGGACCCAACTCGAAACACATACTTACGCGATATTAACTGATCTATAGGACCTGGCTGTTGTGTGCACAAGTTTTCAAATCCGTAACAGTATTGGCTCTTGAATTCGCCATTTGCCTTTCAGGGCCACCTGTTCCAATGCAGTACTCAGTTCCCATCACTGCACACATGCCATGTACTGTTTGGATAACACTTGTTAGCCTAACTGGAACATAGTTCCGGGGAGCTTATGGGATGGTGCAGCGGCCATCCATCTGTCTATGCATCCGTATCACATGCAACTTCTTCTCTGAAACTACCAAACGATTTCGATGAAACTTCACCACAACCTTCATCACCTGTAATGTACCAAAGTTTGTTCATCATTAATAACAAGTCAAAAAGACATAAAATATCATAGCCCCTTTGCTTTAGTATATTGCTGCATGGAGTTAAAGGATAGCTCCTATTTATGTACAACTAAAATGGTTACCAGTCGGCCATCTTTGATCAGATCACAAATGAAATGAGGAGCACATGTATATCATCGTGTGGTGTGGTTGTGTCAAGGTGAACAAAATCAGACCATGCATGTCTGGAAATGATCGGGGATACATATAATTAACAAAATTGCACCAGTTCTGCCATCTTGGATGTGATCTCAAAAATAAATGATGTGCATATGTAAACCATCATTTCATTATGTGGGTGCCAAGTTTAAATAACATCAGGAAATGCATGTCCGAGAATTGGTTGAGGACATGTTCAACATCGGGGGGGGGGGGGGGGGGTTACAACTAAAATGTCTGCCAGTTGCCATCTTGGATATGATCTCAAAACAAAATGACGTGCATATGTATACCATCATGTGTTGTCTTTCTGCTGAGTACGAATAAACATCAATACATGGCCGAGAGATGGTTGCGGATGCACGGACAACAAAATTGGGACCAAATACATAAGCCTCCATTTCGGACTAAGTCAATGGGAACTAAAAATCGAGGTCAAAGAGGTCTATGAGGGAGGGGGTTGCTCCCCCAAATAAGTGTTTGCTCTCTTCTCAGAATCTGCACACACAATTTTGATGAAACATGACCACAAGCCTTCATCAACTGTGATGTACCCAAGTTTGTTCATGGCATAAAAAAAAAAATCTGCCGTTTCCCCCACAAAATAGGTATTTACTTTGTTCTCGTTACATATTTGTGGGTCATCCATGCCTACCAGTGGTTCCCTGGATATCTTATCCAGCCGCTACCAGGTGAGTGCCCTGGTATTGCCGCTATTTTTTATTGTATCTCTGGTGAACATGCACAAGTCACAGATAAAACATCAGCAATATTTCCGAATTTGAACAGGGTGTCAAAACACAAGACGTTCTTTTCAAAAACACATTCTGGTTGCATGTGACATTCAAAGTAATTTCGTGCAATTCTTTCAAACAGTCAACAAATATTTCTCTTTGCAGATTCATCATCAAGCTATGTTGTCCTATCTTGGTTGCTCAGCAAAAGGGTGTGTGTTCCATCTGTGCATTGCCACAAGTGTTGTTGTGTGTGGCTTGGGTTTTGATTGGAAGCACAAAACTGCTAAGGATGAATTTCCAGCCCAGGTTCTCTCATTCTGGAATGCGGAAGGACATCCACCATTTGGCTCTCTTGCTCATTGTCCTATCTTGGCTTGATGATGTTTTCTCAGCTTGTACTTGCTCTGAGTGCTCGTAAGCTTCTCACAGATTCCAGTGAGCTAAAGTTCATAACTTTCAGCATTTTATTTTGTTTCTTGGTTTGCTTAGCTTTTGTACCTGCCTACAACAGCATCATGGAAAGATGGCTGTTGCTGTCAAGTGGTTGCTGTGACTATAACAGCTTATGGTATATTCGGCTGCATATTTTTGCAAAGTTTTACATGATCTTTGTGAAATAAAAAATCCATTCACACCAAATTGTTTTTTTTCCTTGACTTTTCAATTATCTCTTTTCACAAGTCAAGTTATAATAATCGGGTTGTTCAAATTTATCTGGCATTTTTTTTTCTTCATAGATTTATAATGTTAGCAGAGGAAGATGTTTGAGTTGGGAGCTGTGGAGTGCAGTGGAGGGGAGGACAGAGAGACAGTTACCAGTTTTCTGGTCAATCTTTACAAATGACCCAAAACGTATTTGTGTTTTACTTGCTTGAGGAACTCTTTTGCCGCAACTCTTCAATCACGGTTGTCTCTTAAATTATTGTGGATGGTGGTAACAAACTAATTGTTGAGTCCTTGCTGGGTCATCATGTTCGCCAAGTATGTCTTCTATCTGTGGAGAGGTTCATACATGCTGCGAGCTTAAAGGGTTCGAAAGGGTAATTCTAAGGGGTAATTCTTCTTCTTCTCTTCCTTTAAAAGGGGTGAGTTCCGATGGCATCATGCTTCTGCCCTGTCTTGACCATGATACTCCTCCATCTCCCAGTGTCCTTACCCAGCTCTCTCCACTCTCCAACCACCCCTACTTTAGGGATATCCTCTCACACAATCCTCCCATCTCATCTGTGGTCACCCTCTTTCTCCTACCTTGCTCCCTTCACCTACTTGCTCTCTTTGCCATTCTTTCTTCCCCATCTGCATCAAGTTTCCAGACCATCTGGATTTCAGGGTAAATTTTAAAGGGTTTTAAAGGGCAATTACAAAGGATTCTAAAGGGTAATTCTGAATTTATAAAGGGTTCTAAAGGGTAATTCTAAATGCTTCTAAAGGGTAAATTTCAAAGGGTTCTAAATGTTAATTCTAAAGGGAATTCTAAATGCTCAAAGGGTGATTATGGTAAACTTTATGGTAAAGGGATATAAATGGTAAACTTTGAAGGTTTTAAATGTTAATTCTAAGGGTTTTAAAGGTTAATTCTGAAAGGTAATTCTAACGGGTTCTAAAGGGTAATTCTAAATCGTTCTAAGGGTTAATTTTTAAAGTGTTTTAAAGCGTAATTATAAATGGTAGTTATAAGTGGGTTGTACAGGGTACATTTTAAAGGGTTTAATGGGTAATTCTAAAGGGTTCTGAGGGTAATTCTAAGTGGTTTCAAAGGGTAATTTTAAATTTTTCTGAATGGTACATTTAAATAGTTCCAAAGAGAATTCTAAATGGTTCTAAGGGATTATAAAGGTAATTATAAAGGGTAATTCTAAATGCTTCGAAAGGATTATCAAGGGTAATTCTAAAGGAACAGAGGGTATTCTAAAGGGTATTTCCAAATGGTTAAAAAGGGTAATTATAAAGCATTATCAAGGGTAATTCTAAGCCTAAAGCATTCCAAAAGGTAATTCAAAATGGATAGAAGGGGTGATTTTTAAAGGGTGATTCAAAATGGTAATTCTAAAGGTGATTCTAAAGCATGATTCCAAAAGGTTCGAAAGGATTATAAAGGGCAATTATAACGAGCTCTAAAGGATAATTATAAAGGGTTCTAAAGGTTTCTTTTAAAAGGTTCTCAGGGTAAATATAAATGGTTCTAAAGTACTTTTAAAGGTTCTATAAGAGTAATTTAAAGGGTAATTATAAAGGGTTCTAAAAGGCAATTTTAAAGGCTTCTAAAGGAGTATGAAGGGTATTTGTAAAGGTATTTCTTAACGGTTCCAAAGGGTAATTTTAAAGTGTTCTGATGTGTAATTCTAAAAGGTTCTAAAGGGTTCCAATGGGCACTGCAGATGGGTTTAAAAGGGTAATTCTAAAGGGCACTAAAACGTAAGTATAAAGGATTCCAGAGGACACTAAAGCGTAATGCTAAAGGGTTCCAATGGGTAATTCAAAGGATTCTAAAGGGTAATTATAAATGTCTCTAATGTGCAATATTAAAGGGCGCTAAAGCGTTTCGAAGGGTAATTCTGAAGGATTCTAAATGGTAATTCTAAGAGGTTTGAAAGGGTATTTATAAAGGGCTCTAAAGGATAATTCCAAGGTGTTCCAAAGGTAATTCTAAAGCATTATTATAAAGGATAATTATAAAGTGTTGTAAAGGTATTTCTAAAGGTTGTAAAGGGTAATTCTAAAAGTTAACTACCTCCTACAGCCCTCTCTAATTAATGAATAACTTAATTTGGTGTGTGAAGGCCAGAATCTTGGGTTTCCCAAAGAGAAACTTCCCAGAAGCCTATGGTTCCTGGAGAGGGCTGTGTTGGACAGGGGGCATCATTCACAGATTGAGTCAGTCATCAACAGTCCAAAAGGGAGGCTTTGTCAGTTGGCTGGGGTTGGGTGGTGTGATGTCAGTATATGGGCAGTGAGAAATTATGTATATTGATGTAAGTGCAACTCCGCCACAGGGGCGTGATTCAGGACTATCAAATCTGAGGAGACAATACTGAAAGACTAGGTTATCAGGATGTCCTGTGGAGGAAGAATTCTGTTAACAGATGTTGTCTGGTTTATTGGCAGCAGCTTGGATTGAGAGATCTGTTCTGGTTACAGTGGAGACTCGGATGTTTGAGGTCCACACAGTTGGAGATATGGGGAGGAGGCATTGAGAGGTGCAAAATGGGGGGGGAGGCTTTGTGGGGGAAAGGTGAGGCTTTGGGAGGGTGGGCAGAGGATGAGGTGAGGGCGAAGGTTTGAGTTTGAGAGGAACAGGGGAATGTTTGAGGGTGAACGATACAGGGGAAGGTTTGAGTATGAGTGGCTATCGAGTGCAGCCTGTGGCTGCTGGTTGCATCATTGGTTGGGACGCGCCTTTTTGCGCTGATGCAGTGTCCCTTACCAGTACACTGGTGCTCATTTTGCCGACCTCGGAAGGATGACAGGCTGAGTCAACCCCTGGTGTATTAATTCAGCGGCCCAACGGGGCTTGAACTCAGGATCCTGGGATCCCAAGCCGCCGCCCTAGCCACTAAGCCAACACCAGGCTTGAGTATGAGTGATGTGTGTGTGTGTGTGTGTGTGTGTGTGTGTGTGTGTGTGTGTGTGTGTGAGGGGTGTGGGTGAAGGATTTATGGTGTGGGATGCAGGGGAAGGTTTGAGAAGGTGGATTGATGGGGAAGCATTGAGAGGGTGTGGTGAGGAGGGACACAGAAAGGCCGTGCAGCGTATGGAGACGGAATAGGGAGGGAGTGGTATACAATAATTGATTGAATAAGCATAATTAAATTAATTGGCTAAGAGCAATCCTAAACTACCACTGTTTCATTGTAATCTGAAAGTTTTAAAAAATTAAGTGATCGAAAATTAAATAATCAATCAATTAATTGAGTAACCAATAAATCAAAAATACCCTTTGTGGCCAAATCACTTGGTCACTGTTGTGTCCAAATATTGGCTTCCTAACTCAGAATGTGCCCAATATATTGCCCAGATGAGAAAGAAATATATAAGTAATTAATAAATTGATAATTAATTGATTCATCAAAAAATAAAAAATACGATTTTGAAAAAGCACTTGTGCACTGTTTGGCCCAAATTTCAGCTTCTTAGCTCAAGGATGGCTGAGATATCACCCAGACAACGAAAACATCAAGAACACAACCGGAATGAAAACTGATTATGCACCTTCGGGGGGGGGGCATGACGTCATGCATCGCCTTCAGATGGAATATGGAGGGGTGCACAATATTGCACAGGATACAACAGCAACACCGAGACGACAAAACAACATTAAACATGACAAATCTGGTTCAGAAAACTCAGCTTTATGAAGTGGAAATGAGGAGCTCAGATTTCCAACACCATGTGGAGAAAACCCGAACTACAAATACTCGGGGGGGGGGGGGTGGAGGGAGGGGAGGGAAGCCATACAACTCATCTGGGGTGAAAGCAAGATAGAAGGAATAACCCGACTCGCCGAGCCCTCGGAAAGCGGGCCAGAATTAACAGGGACATATATTTGACAATTGAACACAACAATGTGTGGTTTGACACAAAAAAAAACTGGACGAAAACACAATCAACAACACGGGAATTAAAATAAAACAGTATCTGATCTGATTTTAATAAAACATCTGATCCAGGAAACTTTGCTTTGATAAGCTGGTGGGAAGAACTGCTCGAACCAGTGCCATACATGAAGGTACCCAGAGATACCCCACAGTGGGCACTCGAGGGATAAGTCCCAGATGATATAACAGGGCGCATCATTAAAGGATTGATTAGCACACACCTTTAACCCTCACCTGCAACCTTAATTTCAAAAGGTTGAGGGTGACAATTCAAGGTGTGTGCTAACAGATTTTCTTATTAAATTAATGGCCTCAACCCAAGAAGATACACTCACTCCCTCCTCCTCTTATTTCAGGACACCCACGTCCACCTGTACCCCCCTTCCCCTCTTCGTACACTCCCCTCCCCTCTGTTGCATTCACATCCACCCTTTGTACACCTGACAAAGGTCCCCTGAGCTCACCATTTTGTAAACCCCATCCATACCTGCGCCTGACAGATTATTCACTTGGAGGGGTTGGTGGGCACTTGAGCTTCCTCTGTTAAAACAAAAGTGGGCACTCAAGACCAAAAACCGGAATGATATAACAGGGCATTGTGCAATGGTTGGTTAGCCCACACTTTAATCCTCGCCTCAACCACTATTATCCCATCAAGTAAAAAACAGCATCAACCAAATCCGCACACCACCCCCCCCTCCCTCCTCACTCCCTGTACACTCCACACACCACCCCCACATTTGAAACACCAAAACTCACCCCTACCGCTCCATGATAAACTCTGCTCCCCTCTGGCACAGCTCCACCTTGGTCCCCCTCCCCTGTTTCTCCCAACCTC
>CM068953.1:141842335-141854222 GCA_035128595.1 Eptatretus atami
ATTTTGAAACACCAAAACTCACCCCTACCGCTCCATGATAAACTCTGCTCCCCTCTGCACACAGCTCCACCCTTGGTCCCCCCCTCCCCTGTTTCTCCCACCCTCCCATTCTGTTACCCCCCAACCCCACATAGTTCTGTACACCACCTCCTCCCCTCTTCAGGTCACCTCTCGACACCCACCTTCGGTACACCCTATCCCACACTGCCCCTGACAGATTATCCACTTGAAAGCAAGTGGGCGCTTCACCTTCCTGTGTTTTAAACAACAGTGGGCACTCGAGGGCAGCTCAAGCTAATACGACAGGGAGCATCACGCAATAGTTGGTTAGCCCACAACTTTCATCTTTAACCATCACCCTCAACGTTTATTTTCCCAGGCAAGTAAATAAATAGCATCAAACTCAAGCAGGACACTCCACCACCCCAATTCTGTACACTCTTCATCCCATCCCCATTGGTACCCAAGTGCCCTGCTTCTGGTGTATACCACTGCATCCACAGTACACCACACCTCCACCAGCTACCGATACACCCAACCTTCACCTACCGCTGGTATACTCCCACCCCTGGTAACCCACACCATCCCCAGCGCACCCCCTCCACACCTACCTCTGGTACACCCAATCCACGCCTATCCGACACCCCACCTCCACCCACCACTGGTACCCTCACCCACACCCGTCCCTGGTAAACCCATCAAAAACTGCCCTGGGACACCCAACCATACCAAAAACCTTTTCCAGGGATGTAACTTCCTACGATATTTAAGCATTTACTGGATAACACAATATCTTAAAGTTTATCGACTGATTCATATGAAACTTGGAGGACAGATTGTTGTGTGAAAGGACGATTTGATTAGATTTTGGTGAGGACTGATCCGAGAAATTAAGTGATTCTTCACAATTTGGAGATGGTGCCGAAAACGATATATTGCAAAATATTTAAAAAGCTGTGGATGGATTATAACAAAACTTGTGGATGAGTTGGGTAGTAACAGGATGAAGTCGATTCGATTTTGTTTGAGGTCTGAATGCAGATGCAACTTTTGAGTGGGATACAAAATGTAAACTGTTCAGCCTGGTGGAGGTATGCACTTCCCGAGTGTCGTTATTGTTACCTTCGCCGAAGGAGAGGGTGATGCATTTGGTCCGTTTGTTTGTTGGGTCGCCGAAATAGGTGACCCTTATTGTCAGTAATTCTGTCTTTTTGTTTGGATGTTTGTTTGGATGTTTGTTCGTTTGTCATCAGCATAATTGGTAGTAAACGTGGGCCGATTTTGACCAAACTCGGTGGTAGGTACATCTTATGACCTTGTGCTTTGGAAATTGTGATGGTTGCTAGGGACGCTTTGGTTCCCTAGCAACAACCGAAAAACCTTCAAATTGGTACCGTTCACGCGAAATCAATTCCGAAAGCCATTATCCCACGTAGGGTTATGAAATTGGCACGAATGATCTACACGTGATGCTCTATCAAATATATTCCTGTTTTTGTGATATATGAAAACTTTACCCGCAGCACCCCCTACAATTAGGGTATGTGCGAAAATTGGCGAAAATTGAAGGCCCCTAGCGACCAGGTGAGTGCATCGATACGAATGAAACTTTGCAGGTTCATGGTACTCAATGGTACTAAAACTTTGCCTCAGAACATATTGACCGATTTCGCTTAGGTCAGGGGTCAAAGGTCAATTAGTACAAAAATCGATAATATGCGAGAGCTGGAGGTGCCTTGCGCCAAATGCTACTCCTCCTAGGGTTATGGTCGGATGTTCATGAAAATTCACACTAATCGTCCGGAATACATTGTGCACAAACGATCGAGCCGGATTTTCGATTTAGATCTTTCTTCACCCACAGCACCCCTCGAACTTTGGGGATTTCCGATTTCAAACCGCATTTTCGGTACTTTTCATTCAAATGGATACCGAGTAGTTATCAGTAGATGAAACTGGATGAGATTTGATATGCATGATCTTAAGGTGATTCCCTATCTGCTATATGACATCCATTTTGCTCTATATCTTATAGTTTCCAAATGGCAACCCTCTCAACTTGGTCGAGGGCCATTGAGCATTCCTGCTGAAACTTCAAAGTACACTAGCTCCAGGATGATTGAACCAAATTGAATGAGAAACTTTACATGCTTAGAGACCGTAATGAGTACAACTTTGCTCGTTTGCATAATGACCTATCTCGATTAGTTCAGGTGGTCAAAGGTCAATAAGTGCATTTTTCGGTCAAAATGTCTATTCAAGTCCCCCTACCGGCAAAACGGCTCAACCGATCCAAACAATATTTTGCACCTGAAACTCCCAATGAGTAGTACAAGTTTGCTCATTTGCATAATGACCTATCTCCACTAGGTCAGCGGTCAAAGGTCAATAAGTGTATTTTTACATGATCATACAAACACCGTTTCTCAACACCTACGATTGTCGCAATACTAACAGTCCTGCTCGGCGACCCATCGCCGCCTACTGGCTTGTCTGGTGTTTGTTTGTTTTTTCCACAGAACTTTTGTGTTTTTCTCCGCAACCACTTGTCGGATTAAGACGAAATTTCCACCATTGGTGCAGCTACTCATATGTCATGTTTAGAATAATTATGACGTCATAGTCACGTGTTTGTGGCAGCCATATTGGAAAAAACGGAAAACTTTGGATCTCTGTATTTGAAACCGCACCAAGGAAAAAATTGAAACTTAGCACATGGCAAGTTCTCCTCATGGGAATGAGTGATTTTTTTTGGTGACATCATAGGTGCCTTTGGATTGTATGTTATAATTGCATATGTAGAACGCCACATCCTATCAGTATGAAAATTTTCGAGGGTCATCTGGGATAAAATGGTCACAGAAAAAAAAATTGATGATGTCATCGGTTCCATTTTCAAAAATCTTCACTGAAATGGCTGAACAGATCGAGATGAAACTTTACACGTATGGCCGCCTGTCCATGAGGAACAAAAGGTTCACACATATGATGTCATATGTCACATGGTTTGCCAGCAATATTGGATTTACCCAAAACCTATAAAAATACATCACTCAAAAGAAGTCCTGGCAAGGGTCTGCGATCTCTGGTTGCTCTTTTTCTTGTTAGAATTTGTGACAATGCCTGATGAGCAATGCCTGATTCTTTAGCTATTGTCTTGGGGAAAAAGTTTTCGCTGTAACAAGCCATTACCACAACAATGGCTGAAATTTAATGTGGTTAACATTTACCTATTTTTTCGGTATTTGCACGTTACGATTCAGCCAAAATAAGATATAGACAAGACAAAAGTATGGTTTAACAAATGGAGGAAATCCTATAGAGTATAGTACATGTATTTTAAGAGCACATACAAATATATATATATATATTATATATATATATATATATAATATATATACAGTATATATATGTCAAATCACGCTATATCTCACCCTCGTCGCTCATAACACAAGCTACAAACAACTAAATATCGACCTGAGCTATGACCAACATATATCATTAATATGTTAACACTAGTTCAATATGAAGAAAATTGAAATATTTTAACATGTAGCTATCCTTTGCAAAAAAGATTACAAAATCCTATGTTATAAACCTTAAACAGAAAGACTCAACCTTATAAAATGGAGTAATAAACTTTTCTGAAATCCTATCTGACTTCAAAGTGCTGATACGCATTTAAGTTTGATGATGCAGATCAATTGGCTCTCATTGCATTCGGGATGCATAAATTTTCTTCGTTAATTCATATTTAATTCACTCCAAAATTGACTAAATCATGTGATAATTTTTTTTCAAAATCTAAACATGTAATCTACAAAGTAGTTTGTTAATTATATAACTTCATTATATATATATATATATCCTCTTAGAGGCACGATGCTCGTGAGAGTAAATGTATATCATTATATAAAAATATAAATTTTAATTTTGCATTTGATATGCTTTTGTAATTGTGCTGTTATTTTCTCTCATGCATGATGCATGTAAAGGATCCTGCGCACAACTGATAACAAACAGTATACGTGATTTGTCAGTGTCTGGAGATATCGTTCTTGCAGCATTTTGCCCTTTGTCAATGGCTGGTTCAGATGAGCATCTGACTTTAACCAAACGTCCTCCTCCTCGAGCTTGCCGTGAGTAAGTATGAAAATTTTCGTTTTACTTCTTTTATTCTGCTTTTTAAAAGTACATTGCTGATAATTTTTTATTTGTATAAACTTCATTCATACAAACCTGAAGTTAATTCTTATAAATTTATTCTAAGCTGATTTGAGGTCATTGTAAATATTTACTAATTCATGTTGTCAGGTCAGGTATGGGAGTATGCACCAAAGCAGCGTGCCGCTGTGTCCACTTTCCGCGGTACTCCAGGGCTTCCCCATGGGCATGCCTGGCCCATATCCATCTCCTTGAGATGCTGATCAACCTGCCGCAAGCACGAGGCACGTGGTCGGCCCATTGGCCTCCTCCACTCACGAGTCTCCCTCGCTGAGAGAATCTGGTGAGCATAATCAGCATCAGGAAAACGAGCCACGTTTCCATACAGCTGCAACTGATGCTCATGGACTATGCAGGTAACAAATCTCATTTGAGTCTCTCTCAGCAACCGCTCATTGGACACAAAGTCCAACCAGCGATAGCTAAGGATTCTCCGAAGAGACCTGGTACCAAAGGAATTAAGTCTCCGTCTCAGATCCCTGGTCAGAGTCCAAGTCTCACATCCACAGAGCAAGACTGGAAGCACCAAGGCCCTGAAGACTCGGACTTTTGTCCTCCCGCACAGTACCGGCAGCACCACACCCCATGATATAGTGAATCCATAACTCCCCAGGCCCGACCCGGACGTCTATTGACCTCTAACTCACAGCCAGCAGAGACATGAATATCACTGTCAAGTAAGTGATTCTCCACGACCTCAACATCTCACCACAAACGGGCACAGACAGAACAGCAGCATCGAGATGTCATTGAAAGCCTGGATCTTAGTTTTGACCCATGTAATTCATGTTGTGTATGACTGTTAATTATAAATTTAACGCTTTTCAGGCTAAAAACTAATTTTTGCAATGGAATTCACTCTTCCAAATGTACAAATTTTTAGGATAAAGTAACCATATTGGTCATTGCTTGACTTCAGTTGGAGTCATAATGCATTAAATGTATTTCCTGATCAAGTCTTATTTTCAAAATATGGAGCATAAGAATGTTTACCATCATGTATTGCAGTGAAATGCTTCAGGCATCAATTGAAAACAGAGATGGATGCTATTTCACATGTACAACATGGCTGGATCATCAGAGCCTCCATAAATGCGTTTTTACAGTGACTTGTGGTGTCAGAGATGGGGGAGGTTGGGGGGGACATTAAAATGAGCTCCATCGACTGACCGATCTTCCATCCATGTGCTGTACTTTTGTGTATGCACTATTTCAAAAACTGTTGAACATTTAGCTTTTATATTGCAGTTATTATTCCTCATGACATTATCTCAACATGCTTCGTCATGGCTGTGATAGGCTGAATTATGTTGCCATGCCAATCATTTTGGTAACTTGGCTTGTGTAAGTGATATTTCAAAAAAACATTCAAGATTTAGCGCTTTCATATTACACAGATCTATTCCTCGTACCACCCAAAAGGCAGAGGACCTCAAGTAATTCATGTTATTTTACTTTTTAAATCCTATTTTTCAAAGTTGTTTTTCAACTTTTACTGATAATTTTCTGAACTACAAAATAATTTGAGAAGTATATTTAAAACGAACATCACAATATATGCCTGGTGTTGGCTTAATGGTTAGGGTGGTGGGCTTGGGATCCTAGGATCCTGAGTTCAAACCCACTTGGCTGTTTAATTAATACCAGCTGGGTGTGACTCTGCCTGTCATCCTTCCGAGGTCGGCAAAATGAGTGCCAGCTTGCTGGTATCCTGTGTCGGAATGGCGAACCGTCCAGGATTGTGCCAATAGTCAAGGAGACTGCTAGGCAGCACCAATGCTCTGCACAGAGTGTGGTCCCAAAGTATGGATGGATGCTCACTATATAAGAAACTTATTTGATTGCCTGATGATCAAAACCTTTCCACCAATCTTTGTATATCTCTGGATTAGTCAATGGTTCTGCATGAAACCAGTCTCCAAATTATTCCATTGAGGAAGCAAGTCAGACAGCAGCCAACTGTCAGCTGTTTTTCCCAATGTGACAGTCTGTTGGAGTATTTACTGACACTTTCACTGAAATGTGACACTTTCACTGATGCAAATCAATGAGTGCGAGTGATTGGTCCATGACAGGGAAACAGCAAAACTCAAACAAACAGATTTTTCTAGACATCAGATTATATGTGAACTGTATATGAAATGTTTATAACTTGTTATATGGCCCTCATATGTGATTTCTCCCAGGCATGGCTTCTGTAGTTCTTATTTTTTTCAGAAAATAGTTAACAATGATTTTGCTCTTAAATGAAGTTTCTTTTAAAGCATTATTTTGTCCAGAAAAATTAATTTTAATGATGGTTCCACATATTTTTTCAAACTAATTATCCCACACACACGAAGCGAAAATGGGTTTCAGCAATGGTTCATGTCCGTCCGTCTGTCTGTCATGAGTTTATGATCATCAGTTTATGTTCGAGGAAAACTTATTTTTTATCGAGAAACGAGGAACAACAGAATCCTTTCACTCATCTCCCTGTCAAAGCTGGAGTGCCCCAAGGCAGTGTGCTGGCCCAGTGCTATTCCTGATGTTCAAAAAATGCTCTCTGACTGAATATTGCCCAAAGATTTCTATGGGGTTCAAATCAAGACTCTGACTAGGCGAGAAAATAAGTGTCAGGAACTTTTTCTTCAACCACTTTTTGGTGGCTTTTGCATGTTTGACAGGGGCAATATCTTGTCGAAAAATGATTTCTTGCATTTCTCTCTCCAGGAAATAACTTTTGGAGGCTGGGAAGTAATCATTTGTCAAATATTTTCTGCTATTCGTTGCAGTACATGACCACGCCTTATCAGCTCACCAACACCAGCAGCTAAAAATGCACCCCAGACCATGATTCCACCTCGTCTATGCTTCACAGTTGTTGAAAACCAGTCTGAATCACATTCCCATATTCAGCCAAAAAGTGAATCTGTCCTGAATGTTTTTCTTCGATAATAGAGGCTTCTTAGCACATCTTCTTGAGCTAAAACCAGCATCAGTCACCTTCTTGAGGTAGTTCTCTGGAAATCTTGCTTTCAGCAGTTCTGAACTCCTCTGACAGTTTCCGCAGGCTTTTCTTTCTTTACTGGAGAACTACGAATTTCAGTCGCCTGGCATCTTTACTTGTCATGGCTCAAGGCTTGCCAGATCCCTTCTTCCTTGCAGTCGAACCGGTTTTCTGGAACTGTCGGTGTATTCTCTTTGAGGTAGGCAGAGAAATAGTGATTTTCCTCCAGGAGCTTGTGGACTTCAGAATATGTCTTTCCCACTTGACGAAGACAAGCAATTCAATTTTTTGTAATATCCCAATCAGCATTGAACTTCTCTTTCTTTCAAAAAACATGACAACACCCTAAAATGCAGTACAGATCTTAAAAAAGTATACAGTACCTCTAACAGTAAAATATTTTTTGAATTTATTGTGACAGAACAACTCAAAAGTCTTATCTTCCTTTTTTTTGTGTATAATTTTGATTGATTTTGTTACCTGAAATATTGGCCTTTCTAGGTGAAGGCGAAAATATGGAAATTTTGTAATTTCGGTTTTTTTCACTTCACTTTTCACACTTTCACTTTTTTTTGTCTACATTGTCAAGGCTCGTATGAGAACTAACACACAACACACAGCAAGGGGGGGGCATGAGACAAGGAGGGCGGGAGAGGGAAGGACAAAACAGTGGGAACAGAGACATTAGGAGATCTGTGGAATGGTGAGGGATGGAGCGGGGAACATGGGGGTATACAAGATGGACATTACGGGACTTTCAGGAAGGAAAGCAGGGAATTTGAAGGAGGTGGCTTTGGGGGGATTGATGGGGGTAGAAAAGATCATAGTTTTGGATGGTGGAGATAAGAGGTGGTGGTGAATGGCTGTTTTGAAGGCCTGGAGGAAGAAATGGATTGAAGAGAGTGTGGGAGTTTATTCCAAAGGTGGGAAAAAAGAGAATAAAAGAGTGAAGGTGAGCAGTGATTCATGATTTTGGAAGTTTTACCAGAAGGGGCTGCTGGCAGACCTTGAGCGCCCTGAGGAAATATAGTGGAGGGGATATCACAAGAGAGAACAGCAGGGGGTGGGGGAAAGGCCAGAGAGGAGACGGGAGAAGTGCGAGACCCAAAGACCAATGATCATAAAAGCCTTGGTTTCATCAGTGCGAAATCGAGCTTAGTGTGAGGCAGGAGCATCACCCCGGCTGCGGGAGCAGTGCTCCATCAGACTGTGGATGAAAAGCTTTGTAAATGGTTAGACGCGTCAGGAGTGCCAAGGGAAGGACTTTGCATGACTAAGGATGCCCAGTCGGGGACTGGCTTTGGAGTCAGCTTGGAGATGTGGCATTCCCAGGAAAGATAGTGGCAGACAGTGAGACTCAAAGCGTTGAATGAAAGGACATCTTCAAGGGGATTGTTGAGAAAGTAAATGGGGGGGTTGCAGACTGTCCTTTCAGCGAGACATGGTGAGGGTGTGAGATTTGTCAGGATTGAAAGACATTCCACAGTGTTTGACCAGCTTTTGATTTTATCCAGGTCTGCAGAGAGTGATGAGGCTGCTGATTGCTGATCTGAGGGACGACATGGTACAGCAGAGTGGAGTCATCAGCAAAGAGATAAAGAGGATTTTCCAAGAAATCTGAGAGATCATTGAAAACCAGAAAAAGCACAGGCCAAGAACACTAACTTGATGAACCCCAGCCTTGTCGAGAAGAGAGATGAGAGAATTCCATTGAGCCATGCATTGACTGTGACAGGAGAGGAAGTCTGTGAGCCATGAGTGAGATTGCGTTGGATACCACAAGAAGAGGGTTTGGTGAACAGTGCGGGATGCCAGACCATATTGAAAGCTCACGATATGTCTCGGGAGATGGCTCTGATCGCATGTTTGGCATTTAGGACCTCCATCCATTGTTGGGAATGCAGAAGTAGCTTGTCCAGTGTTGGCTGACCTGGTCTAAATTGATGATTGGAAATCAAGCCATTGGAGAAGAGGAAGGATTTGATGTCGGAAGCGATGATGGAGTCCATGACCTTGTTGATGATTGAGAGAAGGCTGATTGTTCTGCAGTTTAGGGATCAGTTTTGCTCCTTTTTTATGCAGACGCGTAATGTTTGCTGATTTCCATGCAGATGGCAGGTGACCTGGAAAAATGAGAAGGTAATAGAACAGAGAGATGGTGAACAAGAGTCTTTTGGTCCTCTGGGTCTTTTGGTCTTCAGGGTATTTGGGTATTCTGGGTGTTTGGGTCTTTTGATCCTCTGGTCTTTTGGTCCTCTGGATTTTGTGGTCTTCAGGGTCTTCTGGATGTTTGGGTTTTGTGTCCTTTGCATCTCTGGTCTTTTTGGTCTTCAGGGTCTTTTGGTCCTCAGGTTATTTTGGGTATTTTGTCCTCATGGTCTTTTGGGCCATCTGGGTCTTATGGGTCTAAAAGGGTCTTCATAGGTCAAAGGGTCTCAGCAGTTTGAAGTTCAAAAAGGTACCTACCAATGTGCATAATTAATTAATAGAGATATGTCATTGATGGCACACACACATCTCTCTCTGCCATTCTGTTACCCCCCAACCCCACATAGTTCTGTACACCACCTCCTCCCCTCTTCAGGTCACCTCTCGACACCCACCTTCGGTACACCCTATCCACACCTGCCCCTGACAGATTATCCACTTGAAGGCAATGGGTGGGCGCTTCACCTTCCTGTGTTTTAAACAACAGTGGGCACTCGAGGGCCAAGCTCAAGCTAATACGACAGGGAGCATCACGCAATAGTTGGTTAGCCCACAACTTTCATCTTTAACCATCACCCTCAACGTTTATTTCCCCAGGCAAGTAAATAAATAGCATCAAACTCAAGCAGGACACTCCACCACCCCAATTCTGTACACTCTTCATCCCATCCCCATTGGTACCCAAGTGCCCTGCTTCTGGTGTATACCACTGCATCCACAGTACACCACACCTCCACCAGCTACCGATACACCCAACCTTCACCTACCGCTGGTATACTCCCACCCCTGGTAACCCACACCCATCCCCAGCGCACCCCCTCCACACCTACCTCTGGTACACCCAATCCACGCCTATCCCAGTACACCCCACCTCCACCCACCACTGGTACCCTCCACCCACACCCGTCCCTGGTAAACCCATCAAAACCTGCCCCTGGGACACCCAACCATACCAAAAACCTTTTCCAGGGATGTAACTTCCTACGATATTTAAGCATTTACTGGATAACACAATATCTCAAAAGTTTATCGACTGATTCATATGAAACTTGGAGGACAGATTGGTTGTGTGAAAGGACGATTTGATTAGATTTTGGTGAGGATCCTGATCCGAGAAATTAAGTGATTCTTCACAATTTGGAGATGGTGCCGAAAACGATATATAGCAAAATATTTAAAAAGCTGTGGATGGATTATAACAAAACTTGGTGGATGAGTTGGGTAGGTAACAGGATGAAGTCGATTCGATTTTGTTTGAGGTCTGAATGCAGATGCAACTTTTGAGTGGGATACAAAATGTAAACTGTTCAGCCTGGTGGAGGTATGCACTTCCCCGAGTGTCGTTATTGTTACCTTCGCCGAAGGAGAGGGTGATGCATTTGGGTCCGTTTGTTTGTTGGGTCGCCGAAATAGGTGACCCTTATTGTCAGTAATTCTGTCTTTTTGTTTGGATGTTTGTTTGGATGTTTGTTCGTTTGTCATTCAGGCATAATTGGTAGTAAACGTGGGCCGATTTTGACCAAACTCGGGTGGTAGGTACATCTTATGACCTTGTGCTTTGGAAATTGTGATGGTTGCTAGGGACGCTTTGGTTCCCTAGCAACAACCGAAAAACCTTCAAAATTGGTACCGTTCACGCGAAATCAATTCCGAAAGCCATTATCCCACGTAGGGTTATGAAATTGGCACGAATGATCTACACGTGATGCTCTATCAAATATATTCCTGTTTTTGTGATATATGGAATACTTTACCCGCAGCACCCCCTACAATTGGGTATGTCGAAAATTGGCGAAAATTGAAGGCCCCCTAGCGACCAGGTGAGTGCATCGATACGAATGAAACTTTGCAGGTTCATGGTACTCAATGGTACTAAAACTTTGCCTCAGAACATATTGACCGATTTCGCTTAGGTCAGGGGTCAAAGGTCAATTAGTACAAAAATCGATAATATCGAGAGCTGGAGGTGCCTTTGCGCCAAATGCTACTCCTCCTAGGGTTATGGTCGGATGTTCATGAAAATTCACACTAATCGTCCGGAATACATTGTGCACAAACGATCGAGCCGGATTTTCGATTTAGATCTTTCTTCACCCACAGCACCCCCTCGAACTTTGGGATTTCCGATTTCAAACCGCATTTTCGGTACTTTTCATTCAAATGGATACGAGTAGTTATCAGTAGATGAAACTGGATGAGATTTGATATGCATGATCTTAAGTGATTCCCTATCTGCTATATGACATCCATTTTGCTCTATATCTTTATAGTTTCCAAATGGCAACCCTCTCAACTTGGGTGTCCGAGGGCCATTGAGCATTCCTGCTGAAACTTCAAAGTACACTAGCTCCAGGATGATTGAACCAAATTGAATGAAACTTTACATGCTTAGAGACCGTAATGAGTACAACTTTGCTCGTTTGCATAATGACCTATCTCGATTAGTTCAGGGGTCAAAGGTCAATA
>CM068953.1:141856461-141867950 GCA_035128595.1 Eptatretus atami
CGAGGCACGTGGTCGGCCCATTGGCCTCCTCCACTCACGAGTCTCCCTCGCTGAGAGAATCTGGTGAGCATAATCAGCATCAGGAAAACGAGCCACGTTTCCATACAGCTGCAACTGATGCTCATGGACTATGCAGGTAACAAATCTCATTTGAGTCTCTCTCAGCAACCCGCTCATTGGACACAAAGTCCGACCAGCGATAGCTAAGGATTCTCCGAAGAGACCTGGTACCAAAGGAATTAAGTCTCCGTCTCAGATCCCTGGTCAGAGTCCAAGTCTCACATCCACAGAGCAAGACTGGAAGCACCAAGGCCCTGAAGACTCGGACTTTTGTCCTCCCGCACAGGTACCGGCAGCACCACACCCCATGATATAGTGAATCCATAACTCCCCAGGCCCGACCCGGACGTCTATTGACCTCTAACTCACAGCCAGCAGAGACATGAATATCACTGTCAAGGTAAGTGATTCTCTCCACGACCTCAACATCCTCACCACAAACGGGCACAGACAGAACAGCAGCATCGAAGATGTCATTGAAAGCCTGGATCTTAGTTTTGACCCATGTAATTCATGTTGTGTATGACTGTTAATTATAAATTTAACGCTTTTCAGGCTAAAAACTAATTTTTGCAATGGAATTCACTCTTCCAAATGTACAAATTTTTAGGATAAAGTAACCATATTGGTCATTGCTTGACTTCAGTTGGAGTCATAATGCATTAAATGTATTTCCTGATCAAGTCTTATTTTCAAAATATGGAGCATAAGAATGTTTACCATCATGTATTGCAGTGAAATGCTTCAGGCATCAATTGAAAACAGAGATGGATGCTATTTCACATGTACAACATGGCTGGATCATCAGAGCCTCCATAAATGCGTTTTTACAGTGACTTGTGGTGTCAGAGATGGGGGAGGTTGGGGGGGACATTAAAATGAGCTCCATCGGACTGACCGATCTTCCATCCATGTGCTGTACTTTTGTGTATGCACTATTTCAAAAACTGTTGAACATTTAGCTTTTATATTGCAGTTATCTATTCCTCATGACATTATCTCAACATGCTTCGGTCATGGCTGTGATAGGCTGAATTATGTTGCCATGCCAATCATTTTGGTAACTTGGCTTGTGTAAGTGATATTTCAAAAAAACATTCAAGATTTAGCGCTTTCATATTACACAGATCTATTCCTCGTACCACCCAAAAGGCAGAGGACCTCAAGTAATTCATGTTATTTTACTCTTTTTAAATCCTATTTTTCAAAGTTGTTTTTTCAACTTTTACTGATAATTTTCTGAACTACAAAATAATTTGAGATTATATTTTAAAACGAACATCACAATATATGCCTGGTGTTGGCTTAATGGTTAGGGTGGTGGGCTTGGGATCCTAGGATCCTGAGTTCAAATCCCACTTGGCTGTTTAATTAATACCAGCTGGGGTTGACTCTGCCTGTCATCCTTCCGAGGTCGGCAAAATGAGTGCCAGCTTGCTGGTATCCTGTGTCGGAATGGCGACCCGTCCAGGATTGTGCCCAATAGTCAAGGAGACTGCTTAGGCAGCACCAATGCTCTGCACAGAGTGTGGTCCCAAAGTATGGATGGATGGGTCACTATATAAGAAACTTATTTGATTGCCTGATGATCAAAACCTTTCCACCAATCTTTGTATATCTCTGGATTAGTCAATGGTTCTGCATGAAACCAGTCTCCAAATTATTCCATTGAGGAAGCAAGTCAGACAGCAGCCAAACTGTCAGCTGTTTTTCCCAATGTGACAGTCTGTTGGAGTATTTACTGACACTTTCACTGAAATGTGACACTTTCACTGATGCAAATCAATGAGTGCGAGTGATTGGTCCACTGACAGGGAAACAGCAAAACTCAAACAAAACAGATTTTTCTAGACATCAGATTATATGTGAACTGTATATGAATTGTTTATAACTTGTATATTGGGCCCTCATATGTGATTTCTCCCAGGCATGGCTTCTGTAGTTCTTATTTTTTCAGAAAATAGTTGTTAACAATGATTTTGCTCTTAAATGAAGGTTTCTTTTAAAGCATTATTTTGTCCAGAAAATTAATTTTAATGATGTTTCCACATATTTTTTCAAACTAATTATCCCACACACACGAAGCGAAAAGTGGGTTTCAGCAATTGGTTCATGTCCGTCCGTCTGTCTGTCATGAGTTTATGATCATCAGTTTATGTTCGAGGAAAAACTTATTTTTATCGAGAAACGAGGAACAACAGAATCCTTTCATCTCATCTCCCTGTCAAAGCTGGAGTGCCCCAAGGCAGTGTGCTGGGCCCAGTGCTATTCCTGATGTTCAAAAATGATCTCTCTGACTGAATATTGGCCCAAAGATTCTCTATGGGGTTCAAATCAAGACTCTGACTAGGCGAGAAAATAAGTGTCAGGAACTTTTTCTTCAACCACTTTTTGGTGGCTTTTGCAGTTTTGACAGGGGCAATATCTTGTCGAAAAATGATTTCTTTGCATTTCTCTCCAGGAAATAACTTTTGGAGGCTGGGAAGTAATCATTTGTCAAATATTTTCTGCTATTCGTTGGCAGTACATGACCACGCCTTATCAGCTCACCAACACCAGCAGCTAAAAATGCACCCCAGACCATGATTCCACCTCGTCTATGCTTCACAGTTGTTGAAAACCAGTCTGAATCACATTCCCATATTCAGCCAAAAAGTGAAATCTGTCCTGAATGTTTTTCTTCGATAATAGAGGCTTCTTAGCACATCTTCTTGAGCTAAAACCAGCATCAGTCAACCTTCTTGAGGTAGTTCTTCTGGAAAATCTTGCTTTCAGCAGTTCTGAACTCCTCTGACAGTTTCCGCAGGCTTTTCTTTCTTTACTGGAGAACTACGAATTTCAGTCGCCTGGCATCTTTACTTGTCATGGCTCAAGGCTTGCCAGATCCCTTCTTCCTTGCAGTCGAACCGGTTTTCTGGAACTGTCGGTGTATTCTCTTTGAGGTAGGCAGAGAAATAGTGATTTTCTCCTCCAGGAGCTTGTGGACTTCAGAATATGTCTTTCCCACTTGACGAAGACAAGCAATTCAATTTTTTGTAATATCCCAATCAGCATTGAACTTCTCTTTCTTTCAAAAAACATGACAACACCCTAAAATGCAGTACAGATCTTAAAAAAGTATACAGTACCTCTAACAGTAAAATATTTTTTGAATTTATTTGTGACAGAACAACTCAAAAGTCTTATCTTCCTTTTTTTGTGTATAATTTTGATTGATTTTGTCTATCCTGAAATATTGGCCTTTCTAGGTGAAAGGCGAAAATATGGAAATTTTGTAATTTTCGGTTTTTTTCACTTTCACTTTTCACACTTTCACTTTTTTTTTGTCTACATTGTCAAGGCTCGTATGAGAACTAACACACAACACACAGCAAGGGGGGGGCATGAGACAAGAGGGGCGGGAGAGGGAAGGACAAAACAGTGGGGAACAGAGACATTAGGAGATCTGTGGAATGGTGAGGGATGGAGCGGGGAACATGGGGGTATACAAGATGGACATTACAGGGACTTTCAGGAAGGAAAGCAGGGAATTTGAAGGAGGTGGCTTTGGGGGGATTGATGGGGGTAGAAAAGATCATAGTTTTGGATGGTGGAGATAAGAGGTGGTGGTGAATGGCTGTTTTGAAGGCCTGGAGGGAAGAAATGGATTGAAGAGAGTGTGGGAGTTTATTCCAAAGGTGGGAAAAAAGAGGAATAAAAGAGTGAAGGTGAGCAGTGATTCATGATTTTGGAAGTTTTACCAGAAGGGGGCTGCTGGCAGACCTTGAGCGCCCTGAGGAAATATAGTGGAGGGGATATCACAGAGAGAACAGCAGGGGGTGGGGGGAAAGGCCAGAGAGGAGACGGGAGAAGTGCGAGACCCAAAGACCAATGATCATAAAAGCCTTGGTTTCATCAGTGCGAAATCGAGCTTAGTGTGAGGCAGGAGCATCACCCCGGCTGCGGGAGCAGTGCTCCATCAGACTGTGGATGAAAGCTTTGTAAATGGTTAGACGCTCAGGAGTGCCAAGGGGAAGGACTTTGCATGACTAAGGATGCCCAGTCGGTGACTGGCTTTGGAGGTCAGCTTGGAGATGTGGCATTCCCAGGAAAGATAGTGGCAGACAGTGAGACTCAAAAGCTTGAATGAAAGGACATCTTCAAGGGGATTGTTGAGAAAGTAAATGGGGGTGGGGTTGCAGACTGTCCTTTCAGCGAGACATGGTGAGGGTGTGAGATTTGTCAGGATTGAAAGACATTCCAAGTGTTTGACCAGCTTTTGATTTTATCCAGGTCTGCAGAGAGTGATGAGGCTGCTGATTGCTGATCTGAGGGACGACATGGTACAGCAGAGGGTGGAGTCATCAGCAAAGAGATAAAGAGGATTTTCCAAGAAATCTGAGAGATCATTGAAAACCAGAAAAAGCACAGGGCCAAGAACACTAACTTGATGAACCCCAGCCTTGTCGAGAAGAGGAGATGAGAGAATTCCATTGAGCCATGCATTGACTGTGACAGGAGAGGAAGTCTGTGAGCCATGAGTGGAGATTGCGTTGGATACCACAAGAAGAGGGTTTGGTGAACAGTGCGGGATGCCAGACCATATTGAAAGCTCACGATATGTCTCGGGAGATGGCTCTGATCGCATGTTTGGCATTTAGGACCTCCATCCATTGTTGGGAATGCAGAAGTAGCTTGTCCAGTGTTGGCTGACCTGGTCTAAATTGATGATTGGAAATCAAGCCATTGGAGAAGAGGAAGGATTTGATGTCGGAAGCGATGATGGAGTCCATGACCTTGTTGATGATTGAGAGAAGGCTGATTGTTCTGCAGTTGTAGGGATCAGTTTTTGCTCCTTTTTTATGCAGAGCGGTAATGTTTGCTGATTTCCATGCAGATGGCAGGTGACCTGGAGAAAATGAGAAGGTGAATAGAACAGAGAGATGGTGAACAAGAGTCTTTTGGGTCCTCTGGGTCTTTTTGGTCTTCAGGGTATTTTGGGTATTCTGGGTGTTTTGGGTCTTTTGGATCCTCTGGGTCTTTTGGGTCCTCTGGATTTTGTGGGTCTTCAGGGTCTTCTGGATGTTTTGGGTATTTTGTGTCCTTTGCATCCTCTGGGTCTTTTTGGTCTTCAGGGTCTTTTGGGTCCTCAGGTTATTTTGGGTATTTTTGGTCCTCATGGTCTTTTGGGCCATCTGGGTCTTATGGGGTCTAAAGGGTCTTCATAGGTCAAAGGGGTCTCAGCAGTTTGAAGGGTCAAAAGGTACCTACCAATGGTGCATAATTAATTAATAGAGATATGTCATTGATTGACACACACACACCCCTCATCAATTTGATTGCATACAGATTTACCATCCCCACCCCCCCCCCCCCACCCTGCCTTCGCCAGCTCTCCTGCCCCCTTCTCAGTCCACGGAGATCTACTGTCCCCCTCCCTTCCACGAGGGTAGGTAAAATTATATGCTGCCTTGGTATGTAACAGTGTTAATTAATTTACCATTGCAATGGCGTTTGGACAGTCATAGCGAATATTAAATGAGGGCTTGCCATTGGGATGGTGGAGGGGGTGAGAAGGGAAGGAGGGCAAATTTACCCCGTGAAGAGTGCTTTAACCTCAGTGTTGCCCAGGTAAATAAGTACCTTCTGCCCCCGCCACCAGGTGGTGCTAAACGTTACAAATTTACGAGAATTTATGCCCCCCCACATTCCCTCTTGAAGCATGGTGTTGACTTTGCGGCTGTGGCAGCTGGCTTAGGATCCTAGGGTCCTGGGTTTGATCCCCGTTGGCTGCTGAATTTACACCAGGTGGGCATGATTCAGCCTGTCATCCTTCTGAGGTCGGCAAAATGAGTACTGGTAGAGGGGCATAGCATCAGCGGTACAGCCACACCTCTAAGAAATGATAGCTACCCCGGCAGCCAAGCTGCTTTGCTCTGGCCACGCAATAACAGAACAGAACGTCTTTGTGAGGCTGTGGTCTCATAGCCGATTTTACACTCCACACAAAGTTGCATTTGTACCCCGATTTTTGAGTTTGGAACTTCAAAGATGTGGCCGTGCATAGAAGACAGATAGATAGACAGATAGATAGACAGACAGATAGACAGAGATTTTTGCCTTTTATAGGTATAAATTACGTAACAAATAGTTAGTACACAAACACCACACAAAACAACACAAACACCACATGAAACAAGTCATGGTGAGGGTCTGCAATTTCCAATTTCTCTTTTCTTGTTATTGTTTTGCATTACGCTACTGTGCTTGTAATATTTTAGGTAATTGCATTTTTTTTCAAACGTGCTACATGTTTTCCTCAGAATAAACTACAGGGGATTGCTATTGGTATTCATCACTTTGTTTGCTGTCCAAGAGGTGAACAAAAACTCTGATTTTCTCCCAAATACAACTATTGGATATGTCATTTTGGATTCATGCAAACATATCCAAAAAGCCCTTAAAGGTGCCATAAGCTTACTGAGTGAGAATTTTGCTTCAAAAGAAATAACCAAAATGAAGTGTACACCTCACGTTGTTCTTGGGCCGTCAACTTCTACAATTGCTGTTGTGTTGAGCCACCTGATGGATCTCTTCTCCATACCTTTGGTATCAAATATTATTGCAGTTTCTCAGTTTGTCATTGATGTTTAATGAAAATCCTTTTTTATACTAAGGATTATTGTTTGTAATGTTTTTGAAATTCATGGATACGAAAAAATATGATTCCTTTCAGATCAGCTATTCTTCATCTTGTAAATGCCTGAGTGATAAGAAAACATTTCCTTCCTTCCTGCGCACAATTCCAAGTGATGACTATCAGGCTACTGCCATTGCACATCTGGTTAGATACTTCCATTGGATTTATGTGGGTGTTCTGGTGGTTGATGATTCCTATGGTAAAAGCGCCATTGCTCAATTTCTCACAGAAGCAGAGCAATATGGTCTGTGTGTTGCTTTCAAAGAAGTTCTTCGCCTTGAACATGATCCCAAGAACATCAGGCATATAGGTGAAGGAGCGACTTAAAATTTGGACTGAACATTACTTTGCAAACATGCACTCTCTTTTAATTTTGCATGCAAAGTATTTGATCACAGAAGACGGAGATATGTTCTGGCATTTCTTACATAAGCAGTTACTTGACGGTTGATATTATTTCCTTTCTACAGCTAGAAATCAAAAATGTATCATACTTTTAGAAAAATGTAAAGCGGATAAAGCTTGTTTTGAACCTGATGGAGTCGCAGTAGTCGTTTCAAGAAAGTGATTCAGAGACTGAAATACCTGCAACACAATGAAAAACTAGAGCGAAGTCGATAGCGTACAATCACAAATCCCCACGCTTCCCACCTAAAACAAAGCTGAAAGATGACAAAAAGTTCCACCAGGAATGACCGAATATCAAATTTTGCGTTTAAAAAAAAATCTGTTTTGACTCCTGTGACCCTCAGTCCCAACCCCATGGGGCTAAAAGTAAAATCCAATCAGTTGTTACATATTTCCTACATCCCCAATGTTGATAGCACATAAAAGTTTCATTAAAAATGTTTTAAAATGTGCCTATAATTGGATTTTTGGGGGAATTTTACCTTTTGGTCCCACCCATGGCATTGTCAGTTCAGGCCAGATCAGATCTGTGACTAGCTACAGGTATCATGTAAAACCTGTACTAACCTGCTTCATGGTCGGGTTGTCAGCGACTAAACCATCTCCCCCACCAGACTTCCAGGTGAGGAGGGTGTATGGATATGGACACCCAGCAGGATTAAAAGCAAAACCTGTGATGCAAAGGGTGGATGTAGTCCATGTGAGCCAAAGGCTATCCATATCTTTTGCCCAACTGTCTGCGGATATCCTCCTGCAGTTGGGTACCTCTCTCTCGGAGGTCAGTGGCATAAATTGCCCTCTGGCCGCTGTAAAACACTTAATTCCGCAAAACACACAAAGAAAACTGAAAACCTACTCCGTGGGAGTACCTCCTATGCAGCTGCCCTTCGCAGGGCAGCTCACCAGATGACTGGATTGAGGCAAAGCCATTGGAAACCCCATTCTTTGATGATGGGAGAAAAAGCATGGGGTAACCTTCCTGGGTCAGATTGTGGTGGTGTTTGTTGGGGTGATGCTGAGGTGTCGTCCACCAGATGGTACTCTCCTCGGGTTAACCTGAGGCAGTCCCTTTGGGTGGGTGTCTGGAATATCTGATCCCTAAGAGTGGATGATCACCTGTCTCTGTTGTCTTCTGAGCTCCATCATTTGGACATCAGTATTGCAGCCCTCTTTGAGGTTTGGAGACCAGATAGTGGTGAGATCAAAGCGAGTGGTTGCACCTACTACTGGTCTGGTCACTTTGATGATTACCATACCCAAGAGGTTGCTCTATCTGTGTCCAATAAGCTGACTCCCATGATAATTGAAGTAACACCGGCAAATCAGCATATTATGAGACTGAGGATTCATCACTCCTTGGGTGTTATTTACTTGGTCTCTGCACATGCTCCAACTGAGGCGAGTGATCTCACTGTGAAGAAGGCATTCCATGCCACGCTAGAGTCTGTGGCTGATGGGTGCTCCAAGCAAGATTCTAATGTTGAGGGAATTTTGACTAGCACTGAAAGGGATAGTTATGAAACATGTGTTGGTCCCCATGGATCTGGAACTGTGAACAAGAATAGCATTAAGTTCCTTGACTTTGCAAGAAGTTTGGCTGGTTCATGGTTTCAGTGCCCAAAAGCTCATCACTTGACTTGGTATTCCAACGCTGGTGGTGTGGCAAAGGAGATTGACCATGCGCTCACTGATGGGTGCTGCAAGATGATTCAGAACTGCAGTATCTACCAAGTGTGCTCAGTTCCTCAATACCGACCACAAGCTTGTTGTAACAACTCTGAAGTTCCAGCTTAAATCCAGGAGAATATTCCCATCTCAGCCAAAGCTGCATGTTTGCAAGCTCAGGGATGAGAGGATAGCTGAGGAGTTTGCGAGCAAGCTCATTGGGGATTTGGGGGGTCTGGTTGTTTTGGGGAATCCTGAAGAGTTGTGAAGTGCCTTCAAGACTACCATCCTTATGCTGCAGGTGGATGTCTTGAAACCCACCATCCGGCAAAGAAAAACTTTGTCTAAGCATAATGAGCGGTTTCTTTTTTAGAGAAATAAAGGAGATCTGCATGCCGCTCATTTGACCAATTATCATTGGATATAGCATTACTAACTCTCAGAATTTGTACTTTGTTTTTATCAGTTAAACCATAAACATTTATTGATAGGTTATTCATATTCTCAAACTGTGTTTTATCTTTGAAGCTCACGCGTTCGTCTCTAGAGACGCCGAGATCCCCACTTTCTAATTTATACTCATATTTCTTATACTTTGAAACTCTTTCACAGTCCCTTTCCTGTGGATAAAGATGTGTTAAGATACTCCAGAGAAAGCATTTATTATCAGTATTTTTGATATTGATTATTGCCTTTTTATTCTTTATATCCTAAGGTAAATTAATGTAAGAAGAAGCCTTGAGCGGAGTGGATTTAAGAATATCAAGATCGATATATGAAACATTCCCAATATTGAACCCATAACCTTGTTGTTGTTCTTCCATTTCAAATCTAATAAGCTCTTCAAAGATAGGAGATTTAAGGAATCTATCAATTGATGTAATAAGGTGTGTTGGATTCGTTCTCATATATTTTTCTTCATAACATTATCTTCTCTTGAGAAGGTAAAGGAGGCTCCGAGATATATTTTGAATGATTTATGCTTTTTCAACATTCTACTAACAACCTTGATAATTGAATCCTTTGAGATATGAATCACTTCCCAAATGGATCTTACACTAATATTAAATCTTATAAGTTTTACCTCTATCTGATCTATAAAACATCTTTGAAGAGTTGTTATTTCAAATGGTTTTGTCTCAGTGACATCTCTGTCGAATCAAATTTTCTTCTTATTTCTCTTCAATTCTTTCTCTTATTTCTCTCAATGTTGTTTACGTGTTTTTATGATTGAAGGTGTTTTTTATAACTCTCTTTTAAGACATCCTTTGAACAGACATCGCAATGTTTTGGTTCTTGTTCAAATGAAGATATTTGTCTGAAAAGATTGAATGTGTGTTTGTTGGTTTGAAAGTGTTTTTTTATAACATTTATATTCATGATTACAAACATCATGGTACATTTTATTCACCATATTTGTATAGGAAAACTTTGCTTAAAATAAAATTTTCTTGATGAAAATTTCATGGGAATTTAGGGACGCTTTTCATTTAAACTAAAAATTCTCGATGAAAATTCCATTTAATTTATTGGTCAATCTGTGCTTAAAACCATTTTACTCACCAACTTTTTTACTTGATAAATACAATGTATCAAGACACAAAAGAAAAGTTTCACTCAATCTCTACATTTGTAAAAGATACTGAGGAATATGTCAAGGATGTAAATTGAATAAAGATAAATATAACAACTATTGGATAAAAACAATTGTGGTTGATAATATGAGTTCTTCAATTTCCTTAAGTGGAAGGGCTTTTCGTATATCTGGAAGAACATCAATTAAAGTAGCTCTAACAAAAGTTTCTCCTCTCCCTGGCAATATATTCAAAACTAGAAAAAGTATCAAAAAAGAAAAACCTTATGGATGAAGCTTGAGAAAGAAATGATAAGACCATCAGCAATAAGCAAGGAGAAATTTGTATTTTTTCACAACCCAAAATAATGAAAATCTTGAGGAAATAATGGATGTTAATATATCAGGTGAAATGACATTTCGTTCAGTCGTAGTTAAGGATCATTTTAAAATTACCTTCAACATAAAAAATTGTAGTAGTTGAATCTGTTAATGAAAAAAAGTATATAGATATAGACGGTAATATTTTTTCTAGTAATGAAATATGAGTCATTATTCAAGTGAAGATTTTGAGGATCATTGGAGTGATGATGGTATCTCTGTTGGAACAGAAGACAGCTATGATACCGAGAGTTTGTGTTCAAATGATAGTTATGAAAGTAGTTTTATATATGATTATGAAAGCACCAATGAAAGTACCAAAGATGAATTTTATTTGAAGTAAAGTTTCACTTTATAAATATGAATAGTATACTTGATGTTGAGCCTCTTGAATTCCCTGATTCTGCATTTGACAAATTTGAGAATTGTTCTGCATGTGATAGAGTGGGATTAACACAGATTCAAAAGCCTATAAACAATGTATATTCTGTGATTATCTACTGCTTAATGAAAATATGAAAATATAAAAAGGAACATAACTTTCAAAATTACACCAAAAATGAATTGCTTTACAAGATTAATAAGAGAAATGAGTGTTAAATACGAGGATGATAATACACCTTTTCTTACAAGAGAAGAGACTGAACAAATGATGGTAATGTTTCATGGATTTATTATGTATACTATTCACGATTGTCATTTTCAGGGAAATATCAACACAAG
>CM068953.1:141900557-141920151 GCA_035128595.1 Eptatretus atami
TGTTTTGTAGGCCGATAACTCGAGAACGGAAGAAGCTACCAATGTCAAATATACCAAGTTGATTCAGGGAGAGGTGATGGCTAGCGCTGATTAGATTTTGGTCAAAATCGGTCAAAGTCAAGGTCACAGTAAAGTCAAACATAATTCGTAAACTCCTGTGGAGAAATGGAGTATTTTTGCTTTGGTTCGACGTTACGAGTTCGTTTTAACTTCGATTTTTAATTTTGGCCGGTTTTTGCGATCGCTTAGGCACGCTTACACTCGCGTTGTCGAATAATTCTGGTAAAAATCGCGATATGTTTTGGAGATGTTTTTAAGATTGTATAAAAATATTTCACCCACCGCGTCACGGCTCGTCACGTGGTGCAGCGCGCCTCGAGCAGACGAGTCATTGAGTCCACGTAATGTTTTGCCGTGTGCGCGCTGACGTCCATCGCGCTCGCCCCGCGTCCTTTCGAGTTGGGGGTGCCGTCGAGTGTGACCTTTACGTTACGTTAATCTCGCGGTAACTCGAGAACGGAAGAAGCTACCAATGTCCAATTACACCACGTGATTCATGAGGGTGATGGCTAGCGCTGATTAGATTTGGTCAAAGGTCAAGGTCACAGTGAGGTCAAACATTCAGATTTTGATGGTTTGCTACAGAATCATCGTTAGAAACTTCTGGTTGCGTCGCTACCTTCTCTAGAGACAGCTTTTATTAGCAAGGTCAGAGTCAAGTGACGATTTCGTAAGTATCAGTCTATGACTGCTTGTTTCTTGCCAAAAACGAAGTTTTTGCAAGATATGTTAGTCAGCTTGTATGTTTTTTATTATTATTTTTTTTTTTGTCTAATCACGTATAAAAAAATTCTGCGCGCGAGCACAGTTATCATTGGAAATTTTTGTAACTTCGCATATCAGAGGCCTATAGAGGTCCCTTTCAGTGCATAAATTTTGAAGTCACTAAGGTCAAGGTCACTTTGTCGCAAATCAGGGGAGTCGACGAAACCCTTATTTTGAGTAATTTTGATCGGATCGTCTTCAAACTTCATGGGAATATAGTCATGGTCTGGCGCCTCAGCTGATTAATTTTGGTGGCGATTGGCCTTGACCTTCATATGTTTTTTTTTTTTAATTTTTTTTGTCTTGTATTCACGTTAATCACTCTGCAGAGCACAGTTATCATTGGAAATTTTTGTAACTTCGCATATCAGAGTCTATAGAGGTCCCTTTCAGCGCCATAAAATTTGAAGTCAAGGTCACTTGTCGCAAATCAGGGAGTCACGCGAAAACCCTTATTTTTTGAGTAATTTTAATCGGATCGTCTCCAACTTTATGGGATGTAGTATATGCTTCTGGCGCTCAGCTGATTAGCTTTTGGTGGCGATTGGCCTTGACCTTCATGGTTAGCGCCCTGAGGTCAAACATATTGACCAAGGTCAAATTTTCAAGTTTTAGGAACATATCGTTGTAGTACCTCAAATTGAACACCTCGATGAATGCTTTCTAGATATGTCAGCTTGAGACATTATGACGTCATTTGGTGACGTTATGAGGCAAACACATATTTCTCATGGTACTCTGCTTAGAACGATTCTCATCGGAATCTTTCGTAGGCAGATATTCCTCAAGGAGTCGCTCCTGGTGGATAGCAGCTCTGTTCACCTTCAGTGTGACCTTAAAGAAGTCACACGTTGTCACCTTTTGGCAAGATACGGGTCACCCTGCGGCGCTGACATTCGGTTTATCTGTCTGTTTGTTTGTCTGTTTGTTTTGCTGTTTGTTTGTCTGTCTGTCTGTCAGCAGCTTTAATTCAAAACGCTTTAGCAAACACATCAAATTTAATCCACAGTGGGCAATGAACCTTGGCACGACCCCATTAACTTTTGGGTCCAATTGTGGAATCACAAGGTCAAGGTCAAGGTCACGAAAGAGTCAAATCGTTTTTCGCTCATAACTTTCGTCAAAAATGATCTGATTTACTTCAACAACTAATGCTTCTGGTGAACCTTATTCTATTTCTTCCTTAATGAAAACCTCTCCATTTCCTATTATGAAAAATGGTCAATATTGTGTGACCGGTAGGCGTCCGTCTTTTGGGGTCATGGTCATCGTCAAAAATTATAAATTTTTCCACTTAAACTAAACTCAGTTACGAAAAATTACAATCTTACGGGGAAAAGTGGCTGGCTCAAACACTGTTATCAGATTTGATATCCACGGTGGGTAAATGAAAACCTCCGACACCCTGGTTAAACTTTTGATGGCTCCATTAGGTCAAAGGTTCTAGGTCACCGTCATGAAAAGGTCAAAATCGTATTTTTCGCTCATACTCGTCAAAAAATAGTTTAATTGATTCCAAACTAAGACTAAAATAATTCCTCTTTCTATTCTTCAATTACATAACATTCAGTTAAGGTGTAATCACAATTTAAATTTTGAGCCACAAAATAACCTTATGCCTTAATGGGGGATTTGTTGGCTCGGCACCACTTTGATTTATTTATTTATTCATTTTATTTGTTTAATTTATTTAGTATTTAATTTATATTATTATATACTTATATAATTATATATGTATGTAAATTTTCTTCTGCTTCTTCTTCTTCTTTATCTTCTTTCGGCTGCTCCAGTTAGGTGGCGTGCCACAAGCAGATCATCCGTTCTTGTCGCATTAAATGATTTGGCACAGGTCTTTTACGCCGGCATGCCTCCTGACGCAACCCTCGGTCGCCTCCTTACGACACGGGGACTACTGGCTACACCTATTCTAACCGGCGGCATTAACACCTCGGCCCCAAGTACACTTAGCGTACTCACTTCGCCACCTCGGAGGTATGACAGGCTGAATCAAACCTCCTGCGTGTGTATTAATTAAAGCGGCCCAACGGAGCTTGAAACTCAGCGCCTTTTGGATCCCAAGCCCTACCCTAACCACTACGCACAACACCAGTGGCCTAACTGTATGTAAAATATTCTATATATAATTTATTTTATTTATTTCTTATTTATTATATATATATTATTTTATATACACATTTTTTTTATTATACTTTATACTTTACTGCATATGTATCATTCCTATATACAGTGAATATTTATATATCATATATATATATATTATATATATATTATATATATATACTATACTATATGTTATGTATAAATATGTTATACTTCGCAATACAACCCGTTCGCCTTCGCTGATACAGTAGGTTTCAGCTTGTGGGGGAGCCAGAGAGAGAGGAGAAGTAGAAAGAGGATGGAGGGAGAGGCAGAGGAGGAGTGAGCAGGAGGAGGATGAGGGAGGGCGAGAGTTGAGCGGACAAGAGTAAGTGGCAAGGGGAAGAATGAGGAACGGGGTGGGAGAAGTGACGACTTCCGAAGTGTTGCCATTCTGTAAAGTAATTCTGCTGGTACACTTGCAAAAATATTGATATCCAGTTTCCAGAAATTTTATTGCGGGACATAAACCAAGAACCAAACACTGTAAACATGAAGTAACCTCTTTATATGACCGAATGATCCTAATCAGCACGTAAACTATCGAAAACAATCATGCAACCAGCTATTTATACTTTGTACTAAAAAAGAAAAGGCATTGCTCATATGAGGTGTTTAATATCTCCAGTATTGGTACCTAAACAATGCAGAAATTCAAGGGAAAAATAACTAAGTACCAAAGATCCTCAAGCAAGAATTGAAAATATCCTGGAAGCTGAAAAATTGACAAAGTGTCCCCAGTGATAGTTGGAAGATACGGGCTAAATGATGACTATACAGAACCTCCATGGAGATCTGGTTAAAAACCATCCCTTGGCCGAATATTACTACAAACGATACTACAGTTCGGTAGCTATCCCGGATCTCCAGTGTACGATCCTTGAAGAGACCCTGGGACAAAAACTTTGAGAAACCAAAAAAATCTCACCAGCTTAGTCCATGTATTGATTCTTCTCTCTTATTCAGGAGGGTGATGGCTAGCGCTGATTAGATTTTGGTCAAAATCGGTCAAAGGTCAAGGTCACAGTAAAGTCAAACATAATTCCGTAAACTCCTGTGGAGAAATGGAGTATTTTTGCTTTGGTCGACGTTACGAGTTCGTTTTAACTTCGATTTTAATTTAATTAAAAGAAATTAAAAAGGCAACAACTCAGTTGTCTCCGCCAAGAAGACAGAAATAATTGCAGACTACTTGGGTCAGGGTTGAAAATTTTAACACATCTTTTTGCCAAATAAATACAAGAATGAGCAATTGATAGTATCTCATGATTTGGATGATTACATTATCTCTTTCAATATCAGACAAAAAAAAGACTATTTCAAGGTAAATGCATTAACTGGTTAACAGAACTGATACAAATGAACAAAAAGTTTTTGGAATAAATACACACAACTGACTTGATATCCACGAAAGTTTTCTTGTGTAAATTTACATTCACTAGGCAGGGAATAACATCAACGCAACCTCTCGTAAATGATTCTTCTGGAAAATGTTTGAAAATGCGTTTCGTTTTTGTATTATTTTGTGATATTCTCTATAAAGTTGAGCGTTGAATTTAATGTCCTCTGCTACAAATGAACACATTGAAACTCACTGTTCATTATTAGTGATATAATGGGTTAAGTGTGGGCTGTCGATATCGTTTTATTTATGTATGTGCAACAGGAACAAACATCAGAAACCCTGGTGATAGTCAAAGAAAGGCAATATCAGATGATACAAAACAGGTAATTCGTTTTACCTGTGGCAGTTCTCTTGAAGGTATATTGGATTTGTGATTATCATAAAGTTCTGTGTGGACTTAAAATTAGATTTCACCTGCAAGGATATATGAAAACTATATTCTTTTTGTCCTTGCTAAGCTTTTGGTGCTCAGAATAAATTTGTTTATTGATGAATGAGTGGGTATATTTAGTGAATATACTCCTACTTAAACAGATGAAGATGTTGGATCGAGAGACACCTTAATTCAAAAGAAACCACTTAATGTGTCTTACCTTCAACAGAAGAATGTCTAACAAGTTAAACCTGAACCAAACCATTACACGTGGAATTGGGTGTTCTGGAAGGAAAGCCACGACCGTGTGGCTCAATTTTAAGAAACCAAGATGGAGATACTAACGACTGATAGAATATATGCGTTGAGTGATAATGCTAGGTGAACAACTCGCATTCTCTGACATGGAACATTTTATCCACGAGATAGTTTGAAAATTATTGGAAAAAAGATTATGCTGAACCATACAAGTCTACAAAAGGTGTGTGAAGCAATGGGAAAGAAGATCCCATTTGGATGTGGCTAGCCTTTAAAACAGCTGCATAAATCTATGGCGATTAACCTGAGTGCTCAAAAGGAAACTATAAGTCTAAATAGAGTGATCTTCCCTATACATTGAAAGATGAAGCAGTGAAGAAGTTTGATACATGTTGTTAGCTTCTGGAAGAGAAGAATTACAGATTAACACGATACTGGTGTCATTATCAGTCTCACATTTGACCATAATATAATTGGTAGTAAACTGTGCTATAACGGGGTATAACCCTGTTATCCAAATTCGTTATATATAATATAATAATATATATATACTATAATCTGTATATATATCTGTATATTACTATAGTGTGTGTGTATAATTTGTGTGTATATATACTATAATATTAGTAATAATATATATATATATATATTATATAATATATATATATATTATATTATATATATATATATAACTACTATACTATATATATATATATTGTATACGGCTGTGGGAAAATCTCGAAACCACCATTAGGTCTCTCGTAGGTCGAGGTATTTCTGAATACATTGTGTGTATAGCCCAACCCGTTGTCTCAAGCGGAATTTATGTGATTCATATCGGGCTGGACGCTTTGAGTTAAGCCATTTTTTCTGTCTTTATTGTTATGTTTTGGTGCACAAAAACAACGAACATCGCCACAACCAAACACTCCAACCCGATCCTCCATTACCAACGACGCCAAACAACCTCTCGATGCAACCACTCACTGCCACTCACCAGCCAGACGCCAGCTTCCACACTCCGCCTACCAGCATGCTTCAACCCCTCGTCCATTCACCCGAGCATCCGGCGGTGTCACGATCTCCGGGAAGCGGATGGAGAGAGCGAGTGGCAGCGAGCAACCAGTGCAATGGAAGGGCTCTCCCGCACGAAGATCTCCGCGCCAAGATCGATGCCCGCTGCAACACATCTCCCGCCCAAAACGCCGCCGCGAATTGACATTTCCCCGCTTGAATCTCGTTTCCCCTCGTCCACCGAAGTGAGGAGAGGGAGGGGGGGGGGTGGCCTTGTCCTCTCCCGATTGGGCGGGTGCGCGATGTGACCGTCCGATGGGGCGGGGCGCGGGGCGGAGAGAGGGGGAAGGACCCCTACAACAAGAGGCGTGGACAGACCGGTTCCTGAGAGGATCGTTTCGAAAACCCAGGGCAGCTGAAACTGAAGGATTCGTTCGAAACCCCAGGGCAGCTCGAACGAGAGGATGTTCGATAACCCAGGGCAGCTCGAACTAGGGGGCATCGTTCAAAAACTGGAGGGACTGAGCTGAGGTCGGCCAAGGTGGACGATGCGCCCAGGGACTCAGTCGCGACTTCCTTTCTTCTTTTCTTTTTGGGTTCTGTTGTGAACGTGTGTTTGTGTGGCGCCGTGTCTCCGTAAAGTGAACTGTTAGTGTTGCCGTGTGTGCGCGTTAGTCGGTTAGTATCTCTGCGTACTAACGTTTTCTTTTCTTCTATTATAGATTAATTGCTTTCTGTGTTATAGATGTGTGCTTGTGTGTCCGTGTTGTCGTGTCATAAAAGTGCTTGTGGTTGAATTGTTTCCCAGTTTCGCTGCGTCCTTTCCTTTGTTTGGGTCTCCATCTGCTCCATCACGCAAGGGTCGAGTGGGCGTGATCGCCCGATAAATTAATCTGACCCCCGTCTAGGTCGACGTATAACTCCGCTCGGCTTATCTCTGTATGCACGAACGAGCAGCTTAAGCGGCTTCGTGTCCGGAGTCGACTGTGGCGTGGTACAACCCTCGTAGGTTACCCGTGCGAGTACTTAGGTATATCGACTTTCCGATCAACCTATTTTCGCGGCGGGCTAGAATGCGGACTGGTTGTGGTGTAGGTTAGCCCACCGTGACTAGCTCCTTGCGATGTTTCCAAAAGGGTCACGACCTGAATTGTTCCGTCGGCTGGGCCGAGACGTGGCCGCGATTCGAGTCACGTGGCGTTCGCTCACGCCGGCGGGCCGCAGATTCGCAAAAATATATATTCCACAAACATATATATACATGACATATTACCACATATATATATATATATCTATTTAATTAATATATCCGGTATTGTCATATTTAAAAATATAGTTACAAGCACGGGTACCCGAGTGTATTATGAAGGGGGTTATCCCCATTTCCTTCCTCGAAGAGCCGGACATCTGGGGCCACACTCACAGTGACTTTGTGGTATGGTGGGTGCTTTCAACCGCAAACGCGCAATCAGCTTACCCACCAGTTCCAGTGTCCACCGTGTATTTTGGCCATATAACTTGAGGTCACGTGGCTCCTGCACAGGGAGTGCACCCGTCAAAGCACCAATCATTTGATTAGAACTTAAGTATAGTCCAGCAGCATTTCTTATGAGGCCAAGATAAGGGAAATTCATCCAACAACACCCCTACAGATAAAGGTTTTGATCTTGAACAGGTTGATGGTAGACTCTCACTAAGGAATAAGACTCTATAGAAACACTCTCCCAGTAGATCGTGGTTTCAAATTGTGGTGTACATAAAAAAAATTCTAACAGGGCCATTATACCTTACCAGGGTACTTACCCAAGAGGTACTGTGGGCTAGCAAAATTTAGGGGCGGAGGGGTAACGTAAACGTGAATACTCTTTGTCTAGACCAACTCAATTTCAATATTGAAGGTATCATTGGCTTCTATTATAATTTCTCTATCAGCAGTTTGTACAGTTATTTGAAAATGGCCTTTGCCATGCATCGCAAAGCTAAATATCACACTAATCAAACTTTCCTGACATTTTAAATTTGTCTCATATGAAGGTGAACGGTGTTCCTGCTCAATTACTTGTATCTTATAGCTCATTCTGGAATATCAAGCTTAAGAAGTATTGTTTCCAAAGTCATATACATACAGAGGCACGCATAAATAAAACTCGCAAACTGTATATTTTTAGCGTTTGACTTTTATATGTATAGGCAACACAGAAGCAACATACATCAGAGCTGAGCATATCATATGTCTTTTGGCAAAATGGAAGATACATTAGATCGAAAAGCCGAGTAACATAGTTGTCTCTGTGCAATAACCGCACGGAATCTACGCATTCATCATACGTGGATGATATGTTTTTTCATGGTCGACACGGGAAGCTGTGCCTGACAACACACGAAGCAATTTCAGTGAGAGCGATTATAATCAAGTCTGTGCTGGTGCACACACGAAGCACATTCCGTCAACGAGTGGTTTAATATATTTGTGTCTGGGTCTGGAACCTAAGGAATTCAATTCCGCCCCATGGAAGCATAGATTGTCATCTGTTGTAACTTTAGTCAGCGTTTCTTCACGGCACTGGGGATCAACAGATTGTTCTTTTGATCTTTCGGATCTTTCACAAGTTCTTCGCTCCATACATTGGACATGCTCTGTGCATGGCATGTGGTGGTTGATTGTGCAGTCGGCTCGGCGACATAGAGCTTCTTGGCAGTGACCAGACATTCAGCTCCGACGACCCCGTGCGTGCTGGACTCTTTGTGTCATGAGCACGGCTGCAGGGCACCATCCTGAATTTTCCAGCCATGTCAGCCTGCTGGTGACGAGGTCTGTGAACTCCCATGCTCTCTTCCATACATAGCCGGTAATTCCCTCGCTTCATATGTTGCTGTCAGCTGTCGAATGTACGGGGAGACTTTTTCATGTTCTTTGTCCTTTTGACAGACCGGGCCAGTATCTACACATGTATCAACTTTCTCCCAGCCCCTTGGTTGTTGAGTACATTGCACATATGCAGGTTTTCGCAATGCCTCTGAAGTGCTGTTGCTGAGCTTTGGGTTCTTCCCAAGCTGTCCCACAGACATGGTCTGATGTCTTTACTGTCAGTAAGACATTGACACCATTTTCTTGCGAGGGGTCCTGAAGAGTGCAATCTGTTTGCAATTCGCAGGCCCAGCAGATGGCGTGGAGTCCGAGTAAAGCAATTAACACAGCTCGTCCTAGTTTATGCTGCCCAAGCTGTGATAGAAATATACCGTAGTTTTATCGTTGATTGCAGTCCGAAACCACAAGCTCCGACAACTGCGAGTTTTCTGTAGTGTGTGGTGCCAAGAGGTTTCACAGGCTTGGAAAGTTCTGACCATGGTCATCTCTTACCTCTTCTGTGGCTCGTTTTCTCTCTTGCAAGAAGAGGCACATGTCCAGTCAGTGGAACGTTGAAGGGACCTGGATACCTGAGGTCTCCGTCAAACTCTGTTTCAGATTGGTGTCCAATCTTAGATTCTTCTGCTGGTGTCGGTGAGAATGCGAGATCTTCTCCTCTGCTGTAATGCAGTTTTCTTGCTTGTCCATTTTTCGTAGCATTTGAGTGCCATTTAACAACCGCGCCCCCGGTTGCCAAACTGTCAAAAATCTGATTTTTAAATGTTGCGCTTATCCTTCATCCTCGTCGGAGTTCCAGTGCTGCATACAAGTGTCCTGTATGGAGGTATCTCGGCTTCCTCAGTGTTCCGTCTTGAGTCTCTGACAAATTATGCACTTGTGAAGTTAGTCAAACTATATCTGTCTCTTTACAGGTAAAAGTGCACTACTTTGCCTGACCTCTGAACTGGCCATTCCTTCAGTGTGGCTAGTAGGATTCTTTCAGATGTTCAATCTGGAATGACACCGAAAAGCAACTATGTTAACACCAAGCCTCTTTTACCATCAAATTATTAACCAATGAACATTTTAAAACTTTATTTTTGTAATTATCTAGTGCCCATCAAGAATTTCATTAAACAATAGACTAAGCACATGCATTTTTTAGTCCAACAGCAAGAACCTGTGAAAAATTCAATTGTTCAAGCACCACTACAGAGTTTTGACTTGACAACTTAAGTAATGCTCTAATAAGATGCCTAAAATTATATATTTTTTAAAAGCTCAAATACTTTGATTTGATTGTGATTTCTACCTATGTGGGTACAGTTGATGAATAATGACACTTTCTGTTACATATTCTGAAAGAGAATTATATAGGAAGCCCATGATACCTCAATAATTGAAAATTGGTTGAGTCTCGACAAAGATATTCAACCGTTTACGTACCCCTCCCCAAATTTGCTAGCCCACATGACCTCTTGGTAAGTACCCTGGTATGTATACCATGGCTGTAGAATTTTACATGATCACAATGAACCACATACACCTGGAGGTTATCTATAGGGTCTATTCTATCCCACTCTTCAGTCAAACCTTTCTGTAAGGAGTTTTGAAAGATTTCATTTTTTCAGGTCCTGCTCCCTGATCTCAGAGGAGAGAGCTTTACAGCTCTGGCCCGACTTTGTAGGTAATTCATTTGGCAAGGAACCTCCAAGTCTATCTAGATCAACAATGCTGGATCATTGGAAAGGAAAGGACAAGCACAGAATCACGTTGAAACGGTCAACAACGAATTATAATAAGGAAAAAAAATAACTGAAGAACTTTTTATTTCTTGTGGTGAAAATAGCGGAAATTCAAAATCATCAAATAATCTCCATGCAAATACAGAATGAAATCAGGCATTGATAGAAAACCAGAAAAAGACTAATGCTTATTACTATGGCCTAACTTAACGATTAAACAGAGAAAAAGGGTCCCAGCAATATCAGGGGGGAGAGTCATCCGGTGTCAGCCATACCAGGAAGACGACGTTTGTCAAATACTAATGTCCGAAATATGTGAGTGTGTCTTGTTCCATTTGCCAGCTCTGCGCGACAATTGCTGTGCACCACTCACAACACAGGCTTGAACACCAACTCGACGTGATTCGCACCCCCCCAAAGAACCGGGGACGGCCAATAATTTTGGGTACCCAAGAGGCAGGTCTCATCAGCAGAACCAGCAGGAAAATCCAAACCGTCACCCACCATCAAAGGAAGCCACAATGAACCGGACAGCTGTAAGGCAATGTGCGAACTGTAATCACTGGGCTGTGAGAACTGTGAGCAAGCTGTAGGCTTGAGGCGATCACCGAAATCACAACCACTGTCTGTCGCCGGCCATTCACCAACCGTTCTGACTGGAACCTACTGCGATGAAAATAACCATCACCCAGCTTGTACAAAACTGTCAAAAATCGGTCCTCCCATCCTTTTTATAGTGGCCAGTCCTGGGTGGAGCCTCAGCAACTCAGCCAAATCCACTTGCCATATTGGCGGTATCGTTGCACCTGACCAACTGTGAATCTTGCCATCAATTCCTCTTCTCATTCAGCCGACTGACAAGAGCCAGCCAACATTCACAAGTTACCAACTGCGACATCAAACATCGATGAAAAGGTGGAACGTCAACCGGATCGATGAAAGAGAGGGGGTGTCGGACGTCAATGAAGATCGGTCGACTGAGGTAAATGATCCCCAGCTGTATTTGACCGTCAGAATAACTGCTCAGGAAAAACCAGATGTGCTTAATCAAATCCTGTAAAGTCAAGGTGTAAATAAATCGCTCCACCTCCAAGCCACATTGGTCTGATGGAAACGGGGTAGAGCCGAGCCTCTGTTTGGCTATGGCTTATTCACATCATGAATGTGTCTGCCGTAAAGAGAAAAAGGCCATCCCATAAGAAAAGGGAATCTATTATTTACCCTTCCCTCCATGCATCAAATTAGAATCCCAGACATGTGGAGGGTTAACCTGGACATGCATTTCGGGAAATAACTGTCTTGAAGAACCTAAATGTTTGTATGCTTAGTCGGACGATTCTGAATCCATACAATGTGTGTGTAATATATATATATATATACTAATATATCTGTCCTCCCGACTACATGTTGAGATAAGAATGAATTATCACGATTCACACCCAAATGGAGTTTGTTCTATAGCAGAAGTATTGCAGAGAGCATAAATGCATGCTATTCCAAGGATTTACTTGAGCTTTTTCACCATTACATTCATAAGATAAACAAAGTAGTGTGTACACAGCTTGAGGAGTATTCGGCGAGTCTGCTAACCACTCTTGGTGCCTGCTTGATGTTGCTCAGATTAATGCTGTGGAAACAAGGCCTTCAAAATAATTGCATTCTCTCATCGTGAAGCTTCCTCTCAAGCTATCTTTTTTTCTTTTCACAGATAGGTGCTGTGGTTGTTTTTTGTCTTCTTCACCTCCTTGCTGATATTGGCATCCCACCCCTCTTGCCCTTTCTCATGTTTTCCCCCCAAGCCCCAGGTTTTTTCTGCAGGGTCCACTTGGTCCATCATAAACCCTTTTGGTGAAACTACCTAATTCATGACCAGCGTCTCCCTTCAATCAATTGTTCCTTCTTTCTTTTTCCTCGCACCTGTGGAACCAACTTCCATATTCTCTTCAATGTCATTAATTCCCTCCAGATCGTCAAGACTGCTATATGTCACCAATCCTCAGATCATCCATCCAAAAACGATGATATTTCTTCTATCTACCCTGTGTAACACCACCCCATCCCACTCAATCTCGTCTTTTTCCAAATTTCCAGTTTTTGCCTCATGAAAGTTTCTGTCTGCTATCCAACTCGGTCCATCATGCTGAATTCAAATGATCCAGTGAGCCGCCAAGGAGGAATAGGGGAAAAAAGGCAAAAATTGTGACAGCTCATCGTTATGGTTTTAAAGAGCTCGTCACTCCTGTCATCGAATGAAGCTAAAAATGAAACCAAAACTGATTAAAAGAGTACAGGAACAACAGATTGCACAAAAACCTCCTTGTTTTACTCAAAACTAGCAGAGTACCACTGTATGGGCGATCTTGTTCCAAGCATGCGACATATTCTATGATGCGATACCTTCGTTGGGCAGTGTATCAGCAACTGACACACACTGTAGGCGAAAATAAAAAAAAACCCGGGGTTGCGTACAATAAAGCAAACACATACTAACTGCTTATATTCAAATACCTCACAACACTGGAAACATGGGGACAGGCATAGAGGACTCTACTGTAAAGAGTGGGGAATTGTAATCCCCCACCTGAGCACCGCTACACATGATACATATTTACATTGAGAATTTGCTCCCCACCCAATCCCCAACTCCTCCCACTCAAGATAACCAGCAAAGATAAAACACCCCTATGCATTAAATGGGGATGCCTGATCCTATTAAAGCAAGTCTGGATGTAATCAGCCCAGAACTAACAGGAGGAGGAGCATGACAAACACCACAGTACTTAAATTATAGTAAGGATCCTTCCTCTCATGCATTTGTTTATAATGGGAGTCGACTGTAAAATATTTATTCGTGTTGAAGAATCATGTTCGTGGATGAACCCTTTCCATTTGATCCATCTATCTCATAGAGTTTGGTTTGTTCTATGAGAGCTTTGTAATTTCATAATTTGCATTTCGCTCTTGTTTAGCACCTTGTATCGATGTTCAACCAACGTTTTTTTTTATCTGCAGTCAGACGAACAATAAAACACCGCAACGGCACCCCCGAAAGTAATTCTTGCTTTTATCACGACACACAATTTGAAAAATGCTAACAGAAGAGTTTTATTCATCAGAATGTCACTGGGGAAACGTGGTTGCCAGTGAATCATGGATAAATGTAAATACTTGACATGTGGGCAAGATTTGGACACGTTTTTGATCGTACCTATGGGTTTTGGTTTGTACCGAAAAAGGTTTGTGTAGGCTTCGTGACTTTTTGGTAATGTGAAAACCCACAGTAATGAAAATGTACATTGAAAAACTTAGTATTTCCCCCGAATACGTGCAGATTTTCCTTCCAAGAGATCCTTCAATCAGTTTTCATTCAATTTTGGGGAGGATACATTCAGTTGTTCTTTTTTTGCCAGAAAGAGAACGGGAAGATTGTGCACAGGAAAGAAAGCATTTGGATCAAGTTTCTACTCCATTGACAGAAGCCTCAACGTTACCAGTTTGCTATAATGTATATCTTTTCTGTCTATGTGTGCACATGCATAAACAGATGAGAAAAACTGTACAATCTGGCTTTGGTCCATTCTGAAAATGGACTCATGTGCAACTACATCAGCTTGCAACATTGGCAAGGTACAAATCTTATCAACTTTTTAGTGATAAAATAATAATTTTGTCCATCACTGAAAAACACATATCCATTGAAGCCACTCAATGGAATCAATCAACATAATTTCCTCTGAAGAACTAACCCTTAAAGAACAAATAACAAATAACATTGATGAAGCAGACATTTAAACACTTGCACAAATGATGCTCTTCACAAAAGTAAAAATCATAAATCGTTCCTGTTGTTTTGATTTGAATCAACCAAAATGTATTTCAACAAAAAAAAGGCCACACCTTCCTCACAGCCCTGTTGAACATATTTGCATGTGGTGATTTTAACGCACTGCTTGCTATTTCTCTAACTCTGACACACGACATTTGAGGATGGAGATGTAGCGGGCTTACACAGATGGTTCTCTGCGATATTGCTCGCTCCAATTTCTTGACACAGAAAAACTGGGAGCTGCTGAGTTTCAAACATTAGACGGATCAATTCTCTCTTTGCATGTAAAATTGAAAAATTCAAGAAGGGTCGGTTTTTGTTGTTGTTGTTGTTGTTTGTTGTTCGTCTTTCAAAATCGATGATTTGGTAATGTTGTCATATTCGTTGATGATAACGGTTGGTCTGGTCTGTGGTTGTTCGTTTGTCTGTCAATTCGCATCAATGTCTCAAATTTTATTGCAACCTTCCCAAACTTAACCATCCACTGTATGTCGGTAGCACAAGCTGGAAACCGATTGTTTTTGAGGTCATTAGTTAAGCACATAGATTATTCAAGTTCCATCTGATTGACTTGCAAAAGGCAACCAGTGTGTGGATATATATTACTATATATTATAATATATTATAGTATATATTCTATATATAATATTCTATTATATACCAAGCTTGCACCTAAAAAGCTGCTGCCGTCATACACCTATGAAATTGCTGTGGCACTTAGGCGGACATGCACAATGTTTGGGAAGATCTTGCGTTCCATAGTAACCCTACTGCATTTTGCAACACATCGTATTTTGTCATTTCCCCCGTGTACGGTCTGTGTCTGCTTCCGCTTATGTTGGTCTGCTATCCCGTGCTGTGCACGGGTCGCTAGTATCATGTATAATGTGATATATATATATATAATAATATATTGGTGGTGTGTTGTGTAGTTTGCGTGTGTATGTAATCTATTGCTATGTATTATTATATGTATATAATAGGTAATAATTATAGTATATATATATAGTAAGGACCGTACTTGTTTTCAATTATGTATACTACTTTTGCACCCCCTGTAGTATATATACTATATACGTATACAATATATATTATACTACTATATAATATTATTGTATATGTATATATGTATACAATACATATAATATATATATATATATATAATATTTATATATATATATCATATACATACATATACGGTGGGAAGGGTTTACATTGGAAGCAGGGGAATCATTGAGGGACAAAAGGATGTTTTCCAGAATATGTGCCGGATATTAAATAGAAGGGGGGCAGCAAGTTTGCAGTGGGAATTTGAGGAAGGAATAGGGCTTTTTTTTAGGGTCAGCGCAGGTTGCGAAGCTATAAAGGAGAACGGATGAAGTAATTGGGATGAGTAGGCTGGCAAGGAAAATATACATTTCAGGAAGGGAAAGTTAATATATTCCATACCAATGCCGAAGTTTAATAATAAGAGGAAGAGCCTGAACAAGTATAGCGAGGATACAATATAGTTGCAGTGAGTGAGACATGGTTTAAGGAGGAAGGAGTAACTGAGGACAGGATTCAGAAGGCTCAAGGTTTGTCGGTGTGATAGAGGAGAGTAGCAATCTGGTAAAGGACGCATGCATCCAGAGAAAGGGGCTACATTGACTGAAGGATAAAGTTTGAGTGATTCTGTGTGGGGGAGAGATTAGAGATCTTGTAAAACGAAAGATACGGTAGGATGCGTTATCAAGGCTCTGGGTGTGAAGAAGAGGAGGAAGAGGAGTCGATGAGAATTCAAAGGCTGTGGTAAGGGCAGAGTAATTGATTATGGGGGATTTTAACTGCAGGGATAGATTGGGTCCAGGAACAGTTAAACGGGCCATGAAAATAGGATTTCCTTATTTAGTCCAGGTTTTGCTTTTTAACCAGTTTGTAGATACTCACGAGGGGGAGGTGCAGTGTTAGACGTCCTTTTATAGCTACTTATCAATAGTGGAGGAAGTGGAGGAGGGGAATATTTCTGAGCAAGTGAACCAAAAATTGTGTGTGTGTGAAGTATCTGTTTGGTTATGTATGATAATAGGGTATAGGTTATTAGATGTCAGGAAGGCAAACCTTGAGGGATGAGTACGAGAGTTGGGTGATGTATGTCCTGTTTGTTACTCTCCATCAGCAGCAGAAAAATATGAACCTTCAAGGAGCAAATGTGGTAGATTGCAGAGTAAGTAAATTCAAAGAGGGTAAAACTCGAAGCAGAAAGAAGCCAGGGTGGTTGAGTCATGAGATAGGAATGCTATTCTAGTAGACAGAAAGGTATTATCTCGTTTTAATAACAGCACTGGAATTTAGATTATATCACGATTGGAGTAAATAGAGGCAAGTTAAGAACAAAACTCACAAGCCAAAATTAGAGTATGAGAGGACTGCTAGCATATTAAACATAAAGCAAGCTTTCTTAAGTATATGAGGGAAATAACAGGTTAGGAGACATGTGAGCCCATTGAGACAGCACCGGGAGCGTGGTTAGTGAGAAGTGAGATAGCAGGCACCTAAACAGGTATTTGCTTCAACTTTACACAGAATCAGTCAGAAAAAATTGCCAATAGCTGAGAGTATTTTATCAGGAGGTAGAAAGGGTGTTTACCAAGAAGACCAGGTTGGAGAGAGGAAGTAAGGAACAGCTTGGAAATTCGGAAGTAGATAAGGCTCGGGGTCAAATAATATGCACCCCAAGAATATTGAGGGAAGTGGCTTGAGCAGGTAGCGAGATATTAACGAATTTTTCCAATTGTTCTCTGGAGTCAGGACAGGCGTACGAGGATCTGGAGAGTAGCAAATTGCACCATTATTTACGAAAGGAATCAAAGATATTTGGGGAACTATAGACCTGTTTTGTTTGAAACTTCAATTGTGGGAAGGTGTTGAAAACATTACATTAAGGACCCGATGCAGGACCATTCAATCGATACAAACTATCTAAGGTAGTCAGCATGGGTTTACCAAAGTGTTCCTGTTAACAATACATTTTAGAGTTCTATGAGCAGTGTCTAATTGAGTGCATGAAGGAAAGGCAGTGGACATAGTAACTCTCGACTTGAAGAAGGCAGTTTGATAAGGTACCACGTCAGGGTTGTTGCCAGAGTCGAGGGCTTTGTGGAGTGCTGGTCAGGTTGCGAATTGGATTACAAACTGGCTTCGTGAGAGGCAGCAAAAAGGGCTGTGAGCGGGAGGAGTGTTTTGCTGGGAGGTTGTAAGTCGTGGGGTACTCAGGGATCATGCATGGGCCATTACTATTCATTATTTTACATCAATGATTTGGACATGGGGTTGAAGAGTAGGCTTTCCAACTTTGGCAGATGGCATAAAGCTTGGAGGTAAGTGTTGATGCCCAGGGGTTGGGGGGGGGGGCATGTTCAGATTCAGGGTTGGTTGGGGGGGGGGCAGTGTCAGATTCCAGGAAAGATTGATACTTGCAGAGATTGGACAAAATATTGGCAGATGCAATTTAACCTGAAAAAGTGCAAGGTGTTTTGGGATGGGAAACTAACAATGAAAATAGAGATTACAGGTGCATGGGTATTTTGGAGTGTGTTCACACAGGAGAGGATCTGGCCAAGTAGTAATTAGATATGGGAGGTAAAACAGGCCAGCGCAGCTATTTGTTAACCAGTAAATCAGGGTTGAAGTTGTCCATTCGGAGGGGGATTCATTTTACAAATTCAAAAGACGGTCATGTTACATCATTGTACAGGAATTAGTGAACGGCCAGATCTAGAATACTTGTCGCGCAAACATTTTGCAATCACTATAAAACTCCAGGAAAGGACAAGTGGATGCCATTGGAGAGCGTTAAGCCGCAGGACTACAGATTGATTCCGGGTACTTAAGCTAGACTTAGCATCTGAAGCGGCCGCTCTGCAAGCGACTACAGGCCTTTATATTCACCCAGAAAGGAGGCGGTACGAGGACATATGATAAACATGGTGAAGATAATTGAGCTATCCATATAATAAGTGCCAGTTAATTACTTCAACAGAGTCTGACAGTGATGGACCACGGTACCATAAGCCCTGAGAGTAAAGAAAGCAGGAAGAAGTTAAGAGGGTTAGGAAGCAGGGGACTTTTACTCAGAGTTGTTAACTGCATGGAATGGCCCTCCTGGAAACCGGTAGTGGAGCAGAAACAGTAAGATAAGCTTATGTGATAGATTAGGCACCTTTGAAACGTTATGGAGATAGATGGGTATAGGAATATGGCTACAGGACTTTGTCCGGGCTGATGCATTGATGGGTAATTGTGTGACAGTGTGTACGGAGTGCTGTTCAGTGGGCGGACTCGTCAAGGGTGTTGTAGTGGGCTGATGATGTGTGTTTTTATCAAGCCAATGCCCCATTCCCTGAGGAGAAGAAGAAAATAATCTATATAACCAAAAAAAAAAACTTGAAAAAAATAATACCACACCATAAAAATTTAAATATCATATTACATATTTGCAATTTTCTTCCTTTGGATCTGCTTGATAAATTAATGTGTTGAGTTCACACAGGCATGATGGCTGAATGGCCTCCACCTGTGTCTGATTTCCTTGTATAAGTCCTGATATCCCAACAAGCTGGTATCATTTTGCCAGCTCAAGGTATGACAGGCAGAGTCAACCCCACCTGGTATTAATTTAACAGACAAGCGGGATTTGAATTCAGGATCCAAGGATCCCACAGCCCACTACTACATTCAGCCAACACCGGAATGCATGCATGCATTCATTCATTCATTCATTCGTTTCTTTTTACTTACGAAATCTTTAGATTCGTTAAGTTATATTGATGACTTCTGTCCTCTGTGTGTTTGTGTGTTTTGTTTGTAGGCCGATAACTCGAGAACGGAAGAAGCTACCAATGTCAAATTACCAAGTTGATTCAGGGAGGGTGTGGTAGCGTGATTAGATTTTGGTCAAAATCGGTCAAAGGTCAAGGTCACAAGTAAGTCAAACATAATTCGTAAACTCCTGTGGAGAAATGGAGTATTTTTGCTTTGGTCGACGTTACGATTCGTTTTAACTTCGATTTTAATTTTGGCCGGTTTTTTTGCGATCGCTAGCACGCTTACTCGTTGTCGAAATTCTGGTAAAAATCCGATATGTTTTGGAGATGTTTTT
>CM068953.1:141935861-141946095 GCA_035128595.1 Eptatretus atami
TCCCAGATCATCGGAAGCTCGAGACGATCATCTCGAGCTGCCGAGCATACTCTAAGATTTGCTGCAAAAGTTGGGTTGAGGGATCGCTTGAGGATGGGAGCTCTGCGCTGTGCTGCACAAAAGTTGGGTTGAGGGATCGCTTGAGGACAGGAGCTCTGTGCTGTGCCGTGCTATGCCAATTGGGTGTCCGAGTGCAGTGCCTGCTGGCCTACACAAGGACCCAAATTCGGATTTACCTCAAGAATAAGAAGAAAAGAAGAGTAGAAATGAAGTTAGTGGTGTCAACGAACCTAGCTATGAGATCCCCGCAACGCACGTCCCGTTGTCCCACTAGACAAAAGGGAAGGGACTATCGAAACATATATTAATGGAATAACTGTCTTGGGACCACTATATGTTGGATGCCATTGCCTTTTGAGGCATGCGGTTCGTAGAACCGCAACAATATAATATTACACACACACACACACACACCACACACACACACACACACACACACACACACACACACGTTGACAGATCACTTCTGAGTGGGGTAAACATCGTAACCACAGTACATACAATGTTGAATGATGCCTCATCTAAGAGCTCTTTGCATCCAACAGTGCATGATTATAAATATCACTGTTCTGGAATTTTCAAATTATATTAATTTTTGTTGGCTTATCTGCTCAGTTGTGGATTTGCACATCTAGCGGAAGCAAAATAAAATTTAAATCAAACCATTCAGTCAATTCTGTCAATATATAATTACCTTTCCACCGATTTACTTTACCGAGAAACCTTAGCAGTCTTAACAGTTTGTGACTGTTATGCTGTTAAAGGAAAATCATGGCATAAAAAAGAAATCGTAAACTCCCTCACTCTATTCATTCCCATTCTTCCCTCCTGGCCTTCAAAACAGCTGTTCATCACCACCTCTTATCATCCCCCATCCAAATCCTCGATCTTTTCTACCCCGATAATCCACCCAGCCCACCTCCTTCAAATTCCCTGCTTTCCTTCCTGAAAGTCCCTGTAATGTCCATCTTGTGTTCCCCATGTTCCCCGCCCATCCCTCCCCTTCCACAGATCTCCGAATGTCTCTGTTCCCCACTTTTTGTCCTTCCCACTCCGCCCCTCTTGTTCATGCCCCCCTTGCTGTGCGTTGTGTGTTAGCTCTCATACGAGCCTCGACAAGGGATACAAAAAAAATTAAAAACCATGAATAATTTCATTTTCGTCCATTTTACTTCACTGAGAAAGCTTCATTCTTTTGGAACCGAACGAATATGCTACAAACGGAACCTCACATTCCTTACGAATCCATCCATGGCAATATGGAGGTGACAAAAAAACGAGGTGGTATGAATCGAAAGTGGGTTTTTATTTTATTCATTTTATTTGAGTGAAGTGAAACTGCACATGAAATCTTGGAGGGTTGTGAACATGGATTTTGGTTTGAATTTTTTTTGTCTGGTTGAAAACATAATTTTCCTGTAGGTTTGGATTCATTTGAAGCTGCTTTTATTTTTAAAAAAAATTCTCTCCAAGGACCATTTCTGTGTTTCAAGGTGGGACAGACAGACAGCGTTAGCCTATTATACTGTAAATATAGATATTCCCTTTGTCTTCATTTTTCAGTTCATCTTCAATGAGTGTTGAGAGTTCACTTTTAGTCATGTCATGGCAGTTTTGGCCACCTCAAGACAGAAAAAGCTTTAGTTCAGTTTAAGTTGTTTATTCAGTAGTATATATGACTCGATGCACGAGGAAGCCTAGCCTGGTTTTGTGCTTAGGCAAAAACTTCAACATACATAGAGTATAATGAGTATATATATATATATATGTGATCCCTCCAGGGCATGGTTAATACATCAAAGGAAATTAACTGAACAAAGAGAGGTCTCTTGGAGAAACAATAGATGGAACTTTGTAAGGTTAAAATCACAAACACAGGATGAAAAACGGTCTGTTATTGGAGCATTCCCCGTTGAGGGGAGGGAAAGAGTATGTGAGTTCTTGCTGCTGGCCATCTGGCAAGAGATAAGACTTTACAAGGCCTTTTACTGCTAGCCTCCCTACAAGCTTTCCCAGCATACATATATTAAATTATTTCTCAAAACAAAAACTAAAGCTCATTGGCATTTTACCTCATTGGCATTTTACCTCATTGGCATTTTACCTCATTATATATTCAATCAACAATTCAGTTTCCCACATTCTCAAATATTGCACATACTAATGATATTCCGAGTGAGGCATCATTCAGAAAAAGAGTTGTTCATTGTGTTTTTGCAAAACATTGGAAAGCAAGGCATCTTTTTCAAATTCCTTGTGAGTTTTTATGGTTATAAGCTTAAATATGACAATTATCAATCTGATTTATGATTTCCAATTCTGTGTATTGATTTCAAATGAACATTTTTACTGGCATGATGCCTCCCTCAAGTATGAACACTCAAAAATGAGTGATTTTCTGACACACTCCCTTTAATTTTATCCCGTCATACCATTAAACAAAATCCTGGAGTTGGCTTAACAGTTAAAGTGGCTGGCTTAATTAAGATCCTTGGGTCTTGTGTGGATCTTGAATCAAACCCCTATCATGTATTGAATTAATGTCAGGTGGGTTGACTCAGCCTTTCATCCTTCTGAGATCAGCAAAATGAATACTAGCGACTGGTAATGGGGACATTGGATCAGTGGGCATCAGCAGCACATCTGTGTCCCCAGAAAGTGATGCAGCCAAATAGCCACAGGCTGCACACAAATAAATTAATTAATTCAAGAAAAAATCTTTTTTTTCCAGGTTAGATTAGCTCAACTATGTCTGATCTATAACTCAGATGTTTAAGTAATGCACAAATCTGTGTTCTGATGCCCACTATTTACTTCAAAGCATGCTTAAGATGGTTCCATACAGTTTCATTTTATTTCTCTCAAAATACACACATGTAAGCAGGAGGAATCAAATAATCTAAAGAGGCAATTGATGTAATCTAATGGGTTTTGAATAAAAATTGGTATTGGCCTTCAAAATACTGTTTCCATTTTTCCATATCATTTTTCTGATGCAATTGTCTCATCTGTATAACTTTTTGAACAGCTCTCATATTTAGCACTTGGAAAACCTTTATTTCCAATAATTTGATAATATTTTTTCATTAAGTTCCACATTCATGACACCACAACAATAACACATCTTCCAAAGTCAGATGAAATCCTTTCCTCTATATTTTCCATGTGAAGCTTTTAACAGGCAATCTCAAATATTATATTGTAATTATTTTCTTAAGACATTATTCATTTTTCATCGGTTTTTTTTAACCTCATGAACATTTATATACAGTTGTGAAAATATATCTTCACAGGAAGGAGGTTAAAAGGCACATGCTCACAACCATGAAATAATACTGTATTATGCAGTGGACTAACTTGGCATGGATATGTTAGTAATTCCTAATGCAGTTTACAACCAGTGGCAAAATTTCCTAGCAATTGGTGCATTTCCTCAAGCTATTGAATTGTTTTTAAGGGGGAGAACAACTTTTTGCCTCTCCATTGAACAAATAACGAATAATACCTGCATGGGGTATGGTGTTAACAGTTCACATTTCAATTCCCATTTCAGCTGCTTTTTTATCTGAGGAAAGTTAATTTTGTTAATAACATGGGAAATACTGTATATTTTGATTATAATGGTGACCCTCCTGCAATCTATGAGCTTTTTAACAAGCATTTGGGTGTTGATGGAAAGTTGCAGACCATTGCTGTTGGAAGTTTCAACGCGTCAGCTTCTCAAGGGAGGAAGCTTGAAATTAATGAAAGTGCCATACGGTGGAATGGGGGTGCACGAGTGGTAAGTGCAATTACCTTTTTATCAAATCGACATATTTTCATTCAATTCGATGCAGCTTAAAATTCAGAGTGAACAAAAAGTATGGATTTATTGAAATTTTGAATTGGTTAATTTGATGTACAGTCCCTTAATTGAAGCTGTGGATTGGCAAAAATAGTTTGAGCTGCAAGAAATTGCAAAACTAATCAATTGTCTTTCCCAAATGTCTGATGAATCACTCAATTTTGCCTGTCTAACTTTGTTGTGAAGCATTATTTTCTTGATACCATTGAAATAATTTAATTTCGCTTGAAAGTCTGAACCTTGCCAGCAGCCACGAACCTTCCTGGGCAGACCACATATCAAAGCTGGTATCCAATACCAGCTCGAGACTGGGTATATTTCACCATGTCAAGCCTTCCTCGGTATATCTCGACTTCTTTAAAATTACCATCAGGAATTGTTTGCATCGCAATGGAATTCTACTCTGCCCTGTACACTGGTTCACCCACCTCACACTCCTCAATCGAACTTGCTGTTTAAATCAAAGTCCTCATCATTAGTAGCTCCCAAAAACATTTGAGGCTCAGTCAGCTGCTCATTCATCACAGAAAGGTTGGAAGTTTCTCTGTTTTCTAACATGTCGTTTTCCAATGTTGGTCCCTCTGCTCTTTCAGATCACCAACAACCTGTTTCCCTTTGAGGACACCTTCTTGCAGTAATCTCCTCCTGGTTAAGCTTTTGATATACAACCTGACTTCTCACCTCCACTCCATTGTTTTTTCTTGTCCCTGAGGTATAGCATTGCCTTCCTCAGTGAGTGCAATTGCTATCCTCTGGGTGTTTATGATGGGATGTAATGCCTTGCCTTGTCATCTTCCATCCCAACTCCTGAGCATTTCTACTATTAACCTTCCTCAAACCCACCACTGTCAATTGCTGGTTACTCTGCTTTTAAGGAAATAAAAAAATCACCATTAGGTACAAGACAAAAGAAAGAGAAATTCCAGACACCCAATTAATAAATGCACAGAATTAATAGCACAGCAAGACTAAAACCCCGAACGGTCCACACACATAAGAGTCATGCACTCAAAACCAGGTGAGATGAAAAGGCTAGATGGTCCTCGATCCAATGACACAGCAGCAGTTCATGGAGCAGGACATAGTGCAAGTTTAACCAGTGCACAGCCTCCCCGAGAGCATCTCACACCCTGTTCGTCTGTCTCTTTTTGTATACAGAGCCAATGCTCATGTAAGGAGAACACTGAACGAATCAGGACAAAAATAACAGTACAGAGATGGGGGGGGGGGTAGCATAAACAGCTGAGCTGAAGGAAAAAACTAGGGAGACCCAGATAAAAACATGGGTGGGGAGGGAATGAGGGGTAAGGGAGGACGCATGGGGCAGACAAAATGGATACAGAAGGAAACTCTCAGGAAGAAAAACTGGAAACCCAGAAGGAGTGGGGGTGAGATGGGGTAGGGGATTAACGGGATAGAGAACATCATTTTTTGGATGGGAGATTATCTGAGATGGTGATGAACAGCTGTCTTGAATCCTGGGAGGAAGAACAGATTGTAGAGGATGTGGAAGTTGGTTCCGCAAGTGAGAGAAAAAAGATGAATGAATGAGTGGAGTGAGCAGGATCCTGGTTCTTGTCAGTTTCACCAGAAGAGGGTGTATGGTGGACCTTGTAACCGTGCAGAGACCTGTGGGTAGGGGTGGGGGAGGGGTGGAGGACAAAGAACGGAAGAGCAGAGGGTGCAATACCAGAAAGGAGGTGTAAAGAACAGAGAGAGCCACCGACCTGTCTGTGATGGCGAAGTGATAGACCAAAGAATCAGCTTTGGCGTGGGAGATTGCAATGATCTTGAAGACCTTAGTTTCCATGGCATCAAGCTGAGCAAGATGTGAGGCAGGGAACCAGCTCAGAGGGGAGATCAGTACTCCACAAACCGTGGGTGAAGGCATTGTAGGTGGATCGGAGGTCAGGTTTGCCAAGGAAGGACTTTGTACGAGAGAGGATGCCCAGTCGACGGCTGGCTTTGGAGACAAACTTTGACATGTGGTTTTGCCCCCCCCCCCCAAAAAAAAATTCAGGATACAAAACGTAAACAGTTGGAATCAAAATGTTAACTGTTCAACCTGGCGGATGTATGCACTCCATCGAGTGCCGTTCTAGTTTTTCTCTGCAAGAGTGAGATTCATAAAAGAGCAAGTCATGGCTTTTTGCTGATAATGGCTGATTGGCTACATGTCTTACAATGAATCCACAGGTTATCCTGTATTAATTTGGCCTTCCATATTTAGACAGCATTTTTATTGGGAACAGTCATTTCAATGCAAAACGTTTTGTCATGTCATGTTTACAAAGCTAGTCAGGTTCTGCATGTGGGAGGAGATTAATTGTTAGGTAAGGAAAAGGATGTTTTACTTTCGAAAGAGGGGGGCCATGCTTTGACCATTATGAGAGTGAATTAAAAGTTTGGACAGTTATCCAGCAATGCAGGCTGGGAAAATCAACTCAATTGAACAGCCTTAGTTTTTGGCTCTTTGTTAGCTTTCTGGAGACGGCCATACAGATGGACATTGGATGTGCATGAGGTTCTCACATGAGCAGGAGATGAGTAAGTGAGAGTTGAGGATAGGTTAGACATTGTCAGATCTAAAGGAGTAAGTTATTCACTTGGATGAATCGTATTTGAGAAACTGATTTTGGGAGCAACAGAAGGCATTGGCTGTTGTGATGTGACTGGAGGGTCGTGACTGCCATGACAACTCCTATCCAACTAACTTGGTGCAGTTGCATTTACTTTGTCCAGATAATATAGAGAGCTAAGATGGAAAGAGGGAAGGTGGGGGAGGGGGGGAATATAGCATAGTGTTTCATTAGACTCAAGGGAGATGCAAATAGCTTCATTGCTTTTGGGACAATGATAAACACAGAAACAAATAGAAGGCTTTCCTCAAGGGGTCTTCATCAGGTTGTGGTGGGAAATTAAAGTGAGAGGCTGAATGTGAAAGAGTTTTAAATGCATAAACAATGTTGGTAAAAATTTGAGGATAAAATCGAAATTGTAAAATTTGAGGCTCGGAAGAGAGATGAGGGGTCTGAATGCTCTGTATTTAAATGAATGTTTTCAATAAGGGCAAATGCATGGAAAAAAAACAATGGTTTCATTTGGCCAGATCATCCTGATCTCTATATCTCTTGCTGGAAAACAAAGTTTCCTTGTTCCAAACAAGAAACAATTTAACACTTTATCATGATAGGTTGTTCACAGATTATCCAGCTGGACCTCTCGTATAGCCCTTTCATAGTTGTTGAAAATATATATTTCAAATAATGATCACAGATGAATGTTCTTGCAGCAACCACATTCGGTATGCAGCGAGTCGTGTCGGCCTGGAACACGGAAGGTGGAACGAAAAGCAGAACCATTTTGTTGCTTTGATTGTGTGCTGTGTACATCAAAGGAATATTCAAATTTAACTGGTAAGTGAATTTTTCTTGTGTGATACATTTCATGATCCATATGGGCACATTCTTATTTTTATTTATTTATCTTTATTAGCTTTCTCAAGAAAATATAATGTTATGGTTTTGGAAAACTTACCCCAGGGGGAGAGCATGCATAGACAAGTTGGTGATCCGAGGATCAGTTATTACCTCCGCCACCGAAGGTGAAGGAGGTTATGTTTTCACCTCGCTGTCTGTTTGTTTGTTTGTTTGTTTGTGTACAGGATATCTCAAAAAGTTTGGACGGATCTGGATGAAATTTTGTGGAGAGGTTTGACGTATGACAAGGACGAACTGATTAGATTTTGGTGAAGATCTGAATCCGGATCTGGATACGATAATTATTTAATTTTTAAAGTGATTCTTAACCATTGAGAGATGGGGCTAAAATCTATATGTGGCATGATATTTCTTGAATTTATTGGACCTGCTATGTTCTCGGGATCAGGAATTTTGTGGTGGAGGTATGTGCTCCACCGAATGCCTTTCTTGCTTTTGGTTCTTTTTTTTTATTTTTTTTTTGAAGTGGGGGGGGGGGGGGGATAAAATAGCATTAAGAGGGTAGAAAGTACAATATTTTGCTCGAAGCGAAACGAGGAACATGACAACAAAAGGGACACAGAATTTTCACAGTGACTATCAGAGGAGAAGGCCTTGAACAACACAAAAACAGATTTGACAAATCCAGCACAACAAGGTACGATTTAACACAGAAAATTGGACAGAAACAAACAGCAATGCAGGGAAGAAGATATAACAGAAAACATGACAAACCCGGTTAGGAAAACTTTGCTTTAATGAGTTGGAAGGAGCAGCTGCAGAGTCGATCAACACATGGAAAAATCCCCGAAAGTCAATTTTCATAATTACTAAAATAAACATTTACAATACTGATAAGGCTGTAGAGGATGGTGGTGCTGCACTAGCGTGAAATTCCCATCCTCGGTGCATGTTATCGATAAAGTTCACAATTAATATTTTTCTATGAATGCAAAATGGCTTTTAAAATGATTATTGATCATCAGGTCTGTGGCTTAACACATATATTGTCTATTGACACAGCTTGACCACAAAAAATGGTGGTACCCATACAATTTAATGAACCTTTACTTTTATATAAAATGACACTCTTTAGCATTAATTTGCTTGTCGTGATGGTTGATCACTCTGGAAAGTTTAAGATGGATATCTTTATTTATCATTCATTTGATTGAGATGACAGCACATGCTCCAGATAGGTTTTTTATGCTGCATGCACACTTTAATTTGATAGTGGGGCGGCTTAGCCCAAATATTCAAAAGAATTGTGCATTTTGTGATACAAGCACCATTTTGGCCACAAATGTAAATTAATATTGTTTGCGAAATTTCAGATATTGGGCCACTTGAAATTCTCTCTTTATGTCCGCCATATTGGATTTCAAAAATGGCCGCCACTTGAAATCTACATTTGATATATCTCTGGACGTAATGCAGCATTGACTTGATTCTGGTATCTAAATGTATGTTTTTGGGGGCAAGGAATCCAATGGTACCATTTTTCAACTTAATATTATCTATCACAGTCTGTTATATAATTTTATTTGGAAATTATCTAGGCAAATATTGGATTCACACAAATACTTTGAAAAGAATGTCTAGTTTCTGTAAATATAAAAAAAAAAAACTCATACTAAATCAACTAGTACAACTCAGACAAGCTCATATATACTGGCAGTCAAAAATATAAATTCATATCCCATTAGGAAACAAAGTGACCCATTCATTTGTGTTTTTCATATGCATATTTTATGTAACATTAACATTCATATTGTCAATAAATACCAAACATGCATAATCCCTTTTCCTAGACCCTTTAAGCCATCTTTTGTGTTTCTAGAGTACAGAAATTTTTGTATAGGCGCTTCCATCTGTCTTGTTTCCTTAACAATGCACTGTAGCATGTCTTTAACAATGTTTACAAACATGACTCCACTACATGTTTTAATCACAGCCCTGACCCAAATAAAAGAGTAGAGAGGCTGCATGTGTGTTGACCCACATCAACTGTGTTCTTTGTGTGTGGCTGTGTTTAAATCACCTTGTCACTCCACATAAATGAGTTATTACATACAATCTGGGCTCACTAGAACAACATTGTGTGGTCCAGAATGAAGACAATTTAGAGTCTGAATTACATGTATGCAAAAGACCTTGTGAACCAGTGAAGCAAATACACGGGTAAGCATAAATTAAATCTCGGGCATGATATAATTTCCATGATGTTTACCTCTACACTCAATGGTGGAAGGAGGTAATGTTTTTGATTCCCAGCTTGTTCTGTATGTTGGTTGTGTTGTTTTAGGTCCGAGAAAATTCCAGATCAAGCTTGTAGTAGTGGTAGTTGTAGTGGTAGTGGTGATAACAGAAATTGTTATATAAGACTGAACTTATATTATTTATTATATGCAGAAAAGAACTTCATTTCTATATGCTGCAGTGGACAGGTTAATTGGTTTATGCACTGAAGGGGTCACCCTGGTGTGCATTGCTGTGTTTCTGCCTCACTGAGTTGTTCAGTATGATGTATCTCAGCACAAGCTTACCTGATAACACATGTGTGTTGGCTAAAACACTTGTCTGGTGGGCACGACAGAGCAGGCAGGTTGTCTAATAGCCAACCTGGTCTTACTTTTTGGGGTTTATCGAAATTGATTACTATAGAGTGCTTGTAAATTAGAAATGTTTTTATATAGAAGGTAGTATTATTGGAGTGAAGTAGTGTAGTTTCCATGAACTGACAGTTTTGACATGTTCTGAATTTAACACGAAGGCTGTAATTAAAAGAACGGGGAGAGGAAAGAAAGGAGGAGAGTCTGGAAAATGTACTGTCCAACCTAATAAGAGTTTA
>CM068953.1:141962084-141977248 GCA_035128595.1 Eptatretus atami
ACAGTGATAACCGAGCGGTGTTATCGTCGGCCTCGACGGTTCCGTTTAATTATCGGGCATATCAAGCCCACTACGAACCCTTTACGTGAAGCAGGATGGAGAGTCAATTAAAGAAAAGACGAAGCGAAACGGGTGGACTTCTGGCCCACTTAGTTGGATCACAGGTCTGACAGGGGGATTGCGTTCTAGGACCATGCTTCATTCTTGTCGAGTCTATTACACCCCCTGCCTTTGGGGCTCTGGGACAAGCTGCCAAGCAGAGTTATTTGTCAAAGTTGCTGTTGTGACTCCGTGAGATCCAAATGATTGTTAAGCAATACGCTTGGCAAATCTCCGAAGTACTGCCGATGGAATGGTCAATACTACTGTTTTTCCACCGGTTACTTTAGGTTCCCAAAATGTTCGTGCCCCCCCCCCCCTCTAGCAAGCAACACCGAATGATATTCTGCCAAATAAGTCATTGTTTCTGCAGTAACGGTACATTTTCAATTCGGGCCCGTTGTTAGTAATTGCTCACTGCAGTTGCATTTGGCTCAAGTCAAAACATGGTTCTGCACAGTAAGGGTGACCGTTTGTGGTTAATCAGTTACCACTGTTGTAAATTTGAAGCACCTGGTCAGTATGCATGAGTTTTGTGGTACACCTAGGCCTCAAGCCAACTGCTCTGTTCTGTTGTGCGTGGACCCACCCATATCCAGAATAAGCAAGGAAGCCGAGATGTTGAGTTTCATTGTGTAAACTTTTATGCAGGTATTTTATCGCTGGTTTGAGGTTGGGTTTGGTAACCTTGTCAAAGTGTGTCTTTGATGATGACGTGAAATGTGGTCATTCCACATGCGGGGAAGCCAAAAGTTTTGGACATGTTTCTTTCACCCTTTGCAATGCCTATTCTCGTAATTGTGCATTACTAAGCTCTGCAAATTTCAAGCCTCGTATGGAGATCCCATAGGTGTACCCTGGTGTTGGTGATAATAATTGACCTCCAGCAGATTATGTGAGATGTGAGGGCACAAAGTACCACCAATGTGAAAGTAGGCCTGTTTTGGGACTTTGAGGTACGGTTGTTGTCCTGCCAGGTATTCGCCCCCTGATGATGGCGCTCTCGGGTTCTTCCTTGCTGGTTCAATGGGGGATGCAGGTAAAAATTGGGGCTGTGGGACGTCAAAAAAAGACACAGAATGATCTTTGTCATCTTTCAATGCAGCCATCTTTTGATATGCAAGAGGGAACTTCCTCAAGCATGGACTGTGTGAGGAGTCCTTCTTACCAATCACGAAATCGATGTTGGACGATAGATCGCCATTTACCGCTCCGGGTTGTTTCGATGAACAAAATTGGTTTTAAATAACATAACTGACTGACGGCACGGCACGTATTTTATTGTATTTCAGAACTTCCGCATCGGGGGGAGGTGGCAGCTGCTTCCAAAGCTGTTGAGGTGCATGTATTGTAAATGTGATGAATTTGTGTGAAAGTGTTGACCCACAATGCAATCCCAGGTTAGGCTTTTCCTATTTCTTGGGTTATGGACAAATATCAAAGCCATCTGGGTTGGGTGTTTTCCAACCAAGGGTCCACTATCCAATTGGTTCCAGGGAACAGATGTATACCTGGCCCATAATAAAGGCATGTTTGCCCACTTCTTAAGGCCAATGGTCTAAAAAGATCAACCAAGCACTGAAAACTGCACGGGAAGATCATGGTGCTTCAAGTGTATCCATATCATTTATTTGCCACATTGACATTTATTCTGCTCACAAGGACATGTGCTCCAAACTCGTAAAGTGCAAACGGGCAAAAAACCCCGTAAAACCACTCGTGGGTCAAGCTTGTGTTCCAAAGAGGGAACAGGGAACTGCATGAAAGGCCAACCACTCCCAACTTTCCTGATGGTAGCAAGAATTTGCAATACAGGGCAAAAACACAAAAGATACAAGAAAGGACAAAAGAAACATCAAACGTCAAATAAACAACAAAACATATAACTGAAAAACGCAACCACATAGAAACTAACTTCCGCACTGTCAAAAGGCTGACTAAAGACAAAACTATCGTGTAAAAAGACCCAATCAATATGCAACCACGTACACAGCCCAAAAAAGATTTACCCTATGGCCACAGTGCCCACATTAAATATTAGACTGCCATAACGGCAAACCAAAAACTCAAAACGGCAGTTTAAATAGATACGCAGAGTTCAGAGTATAAAAAAACAGAGACCGAGAGTAAAGTATGAGTTTCACCTAGAGAAAAAGAACGACCTCCCGACCAATATGGAAGCGCCAAACATAAGAGAGGATCTAGCAGGTCAAAAACCCAAAAGCTCCCCGGTGTTCTTCCGAAACCCAAGAACAATCAAGCACTAATTAACTTACTGATCCGATCATATAAGATTCAAGTAATATAATGATAAATCAAAGCAGGCTTTAATCCCCGCACCCGCCAAACAAAGTCCGAATAATCGTCGCGCACAAAAAGGGGAATACAAGGCAACTGGAGAGATAGCAACTTATACGAGAGAGAAACCACGGGATATAAAAAAGAGAAGAAAAATAAGATCTTGCGAACGCGGAGGAGTAGTTATCGCTAAAAGATGTCCAGAAAGTAGAAACACAAACAGCAATCAGCGAATCCTGTCAGAACCATAGATGATCGCCAAGAGACAGCAACCAATAGTAATAGTAGATATCAGGATTACAAGTCACACAAGTTCATCACTGGATAAGAATGCAGATCCCAGACCCTCCTTCCTATAAATTGGGATGACATTACCAGTGTGACACAAACCTTGAACATTAACCAAGTAATAAACGAGCCGAAAGTATAAACATATTGGTACTCTTTAGAAATAAGAAGAAGCACAATCAAGGCTCAATTCATACAACAAATCTAACCACACCAAGCACGCCCAAGAGCCCATCACAGACAACTTACACCAATAGCAGATGACAATATTCCGCACTGAAGCCATTCTTTTAAACCTTGACCCACGCTTAGGTTATATAATACTAAGAAAATTACAAGCCGTTAATCAGGAGAAGTAGATTACAAACACCAAACAAAAGCCGAGCACTCGTACCAGAACGATAGTTGAGAATATTCTCAAAGGAGCTGCGCAGAGAGATTCTTGCTCTTATAAAGATGAATGGGCCGATTTTTAGGACTATAAAATTATGTTCAAATAGAACCAGAAAAAAGGAGGCTTAGTTAATAGTTCAAAAAAAATCAAAGACAAAACGAACAAACTTAATAAAACAATCCACAATGTTGCAACACTCGAATTCGAAACATCCCATTGAGAGTTCTAGGCTTCGCTCTGCGACACACAGTCAAAACTATGGAGTCTACATGTTGCTGATAGGTTTACAAGCATTTACATATTAATGCGCTGCTTAAATATAGCTGATAATTATTCACGGATGTGGAGATTGATGAACCATACAACTGATCCAAACCAAAAAAAAAACAAACTGTAAACAACATATTAGTATCATCATCAAATACTCAAACCCAATTAGAAATAAGTTCAAGAAAATTGGAACTCTCAAAATAAGTGTATATCTCCCTGCAAATAAACCATACACATATAATATATTTATATTTATAATATATACGTATAACACAAATTCTATAGTATTGCTTTTATGGGAAATTGTTACATATAGATCAGTCATATATTCTCTATGCCTCCTATGAAATCCATATAGCATAAACCATATCGTTATTAAAACTTAGCGATTATAAGACAATAGAACAATGACAGAGTTATTGCTCATTTTCTTGTTCCCATTACATACCACAACTCCCAGAATTTACTTGTATCTCTAATAAGATCATAACTATACTAAACACTTATACAACAAAGTCCACAGCTTCCCACCTCCATCAAAGTGTACATACTTACTACTGACAAATGTGTATCGGTGTCAACGAGATTTTTATAAACATTGAAGAGAGCTCGTAAGCGCTTCAACTGCATCATGAGCTGGAGACGCTTTTGGCTTTACACTTATACCGAGAAGATATAAACACCCAAATAGATCTCACAAACATTCATACAAATAAAATTACAAACTTCCAAAATACCATTCATTCCTCCCCAACGAACACAAAAAGAGTCCCAAATACTTGAAATCAGATCAATGTTTTCTAGCAACATTTCAATCTTCATATCCTAAATAATACAAAATATAACATCTGACTAACGAGCAAAAGTAATAGTCAATGATTGATCATGACCTTCTTTATCTCAAAACTACCACAAAAATAAGCTTCACTTCCAATAACAACTGTCACTGAAAAGAACTACAGACCATACAGTAATGTACACAAAAACTCTCTTTCAGAAAAGTCAAGTATTATCCTATACAGAGCCTATTTGAATCTTACTCCGTATTGTTCCTTTGGTGACCCACCCATCACTCAAGCTTGCCGCATCCCAAAATCCCAAACGCTACACTACGGTTAATGATTATCTCATGGGAAAATGTATTATGCTTCGTTTGTCTAGCATGAAACTTACATGACTTTATACTGGTATTAATGTAACTGCTTCGATATCTAAAATTTCTCTGAAATTAACAACCAATATTCACTTTATTTGGGTGATTAGAATTCTGGAAAGGCTCGAACGTTTATTCTATCATTTATTGTCTGACTATATTGGGAACAATCACAGACCTCTCGATAATAATCAAAAACCAGATCCACTAATAGACGAGAAATCATGTGGGATGAGCTAGTACACACCTATAATGGAAAGAGTACAAGAATTTTCAATCTAATGCAATCACTCTATAACTAATCTAGGATTTATGTGATAGCGATGAAAAACTCAGGATATAATCTAAAATTAAGTTATCATCACTACAGAAAGAATGATGATAAATAGAATCACTTTTCGTGTTGCTAACTTTCGTCGATCGAGAATAAATAGCTGAGTGATTGATGAATGAGTTAGGATTAGGACTCAATACATCTGAAATATAAGAGGGAGGAAAGGAACTTTGTGAATAAGAAACTCAAAACAAAAAAAACCAGTCTGATCAGGCACTCAAACGAAGATCGAGAACATCGTAAGACCCAACAACCACGTTAACAACTGTATGGAGGGAGTGTGCTGAGAACCATCAGTTACTGTGGATCATTTTTAAAAAGCCAATGTATACGCAATGCAACATAATGACAGATTGAGTGATAATAGACATAAAGTAACGAACTCGATGCTTTACAGAAGAGAGAGGAGTAATCCAGAAATAGATTGAAAATAATCGTGGAGACGGAAAAAATGATTTTTCGTGGAATCACAAAATTAGCGAAAAGATGTGTGAATTCGGAAGTAATCAAATAAAAACCTAGTTGATATGTTCTCTCAGTTAAAGTTGTTATTGATCTTATGCTAATTGACCTGAACGCTCAAAAGAAGACATGGTATAAAGATGTAATCGAGATGTGTAACACGAGATACTTCCCGTAGAATATGAGCATTATAGATAAGGAGAAGATGTAATATATGGATACATTAGATGTTGCGTATTGGATATCCTAGAGACGGATGATTATTGAGCAGATAATAGTTTGATATTATACGAAGCTGTCTCTTCGAACATATATTATTTATGTGAGGAAGAAGAAGAATGAACATTGAAAGTAGCCAAAGTGAGCCAACATGGTGGAAGTTTTGTTACTATGTAATCCCACAATCATAGGTGTTCATAAACGATATATAGATAGTATTCAAAGAATCAAAAGCACTTGTAAAATCGTATAGTGGAAAACCATCAGATGAGAGAGAGGAGCCCAGTGAATCCCATAGGATTGCATTTTTTCTCTACAAGAGACAGATTGTTTTACCATCCTTGGAATATACTGGCTCACATTAAAATTTAAATATGTAACAAACCTGTGTGACAATATGCGAACAAGACACATGTAGTTACGCTACTTTCACCAATATCTAAATCCTTTATTCTCGTCTGGATTAAGGTCGGATTGAGCATGACGAAACTAGGCTATTTCAAACACCTGAAAGACGCGATAGAAATCAAGCTCAACATCAGCTCAAATAAGAAATTGCGAAAGAGCATAAGAGAGTTGAAATGAAAGCGAGCAATTATAATAACTGCAGAATAATGAGATAGCTGAAAACTTTAAGGGTCGCCATAATCGAAAAATGATCTATAGGAGAATGATGACTCCATTATTACCTCCTCCCTGCTAAATAACTAAAGGTAATATGATCAATAAATCTTTCTAAAAATAAATGAGCATTATCGAGTATTTAAAATAATGGGAAGTAAGAGCAACATAAACTTATACATAATGTATTTCACAAAATTGTGAAAAATGAAAAAGTTCATTCATATTTACTGATTAGAAGATGAGCTCACTAGCAAATGTTGGCCGATTTGAGCATACATACCAAAATATTTATTTAATGAAATAAGATATTAATAGGAACTGGTTCTCATGGCTGTATTATCATTTCCACTTCTCAACAGGCATTGTCTGATCTTAATACTCATAGTACAAATACTTAATTTTCTCTTTGGTCTCTCCACACTGTGAACTTAGAAATCTTTACAGATATAGTTCACAATCATATTCTTAGAGTCTCTATGGAAGTATAATTGACCGGCACAACTTAAATCCCCTTCTAATCTAATCGAATATTAGGGTATTTGAAATGCTCAACAAACAATTATAATAAATTTGTCTATAATAATTAATTTATCTGCAATATATAATAACTTATTATTAAAGGCTATCATTTGTTGAGCGTGCGAAAGATCTGGCCCGAATTTAATCAAAGCCATACACCATCAACCAATGCTGCCCCTAACATTTACCTCTGAGAATAAAAAACATCAAAAACTATCTAACTAGTAGATGAAAAAGCTTATAAATTAAAAATATATCCTAAGCCCGGAATACTCACTCCATCTATCACAAATAAATTGTAGATAAGCACATATGTGATCATCTAGGATCTATATCGCTTTAGAGTATACACGTCTGTGTTGCCAATTCCACCACATTACTATATGTATTATTGTATCATCAACATTTCCTCTATACAGACATTATACCTTTCTAGTTCGAATACAATAATCCTTATATTGAGGAGAAGGAGACGACAATACAATATTAGTATCAAATTTAAGCATTACAACATGTATCCGACAGAATGATTCAGGTAATTGTCATTTAAAATTACCTTCGACACAAATTCCTCAGTCATCTGCGTCAGTTTCAGAAATATATCTTCCACTTTCATCGATGGTTATCGTGTGAAGTAGATATTTGCTGCTGACGCAGTAGTTAAATAAACAACAACAAAAAAACATATTCTACTAAGGGTAAAAGCATAATAGTTTTGCTCAAGGCCTATTTTGTATGTCAGCTTATCTGGCCTATCTGAGACTGGTAATTACCCCAATATAATCATTTAAAAAATCAGACAATACACAAAGAACTCCATAATTGTAAAAAGTAGAATATCTAATTAGATCCAATTTAACAACTTGAAGATGGGTATCGCTTTGTCTTCTATTACTGGTTATCCTATATTGTATATATCAAAATTACATAAATATATATTCGCTAACACAACTTCAAGCAAAAAAATCTTACCATTCCGCTCCTAAGCTCACCATACTCCTCTAAAAAGGCTCTATTTCTTATATTACTTTCTAAAATGTCTACAACATCTAGAAGATGATGCTATTCTACAATAATAAATATTGTCCTTTTATGCAATGTCATTAAAACAAACAAACATGTTTCAACCAACCTAACAATGCCATAATAGTACCATAAAATCCTATCACTTACATAACCATATAAGTAGCACTTTTAGAAATTCAAAAAAATATATCTTATCTGTCGTAAAAGTTTAGCGAAAAAAGGAATAACACAATAAATCCGTGTCATAAAATGATTAAAGGTGATGAGCTATATTGAATTAAGTAACAAGATTGTAATCACTCAGAAGAATGAACAGATTAAAGAGGATGTTAGTTTAGCCATCGAACAATACTAGAATAGAATATTAAAACCAGGATCAAAAGGAACAAAAATAATGAGCATGAGTATCATGTAAGAGAAAACCACTAGAAAAAAGGAAAAACGAATTAAAAAAACTAAAACATAAGAGAACACGAGAGAGGACATGAAGTAGAGTGGGCACGAAGATACAAAGATACCGGAATGAAACTGAGATAATGCAAGAATACTAAACCAGGTGTGAAGATACCAACAATGTAGCTTCTGTCCAGTACTACAGAATTAAGATACACTTCCCAATCGTTCGGAGAGGGAAAGAGCACATTGAACAAGTCTATTGGTGCCTCAATATTTACTTCAAAACGTATTTACTTCTCTTAATCATGTGAATTAGCATTACTAATGTAAATATTTCACATGTTTCTCTATGTCTGTGTCTTACTATTGCTTAAATTCCTGCATGCATGTCGTGCATTTAATGCTATTCAGCAATTCTCTCTAAGAGATTCTTAGTTTTCAAAAAATACTTTACAGGTCCCTACGGCCTGCCCCATAACGAGAAAAGTTCGCTACGTCGTTGAGAGATTTTTCTCATAAATAAATACTTATTGTCTCAAAGTTAAAAAGTAAACTAATACGAAAAATTATTTCAATATATAAAAAGTAAAAATACAGGTGATGACAAAACAACGATATAAATAGATTCATGCACTCTTCAGTTCCAAAAACAAATCCCAATCATCTCACACAGACACCAAAACTCGGAGAGACATATACCAAACGTTTTTATCAGGAAGAAAATTAAACTTAATTCTATACACACGTATACCGTGCAATACATTCTACCAAGCAGAAATCATTCTTCTTTGGTCCAGCAACCAAAACTGAGTAAAATATCTAGTGCCAATACTAAATTCCATGAACCAATGTGATAAACCTATCTAATTAGGTTGAGTAAATGCTGTCCGAGCACTATATTTAATTATTGGTAAAACTCGAGCCTATCATAAGAATAACTAAAGACCGATTCAGATATAATGCTTGCTTTATATTTGTCCATCTGATAACAACAAATCCAACCTTTAGAAAAAAACGTGTATCTGCTCTAATCCGTGTGAAAAGGCCATCTCAAGTGGCAATTTTAGAACTCTTTACTATGATAACTCCAAAACATATAAAACCTCTTATACTTCGAAATGATGTCTATTAAGTCTGGCCAAAAGCAATTAGCTGATGAATTTACATAACCTAATTATCACAAAGTTCGAAAGGAAATTTTATCCAGAACGATAATATCTCGACTACTGATCTATGAAGTAAACTCAAATTAATGTAATGGTACAGAAGTTCCTCTACCGTGATACTTAAGAGTAATCACGATCCGAGAAGTTGCCCCACTTTAAAAGAAACCATAGAACAGCAATACTCTTATGTTAGCCTTTCAACAGATATTTAATAAATAAAAAAACCTAAAAAATCGATCTCATGCTGCCTTGACGATAGAGAATTTTCTCTTTGACAACAATACATATGGAATTTGGCTAAAGGCTCATCGGGCATGGACCCCTGTAAATCTATTTACCCTTAATCGACAAGGTAAATCCGTCTTGTCGCGTAACGTTTTTAATCGTTACCTTAAAATGAGCAAGCACACATATATAAAAGAGAACTCACATATCACTCTTTCAGTTCACAATACAAGCTTTCTCTTTAGTTAGCAATATCTGTATTGGACTCAAGCCAGATAATATATGCACACGATTCATACTAAGCATAGATATTGAAAACTCCATCTGAAAACATCACAAGAATTAAATAGACACTATGATTCCCATTAATTCACAAACTATTTCCAACGTAGTTGATATCGTAAGATAACAGTGGAAAATCTCATGTTGTAAAGCTTACTATAAGGCATACTAACAACTTTTGCTCTTACAATCTGTGAGTAATAATACCAATTCATCGACATTATCAAGATATATAATTTGGAATCGCAGAAGATTATTCTTAGTCATGTTTATATTTCATCTAATGGACATAACATAAAAGACAAACTAATGCATTATCTAGACACATAGGAATACAAATGAGGGTTGCCCTTCAGCTATCCCTCGCCTTATCTAAAGCTTGGTAGACACCTTAGGCCAATCGTATGGAGATGTCTTCCCCCTACTATGTATATTGTTAAATAGACAGAATTTGGAGTATAAGTGTTGGCCCAGTGGTCTGCCAAAAGTGTAGTCAAGTTTGGACTTCTGTATATCATAATGGAACTCCGAACAACATAACCTCAATTAATCTATTTTTATTTTCTTTCACTTAACATACGTCTTCTAGTGATAAATTTTTTTATAAATGTTTTGAAACAAAAACACAAAACGGTTGCTGAGTTAGTATGAATAATTTAACCTTAGATGTTTATCACGTCAATATTAATATCTTGTCCTTGCGTACTAGTCCCTATGATGTCTACGTTGTAGAATTGTCGAACAATAGTCAGTGCTGTAAAATCTTGTTACTCGATGTTGCCTTTAGTTGTGCGATGTCTGGTTGTGTATTATATCGCAGATATTTGTGCGTTGCCAGAAAGCATGAATATTCACTGCTAGGGTCTATGCAGTGTAGGTGTCCGCTTTGTTGGTAATGTCGTGTGATGTGTCGCTTCTTTAGTTTGCGAGTTAGCCCACCGAAGACAGTTCTATCCCAAAACAATAAAGGTTTATCCGTATAGATGTTAAAGATCGATCGCAAAGAGGGAAAAGCTGCCCAGAAAGAGGGGAATTCCTCTTTGTCGCGTTATCTCTAGAGATTTTACTTGATGTGATTTGTGACAAATGGTTCTACGCAAATAGAGTGTTTCTCGTGGTCATCCCCTAGTCCTACTATCTATCATCTGGACACTCCAAGCAAAGTCCAAAAGTAATTAACATTATTTGATAAATAGCAGAGATATGCAAATGGGGCATTTATTGTAATATGAATTATCTCATCACATCCTCCACGAAAAAACTCGATCGACGCAAACCCACGAATAGGTTTCATAAACTATTTATAAAATAAGTAGATTGGTTGTGATGCAATGAGCAATGGGATGACTCGCGTACTCAGCCTCCCTCCGTCCAATCACCCAATTGATGGTCACATACAGCCGTCCAATTCTCAATATAAACAGAAAATCGCAAGGTAAAATTCTAAATCTGTGAGCCCCAAAACACAGAAAACCTTCAACTGAATATACAACGACTAGTTTTCTCTGGACTGTCTCGTCGCAGAATGTGAGTTTTCCCTCTTTATCGTAATGCTAGATTTATGGCGTATCTGGTGAAAGACACAGAATAGATCATGATTGTTGCTTGTGACCATGAACTCGATTAGATGTGAGTGCGATGTAGTCCGTCGTTTTGGCGGTGAGTTGGGCGTTATCGTGTGCGTACAATGCTGGTGTCGTGTGCTTAACGTAGACGTAGATACAGATTTTCGACAATGCGTTGGCCGACAAATTGTGGATTTGACTGTTTAATGCACCGGCCTGTCGTGTTTTGGGACGAGATGCAGTGAATGCTCAACGAACCAACCCTTTAAGGGAGCATGTGAGGACGCTTAGATGATAGATAGCATTTGACGTGTGGTATCCAATGATTGTAATGCATGAGTCATTCAATGAACAGTTGGAACTTTGTGTTGATATTTTTTGCTGAAACAATAAATTGAATGGCCCACAAAAAGAAAAGTGAAAATGTAGTAGTATGCCAATGTATTTTGTAAGAAAAAAAAGGATAATGTGCTGAGTCCGTGTTGGATGGAGGATGTGATGATGTAGTGTTGTAAAATGTCACAACCCTCCACATTCAAATTAATCATCATCCTCCAACTCATATAGACGCGACACCCAAGAAGCACAATATCTTTTCAAAAAATGATATTCCAGCCTAATGTATATAATTTATATACGCGAATCTTTTTAATTTCTCTTATCTCAATTCTGTTGCTCGTCTCTGTATTAAATATTATAAACCGACTAGTCCTGATGCATCTTCGCTGTGCCAGATCTCAGTGAATATTATTTATGTTCTTTTCTACTATCTTCAATTCCTGCTCTTGCAGCGTTTACATTCATGCATAGGTGAGTATGAGCATGATCAGAACTTTCTTGAAAATATGTTTAGTATCCGACTATAGAGTGCTTGTCTATATCCAATTCACAAGTCCTCCATGAGTGACATATATACCGCGCGAGCGTTTCCACATGAGGCTCGTCTCGAATGTGTTTTTCTGTTTGTTCTAGTGCCAGTAAACAAACATCTTAGATGGGATCATTATATTTCTCCCCTATCACCACATTCTCTGCGATACAGACAGCAACAATTTCGCCCCATTTAGCAAAACTCCTCCCTATAGGCTTCAATTGCTCCATTCATCAATACAAGTCCTTGAGAATAAAAAATAATAATTAAACATAAAATAATAATCTATCACTCCATTTTCCATGGACCACATTCCAATCTTAAAAATAGAGAACTAGAATAATAGTAAAATAAAAATCTGACACTCAACAGAAAATCAGCGCTTCAAAGAATCCTAAGTATATCAATACTATGGCTAGCTTCCATACAAACTACTACGCAACTAGCTAAGAGACCATCAATAAAATCACCATCAGAGACACCTCATATGGTGTGCTCGTCTGCCGATTCTTGTGGTATCATGTCCTCATATAGTCCCCACACGTCCCTCAAATATAACTCACTTGGAATTTTGATGTTCGTCACATCCTCATCTCTGTCCCAACTCCTTCTCTCGCATCATACTATATCCTTCACATCCAACGGCCCCGCACTGGGCTTATATCCACCTCGTACGGACAGACTGCTTCTGTGTCTTGGGATCGCTCATAAGGATCTTCAACCACCAACAATATTCTGCTGCCCAGTGTCTCCAAAAAATCTTTGTATTTGATATCTCTTCCAGCATCCAGAGTCTCCTGTTATGTGACTTTTGCTAAACCCTTAAGCCTAACCAACCCTCACCTGCAATAATTCTCTTAACTTAGGAGCTACTTTAATTCATTACAAACTGAGGACGCTATTCGTAAACAAAACAGAAAAAAAGACAATACTCAAACATCCTAAATCATACATACTAATCTGCGTTTGTATTCCCAGAATGAGCAATCAATTGAACAGCCTTGATTTCATACTACATATTACGAACACCATAAGGCACGGTCACCCCAAAGATATCACCACTCCAAAACTCTAGGCTCTTCGCCAACCTCTATCAACCTAACAATGAGGTCTGTTTACCCTGTTATAACTCTGGTTTCATCAAGGACGACTCGTGGTTCTTCTCTAGACTTATGAGAGATTTGGAGTTCTCCAACATCAAGACACCTTTCTTATTAGTTTGTTCATCTATAGGACGCTCTTGCTGTGCTTTTGTCGTATGCATTTCTCCAATCGTATAAATCTTTTTACTGTTGGACATCAGACAGCTCCTTCAAGTATTAATTAATGAAACGATATGTAACAATTCGTTTTCTAAGTTTTTTTTAATTTCCCCTAATGACTCTTGCGACTCCATATCAATAAGCTCCTCCCAATAGCGCAAACAGCAACTCGCCTCACTCTCTCCTCAATCTTGTGGCCTATTATTTATGTCAGTCAAGATACTAAATATCCTGAATAATAGACACATTAATAACGTATTACATTAAAGCCTTTATATGTAGTCGAGATGAGTTCAGTGATTATAAATGTAACTATAATCGAACAAATGGCTTACGAAACCAATTAATATTCTTGACTTCACGGAACGTAACTATCCCCCTTTTTAATTATATCCGATACAAATATTCCCTCGCGAGAACCCCACCTTCATCCCATCCCAGTCCGCCTCGTTCTGTTACTATGTTTTCCATCTGCTTTGCAAACTCAATCATTCCATATTACCCGCTAATAGTTGTGTCTCAAAACTACATTCATATTACTCAATACGAGTACATCGACTAAAAAAAAAAAGTAAAATTAACAATTATTAATATCAGATAGCAGACCATGTAAAAAGGAGACTGAAATACGGAAATAGAATCATACCTCTACAAGATAAACGTAGAAGCAGTCTTCAACTGTCTAAGAGTTCTCCAGTTATCCAAATATTAACTAACATACAATAGTTCAGGCAAAGGTCTAGTTACAGGGTATAATCCATAATATTTGCGATAAAAGTATCCAAAAATAGAGTTTCAATAAGACTATCTATCTATTCCTAATCTCTTATATATGGGTGCACTGAGTGAAATGCCTGGGTTTCCTTGAAAATTCTGTAGCAAAGCACAAACAGACTGCCTATGTTCCTGATGATTTTCAGAAACACAATACTTATAATTTACATGAGCTAATTCATTTGATCAAATCAGAATATGAATGAAAATATCATGTCAAAAAGCGTCTAAAAGAATGAAGTCGGGGGACTTAGAAATGGACGATGGAACTATTAGTAGAGATAGCGCTGCACTAAAGGTGGCTCTGGGACTCCGAAGTGGCAGCTTAGCAAAAGTGGAACGTCTTATGAAAACCTCAAGAAGTGCAGCTTATGAAAAATGCGCTTACTGAAAATGCGCTTAGGAAAAGTGGCGGCTTAAGAGATGCGCTCTATGCACAAAGTGGGCAGGCTTAGAAAAAGTGGGGCTTATGAAAGTGGGCGGGCTAGCAAAACATGATAGCAACTCAGGAGTGTCAATGGAATCATTAATAGAGACTAATCATTCATATGCACAAAAAGGGTATCTGAAAAATATAAAGATCAAATTTTGTTTTAAAATTTAATGGGATTATTGTGCTAACGAAAAGTAAAACTATTGCAAGAATTTAGAATGAACAAACTTTATAATAGTCAATGGTGAGCTAAAAACAAGTATACATTTATTGAATTAGCTAGCGCTCCCTAGTAAATAAGGAACAAACAATATACCTTGCGATAAAAGGGTGTAATTTAGGGGAAAAAAGTGAATCGCGAAAATCCCCCATTCATACCATGGGAAATGAGCAGATCCATTAAATCCACCACTTTATGTGACATTGCTAATTGGCTGTACAATACGGGCATATGTGTCTCTATGTGTGTGGAAGTAAAATTGTGCTACTATAAACTTAGCCCCC
>CM068953.1:141998211-142009095 GCA_035128595.1 Eptatretus atami
AGAAAGGAATGAAACGAGCTGATCAGATAGAACCTCCTAGGATGATGTTAATGATCAGTGGTCAAACGAAGCTTGACACTTAGAACAAAACAACCAGCAGCTAATAATTAATTTAAACAAATGTAATTATTCTTTGTACACTATTATATTATCACCTTTTATTGTATAATCAAAACAGAATAATGTAGTTATCTGAGATTTGAAATCACAAGACATCTGAAGAAAGATTGCTAGGAAAAAGAATTAATACTTCATCGCAATGAAAATAATTTAAATATTTTACAATATTGAATATAATTATATTTTTTATTGTGTATTACAAAACTACTTGATTTTGAGTTCAAAAACGAATAAGACATGAAGGGAGAGGGAGGGAGGGAGGGGGGGGGAGGTGCGCTCCCCCAAGACCCATCACCTCCTAGCACCACCCTCCATCCCTGTGTGTGTGGGGAAGGGTGGGGGTGGGAATGAGAGAGGTGGTGGGTCAAAGGTGGGGGCGCACAGGGGGGATAGGGGGGTGGGGCTTGTGGGGGCTGTGTGGAAGGGGCTTTGTGGGTGGTGACTTATGTGGGCGGGGGCTTGTGGGGTGGGGCGTTGTGCCTTGGGTGCTGTGTGGGCGTTGCGTGAGGCGGTTTAGTGGGGGGCTTTGGTGGGCGTGTTCGTTATGGGCAGGGTTATGGTGGGAGAGGTGTTTATGTGGGCAGGGTTTATGTGGGTGGGGTGTCGTGGGTGTGGTGGCCGCTGTGTGGACGGTGGTTTATGTGAGAGGGGGCTTTGTGGTGGGCGGGTTGTAGTGGGAGACAGGTTTTGTGGGTGGGATGGTGAGGGTTAAATGTGGATGAGGTTGTGATGAGTGGTGATAAATGGATGGGTGGAGAGATGGGTGGATGGTGGGCTTGTGTGGATGGGTAGAATTTTTTAATTAAATAACACATGTTGTGTGTGGGAACTAATTAACTAATACTAATTATGTGACATATGAATTGAATGTGTGGATGGAGCTTGTGTGTGTGTGGTGTGATGTTGTGTGCTGATGTGTGTGTGTGCCGTTTATGTGTGGCGTGGACGTGTGTTGCGTGTCTGTGTCGTGGGGTTTGTGTGGGCGGAGTCAAAAAGGGGGCGGAGTCAAAAATTTCAATTTTACCTTTGTCTTTTGTAATTCCTGATAATAAAATGAACCTAAATCTCTTCCCTGTCAAATCATATATACTTTATAAGTCCAGAACGTAATCATTACATAAACAATTTAAAAGTTCGTTCGTCCACGTTTACGAAAACCTTTTTTCACAAAATGAGATTTCTCTTAATTCTCTTACGATATCACAACTTTGACTTAGGTTTTCTTGACATTAATCTCTTTCATATTTTAATTTTGTAAATGTTCTGATGGTTTCATATTTGTTGACGTGTGAATCGTGTATTTATACTTATCCACAATAATCCTGAATAAAGATTACCATTGTTTGTGACGCGAGTTTTGTGTGAATTTTTTATAATAGTCCTTCTTTTAAGGTCGATATAAACGTTCAATAATACGCTTTCCCTTCATTAAAGGTACTGATAATTATACTGTTATTTCTTTAGAAAATTCATAATGTCTTGTTATAAACTCTCCTACACTCATCAGTAGCCACAATTTTTTTGAGTTTTTCTCTTACTTTTATAAATATCTGTTTGAAGGCTATCATGAAGAGATTAACCTTTTTGTTTTTAATGGACAATCATGGTATATACTCCAATCAATAACGGTTAAAGCATACTTGATACCCTTATCATTATTGAGTTCAATCAATCAAGCGGACCAGATATAATCAACTTCCTTGAATAAACTTCCTTCTGAAACTGTTGTGAATATTAGGTTTATGTAATTCATCAGCCTAAGTTGCTCTTTCAATCTTAATGACATCATTAGAAGCCTATAAGTTTTTTTGAATTTTCAAGGTCCAAGTTTCAATTTAGCAACTGATCATCTTCTTCACGATGAACTATCAACTTTTTCTTCAAGGTTGGATGTTTGTATCAGAGACAATAGTATACATTTCTCTATCGGCTTCAATGCTTTTCTTCCAAAGTTGTGGTATTCCCTATATAAATATCGTGTCTCATGCACACTTCATCAACTCTATTGGTGCTCACTCCAGGGATTTAGGATTGGTCTGCCTCATTAACTTTTTTATCCAAGTTTGTGCCTGGACCACAAGAAAGAATACCTGTAGATGTATTCCCGGTATTCTCGTATTGTAAATTATACTTCCTGATAAAAACTTTTTGTATATCTCCTCGAGTTTGTGTTTGGGATAGAATTGATTTTTTTTTGACCACACACCGAACATATACCTTTTTGTATAACCTGTTATTTTTAACTTTTAAAATATGAGAATATTTTTAGTATTATTTTTCTTTACATTTGAGACAAAACCTTCATTTATTTAATGAGAAAAAATTGCGAAGAGTGCAAAACTTTTTCAGTTTCCAACATGCACATTTGAATCTTAATTTTAAAAACATAAATAACACTGAAAAAAAAATTTTTTACTGGAGCTGTTAAAGTGATTTAGACTAATTTGGTAGCTGATTTCAAAATACATAAAGTTTTGCTGTATACGTCAGGATTTTCAGTAACAGAATATTCCCATTGCTAGAGTCAGGATTTCATGAATTTAACAAAAATTCATTTATTATTTATTTCAATCATAATTGCTTCAAAATTATAGAAATTACAGAAAACTCCATAGATGTTAATTAAAATGCTTTAGGCATTTGTTTGCGGTTTGTGCTGCTGCTGTGTCAGCTTCACGATGCAGGAACAGCAGAAACGCCATCATGTCGGGGTTGGTGCGGCCTTGGTAACGCGTCTCCATGAGTGGAAATCTTTGGTGGAAGTCGTCGTGCTCGTCGAGACTGCTCCAGTTGTCAGGGAAGAAGTTCAGGTGCTGGTGTAGGAAATGGATTTTCAGGGACATCCTGGAAGCCAAGTTTCCTGAAGGATCTAGCAATGCTCAGCTATTTCTTCATAAGTTGTCCGCGCGCGTGTCCCCAGAAGTGTCGTCAAGTTGAAGCTCCTCCCGCTGCAGCTCTTTGGGGTTTAGAGTTGGTCGGCAAAGTTTCGTCCTCATAATTGTCGGATTTGCGTCCAACAGACAACCAGCCTTGATTTGGACCTCGACAAGGTGTTGCCCAAACTTTTTCCTGAGGTATAAAACCCACGCCATTCAGACTCCCTTGCCGTTACAAATTTTCATCAAGCCCGAGTTATGTGGAGTGGTGGAAGGCAAACCTTGGCTGGGTCGACAAGGGAGACCATGCTTCACACGTTGTGTCGACAGGTACAATGCTCTTTTGTCTTCCATCTTTCTTCGTCAGTGATTCTTGTTCGTCTCTGTATCCCAGAGACAAGGAAGCAATGTATTTCGGTAGCCTGACTGCAGCCTAACAACAGGCCTAACTTTACAAGTCTCCGCAAGATGTGCCCGTTGAAATGTCATATGTATTGATGGAATCAAGCGCTGCCGCATAGTCTCATAGGTTCTGTCCTGCCGAATGCGTGAGCCAGTGGGACTGATGGGTTTCTCGTTGCCATTCGGTGGAGCACAACAGCTTCAAGCTGTTTTTCCCGAGTCGATGAAGAGGCCAGTCTGCAGCGCTCGTGATCAACCAAGTTTTTCAACAGACCGTGATGTCCACTGCAGAATGTCATCGTGTCTTCCATCTCAAAGAACTCAGCCTGTATTCTGTGACGTCTCTGAACAAGGATATCTTGGTGTTAGGTTCAAGTAAGATTCACTGCCTGCAAGCTTGATCCAAGAGCTCTGCCTTCGCCTTTGACAGCGAGAGATCTCTTACAAGATCCATTTTAAGTCTCCTGGTTCGAAGGTGTGATTCTTAGTGTCGGTTCAAAAGGTTCATCATCAACATCCTCTCACACTGCCTTACAGCTATGTTTTTCTGATAGCTGGAGGTGTTGGACGGGGTTTCTCGTCTCATGAGGCAGTTTAACGAGAGAGACGCAGTCGCGTACTTGATGTGACTTTATTCATTCTTGTTGAAGCCGGCGATGACTTGTGCAGCAAGAAATAACACTCATGATATTCTGCGGCTCACGCCATATATGGGCACCGCAAATGGCATGCTCGCACGTTGCCCACGCAACCACTGAGTCAAGGTTGTTGACAGCTTGTGCAGCAGATGTGGTGGTGCCCAGCTCTGTTTTGGTCCCCACCTTACACCGAAAGTAGTGAAAGTAGGCGCGCCTTCATTTTCATGCTGTAAGATATACTTCGCTGTTGATCTTTTTTTGGTATACAAACAGACAAACAGAAGTTGTCAGGATGATTGGTACAGGGAGCCTACTCATCTTTATCTGAAAGAAAGAAATATACCAAGGTACAAACAATTGTACGAAATAGACATGTTAAGACATATCTAAATTTCATTGAAATCCTACTTATAGGCAATGGGAATATTTTCTGTTCTGAAATCTGACGTGATACAGCAAACGTTATGATTTTTGAAATCAGCGGTACCCAAATTAGTCTTATACTTCTAACATCTCCAGTAAAAAAAAATTTTGAACTTTGTTGTTCAGTGTAAATCTTCAAAAATGATTCACTCTCTCCTCCATTTATTTAGAAAAAAATGAAAAACTTAATTACATACAATATCCTCTCCTGAAAAACGATGTCATAGTCTTGTCGAAAATATCTGCAAATAACTGTCAATTCTTCGTTTTCCTCTCAAGTGGGGTGAAGTATTTGTCTGTATACCTCCCAATCTTTTTTTCATCTCATGGTTTGCATATTTTGATATTTTATTCAGTCTCGCTCTTTCTCCCTCCTTCTTCCTCCTTCTCTTTCTTCTCTTTACCTCTTTTCTTTCTCTTCTCTCTCTTCTCTCTCTTCTCTTTTCCTCCTCTTTCTCTCTTCAACTTCCTCGTCTTACTATCCTTGAATGTTTAACACCCATAGAATTCATACATATGATTCATCAGATTTGCTTGTTATCCTGTATCCAAAATAATTTTTTTACAACAGGAAACCAATAAATTTTTTTTTGAATTTTCTAAAAAGACCCTTCTTCCTTCTTAACTTTATCACTTCTTTCATTATTTATACACATTTTAGTTAAACCTAAAGTTGTCGTTTATAACCATCAAGCAAAAGCAACTCTTTTTTTTGAAAATACATCATTCTTATGTTGTAGAACATATTTATCTAAATAACGCGAATCCTTTTCCTTGAAGGTATGCTTGACACAGAAATAAATTTCTTGGAAGCTCTGCCGTCCTATTATGTATTACGAAATATATTTAGAATAATATTATGACACGAACAACCTCCATCTCCCCATAAGTTAAATCCATTTCTGTATTTCCCTACTATTATTTATACATCCTGTTTTTTCTGTTTCATGCATATACAAACTAGAGCAAACCATTATTATTTTACCTCTATTAAACTTTTTTATACTCTCGTTTGTTTCTATACGTGGCGTCCAAAAACTTCATTTCTCACTACCAAGTGGATAATATTCTGTCTTATCGAGAACTGATCTATTGTCGTTCCATCTTACGGTTAATTAAATGAACCAACTTATACTAAATCATTCATATATACCCATTGTTCTATTCCATACAAAACCTGATTAGCCTTCTTATAAAACCTTTATTTACTTGAATGTGATTTGTATGACCTGGAAAAATCACACTTCTGTATCTTTTGGAATACAACGGCCGTTTTTTATTTAAGGATAATACCATTTGATAATCGCTTAATCTCACAAGTCATTCGCGTAGTCGGCTTGGATAATTTCTTTAATTTATAAATTCATTTTCATCATTCACATATTTTGGTTATCATATTTATGTCTGTCAGCTTGCTCTGATAATTAATTGATAAATCAATATCCAGTTACTTGAGATACGCACCAAAGATTAGAACATCTTCTCACCACACTAAGCTATTTATATTAGATGTAAAATAATGATCATAAAAATTTTATTTTTGTTGGTTGAATAACACATATAGACATAATTGCCACACAACTTCGAATTTAATTCTTGGACTTCGAAAATGTTTTGATAACACCCAATTCGGTAAGAATTTTTATTCAACAGGTGTGAAGACAAAATATCAACATAACTATTTGTCTGTCCTATATTAAAATACAAACCAATGAGAACGTTCCCATTATATATCTCTAAGTTCATGAATATATTCTTGTATGTTCGCACTTTGTTAATTCATTTATTCATACAAATAACACCACTATATGAATTTTTAATTTCTACAATATTGACAAGTTGTAATTTGATGTGTATCTCTTCCAAATTCTTTAAACACTCATCATTGCTCATTTATTATTAGAAAGCATATAATCCATCCCCCTTTTAAGTTAATTTACACCGCTTGTGCCGATACGAAGAAAAGCATTCTCCAACTAAACATCTCGCTTTCATAGGCAGACCTTCAGTTTTCAGCAAAATCTACAATCAACCACTTCCACTAATTTTTCTCCCAACTCTTTGTTATGCTCTCTCAATCTTTCGCCTCGCATTGAGCCTCTCGGAATTGGCCCATTTCGACGTTCAACGCTGTTAAATACCCACCGAATGCTCCAACGCACTTAAACCAGCAAATAAAGGAATTTGAAATGGGAGAAATCTCCCTGCTCTTCTCTCTTATTAATATTTTCACATTGGTTTTGTTCATTTTAATTTTAGGGCCAGATATCATCAAGATTTTACACTGTTTCTCTTGTGATGCAAAATATATTCTTAGCTGCTCCTTTTCTCTGAATTGGTTTAACGTTTAATCGTACAAGGCTTTTTTGATTGAAAGCACAATGATGATAGTTTATGAAAGATGATTTGATTACAATACCCCCTTGGTACTTTGCCACTCATTTATTAACAAAAAATTATGTGAGACTAATCATAACACCATTTCTGTATTAATCTGCAATCTGTTTTCCAAAAGCAACAATATGTATCAACTTCTTCACTCTCTCCTCTTTCAATGTAAGGGAAGTATCATCGATTAGACTTTATAGTTTCTTTGACACTCAGGTCAATGCAATAGTTGTTAACAAACTTTTAAATGCTGTCAATATCCAAAATAGGTTCTTTATTTCCATTACTTCACACATTTGGTAAGACTTGTATGCTTCAGCAAAATCTTTTTCCAATTAATTTCCAATCTATCTCGTGGATAAATTCCATCTAGAGAAACGCGAAGTTGTTTCACCTTAGCATTATCATCAATGCATTATTCTTATCAGTCGCAGTATACCATTGGCTTTTTAAAATGATCCACAGATGTGTGGCTTTCCTTCCAGAACACCCAATCCACGTGAAGTGTTTGGTTGAAGTTTAACGTGTGCATCTTTCTTTGAGTATGATACAAGAGTGGTTTCTTTGAGTTAATCTTCTTCAACATCTCTTTCTGTTTAAGATTAGGAGTATATTCACTAATATACCAACTCATTTCATCATTTACAAATTTATTCTGTCACAAAAGCACTACAACCCAAAAAGCAATCTATTTTCATATCATTCTTTGTAGTTGAAATTATATTTTAAGACCATACAGAACTTTATCATGATCACAAAATCCAAATATACCTTTAAGAGGAACTGCAGTAAAACTATTCTGCTTTGTATCATCATTATACTCTTTCTTTTGATTATATCCAGGTCTGTGTTGTTCCGTTGACATATCAGGAAAAAACCTTCGCCAGCCCTTTCCCATTCTATCACTGAATGTATAGTGTAATTTCATCCATTTCAGATACAGCAGAGACATATCAACCGGCTTCAACTTCTTGTGTTCCAATGTACAAACGAACAACTATCAAACATTTTCCAGAAGAAATCATTTACGGTGTAGCGTTTTGTGTTATTCCCAGCCTTAGTGAATTAAATTTACACAACAGAAAACTTCGGATAGATTCAAATAGGTTGTTGATTATTTATTTCAAAACTTTTGTACCATTGATTCCAGTCTGTTCGTTATTGCATTTACCTTGAAGTAATCTTCTTTCTTTAGTGGAGTTTGAAGATAATAAATAGTATCATCCAATCATAGATACTATAATTGCTTCCATATACTGTAATTTTAGGAAAAAAGATGTTAAAACTTTGAAACGCTGATCCAATAATGAATTATTTCTGTTTCTTCGGGGAGACACTGGTTTGCCATTTCCTAATTTTTTATTTGCTTGTAATTTATAGAATTCTTTGGCATCTTTATACCTTATAGCACCTGTATTTTCCAACAGAGATAGTTGAACCAATAGGTCTTTAGTTAAGAAATAGTTGAACCGATACCACTTAGGTATCAATAATCCCTCTCTCGAAATGATTCCGAACCCTTTGTCCATAGGTTTTAGTATCCTCAAAGCATACATACTCGCCCTTGACGTAATGGGAAAGGAAATCCCATCCCTGTAATTTTTTTTATTGAATATTCCACACTCGTGTTCCCACAATAACCATCGTATTATTGTATGGGAAACTCAACGTAGTGAATCTCATGAATAACTTCTCCATAAAGAAATCTACCGATACTTGGTCTTATCTAAATAACTCTGTAGGTTTCCTGAACAGGGCAGATAACAAATTTTTGGTCATATTGAATATTAAACAATTGGGTTGAGTATGCGACTGAAAATATTGTATTTGTTTTTATTCATCATTATAAGCACATCAATCATCACGGATTAATACGAATTTATTCTGAGGATATTTTGAATGCATTATCACTGTATAACGTCCCATTGTTCAATCTTTTTTGAGGAGAAACCCAATAACTCTCTAAATGAATTATCAATTGTGAAATCAACCTGTGTTATTATTTAAGTTTAATGTTGATTGTTGAAGTATGTTTTGAATGTCTATGACATATTTTTTGGTTTCACACTATTCTTTCATAAGACGAGCATTTCGGAAGATATTTAGAGAATCTCTATGTCCCGGAGACTGTTATCGTTTGTATCCACTTCCGATTATAATAAACTTGTCATTTTTATGAGTTATATTAAATAAGGTTTATAAGTTTCATGGACAGTAAAGATGCCTCATATCTTTGTTGGTGTCAAGTTGTAGTGGGTATGGGAATGAAGATGTGTGGTCGCTTGTTGTGAATTGAAACTAGGTTGTGCTTTCTCTCTTATTTAATATGAGATAAATGTCTTTATATTGATGATTTATTAATTATTTTCATGTTCATCAACTGGTCTAAATGGCTGATGCTTATTAAACAATTGTTATTTCCAGCTCTTACTAGCAACAACATAACAGTCTTGTACTATTGTGATGGTCATTTGGAAGAAAACTAACCTGAACCAAGGATACTTAAAGCTGAATATGTGTTTTCTCCTTCTCATTCTTCTACTTTTACCAGAAGAATAACCTATAATAACAGAGTTCAGCAGCTAATATATACTTTTATCAGATTATTTCATATCATGTTTATCAATATACTTTGATTCATCCCTCACAGTTGAACCTTGTGTCCATCTTTGTGAGAAGAAACTTAAATCTCGGAGTTAGTTTGACAGGGGGTGAGCAGAACCAAGAACTTAATTCATCATTAAGTATCAATAACTTTTCTTGAACAAGATGAAATATTCTATTGTTCTGTTGGAATGAGCCTGTTTGGTTTTTGAATCCGCTGAATATTCATGGTTTGAAGAGCATTCAAATATAATCAGGGGGGTCGATTCATCTCTCCAGTTGTTGAAATAATCCTTCATCATCATATTTATTCTCCTATATGCTCTAATTCTTCCCGTCATTGACGAAATCTTTTAACATTTGGAGATTCTAGGAGTATTTTTATTGTGGGAACTGTGGAACATCTATAATTTTTTCTTGGGAAGTTTTAAAAGTGTTTAAAAAATTTCTTTGTTTCTTTAAAATGCTTCTTCACCGTTGTTTTGTCTGGTTCTTCTTATGTTTCCTGTTGTTTTTACAACTTTTGAAACAACCTTGATGTTCCCTAAATTTCTTGCTCTTTTTTCGCATCTATTATTTATGAAAAATATCATTTAATATCTCTACTTGTTTCACAACAATATATTTTATATTTTCAGTCGTGTGTTTTCATGTAATCCCAAATTCCTTTTTACTTAAATAATGTAGAACAATTGTCTCTCAAAATGTTATATCTATTGAATTTAAATTGATAAAATAAAAGTATTAGCATTGTTTTCTGTGGAACGACGAGGAAGTTAAAGTACGATTGACTAAGATAAATACAATTACAGAGAATGTTTCCTCTTGTGTAGTAGCTGTCATTACCGTTGGTTTCTCTCATTAACACAATATCAAAGATAACGAGGTTTTTTTGGATTATCAAATCTTGGGGAGACGGTATATATCCTATATCACTAAGAATACAAGTTATGGTTTTGATTTCTTTTTACATCTTGGTATCACAGAAATATTGTATTATATCTTCAATGTTATAAATGCATTTAGGTTTTTTTGAAGTTTAAATAAACCATTATATCTTCTTTTTGAAGACAGCATTAAAACTTTGAGAGTGTTGATACTCTGGTTGAAAACTCGACTTTGTGAAAATTATTAAATTATCATAATCTAAAAAGTTGGGAGTGAGGAGCATCTTTAAACGTAAGCAGGTTGTTTCACTCCCATTGAACCAACTATAGACATTTAATGAATTTGGAGATTTTTATGGTTGTTAAATTTTACTAATTTCCCAAATGGGTAAAAAATCATTCATTTATATATTTGGAAAACAGGTTATTTAATTTATTATTGGCTTTTTAAAAAAATCTATATTTTAACCTAAGTTCAGTTTTAATTTCAAGATAATCCATTATTTTATTAATGCAATATCTTGTGTTGATATTTTCCTGAAAATG
>CM068953.1:142052728-142075776 GCA_035128595.1 Eptatretus atami
TATGGCCAAATCCGTGTTTAGTCTCTGGACGTGTCCAGTTGGTGTCTATGTCCGGGCAATGATTGTCTACGGACGTGTCCGTATTTGTCTCCAGACTTGTCCGGTGGTGTTTGTTTGTCTCTGCAGGTGTCCAGGTGGTATATATCTCGGACGTGTCCGGGTGTTGTTATGTCCGGATGGGAGTTTGTCTCCGGACGTGTCCGGGCGGTGTTGTTCTCCATTCGTGTCCCAGCAGTGTTTGTCTCCATTCACGTCCAGGTGTGTTTTGTCTCCCGATGGTGTTTATCTCTGGACATCTCCTGGCGTATTTGTTTCCAGACGGTATTTATCGTATGACCGGTAGAAAATGGATTTAAGCATTTTTTTGTTTCCATCTTCACTTATTCTATGCAGAAACATTTAAATGAGACAGTATGAATCGTATTTAATACTCCACTGCACGTATGCCTTCCTTTCCTCTCCCCTCATGCTGCCTTCCCTTCCGAGTATAGCAGATAAGCTCTCATATTATAACAATTGTGCATTTTATGAGAAAAGCATGAAACTTCTAGCATTGTTAGTATACACCATAATGTTTATTTTCAGATGTGGAGGGAAGTTAAATTTACCACTGCGGACCGTGAGAGGTCAAATCCAAGATGGCCACCAGTCCACCGGGTCTAATGTTCAACACGCTTAATTTTGGAACCAAACATTGTAGAAAAAACATTTAAGGTGTCATTTCCAAACAAATTGGGGATGCCCATTCATTTGATGGTGCATTGAGATCGCCAGAATTCAAGGAAATGCATTTTAGGTCAAGTTAAAGGTAAAAATTGACCAAAAATAAGCAATCAGTTGAAATTTGCAAATTAACACCCAGTGGCGTCTCATGTAGAGATGTCATTTTAAACTAATCTTAAGATGCCCATATATTTGTTGATCATTTTCAGGTTGCCAGAAGAGGTCATACATTGAGGTCAAGGTCAAGACTGAAGCATCCAAAGTATGCTGATATCCCAAGGCTAGAACAGTGTACAATACCTGTCACACAAACACTTCCAAAGAACAAGTTGCCACTGTTCAGTAGGCCACCGGGTCAAGATTAAGTCAAAACAGAAGGCACAGCTCGCAGCACTGAAGAGTGACTGTTGTGTGGTCTCTTTTTGAGGCTGTTCAACTCCTGTCAAACATGAGATGGAAACATGGACAATTCTTCTCCATGAAATCATGCAGCCCCACCAGCTCTGTCAACTTGAGGAAAATGCGGATTGGGGGTTAAAGCAGATCTTCTTCGCTGCCTGGGATCACATCTGCTCGAAAACAATTGTGCACCTGTGGCTGATGCAACAATTCTCGATGGTGCAGCTGTGGTTCAAATGCTAAATCCTGAACATCAAGAACATTTCAAGAGTATGGAGAAAGAGTGTTTGCACCATACGTCTCTGCTCAACTTGAGAAAAGCAGCCGCATCAACCTTATCTGGGATGTGTACCTACTTGCCAACCTGAAAGCCTCAACCAGACAGAAGAGGGGAAAGGGCACTAGGAAAAGGGTGGCTCCTTCTACTGTGATGCCAAAGAACTGGAAGGACTTCCTTTGATGCAATGAGCACAAAACCGAATTGTTTTGCTTTCCTGTCACGCAAAGCTGTTCATCTTTCCTCCAGCAAGAGGCAAGGAATTGTAAGCACAGATGGAAGTGGAGTCCTCTGCTCTCCTGCTGAGTCATCTTGGGCCGCCTTGCCCCATGTTCACACGATGAGGCCGACACTCGTCTACTTCTGTATGTGGCAGATGCTGTGCAAAAGGGTGAGAAGGTGACCATACAAACCGTTGATACTATTTGGTGGTACTGGCTGTGGCTTTCATTCAGCAAGACAGCTCCTGATGAGCTGTGGGTTGCCTTTGGTGTGGGTCAAGCTTTCGGTACATAGCTGTTCAGAAATGGTTGCCACAATGAATCCAACACAGCGTCTGACTCTCACAGTCTTCACGCTTTCACCGGGTGTGACACTATCTGCATTCGCTGGCAGAGGACAGAAGACTGCCTGGGAAACTTGGAAGTCTTCCAGAGATGAATGATGCTTTCAATGAACTCCTATGCATGCCAACTGAGATCAGTGAAGGATCAATTTACTGTTTTAAGCGATTTGTGGTGCTGATGTACGACCGAACCAGTGAGAGTACGGAGTGAATGATGCCAGGAAACAGCTCTTCACACAGAAGTCAGAACTCTAGAGAACATTCCTCCAACCCAGGCAGCACTCAAGCAGCACATCAAGCACACTGCTACCAGGCCAACGTTGGAACCAGGCATTGGTCCTGGATCCTGAGATGCCAGTTCCATCTGACTGGGGTTGGACAAGGGAAACAACTGGGGTGGCAGCTGCTTTGGACCACTCTCCCAAAAGCATCAAAATAGTGCCATGAATTGATCCACTGTCGCTGCGGAAAGGGTGCACTGGATCGGCACTGCAATCTGCCAAAGCTGCACTCAAGTGCACTGCACTGTGCTTCTGTTCTGGAGACTGTTAGATTTTGATCATTACCAATAGGATATTCGGAAATTGTGGATAGTGCTAATTCGAAAATTAGTACGAGTGGGAAGATTGATAGTTATCGTGAGCTACATTGATCCGTACTTGTTTGCCGGATAGAAACGATATTTCAAAGGAAGTTATGCAATTTGGTAGAAATATGTGGATATCTAGTGCTATTAGTGTTAAAATGGAAGCGAAGTTTCACTATTATTGCATAGGTCCAAACCAGTGTCAAGCTAAAATAAATGTATTAGTAAAAGAATTTCCAAAAGTTTTTAACGTAATTTGACCTTGACCTTGATCTAAATGCATGTCCTTGGGTTCTGGCGATCTCAAAAGTATCACCAAATGAATGGGCATCCCCAATTTAGTTGAAATGACGCCATAAATGTTTTTTTGCACTGTTTGGTTCCAAAATTAAGCACGTTTGAATATTAGACCCGGTGGACTGGTGGCCATCTTGGATTTGACCTCTCATGGTCCTCAGAGGTCAAATCTGACTTCCCTCCACATCAGAAAATATACCTTATGGTATGTACTATGTTAGAAATTTCATGCTTTTCTCATAAAATGCACAATTGTTGTGGTTATCCACTTCACTATCCCACTCCCCACTTCTCTCTCTCTCTCTCTCTCTCTCTCTCTCTCTCTCTCTCTCTCTCTCTCTCTCTCTCTCTCTCTCTCTCTCTTCTCCCTCTCCTTCTCCCTCTCCTTTCTCTCCCTCTCCTCTCCTTTTCTCCCCTCTCTTTTCTTCCCTCCCTTAGTATTCCCGCCAGCAAAGTGACTGGTGATATTTGCTTGTAATAAATATTTATTGAGCATGTATTGTTTAATAATATCGATATCATTTTTTAACACTTTCTTATGCTTTCCTATTTATTGGTAGTCCAAAAAAAGGAGATTGGGGGGGGGGTTGAGGATGGAACAAGTGAGGCAGTTGTGAAGGCCTTAACATATTTATGGCTTTGCCCTGGACTGAGCAGGGATATACCTGGCACAGGAAAACTCAAACATATAAAAATTTAATAATGTAAATCCATCCATCCATCCATTGGGACCATACTCTGTGCAGAGCGTTGGTGCTGCCGAAGCAGTCTCCTTGGCTATGGGCACAATCCTGGATGGGTCGCCACTCCACACAGGATACCAGCAAGCTGGCACCCATTTTGCCGACCTCGGAAGGATTACATTACAGGCAGAGTCAACCTCTCCTGGTATTAATTCAACAGCTGAGGGGATTTTGAACTCAGAATCCTAGGATCCCAAGACCACCACTCTAACCATTAAGCCAACGCCAGAAATAATAATTTGAATGAAATGATGAAAGTGGATTTTAGCATTTTATAAGGTCTGACAGGATGGTACATAATAGCACTTTTGCAGCTGTCTTGTCTGGTATCGAGTCTCAGCCTAACAATAAATTATTTGATTGGTTATTCACAACACAGACAAGGCATTGCATAACAAAGTGTGCTGTCCCTTGGATGAATATTTAGCTGAGTGATTTGGACGTTAAAATCTCACGATCATGTATTTGGTGAAGAGAAATTGAGTTTACAACAGCACCCTGAACAAATTCTAAATTATTGACACCATTAATCAATCAACGGGCCTGGTTAGCCGATTTGTGAAAAACTTTGGCCAAAAACGTTCCCAGTTGACCCCACAAAAAGGTGGGTTTAATTGTGGTCATGAAAGAAGTCATCGATTTTGGAATATTGTAAGTTGCAAAACACTTTCGATCTCGTGGAGCATTTTGCTTTTTGCAAAATAAGCTAGCTGAGTGCTTTTTAATGAGGGAATACAGTATTAAAAAAAACAGGACGACTGGACCTGCAGCATATCTGGGCCTTGTCCGAATGTTGTCACCCAAATTTGGTAGCATTCTGACTGGTGGGTCTGCAGAGGAAGGTTTTTGAAGCAATTTGTGCAATTTTTCCCAAACATTCACGAAGTCCGCCATTTTGACACACTTCTGGTCATGTGATCAGCATTACCTCCACAATTTACCATCACAACCCTGTCCTAATGTAAAACAAATTTGGTAGCATTCTGAATGGTGGGTCTGTTGTAGACGATTTTTGACGGAATTAATGTAATTTTCCCAAATGTTGACGAAGTCGGCCATTTTGACACACTTCCGGTCACATGATCGGCATGACCTCCGCAATTTAATATCCCTACCCTGGCCTGATGTTCTAACCCATATTTGGTAGCATTCTGACTGCTGGCTCTGGCGAAGATTTTTGAAGAAATTTACTAAGTTGACCATTTGACCTACTTAAGGTCAGGTGACCAGAACGAGCTTTGCAATCTTTGTTAGCAATCTGTGTTGCAATCTGTTAGAGTGGAACGTTGCTGCCAAATTTCAGCTGAATCAGGCCAGCCGTTTGGCCGGATAAGTCGGAAGAGGAGACGGATGGACGGACGGTGCACGACGATAATACCTTATCTGGAATTCCAATGCCAGATAAGCTAAAAAAAAATAAAAAACAGATCGTGGACATCATCAAGTGCAAAATACCTCAAAGAGCCTTGAAGTCCTTTGGGCAAGCTATTAAGTTGAACACAGCCAAATGTCAATCAGTGGAACAAAACTTGAAAGTTGCTAAGTGTTGTTAAGTCAAACACCATTCAGTGAAATATAAGTCAAATACTTTGCAGCCAAATGCAATCAATTATCATTCAGCTGAACATGCTTCACTTCACCTTAACTTATTTAATGGACTCCACTGGTTCTTGCTGATGTTTGCTTTGCCAAATCTTTCCTTTTTGCATTACCCAGGGTACCCCTGCTCGTACAATATAATCCAGGACTTTCCTGGTTATTGTTAATGTTGACTTTGGTAAATCTTTCTTTTTTGCATTGCAGTTACTTTTTTATCTTAAAAACGTTACGTTTGTGAACACCATGAACCAAACAATATATTTTGATAACAATGGTGACCCTCCTGCAATATATGAGCTTTTCAACAAGCACATTGGTCTTGATGGAAAATTACAAACGACTTCAGTGGGGATATTCAACTCGTTGTACCCCAAAGGACACGAACTTCATATCAATGAAAGTGCTATTCGATGGAATGGTGGCAAATCTGAGGTGTGCGTTTTTTAACTTGATGATTTATTGGAGTTATATTTCACCAAAATATTGCCACTTCACAAAATATTGCAAGTCCATTTCGAAAAACATGAAGAGAAGATATCTAAATCTTGATTCAACGTGGGCATTTGTTGGTACTAGAAATACTCACTCCATCTGGGAGCGGTTTGGAGGTCGAGGTGAGGGCCATTTTGTAGGAGTGGCGAGTAATACCTCATCCCACTGGCAGGGGTCACGAAAGAATGTGGACTGCCACGTGCACAATCGAAAATTGCAAGTTGTCAATCCACCCTTACAAGGGGTGGGGAGGGGGAGACCTGACCCTGGGTACTCTCAGTACGTATGTAAAAATTGATGATCGGCCAAGCCATTTTTGAGTCTATAAGAGAACAGTCAAAACAGACACGCTGTATTTTAATATGATGCCCTCACAAAAACAGTTTGCACATTGTCAGATATTTTAATCATGAGAACTTGCCTATTATGCAATGGTTAAGAGTTTAAAGTCCTTATTGGATTTAGAAGTGCCATTGATTGAATATACAAATAAAATGGTGTACTTGTGATTTTCATGTATCACATTGCAGCAATAGAAACTGCTAAACTGCAAACATTTCCAGAAAACATGAAATATATTGATTTATAGAATGCAAAAGACACATAATCCAAGTGACATGGTGTATTAGATAAGAGTGAACCAGATTTTATTTTCTTTAAATATGTCAAACAGATGTAAAAGGATAACAAAGACTTTAAAATTGGAATGTGCTGCTTCCTTGCTTGACGTTCAGCATTTAAAAGGAGAAGAGCATAAACAATCCCTATAGGTTGGCATCCATGGGGAGGAAGACATTTCTCCTCAAAGGAAATGCCCCGCTGAGTGCAGTGAGAAAGGCGGTGCCATTGTGGCGTCGCTGGTACCCAGAGTGTCCCGGCAGGTGATGGCACTTCCCCCAAGTGCAGTGGCAGTGTTTTTCTTGTCTTACAGTCCTGAGTTGTGTCTCCTGTATGTTTCTATGCCCATGTGTGTGAGATGTTTGTGTGGCGGCTCCACTACGAGCTTTATATCCTGTAAGAAAAAATTTCCCTGTGTGTGGGTTGCACCATATAAACATTTACATTAACCAAATGGAATTTTCATATCTGAATGCTGGCACTGTCATCTGGTACTCTTCGTGTTAGATTTTCCATCCTGGGAATATGTCCCATCAGATGGAGTCAAAACATGCAACTCTAAGCAAAGGCCACACTTCATTATCTTACAATGACAAAACAAATGAAACTAGAATGGCACTCGGTAGAGTACATACTTGTTCAGAGTTGGTGAGAGATCCTGCTGACGGTTGGTGACAGCTCCTAAGAGTTGGTGAGAGATCCTGATGACGCGTGGTGGAGATCCTGATGACGGTTGGTGGGAGACCCTGTTGATGGTGGTGGGAGACCCTGTGATGGTTGGTGGAGACCCTGATGCGGTTGGTGGGAGATCCTGATGACGTTGGTGGGAGACCTGATGACGGTTGGTGGGAGATCCTGATGACGGTTGGTGGGAGATTCTGATGACGGGTTGGTGGAGATCCTGATGACGGTTGGTGGAGATCCTGATGACGATTGGTGGAGACCCTGTTGATGGTGGTGGGAGACCCTGATGATGGTTGGTGGGATCCTGATGGCAATTGGTGAGAGATCCTGATGGCAGTTGGTGGGAGATCCTGATGACGGTTGGTAGGAGATCCTGATGACGGTTTGTGGGAGATCCTGATGACGGTTTGTGGGAGATTCTGATGACGGTTGGTGGGAGATCCTGATGACGGTTTGTGGGAGATTCTGATGACGGTTGGTGGGAGATTCTGATGACGCGTTTGTGGAGATCCTGATGACGGTTGTGGGAGATCCTGATGACGGTTTGTGGAGATTCTGATAATGGTTGGTGGGAGATCCTGATGACAGTTTGTCAGAGATCCTGATCAGAGTTGGTGAGAGATCCTGCTGATGGCTGGTGACAGCTCCGGACAGCTCCTAGTAGTTGGTGAGAGATCCTGTTGATGGTTGATGACAGCTCCTGACGGTTGGGGACAGCAGCAGTGGTGGTTGGTGATAGTTGGACTCTTCCTGCTGGTTCTGCTGATTACCTGGATCTTGGCATACCTGGCTCTTGGCATACCTGGATCTTGGCGTATCTGGACAATTTACATTTTGTATCCCACTAATAGGACAAATCTGGATCGGAATCGTCACCAAAATTGAAGCAATTCGCCATTGTCGTCCGAAACCGTCCACACAGTTTTGAAATATCGTGCTACATACATCTGAATTTTGTCCACTAAGTTTCATTGTCATTTCACAAATGATTGTAAGCCCATTGGTCACCATGTTTCATTGTAAGTCAGTCCCATTTCACAAAATATTCGAGGAGGAGGAGGCAAGTTGTGTCAAGGCATCTGCCTCCTCACAGGATTCAGGGTACAATGGGCAGGAGGATGGGTATGATAACTGAAGATGAGATGGGATGAAACTGTGTAGAAGGGAGAGCAGGTGTCTGTGGAAGAATTTCCAGGCTGATTTCATAACAGGGACAGTAAATGTAGGAGACCAGTCCTGAAGTACAATGGCTGCTTGCAGTCCTTGCCAGTTTGCCTGAGTGAACTTCCAGACTCACCAACACTGAGGCTGTTCTCTGAGAATGGCTAGAGAGATGCTGATATTTACAAGCACATGATCAGATGAACTAATTGGAGCAGGTGTTCAAATTTTTTACTTTTCCTCACCAAAAGATCTCTCTCTTCCTCTCTTCCTCTCTTCCTTCTCTTTCTCTCTTCCTCTCTTCCTCTCTTCCTCTCTTCCTCTCTCTCTCTCTCTCTCTCTCTCTCTTCTCTCTTCCTCTCTTCCTCTCTTCCTCTCTTCCTCCCTTTCCTCTCTTCCTCTCTTCCTCTCTTCCTCCTTCTCTTCCTCTCTTCCTCTCTTCCTCTCTTCCTCTCTTCCTCTCTTCCTCTCTTTCTCTCTCTCTCTCTCTCTCTCTCTCTCTCTCTCTCTCCTCTCTCTCCTCTCTCTCTCTCTCTCTCTCTCTCTCTCTCTCTCTCTCTCTCTCTCTCTCTCTCCCCGGCAGGTCAGTGGTTTTTCTGTCTTCTTCCATTCCCTCTGCTGTGATCTGTCCCCTCCATATTTCTCAAAGTCTGCCAGCAACCCCCTTTTGGTGAAACTACCAAAATCAAGAATTACTGCTCACCTTCACTCTTTCATTCCTCTTTTTTCCTGCCTTTGGAACAAACTCCCACACTCTTTTCATCCCACTCCTCCTTCAAAACAGGTGTTCACCACCATCTCTTATCTTCCCCCATCCAAATCCATGATCTTTTCTACCCCTGTTATTCCACTCAATGCCCATCTCCTTTAAATTCCCTGCTTTCCTTCCTGAAAGTCCCTGTAGTGTCCATCTTGTTTACTCCATCTACCCACCCCACCCCTCTCCCTTCCACAGATCTCATCATGTCTCTGTCTCCCACTGTTTTGTGCTTCCCTCTCCCACCCCTCTTGTCTCCTGCTCCCTTTGTTATACATTCTGTGTGTTAGCTCTTATATGAGCCTCGACTATGTAAGCAAAAACAGATACAACAAAAGGCTTTCATCGTAGTTTCTTCATGGGCAGGGTATTGCATCATTGAGTTTGCCTCTTTCCTTTTTAAGAGATATGCTAAGCTGGCTTTCCCCTTTGCTTGCTCTCCCTTGTTGACATATAACCCACACGACCTTCAAAAAGAGTCGGCGGCATGGCAGTGTTGGGATGCTGGCCATGTTCCAAATTGCTTTCCTGACTACCACCGGTCTGCCAATGACAAACCTCCAATGCCATCCTTTATGCCAAAGAGATTCAACAGCACCATATGTAATCATCAGCATTTAATACAGACATTAGCCTGGTGTTCTCTTCGTGGAAAGGGTGGCTGGCTTGGGATCTTAGGGTCCTGAGTTCAAGCCCTGTTGTCCACTGAATTAACACCAGGTGGGGTTGACTCAGCCTGTCATTCTTCTGAGTTCAGTGAAAAGAGTACCATCAGCAGTACAGTCATGCCTCATGAAAATGATAGCTGCCATATGCAAGAAGAAGAAGAAGAAAAACAGACATTTAAGTTTTGCACATTTATCATCTGTTAGTAATGTTACTTTTAAATATCTTCATTGAGACACATGAAAGTGAACTTATTGGTTTGTTGAATCTTTTGTTATATGTTGACAAGTTCATTGGCGACAGGCTAAATAGTGGTTAAGATTGTTAACTCCGATATTAAATACATTTGCATAGGTGTTTGTCTTGTGACACACAGGTCAAGAGTCAGATCAGTCTGTCTTGTGAGTATCAATGAAAATTCCTTATACAATGTTGATGCCAATTGTTTAGTACACCACTTCGTTAAGGTGTCCTCAAGGAATTTAATGATGTGATAATAAAGAAAATTAATGGTTCATTTCTCTTTCAAGTATTATGTTATGTCTGACTGCCAGCATAGTTCTGCTTTTGACCACATGGAAATATGGAATTTTCTTTATCGATATTGCGTTTTTCTGTCTAACTTTGTTGCTGCTCAAGTCACAAAGTGACATTTTAAAAATTATGAAATCCATATTATATTCTTGCCAAATTCCAATTTAGAAAAATTATACTTTATGTTCTTATCTGGGACCCAGAGTATGATGTTGTGACCCAAAATTAAATCCCATGCACTTTGTTAATTTGTGCATTTTCTCAAAATGTCCTTGTTGTTCCTATAAAGTATCCATAAATACTTATAAGATAACATCAAAACATAGTGTAGATGTATGAAGGTAAATGACTAATGAACGATGTCGCAGCACCCACAGTCAGTTTGCAGTGAGTTGTGTCGGCCTGGAACACGCAAGATGGAAAGAAAAGGAGAACCATTTTGTTGCTTTGATTGTATACCCTGCACACTCAAGGAGTATTCAAATATCACTGGTAAGTTAATATTTTGAAAAAAAAAATCAATTATTTAAAGTCACATTAACCTGATTGCATTTGAGGCCAATTTTTGGTTGCAAGTAGTGCTAAACATTATCAATCTTCTCTTGGACCAGCAATCTACTTGTGAGGCCTTTCTGCATTAATATAAAATAGAAAATTCAAATGAAGCCAAATATAAAAAATATACCAGTTCATCATCCGGATTTTTTTTTTTCAAAGGAAGGAGGAGGCCCTTTTTATTTGTTATTGGTTATTAATTTTCAAAATGCCCGCTGGCTGTGAGTACCCGATAAATCAAGTACTTGACATGCCAGTTTTATACCTCCTCCCCCATACCCCAAAAAATTTACATGAGTCATGTACCGGACACGTCAGTTTTCTACCTCCAAACAAATACCACCTAGGTCATATACCCCACACGTCACGCACACACTCACTAATCCATTAATAATACAATCCACAGTTCTAAACAAATATACTGTTTAACTAGAAGGGCACTCGGTGGAGCGCGTACCTCCACCATGCAGTGTATACGTGCCCATATCGGGCCCAATACATTTCTGAAATATCATGCTATAAATCGTTTTTGGCCCTTTCTCTCAACGGTGAAGAATCGCTTTAAAAATAAATAATTATTGTATCCGGATTCGGAATCGGATCTTCACCAAAATCGAAACAATTCCTCCTTGTCACACACCCAATCTGTCCACCAGTTTCATCCAAATCCGCCCACAATTTTTTGAGATATTATGATATATATCGGTTTAGCCTCATCTCTCAATGGTGAAGAATCACTCAAAAATTATCGTGGCCAGATCCGGATCTTCAACCAAAATCTAATCATTTCGTCCTTGTCAAAAACCCAACCACTCCACTAAATTTCATCCGAATCCATCCACAAATTTTTGAGATATCCTACACACAAACAAACAAAAAGATGAACTAGAAATGTACTCAGTAGTGTGCATACCTCCGCCATGTGATGCCTGATCCACGAGAACATATTGGACCCAATACATTTTTGAAATATCTTGCTATACAGCACTATATCGTTTTGGCCCGATCTCTCAATGGTGAAGAATCACTTTAAAAATTCTAGTAGTCAGATCCGGATGTTCACTAAAATCGAAACATTTCTTCCTTATCACACACCCAACGTGTCCACCAAGATTCATCCGAATCCATCCACATCTTTTTGAGATACACTATACACAGACAAACAGACAGATACACAGCCAAAAGGGGGTGAAAACATAACCTCCTTCACGTTCCGTGGCAGAGTTAAAATCACTCATAGAGTGACACATACTGGGATAAACAGAACAGCACCTGGTACAGCGCATACCTCCACCAGGCAGAACAGTTTAAATTTTGTATCCCACTGATAGGTCGGATCTGAATCCGGACCTTAACCAAAATCAAATCCGCTTGTTCTCGTCACCTAACCAACTCTTCCACCTTGTTTTGTCACAATTTGTCCACAACTTGTGGAGATATCTTGCTATACATAGTTTTTGGCCCCATCTCTCAATGGATGCCTGGTGTTGGCTTTGGATCCTAGGGTCCTGAGATCAAATCCTGCTCAGTTGTTGAATTAATACCAGGTGGGGTTAACTTGGCCTGTCATCCTTCCGAGGTTGGCAAAATGAGTGCCAGAATGCTGGTCTACTGTGGCGGAGTGGCGACCCATCCAGGATTGTGCCCAGTAGCCAAGGAGACTGCTTAGGCAGCACCAACGCTCTGCACAGAGTATGATCCCAATCTACTCCTCCTCCTCCTCCTCCTCCTCTCAATGGTGAAGAACCACTTAAAAAAATATATTGTATTGGGATCCGGATTCGAATCTTCACAAAAATTTAATCAGTTAGTCCTTTTCACACACCCACTGGAGCACAAACCACTTGCTCAGGGTGACGGAGCACGAACCACTAACTCAGGGTGATGAAGCACAAACCACTTGTGCAGGGTGATGGAGCATGAACCACTCGCTCAGGGTTACGGAGCATGAACCACTCGTTCAAAGTGACGGAACACGAACCACTGGCTCAGCGTGTCAGAGCGCGATCCACTCCCTCGTGGTAATGGAACGCGATCAACTCGCTCAGGGTGAGAGAGCACGACCCACTTGCTCGACGACGTAGCACGAACCACTCGTTCAGGGTAACGGAGCATGAACCACTTGCTCAGGGTTACGGAGCATGAACCACTCGATCAGGGTTACGGAGCATGGACCACTCGTTAAAGGTGATGGAACCCGAACCACTCGCTCAGCGTGTCAGAGCGCGATCCACTCCCTCAGGGTAACGGAACGCGATCCACTGGCTCAGGGTGAGGGAACATGATCCACTGGCTCAGGGTGAGGGAACATGATCCACTTGCTCGGCGACGTAGCACGAACCACTCGTTCAGGGTGACAGAGCATGAACCACTCACTCAGGGTGACAGAGCATGAACCACTTGTTCTGAATGATGTGGCAGGCAAAAGCATCCGCAGTGAGTGAACGATTCACTCATAAGGATGTAGCTTGGTATCACTGTCGACTGTAAGGCATTTGGCAAGTGACTTAAGCACTCCTGCGAAGCACTCCAATTAAATGGTTGATAAAGAACGGTTGGCCAGGCTGTCACTGCATATCATGTAGGAACCCTTTCACTTTAAAGCCATTCTTCACCGCGCACGCAGCATTTCATTAAATAAAAATAAATCTGCCAATTTGCCTGCTTGTCTGTGCATGTGTCACGTGGTACATTGGACCTATGTCGACACAAACATTATAACTTTTTTTTTTGAACATCCTTTTTTCCCCAGATTTGCTTTGACTCCCTGTGAAGCACATCACAAACCTTTTAAAATATAAACACAGATCTGGCAGATGCTATGGATATGCAGTTCCTCTGGGTAGACAGGGAGATTCAGGTCAAGCAGTGAATGCATTAAGGCATCCAGAACAATGATGCTGGTTAATTTTGGCACGTTCCAAAAAATTTTGTTCACTCAATATAATTCTCCAAACAGAAACAAAAGGAAAGTTTAATGCTTTTTAAATTTCTCATTTTCTTGTGTGTCTATGGTGACGGATGGAACATAGCCTTGCTTGCTTAAAGTTAATAGGTATATCCACTTAGTTATAAGACTCGTTATTTCTTTAAATGATCCGATTTCTCAACAGATTTTGACTTCTTTCTTCCGGACGATATCCGATCCTCAAAACAGAAATAATATTTTGATGATATACTTTAATTAGTAAGTGAGAGTACATCGTGGAAATCGTATCATATAATGCATGAGATTGTTCCAAGCTCCTAATTTGAAAACTATTGTCCTTACAAAGGCAATGCAATTATTCGCTATTATGAACAGGCATTCAATAATGTGAGTGAGGAAAGTGAAAAAAACTTTATCGTTATGAAATCGTTGCGGCCTATTCCAAGTCAAGGCATGGTTGAGCAGGCCAAAAGTCATGGCGGCTTCAGACCCCAGCGAGGTTACCCAGGAAACGTCTTAATACCCCAAAGAGCAAGGTGGTCGCAGATCACCTGATGAAGGATATAATTAAATAACGCCTTTAATTATAATCTTCAAAAGCGGTGTTTTAATTAACACAAGCACCAAATTTTCACTCTTGCACTTCCTTGGAATTTTTATAGTATGCATGCAAAGTTTCAGGCTGCTAGGTTTTATGGTTATGGAGTTATGGAGGAGGCACACACACGCACACGCACACACACACACACACACACACACACACACACACACACACACACACACACACACCCTTTTATTAATATAGATTTTTTCCTCTCGTGATGTTTGACAAAATAAAAAAAAAGGAAGCGACTTCAAAAAAGGAAATGGGCGAGGACGATCAACTGGTGTTTTTTATTTTTTTTGTCCTTTAAACATTATGAAATAATCGATATGACTTCGATTAATATTGTGAACTGATTAATTCAAATTTTCAATCTAGTTTTCAGATGACAAGAAAAATTCTAAAGTTTTATTCAAGAATGATGACCTATTGATTGACAAGAATCAGGAAGTAGTTAGACTTCCCATGTATAGAGTTGGCATGGACAGTCCATAAGTTTAATACAACACAAATCCTCAAAATGATCGAACACAATACAGACCTCTAAAGCTATAAAGTACCTCTCAGTTATTTGTGGAGGATTTCACATCCAACAACATTGATGAAACCCTTGCACAGGATCGCTGAACAACAAAATGCACAGACCCAAGACAGCCCATTGGAATTCTTGTTAGTCTTATTTTCAGGCAGGCTAACTCAAAATTCGTTTCAGCTTTGGACTTGGCTTAAACACGAATCTATTGTATTTGTGGGAAGGTCCTTGACAACTCAAAATTTGCACAACTTGAAACAATTCAGTAAAGTCGGCAAAGTTGTAAACCTTCACATAACAGCAATTGTGGACTAAAAGGGGTGGGGGGAGAGCGCTTGTCAATCAGCCAAGTGACGCGAGCCTTTGGCGAGCCAATTGTCCGAGGGCAATCACACCGATATGGGTGTGGTTAATGGTGGAATATTATTGCCGCAATTATTATGGAGTAATGTATTACTCCAAATGGAGGATTGCATGGGAAAAAATGGCCACCCCATCAGTGTGTACAAGATTATATCTTGAAAGCTACTGTGAAAACTACTCCCCCCCCCCCTTCCCCTTCGACCTACCCCACAAGAACATCGGGATAATTTTGCCGTTAAAGAAGAGAATAGTGATTTAAAATTAATTTGTTCACATTCTGCTGTCGTTGCTTTACCTCCTGGGGTACCTGGTTGGTGCCACTGTCAAATATTTAGTCTCAAATTAAGTTCATTATGCTCACATTAATTTTAAAATGTATGATGGAAAAAATGTACCCATTGATGGAATGTACAAAATTATATCCTGAAAGCTACTGTGAAAATTCCTCCCAGGCAGGGTGATTCATTAATGTATGCACCCTCCCTCGGTAACTGCTGCAGATTCCACTGAATGCCACAAGTGTGTGCAGTACTATTGGTCTACAGAGATGCGTGATGCTTGTGTTCCAATGCCAGAGGTTTTCTTGGCTTTCTCTGACCCTTTGACTGTTGCACTTCTGGCTTGTGCTTTGTTGGGAAGCATCCTCACAATGGCAATCGGATTACAAATGTTTCTGCATAACAACCTACCTATGCAAAAATCCACAAGCTTTCATGTGACTTTGTCACTGTTATTATCAATATCTGCCAGCTTTGCAAGCAGCTTGGCTTTTATGGGCCAACCGAGTGAGGTTTCTTGCAAGGTCCATGAGGCTCCAGCTTGTGCCTGCCTCACATTAATGATTGTTTGTGTTATGAACCTGACTCTACATTTAATAAAGAAATCAGAATGTAAGCATGTTACTTTTTTCATGATTATTTGCAGTTTGAAAAGAAATGAAATAGCAATGAAAAACCTCTACCCAGACTTGATAAACCTCTTAAAATTGCATTTCTGTCGCGGTGCAGGCGATTGCCTGATTTAATTATCTGTCTCCTTTCCCATTCAGTTTGACCAAATGTCAGATTTATCCTTCACACAGCCCTTTGATCAAAATAGGATCAGTATTTGCATGTAACTATGTCTATAACACATATTTCTGTAACTTATGTATTACTGAGATTAATGCCTTCTGTAATTCATTGCTGGCAACAAAGCATTATCACCAGTAAATGTATCATTATGATTCTTTGAGGGTCTCCCAAGAGGCATGAGAAAATGTCAGGGCACTTGAGGGTCATGTTAATGAGAATGGAAACATTGGTCGCAACATATAGTAATTCCTCAGACAACTTACACACGCCACTACATTCAGGAAACCTCCCGATAAGAGTGTTTCAGAATCTTTAAATGATTGCAGAATTTTCTTGGACAACACCATAATATGCAAGTTGTTATTCCATCATCACATGTACAATGCAAATAACAATCCATGTTTTAACAGGAAAAATTGAAATCGTTTAAATGGCAAAATCAAGTGATTCAATTGTTTCAAGAAAAACATGTATGGATTTGTAAATCTTTACAAAGTGTTAATATTTGAATCATAAAATAAGGTACGCCAGTCTTGTATTATATATATTTTACAAACTATAAATACAGGGCAGGCAGGATAGCATTGAGCTTTGCACTCTCACCTTTTAGCAGTCTAGCCAGTGTTCGCATCTCGACCCAGCTAGAAACCATCTCCCTGATGTTACCCATGTATGGTGATGCCTACATGTGTGCTGTTAATCAGAGAGATGCCAGGCTAGAGGACCCATTTGCCCACACTGGTTTGTTCGTGGACTTCAAATATCCCACAGTGTCTTTCACGAACAGTAAGTGAATTGTCACCGTCACCCTGGCCAAATTCCAAATTTGTCCCAAAAATTGCAGATACCAAGGGGTCTGGTCTTGTAGATTATCGCATGACACTAGGTTACATTGCCTGTTATCTCACATTATGTTTTTTTGTCTGGACATCAGTTACTATATGATAAACAAATTCAAGTTCCGAGGTTATTTGCATGTCACATGTAAATGGCCATATTTGGATACAAAGGCAACCATGATGATAACACATGGAACTAAATTATAAAATCAATTAATATGTAAGTGTGTGTGTATGTACGAGTATATATATTTCTATATACATATATATATATATATATAATTTTATATCCATATATTACTAGAACTCTCATCATATATATATATATATATATATATATGTTCCCGAAATACAGCCAAAACGATCCAGGTTAGCACAAAAATTTCAGGGCTACCTTAATCACCATTCACCTGAGGTGTGCAGTATCAAGTTTCGTTCAAATCGGGCAACGAAAAAAATTATTAAAAAATCAATTCCCGATTCAGTCAAGTACTCTTCGGGAGAATTTGATCAATGCAAACAACCTCAGCGGTATAGTTGGCTGGAGCTATCTTTTTTTTTTTCCTTGAAATGATTTTTTATCAACCGCTGTCACAACGGGAACCCAACGGGTTCACGGGTCATCTAGTGTATGTATATACATACATACATACATACATACATACGTACCCATTGTAATTATTCAAATGCACAGCCAACCAAAATGACAAAACTCGACCAAACTCGTGCCTATTGTAACACAAACGAGCATGAGCCGATCAAGTCTCAAGGCGATATTTCCTTTGTGACACACAAACTTCTTCAAATTCCAGTGAACAATCGAGTGTGTGGATCTGCTTCATTCCGCTTTGTGTTAATCCTCTAAGCCTGGTGTTGGCTTAGTGGTTAGGGTGGTGGTTTGGTATACCTAGGGTCCTGAGTGTTGGCTTAGTGGTTAGGGTGGTGGTTGGCATCCTAGGGTCCTGAGTTCAAGCCGTTGGCCCTGAATTAAAATACACCAGGAGGTTGACTCAGCCTGTTCATCCTTCTGAGGCCGGAAAATGAGTACCATTGTACTGGTAAGGGGACACTGCATCAGCGGCATAGCTGCGTCCCAACCATTGATGCAACCAGCAGCCACAGGGAGAGAGATAGAGAGAGAGAGAGAGAGAGAGAGAGAGAGGAGAGAGAGAGAGAAGAGAGAGAGAGAGAGAGAGAGAGAGAGAGAGAGAGAGAGAGAGAGAGAGGAAGAGATAAAGATAAAGATAAAATTCCTCTTCCTGTCCAACACACTGATGTTCGGAGTAGAAAACAAAATTATTACTTTTGTTCCTGTTTTTAATGCTAATCATCCCTGATCGATTGTCTGCTCCCTCTGTATCTGTTTCCTGCGTGGTCTGGTAAAATATGTATGTGCATGAAAACTTGGAAAGTTATTGGACATGTTTTGCACATCCAGGTGAGTCCTCCTTGGTGATGTGATGTGGTCACGTGGTCCTGTTGTAGGCTGGGTTGCAATGTGGGTGGAGCAGGTCTGCCTCGGTAAAAAGACGTGTGATGGGGCGTATCTGTGGTGGAGTGAGTGATTGGTGTGTCCTCCGGGTTCAATGTTCTCGGCATGTTGTGGGTTATTTGTGGTCTACACTGTCCTCGTTTTTGGAGTTTGCACCAACCACTTTCTGCTTTCTGGATCAAGAGGTAGTACTGAGCGGGAAGTTTTCATGTTTCTTCTGTTAATCCGTTACCCTGTGCTTCAGCATGTAAAGATTCCAAAATTAGTCGGCAGTGTTTCTTTAGTGTGATGTCCATAATCTGTGTTGCTTCCATCATAACTGTGTCCAAAACGTATGCGATGACTTGCTCTGGCTGATCGTGAAGCCTTTCGCAGCCTCGTAGCTCTAGTATGTTAATTTATCCTCAGTTTTAAATTTCTTCCCGTTTTCCCGACATAAGCTGTGCCACACTCACATGCCATGTGACATATTACATCTGATCTGTCCCAAACGGTATTTTATCTTTCAATTTAGTGATGGCATGACGAATGGTTTAGAGGGGTTTGTATGCTACCCGGACTTGTGCACCGCATATGATTTTGCCAATCTTCTCTGATAATACCTGGTAATATGGTAAGATACAGAAACCACAATGTCTTCTTCTTCGTCCTCCTCAGTTCTTTGTTCTATCCTCGTTGGTTCACCAAGTCCGGTTAGCATTCTTTTGTCATATCCATTTAGTGTTAGAATGACTCTTTCCCATTTAATTTCATTGATGGCAGCATTCTTTGAGGATGAAACCTTCCAAGCTCTGGAAGTCAGGTTGTGGGCAACATTGCTCTTATGTGTGATAGGTTGGCGTGAGTTGAAGTCCAGTAGTTTAGTTGTGTGTATGTGTGGTTTTCCTATATACTTACGTTTACAAAGTGCCATCTGGTTGTCGTTGAACTTCCACATCTCGGAACGGTAGCTTGTTGAATTGCTCAATTTCCATGGTGAATTTAATGCTTCGAAGAACCTGGCACAGCTGCTCGAGAAGGTCAGCATGGTCCCGGTGTACAATTCCAAACGTGTCATCAACATATCTGACCCAGAAACGTGGCAACCAAGGCTCATTTTTGGTGAAAAGTTTGCTTTCAAAGTCTTCTAATATCAAGTTTGCCATGACCGCAGATACTGGTGATCCCATTGCCATGCCGAAAATATGTTGATAGTGCTCTCCATTGTAAAGGAAGGTTGTGCTCTTGAGGAAAGGTCTGGATAAATTTGTGACGTCATTCCAAGTCAAGTTGCTATCGCCACACCTCGATTTCCATATTTCTGATTGTTCCAAATGTTCACTCATAGCTTGGATTGCAAAGTCCACAGGGATGTTGGTAAACAGGGAAATAGCATCAAAAGAAACCATGATCTCGTCGTCTCGTATCATAATGTCTTTCAATCTTTTTTTCCAAACTCAAAACTGTTTTTAACCATTCTTTCAGTTTTTCCAACCAATGTGCCTATGATTTGGGCCAATTAATCAGAGAGGCGAAAGGATTATGTGTTTATGAAGGAGATATTATCGGTCTCATCGTGGTGTGTTGTTTGTGTATTTTTGGTGATCGTATAGTGGACACTTTTCCTGCTAGCGGACATTTTTCATATTTTCTGTGAATTTTCGTTTATGCAGAAACTGAGGAAGGACAAAAAATTGGGATTAGCTAAAATATTGTCTCATATATGTCGTTATAGAGGATGATATTTGTATGGTTAACTATAATTTTTTTGATATGCAGCTTCACAAGATTTATTCAGATAGCCTGATTGCAAACAGGAGTGGGAATGATTGTACAGTTGCTGCATATATGGATGTGTTGGTTAGAGTTGGACAGAATGGTTTTAGTACAAGTGAACATCAAAAAGTTGATTTTTTTCAGTTTCCCGGTGGTCTTGTACAGGCCCGTACAAAGCTGGTAATAGGCCCAGGCCCGATGGAAAATGTAGGCCCCCATTTCAAACTGCTCATTAAGTATTTTTGTAATCAGTGCTAAATAAATATGATTTATGTATGGGTATATACATGTACATGAAGTGCACATGATGTGTTTACAAGTAACAGAACAGAATAAAAGAACTAGAACGATTTATAAAAACGGTCAGAGCAAGCAATGTTATTCAAAATGTATATAAGACAATATATATATATATATATATAAAAATTATATAAGTACTGTAATAAGAAGCAGTAAATACAATAGTACATTCATGCTTATTCTGTATTCGGAATTTCAGATCAGAAATGGTCATCACTTCGTCACATTCAGAAATGCTTTCCAGGCTTTTCTTTGGGAAAATTCATCAATTACACCAGAAAAATCAAGCAACTTTGCCTTGTCACTGCAGGGTTCCCACTGACCTGGAGTGTCAGGGAAAGTCAGGAAAGTCAGGGAATTGAGGTTGGTCAGGGAAAGTCAGGGATTTTTCAGGGATTTTTTTTGTTGGTCAGGGAAATGTTGATTAGTGCCTAATGATCTTAATTAGTACCCTTTACACCCAGTCAATTATTTTGTTCATGATTATAAAAGTTTTCTTTATTGCTCTTTTCATGAATTGTTTGCTGTGCAGGCTGAAGGTGGAGTCACCTCTGTGAACATTGATAAGCCACTATTGATGTATGTCAGGGGTTCTCATGCCAGGTATCCAGCAGCACTGGAATGTAAACGTAAAGCCACAAGTGAGCTCGATCAAAAGACTGCAGCTAAAAAGAAAGCATTTGAGCAGATAAAAGTGCTTCAGACTAAAAGGCAAAATTTATGGAAGAAGCAGCAACTGAATCTCAGAAGGTTGATATGGAAATAGCAGAACTACAGAAACTAAAGAAGTAACAAACTGACATTTCACTTAATGTAAGCAACTGTCCATACTGTATATGTTAACTATTGTAATAACGTTACTCAAACAATTCACATTTGTTTCCTTAATTGCTAGTTTTTGCCGACCATGTAATTCTAAGCTACACACGCTGCTTGATGTTATTGACATTTTCGCAATTCTAGTATATAACATCTCGACTGTTACTGCAACTTCCCATGTAACATTTGAGTAATTTCACTTCTGCGGCGGTGAACGTACCTGCATCCGCAGGGAATTGTACAGGAGTATCCACCTAACCGTAGAAGTTCAACAAACGGTCCTTTTTAGGACCAGATGCTTGTAGAAAATGTACAATATAGTAGTCTTAGTCATTTCTGCAATATCATCGGGTGTTCTAGCTTGTCTGCAATGTCACATTAACAATATCAATGTTTCTTGTTATTTTGCAAGATTTAGATGTTCTAAATGTTGCTAAATTTTTTTCTGATATAATTCTGATCTAGTCATGGTACCTGGCACGTTTGACATTAGTATGATTTGTGTTTTGTAAGTTTTATATTAATAAAAAAATTAAAATGCCAGTACCAGCTGGGAAAGTGTACTTTCTGGACCATTTTCAAAAGACCGAAGTTAACACCCAAATAAGAATCAGTTTAATTTCCCAATAAAAATGGTATTCAGAAGTTGTCTAAAGCACGCCTACATATTTTAAGATTCAAATAAATTTTGAAGCGGACACAATTTTCTGCTAGTATTGGCATTTTAAAAAGAAGAAAAGAATTGAAAATGATTGCATGTTCACCATGTATAAATCAAAATGGTGATGGAAAGGAGTCGGTGTAGGGGAGGAGGAGCCGACTAAAAAACTTTATAATTTTTTTACGTTGAAAAGGTCAGGGAATCTTTACCAACACAGTCAGGGAAAGTCAGGGAATGTCAGGGAATTTCATTTTTGAGATTGAGTGGGAACCCTGACTGTTGTGTCAAAAATTGCTAATCCATTCAAACGTTATTGTACCATTGTGGACCGAAAGTATGACTTAATTCGTTTCAGGACACTGAAGCACCTCTCATTGGAGGCCACTGTTGCTGGCAATGACAGAAAAATGCGCAACACGATGAGGGCATTTGGGAAAACATTGCCCAATCTCAAGTTCAATATTTGACCATAAATTTTCTTCAGTAACACAGCATCGAGTTTGAAATTCACATCAAAAATTATTTTAAGAAGAAGCACTTCACTCTAAATGTCACTTAAAATATGACTTGGGTTTCACAGCTGAAACTAATTAGCTTTTTGTAACAACTCATTCTCATCTAACTGCTTGAAGTTCCACAAAAAAAATCAAAAAGTCCACAAATGTCCCTGACTGCAGAAAAGCGACATGAAAGGCCATCGATAACAAAGTCAATTATGGTGAAGAACACATTCACCCTGAAGTAATTTTCGGCATACTTTTAAGTTGGGTACCCAAGCGAGTAGCAAAACTATCTGGCACACCAATATTGATTGAGACATACCATGCTTCTTCAAGTATATCATTCCGTTTCTCTCTCAGTTTCAGGATATCTGCCTGTAGTTGATCAATGTTGTCCCTTTCCACATCTAATGTGGCATCACGAGATTCTATTACCAAGTTGACCTCATGGATCATTGTGAGAACTTCAATCCAAATGGCTGACATCAGTACACATTCAAAGGTATCCAAGTATTTTTTGATACC
>CM068953.1:142076142-142100848 GCA_035128595.1 Eptatretus atami
GATATTTTGCTGATTGTATGATCGGGTCTTGTGAGACTGTCTTAGACTCCATTGTCACCTTTTATTTAGGTTTGGTTGGTTTTCATGTAAAAACAAGTTCCTATTGCATTGCATTTGATATAATAATAATTAATTAATTATTTTAGTGAGGTAAATTCTTTAATTGATAGTATTGATTAAACACACATATATATTGTTGGGCCACGGATACCGAGATACCAGCTTGTACTCAGGGGATTAATCCCTGGTTGTCCTGTAGAGCAGACCTGGAGCCACCGCTCACAATTAACGTATGGTACGGTGGGTTGTTTAAACCACGAACGCCACCCAACAACCACGAGTTTCAGTGTCCGCATCTAATTATTCCGTTTAAACTAGAGTCATGTGTTACCTGAGCAGGGAGCGTGCCTCGAAAAAGCACAATATTATCTGATGAGATTTTAATTAGGGCGGCCGAGCGTTTTAACCGCTGGTGCGTGCCGATGATTTTTTTGGTCAAAGCTGTGGTAATTACCCCTCTATCTCGTTCGGAGAATGCCAGACCAATAGAAGGAAAGACAACACGGACAGGTTGGAAATCGACCATAATTTATTAATAATAAAATAAATAAAATAAAAGAACTTTTTATTTGCTGAGGTAATTAAGAATAAATTTCAAAACAAATAAATCAAAATGCTAGGAAAGAGACAAAGAGCAGATTTTATCACGGGTTGACTTACTTACAGCTAAACGCAGACAAGGGGTACCAAGCAGATCATTCAGGGGGAGGGAGGGGGAGAATCGTCTCGCTCACCAGAAAGTCATCCATGAAGCGAAAACGTCCTGAAAATGCGTGCGGCGTGTCACATCCGTCGCAGCACCAGCTTTGCCGTGCACCCTCTCACAGGGCAGCCTTGAATGCCAGTCGAAGTCTGAGGGCACCGAGATCATCCATCGCGGGTTTAGACCCTGGTGTTTGTTGGTGATCGACCCGTGCCTCACTTGTTGGTGTTGCTGCTCACACCCACATGCACACCACATGCTCGCTTGCCGAAGCACTGGGAAGGGCGAATTGTCTCGTCGGCGCTGGTCAGACACCCGCTTCTTGGTCGCTTCTCTCGCCCTTTTGCTTTTTCCTCTCTCCTTCGCTTTTCCTCTCCTCACTTTTTTTCTCTTCAGAACGCTTTTCTCTTCAGGAACGCTTTTTTCCCCCTTTCTCTCCTCACTTTTTCTCCTCGGACTTTTTCTCTTCTGAACATACCTCTGCTCGTTTTTATATCCCAGGGCCGTCTCCGCTGGATTCCGTCCGCCACAAGCTCACCTGCCCTGCGGCACGGTTACCATGACGACCCTGCGTTCTCAAAAAAGGCAGGCGTCGGAGCTCACGAAAGATTGCCGCTGAGGAAGAATGGGGGCGGGCTTCAGAGCTCGTGAAAGAATGTTGCTGAGGAAAACTGAGGGCGAGCTTCAGAGTCTCGGAAAGAAATGCGTGTAAACGTGCCTGTCGTAAAGAACAAAGCTTCCATAAGAGAGGGATCTATTCTTTACCCTTCTCAATGCATCACATTTAAGATCCCATTAGACATGGGGATGGGGCTAATCTGAACATGCATTTAATGAAATAAACTGTCTGAGGACCTGGATGTGTGGATGCATTCATCAGACCGGATTCTAAAATCCGTAAACAATTATATATATATATATATATATAATTACATAATACACATATACATATACTATACATATACATATACTATATTTACATATATCAAATAATATAAATATTATATATAATATATAATATATATATATAATATATATATATATATATTATTGTATTAAATAATGTTGGTATTTAGATAAAAATACAACAAATAAATATTATTTTAAAAAATACATTATAAATATGCATCAAAATAAATTTGTTGTGGTTGCTCGGATATGCAGTGCAGCATGTTAAAATCGTTTGTTTATGAATATTTTAAATATTTGAATGACAGTTTGAGTCCATGGTTTGATGGGGTGCTGTGTCATGGACATGTCTATAAGGTAAAGTGTTTATCACTTAATATATTATCATATAAAGTGATATATGATTAAAGTTATTCAAATGTAGTCATACTTTAAATATAAGTAATAATTAAATAAACCAATGTCCCAAAATAAGTGACACCGTGTGACTTCTTTAAGGTCACACTGAGGTGAACAGAGCTGCTATCCACCAGGAGCGACTCCTTGAGGAATATCTGCCTACGAGAGATTCCGATGAGAAATCGTCTAACAGAGTAACCATGAAAAAAATATTTTGCCTCATAACGTCACCAAATCACGTCATAATGTCTCATCTGAATATACTAGAAAGCACTCATCGAGGTGTTCAATTTGAGGTACTACACGATATGGTTCCTAAAACTTGAAAATTTGACCTTGGGGTCAAATGTTTGACTTAGGCGTTAACCATGAAGGTCAAGGCCCAATCGCCACCAAAAATTAATCAGCTGAATGCCAGACCATGAACTATATTCCATGAAGTTGAAGACGATCCAATCAAAATTACTCAAAAAATAAGGGTTTCGTCGAACTCCCTGATTTGCGACAAGTGACCTTGACCTTTGACCTTGACCTTCAAATTTTATGCGCTGAAAGGGACCTCTATAGGCCTCTGATATGCGAAGTTACAAAAATTTCCAAAAAAACTGTGCTCTGCAGAGTGATTTATACGTGATTACAGATAAAAAAAAAAAACAAACAACAAAAAAAAACACATGAAGGTAAGGCCAATCGCACCAAAAATTAATCAGCTGAGCGCCAGACATGAACTATATTCCCATGAAGTTTAAAGACGATCCGATCAAAATTACTAAAAAAATAAGGGTTTTGTCGATTCCCCTGATTTGTGACAGTGACCTTGACCTTTGACCTGACCTTCAAATTTTATGGCCTGAAGGGACCTCCATAGGCCTCTGGTATGCGAATTACAAAATTTCCAATGAAAACTGTGGTCTGCAGAATTTTTTTTTCGTGATTACAGACAAACAAACAAACAAACAAACAAACAAAAATAAAAAAATAAAAATAAAAAATCAAACATACAGACTGACTAACATATCTTGCAAAAACTTCGTTTTGGCAAGATAACAAGCAGTCATAGACTGGTACTTACGAAATCGTCAACTTGACTGACCTTGTCTAATAAAAGCTGTCTAGAGAAGTAGCGACGCAAACCAGAAGTTTCTAACGATGATTCTGTATCAAACCATCAAAAATCGAATGTTTGACCTCACTGTTAACCTTGACCTTTGACCGATTTTGACCAAAATCTAATCAGCACTAGCCATCACCCTCCTTAATCACCTGGTGTAATTTGACATTGGTAGCTTTCTTCGTTCTTGAGTTATCGTGCCTACAAACAAACACATACACAAACACACAAACAGATGACGGAAGTCATCAATATACTACGAAATCTTTAGATTTCGTAAGTAATAAGTTTGAATGAGGATATTGCTTGTGCTGTGTTGACTGACCATCTGGATACAACTTTGAGGTTGTGGGTCCATTGAGGTTGAGTAATCTACTGATGTAGACCTGCGACCGGGGTTGTGGATCTGCCGTTTGGAGAGGTTCTAGCCTGAAAGGATCGAAACCTCGATGGAAAACGTACAGCATGAATTGGGCGTTGGGAAACAGTCAATTGCTTACAAGTTAAGGTTATAATTCAAATAAAAGAGCTTTTTTAAGTACTTACCAGTACATAATATATCGTGTTTGTGTGTTGTATATGTGTGTTTGGATGTGTATGTGCATGTATTTATGTGTGTGGATGTGTGGGTGTTGTGTGTGTGTGTGTGTGTTTTGGTGTGTGTGTGGTGTGTGTGTGTGTGTGTGTGTGTGTGTGTGTGTGTGTGTGTGTGGTTGGTGTGTGTGTGTGTGTTATGTCTGGCTTCCTTCTTGGGACTACGGTGCAGTAATTGGTCTTTATTTTGATTACCTCGTCTGCCTTCTAGTTTTATTAATGACAGATTTTGATAAAAGCCTTTTTCGATTTGGTGTAGAATCTTATCCAAATTTTCTGATGTGTTCGTATCTGCCAAAGTGAGACCATTTTTTGGTGATATGTATCTTTTCATAACGACTCCAGTTCTGCCTTTATCAGCAGGTGAAAAAACACCAGGTCACTCTTCCTTTGAGCTGTTTAAGTGCATGTGTTTCAATTTTTATTAAATTGTTTTGTGGTTTTCTCTTCTTAAAAAACTTCAACCGTTTCAGAGACCCGATTGGTTATATTAATCTTGTTTTAAGTGAGGGTTTTTAATTGCCGACTCCACGCTGGCAATAATTCGTGCTCCGATAGAGCCTTAAGTGGTATGCTGAAATACACACCTTTCTTCAGAATCATCAATTCTGGATCTGAGAGAGTTGTTCCTGACATATTTACGACCGAATTTTTCTTTTCAGCAGAGTGTATCATGTGATGTGTAAGAGTCTAGTAAGGCCTGTGTTGTGAGGAGGCCGTGTAGGGTTGAATGTGTTCTCTATGCAGTCTGTCCAATTCTTTAGTGTGTGTGAAACACACTCATGTTTCACCGTCTCACAATCCAACGCCATTCCCAGAAGTTGGTCGAGAAGCGGCAAATCCATAATGGCACTGAGCCTTCGTTTGAGGCAATCTTGCATCTTCTTGATGTGCTGGAGTTTGCGATGCCCATCTTTAATTAACAGCCTTCGAAACCGTCATCATGTTGTCATCATGATGTTTCAGCCTTCAGGAGTCTTCAACAGTGGACGAATGTCAAGGAATGTGGAAGCAGTCCCTCTCGAGGCAAGTGTGGGTAACCGAAGATGCAGATGTTCCACAGCGTGTCTTTCAAGAATTTTCACGAAGGTCCAGCAGAGTTTCTTTGTTTCCACTCCATATGTTAAAATGACAGATTAAATAAGGTTTTTGCAGTTGGGATGATCTATTGTAATTATTAAAATGCACAGCCAACCAAAATGATGAAACTCGACCAATCACGCCTATTATAATACAAACAAACGTGAGCTGATCAAGTCTCAAGGTGACGTTTTCATTCATGACATAACTTATTCAAAGCCCCGCGAACAATAAGTGTATGGCCTGTTTTATTCTGCCTTGTGTTAATCCTCTTCCGGTCCAACACCGGTTTCATCACTTGTTGGCGAGTCATCAGCGACAGTGTAGAGATAAACACTGAGTCTCCTAAGCATGTACCATATGCAATGTTAACAGCAGTCAACATATATATAAGGAAAAATTTCGACTGTAAGGAAACAGTACAATCAATAGATTTACAGGACTGATTAAATAACACACATCATTGTAATTGTGGACATTCTGCATTGAAAGAGCCACATCAAACACATTATCACAGGTGATCTCTGAATATTGAAAGAACAAATTACATATATTACTTTACAAAATGACCAAATTACAGAGAAAAAAGCAAAAAATGACAAAATGTCTGAGCCCCCGTTGTCTTAGTCATTTTGCTGTATTGGTGTTAAAGGGATATCCCCCATTTATGTGAAGCTAAAATGGCTGCAACTACCAGTTGGCCCTCTTTGATCCGATTGTAAAATAAAGTGAGGTCATGTGCATGCCATCATATGCTGTGCTTGTACCAAATTGAACAAAATGGGATCATGCATGTCTGAGAAATGGTTGGGAACACTTTAAGTAACAAAAATAACTGCCAGTCGCTCTGTTGCATCTTATCTCGAAAAATGATGTGCATATGTAAGCCATCATTCATTATCTGTGTACCAGTTGAAGAACAACGGTAATGCATGTTCGAGAAATGGTTGAGGACGTGTTGAACATTGGGTTTTTTACAACTAAAATGGCCGCCAGTCCACCATCTTGATCTGATCTCAAAAAAAAAGACATACATATGTAAGCCATCATTCCTTATCTGTCTGTCAAGTTTGAACAACAGCTGTAAATGCTTTTTTGAGAAATGGTTAGGACGTCTTTGACGCTGGGATTTTTTTTAACGACTAAAATGGCCATCATTCGGCCACTTGATTCATATCAAAAAGAATGACTGAATATGTAAGCCATCATTCGTTATCTGTCTGTGAAGTTTGAACAATATCGGTAAATGCATGTCTGAGAATGATTGAGGATGTGTTCAACATCGGTTTCTTTTTACAACTAAAAGGCCACCAGTCGGCCATCTTTCATCAGATTGCAAACTAAAGTTAAGACAAGTGCATGCCATTGTCTACTGTGCTTTTGCCAAGTTTGAACAAAATCAGACCATGCATTTCAGAGAAATGGTTGGGGACACATTTAAGTAACAAAATGGCCACAGTCGGCCATCTTGGATCTGATCTTGGAAAAAAAAGGACGTCCATATGTAAGCATCATTCTTTATCTGTGTACCAAGGTTGAACAATATCGGTGAATGCATATCCGGAAAATGTTTGAGGACGTGTTCAACAAGGTTTTTTTTTTGCAACTGAAATGGCCACCAGTCGCCATTTTGGATCTGATGTCGAAAAAAAATGACGTGCATAAGTATATAATCAGTGTGTGCCTTTTTGACAAGTACAAATAAAATCGACCCATACATGTCCAAGATATTGTTGCGGATGCATGCACAGACATAAAAATAGAGACACAAGCATTAGCCTTCATTTTGACTAAGTCCAATGGGGCTAATAACAATTTGAATGTTTGAATTACAGTTTGATTTTGTGGTAAGTGGAGTATGAGCTGGGTGGTGGATATGCTATATTTAAGGTAAGATGTGCATGATTCAATGTATTATCATATAATTGCTATGTGTGATGAGAGTTAGAAATATGTGATAATAACGTGGATCGGCTCGCTACGCTCGCCCTCCACACATGTTGCAGAGAGTGATGTAGGCCTAATACAAAATTTCTTTTTGTACAAATGTATTTATTATATTGGTGATATAATAAATTGAAATTTATTTGTGATATAAGAAGGTCCAAGTGGTCTTATGGTCAAGGGTCTAAACTATTAATCTGTCTGAAGGGTGCAAAGCATCTAAAGGGTCTTCAGGTCTTCAGGGTGTTTTGGGACTTTCAGGTCTTCGGGTCTTGTTGGTTCCTCGGGTCTTTTGGGTCCTCAGGACTTTTGGGTCTTCAGTAGTCTTAAGGGTCTTGGTGAATTAACGTTCAAACAGGACGTGATTAATAGGCATATGTTCTTCGCGCTTCCCGGACTGACTCACAGCTTACGCCTCACCAACGCACTGCCTAACGGTGCTTTTCATTTTTCTATAATATATAATAGATACATTTTATCCTCGAGTGAGTAATGTTTGAACAGTGATGGTTGCATTGATGGGTTGACTGACTGCCTGAATGCAACTGAGGTTGTGGATCTATTACAGATGTGGTAACTTACCGATGTAGGAAATCGACTGATGTGCATCTCTAGAAGAAATTCTCAATTCCTCCTGTACATTGGAGTCATTTATTAAAAACAAACATAAAAACAAATACAAACAAACACAAACATATCGATATGGAGAATTCAGAGGCGCCTCTGAATTCCTTTGATTCTGCAGTACATAGAAACTTTGAATTCTTATATAGTTTTCAGTGAGACTTAGATCTGTTCTTTCTCAGGCATGCTGATGTTATCACTGACATGTTGGGGTTCAGGGAAGAGATCACTTGCAGCTTTGATACAGCAGCCATCTGGAGGTCACTTAATTCTAAAGTGATAAGGAATATTTATGACCTAAAGGATGATAGGAGTTTTCAGAGGGTAAGATCATCAAACAATATTTGATCATCCTTGAGACAATGACGCCAAGACTGCAGCCCTTTGGATGCTGGATGGATCACACATGGCTCCTTGGTCTGGAGGTCAGAAGGTCAGCCCGCATGAAAAGATTTAGGGAAGAAAACATCTGGATATCACCTTAAGCAAACATTCCATTGAAACTAAAACAGTGTCTCCAACCAGACTTTTATACAATATAATTGTTTACATATGAGAATCCCTTACAAGCAGAATAAAATCATGTGTAGGTAATTCTATTATACTGAATAATAATTAAAGATTAATTGCAAGGCCAATCTGTTTTGAGGAGAAGGGGCACTTTACCAAGCAGATTGATCCTCTTCCAGTACAAAGAGATATATGGTTTTAAAAATGTGAATATATGTTATATAAAATAGATACATGTTCAAGCACATATAATTGTAATAACCCGGTCGTATTTGAGTACATTTTCCATTTAAGGATTACAACAATAGATTGACTTTTCAATCAAGTTTAATTATCAATGAAGTTTAATTGGCAACATTGTATTATTATTATTTTATCACCCTCAAATCTATTATACTAATTTTGGAGAAATTTGCATCGACACATCCATGACCAAAGTTGTGGATCCACTGTTTGGAGAGATTCTGGGCTGAAAGGATGGAAACCGAGGAAGAACAGTGCCCAGCTCATAATCTTGGCGGTTGGGAAACCAGTCAATTGCTTTTGGGTTAAGGTTCTTGTTTTAGGAAAGGGAACTATGTTTTGAGGTTTACAATATATACATTTCAACATAGGATGTTGTGAAATGAGCATCATTTACAGCAATCCTTGAAATTATATATTTTTGGAACAGCCTATACTGTACAATTAACTAAAAGTGTGTATGTGTGGGTGTTAAATTTGAAAAGGATATACAAGTAGGACAGTGTGCAAAAAGTTTTATAATTGCCTTCTATTGTTACAGATGTATTGCATGGTCAAATGATAGCATCTATTTTTATTAAGCAGCCAAATGTTTTGTGTTATTCCTGTGCATTAGCACAGGTGGTTTTGTGTGTGGCTTGGGTTTTGAGTGAGAGCACAAAACCTGCTAAAGATGAAATTTCCAGCCCAGGTTCTGTCATTCTGGAATGTGTAAGAATGTCCAACATTTGGGTATCTTGTTCCTTGTCCTACCTGGGCCTGATGACATTTCTCAGCTTGTATTTGGCTCTGAAGGCACGTAAGCTTCTCCCATCTTCCAGTGAACCAAAGTTCATAACTTTCAGTATCTTGTTTTGTTTCTTGGTATACTTGGATTTCATACCTGCCTATAACAGCACTCAGGGAAAACTAGCTGTTGCTGCAAAAATAGTTGCAGTTATTGCAACCGCATATGGTATTTTGGGATGCATATATATTCCAAAGTGTTACATTCTATGTGTAAAATCCTGAAAATCTGTGCGTGTACATATAGTATATACATATATATGAGTGAGTTGTTTCTGTGTGAAGCCTTTTCTTTGATTTTTATCCAATTCCATACCCCTTCGCCAATTACCCTGAAATATGCTCCACCACATTATTGTAACAAGTGTTCGGTCAACATCACTAATAAAAAGAAATTGCAATTCTTTATTAAATTGATGTAAAACAAGCGCTCTGGTCAATTGGTGAGGAGTGGGGCACAGCTTGGCTCATGTCAGCACTTTTGTGTTGTGTTCAAAGGTGAATTATTTGTCGGGAATCAAACGAATTGCATTTAACTCTTCATAATCCGTATGCAGGATGGAAATTAATATACAAAGGTTTCACAGTCTCCAAACTAAGTGTAAATACTGCTTTATTGCTGATCTTGCACCCTCTGCTCTTTCCATGCTTTGTCCACCCCACCTCCCCCGGGTTTCTGCAGGGCTCACACAGTTCACCATCAACCCCCTCTGGGTAAACTACCTAAATCAAGGACCACTGCTCACCTACACTCATTTGTTTCTCTTTTTTCCCCGATTAAGGAACCAACATCCACAATCTCTTCAATATCATTCTTTCCCCCAGGTTTTCAAGACAGCTCTTCACCTCCGACTCAGATCGTCCCCAATCCCAAACCATGATATTTTCTACCCCCATCCCACCCCAATTCCTCCTCCTTCCAAATTTCCAGTTTTCCCTTGGAGTTTCCTTCTGTATCCATCTTGTCCACCCTATGCATCCTCTCCTGCCCCTCATTCATCCCGACACCCATTATTTGTCCAAGTCTCCCTCTATCTTGAACTTCTCCTCTGCTGTTGGTGTTCCCCCCACCCCCTCTCTACTGTTCATTTTACTCCTGTTTTGTCCTGATCCATTCAATGTACAAGCTCTTCCACGAGCCTCGACTATGTATAACAAAAACAGTTGTCACATGATCCTATACGATCTCAAACAAGGAAATGAGGCCATTTCTCCCATCATTGCCATGTTGCACTCCCAAGTTGATTTTTGCTACAGATCTAAACATCAATCTTCTTGATGTTTTGTGCATGTCTAAATAACCCAATCTTGATCTTGTGACCCAAATTGGACCTTTGTATACATCAGCATCCTTTGTGTGTACCATAAATACAATTTTCACATACCTCAAGGTGACAGTTTACAATGCTGAACAGCACAACCCTTTGAAATACGAGCTCAGATGGCCACATCGGGTCGAGTGAAAACGTGTTTTGCTTAATCTCTTGTTTGGTTTAATTTTGAACCTAATTCGAGCACAGAAGGGAACAAGTAGCAAAGTTTTGGAGACAAGCAAATAATTTATTCAAAACATAAAAAAAAACAGACCAAAACGAATAATTTATTAAAGGCACATATTTATAACCAGGTTCAGTTGCGTAATGGTTAATGCATCCATGATTAACTGGTTGCTCAGCAGTTTGGTTTGACCCTGGCTGGGTCATAGCAAAAACCTTTAACATAGTAAATATTGCTTCCTTCCTTAACATTCAGCATTGAAAAGATACAGCCCAGACAGATACCATAGGTTTACATCGCAGAGGAGGAGGAAAATGTTTCCTTAATTGTGCTGCTCAGCAACTTTTACTTAATATTTTTTTCTCTCCGAGGAGCATTCCCGTGTTTCACGGTGGGACAGACACACAGGCAGACAGACACAAATGGCATTAGCCGATGATATGTGGAGATTCTTGCATTCTGATTCATCAAATTTTAAAGTAACTGAGGGATTAATGTTCCCACTAAGAAATGGATTAGACTGGTTTGGGTGTTTCCTTCCTTCTGATTAATCCCGGACAGTTGACTAACAAATCTGTATTTCTTCGAGGTAGTAAGAAAGAAAATCTATTGGTTTTTTTTCCAAAAGACATTTCTTCTTTGGAGTACACACAAAAAAACATTTGAGTTATGGGCTTCCTTTACCTATGAAAGTAATTAAATTCCTTAATGCAGGTGTTTGTTTCCCAGACATTCTGATTGTAGTTCCAAATGTTGTTGGCCATTATGTCGATGTTCTATTTCATCTTAACAGTAGCAAAGATATTTTCATTGTCATAATTAACCAATTATAAATAAGTCATCTTCAGGATATTGAGAGAGCAAGATATCAACTTATCAAATGACAATACCAGGTCTCATGCTGACCACGAGATTTGTATTATAAAACAAAAACCATATAGGGCATGTTGAAAAGTAATGCTTCATACTATTTTTCTCCAAAACAGGCAAAGATATTCAAATGAAGCAAAGACAGATACTAACATCAATGTATATTCTCCCATGGTGCATATTTATTTCTCAACATAATCACCACTGTGGTCCACAAAATTCTGCCAACGTTCAAGTAGTTTTGTGAAGCCGTCACAATAGAAGTGTGCATCCTGCTGAGCTAACCAGCACTTCACAGTGGCCTTCACATCGTCGGAAGAAAAATGTTCTCCATGAAGGTATTCCTTAAGTTTGGGGAAGAGATGAAAATCTGACAAAGCCAAGTTGGGGCTGATGATCCTTTGTGGTGGTACTCCATTTTTACTCTCAGGATCATAATGAAATGGAAGACCAAGGAGGAACCCCAAGAAGTAAAGAGCAAAGATGGAGTCATCAGGAGGAAGCAGGATAGGATTCGGGTTTCAGCCGCTGCTCCACTACCCTCAAACCCATCCAGGCACAGCCAAGTGAGCCTTACAGAAAAATTACTGCAATAATTCAAAACATCTCCTAAGAGAGATTCATAACGAAAGAGAGGAATAGAGAGAAAAAGAGATGAAAAAGAAGAAAAAGCAAGAATTAGAGTGAAATAGATGTTTACAAATGTTACTCTCAGACCGCCTCTTACTCTCAGGATCATAATGGTGCACCCAACTCTCATCTGCAGTCCTCTCCAGTCATCTATCCCAACTCTCATCTCCAGTCATCTCTCCAAACTCTCTCCAGCCATCATAATATGCATGGTTTTGTGTATCATCTCCAGTCAATCATCCCAACTCTCATCTTCAGCACTTCATGCTTCACAGCACTGGCAACATCATGCTGCCCTCTGCCATCTTAACTATACATAGCATTGACCCATCGAATGTCAGAATTACAAAACTTCACAGCCGGTGGTGGAAAGAATTAAAGTGTGAACTGCACTTTGTTTCATTTGAATATCTTAACCTGTTTTGGAGACAAAGAATAGGAGGCATTACTTTTCATCACACCCTTGTACATATGAAAAATCGATACATACTAATCAATCACTCATTTATTCCCCTCTTTTCCCACCTGTGGAAATGCATCCACACTCTCTTCAATCTCATTCTTCCCTCCAAGACGGCTGTGCACCACCATCTCAGGTCATCCCCCATTAAAAGCCATGATCTTTTCTACACCCAATAAATCATGTCTACCCATCCCAAAATCTTGCTGATGTATCCATCTTGTCCACCCCTTGCATCCTCCCTACCTACCTCTCATCATTACCCGCATCCCTTGTTTGTCCATCTCCGTCTACCTTCTCCCTCCTCCCTTTGGTATTGGCATTCCCCCATCCTGCTGTTTCCTTTGTTATGTTGTGTCCTGATCTGTTCTGTGTCCTCTTCAACGAGCCTACTACGAGTATTAATATGTTTATGTATATATATATATATACAGTGTGAGTCAGAAGTAGCGCCCAATTTCTGTCAGTTGATTGTTTGTTTGCCATTTGTATTACAGTTAAGTGCTACAAGAAGGTAGAAATAAATGAATACATGTTTATCTAACCATTTATTCAAGAAAAAATTATTACGGAACTGTACCAAGCTGTTTTACTTGCAATTTTCAAAGTGCCCTCCCTCGTGATTGATGCACAATTGCAGCCGAGCAGGCAGAGAGCGGCACACACGTCTGCAGAGTTGATTCATTTCTCAAACTTGCAGTGATTTGAGCCTTCAATTCCTGAATGGTACGAGGCTTTTCACAATAAATAAGGTCTTTCATGAGCCCCCAAAGAAAGAAATCTGGAGGTGTAAGGTCTGGGAGCGTGCCGGCCACTCGATTGGACCGCGGCTTTTTATTTGTTCAGTAAAGGATGATTTACTTTCGATCTTCGATTTACTTCGATTTACTTTACCGCGGCCGATCCACTTTCTGGGAAAGTTTTCATCAAGCCACTGATGAGCATAACGTCCATAATGAGGTGGAGCTCCATCATGCTGGAAATAACAGTCCTGATTTTGTACCCTGCGCCAAAAGAATGGTGCAGCATATCCAGGTAAATTTCTGCAGTGGCAGATCCTCCAAAGAAAGGGATCCCAATTATCCCAAATGGAGATATGGCTGCCCAAACTATCACTCCAGCTAAATTTACCTCCTTCTCAACTGTCACTCTTGGGTTATTCGCAGCACAGTAGACATAATTGTGTCTGTTAATTGTGCCATTAAGCTTAAAACATGCTTCATCTGACCACCATGATGTTGTCGAGCATTGTGTCCTCTTCGTGAAGTTTAGCTAAGAACCTCCGCAAAATTGAAGAGACGGTGTCATCTCCATCTATGAAGGGCATGCGTAAGCGTGGAATGTAAGGTTTCCATTTTTTCTGGTGAAGGATACGGATAACACTTGATTGGCTCACTTCCAACTTTGCAGATAAACAGCGAGTTGACTTTTGCGGACTTTGTTCCAGTCTTCTGTTGGCTTCTTCAGCCTTAGCTGCATCCGTTGCCGTTTTCGGATGACCGGACTTATTTGCAGTGGCTACCAACCCTGTTGCTTCAAATTTCTCGACAATCAATCATACTAGCGATACCCGTGCACATGCACGGGATAGCAGTACAACATAGCTGGTAGCAGACGACAGACGTAGAGATATATTGCTTTGCTGTGTTGACTGACCATCTGGATACAACTTTGAGGTTGTGGGTCCATTGAGGTTGAGTAATCTACTGATGTAGACTGCGACCGGGGTTGTGGATCTGCCGTTTGGAGAGGTTCTAGGCTGAAAGGATCGAACCTCGATGGACAACGTACAAGCTGATGATCTGGGCAGTTGGGAAATCAGTCAATTGCTTACAAGTTAAGGTTATAACTTCAAATAAAAGAGCTTTTTTTAAGTACTTACCAGTACATAATATATCGTGTTTGTGTGTTGTATATGTGTGTTTGGATGTGTATGTGCATGTATTTATGTGTGTGGATGTGTGGGTGTTTGTGTGTGTGTGTGTGTGTTTGTGTGTGGTGTGTGTGTGTGTGTGTGTGTGTGTGTGTGTGTGTGTGTGTGTGTGTGTGTGTGTGGTGTGTGGTGGTGGTGTTATGTCTGCGCTTCTTCTTGGGACTACGGTGCAGTAATTGGTCTTTATTTTGATTACTCGTCTGCCTTCTAGTTTTATTAAGACAGATTTGATTAAAAGCCTTTTTTCGATTGGTGTAGAATCTTATCAAATTTTCTGATGTGTTCGTATCTGCCAAAGTGAGACCATTTTTTGGTGATATGTATCCATTTTCATAACGACTCCAGTTCTGCCTTTATCAGCAGGTGAAAAAACACCAGGTCATCCTCTTCCTTTGAGCTGTTTAAGTGCATTGTGTTTCATTTTTATTAAATTGTTTTGTGGTTTTTCTCTCTTCAAAAAACTTCAAAACCGTTCAGAGACCGCGATTGGTTATATAATCTTGTTTTCAGTGAGAGGTTTTTAATTGCCGACTCCACGCTGGCAATATTCGTGCATCGATTAGAGCTTAAGTGGTATGCTGAAATACACCCTTTCTTCAAATCATCAATTCTGGATCTGAGAGAGTTGTTCCTGACTATTTACGACCGAATTTTTCTTTCACAGAGTGTATCATGTGATGTGTAAGAGTCTAGTAAGGCTGTGTTGTGAGGAGGCCGTGTAGGGTTGAATGTGTTCTCTATGCAGTCTGTCCAATTTCTTAGTTGTGTGTGAAAACACACCTTGTTTCACCGTCTCACAACCACGCCATTCCAGAAGTGGTCGAGAAGCGGCAAATCACTAATAGGCACTGAGCTTCGTTTGAGGCATTCTTGCATCTTCTTGATGTGCTGGAGTTTGCGATGCCCATCTTTAATTAACAAGCCTTCGAAACCGGTCATCATGTTGTCACATGATGTTTCAGCCTCAGGAGTCTTCAACAGTGGACGAATGCTCAAGGAATGTGGAGCAGTCCCTCTCGGAGGCAAGTGCTGGTGAACCGAAGATGCAGATGTTCCACAGCGTGTCTTTAAAGAATTTTCACGAAGGTCCAGCAGAGTTTCTTGTTTCCACTCCATATGTTAAAATGACAGATTAAATAAGGTTTTTGCAGTTGGGATGATCTATTGTAATATTAAAAAATGCACAGCCAACCAAAATGATGAAACTCGACCAAACTCACGCCTATTATAATACAAACAAACGTGAGCTGATCAAGTCTCAAGGTGACGTTTTCATTCATGACATAAACTTATTCAAAGCCCCGCAACAATCAAGTGTATGGCCTGTTTTATTCTGCCTTGTGTTAATCCTCTTCGCGTCCAACACCGGTTCATCACTTGTTGGCGAGTCATCAGCGACAGTGTAGAGATAAACCACTGAGTCTCCTAAGCATGTACCATATGCAATGTTACAGCAGTCAACATATATTAAGGGAATGTTCGCCTGTAAGGAAACAGTACAATCAATAGATTTACAGGACTGATTAAATAAAACACATCATTGTAATTGTGGACATTCTGCATTGAAAGAGCCACATCAAAAACACATTATCACAGGTGATCTCTGAATAGTGAAAGACAAAATTACATATATTACTACAAAATGACCAAATTCAGAGAAAAAGCAAAAAATGACAAAATGTCTGAGCCCCCGTTGTCTTAGTCATTTTGCTGTATGGTGTTAAAAGGGATTTCCACATTTATGTGAAGCTAAAATGGCTGGCAAGTCTACCAGTTGGCCCTCTTTGATCCGATTGTAAAATAAAGTGAGGTGCATGTGCATGCCATCATATGCTGTGCTTTACCAAATTTGAACAAAATGGGATCATGCATGTCTGAGAAATGGTTGGGGCACATTTAAGTAAACAAATAACTGCCAGTCGCTCTGTTGCATCTTATCTCGAAAAAAATGATGTGCATATGTAAGCCATCATTCATTATCTGTGTACACAAGTTTGAAGAACAACGGTAATGCATGTTCGAGAAATGGTTGAGGACGTGTTGAACATCGGGTTTTTTACAACTAAAATGGCCGCCAGTCCACCATCTGGATCTGATCTCAAAAAAAAAGACATACAATATGTAAGCCATCATTCCTTATCTGTCTGTAAAGTTTGAACAACAGCTGTAAATGCTTTTTTGAGAAATGGTTGAGGACGTCTTTGACGCTGGGATTTTTTTTTAACGACTAAAATGGCCATCAGTCGGCCACTTGGATCTCATATCAAAAAGAATGACGTGCATATGTAAGCCATCATTCGTTATCTGTCTGTGAAGTTTGACAACAATATCGGTAAATGCATGTCTGAGAAATGATTGAGGATGTGTTCAACATCGGGTTTCTTTTTACAACTAAAATGGCCACCAGTCGGCCATCTTTCATCAGATTGCAAACTAAAGTTAGGAGCAAGTGCATGCCATTGTCTACTGTGCTTTGCCAAGTTTGAACAAAATCAGACCATGCATTTCAGAGAAATGGTTGGGGACACATTTAAGTAACAAAATGGCCACCAGTCGGCCATCTTGGATCTGATCTTGGAAAAAAAAGGACGTCCATATGTAAGCTATCATTCTTTATCTGTGTACCAAGGTTGAACAATATCGGTGAATGCCATATCCGAGAAATGTTTGAGGACGTGTTCAACAAGGGTTTTTTTTGCAACTGAAATGGCCACCAGTCGCCATTTTGGATCTGATGTCGAAAAAAATGACGTGCATAAGTATATAATCATTGTGCTTTTTTTGACAAGTACAAATAAAATCGACCCATACATGTCCACATAGTATAGTATGTTGCGGATGCATGCACAGACATAAAAATAGAGACCAAGCCATTAGCCTTCATTTTGGACTAAGTCCAATGGGGCTAATAACAATTTGAATGTTTGAATTACAGTTTGATTTTGTGGTAAGTGGGGAGTATGAGCTGGGTGGTGGATATGCTATATTAAGGTAAGATGTGCATGATTCAATGTATTATCATATAATGCTATGTGTGATGAGAGTTAGAAATATGTGATAACTAACGTGGATCGGCTCGCTACGCTCGCCCTCCACACATCGTTGCAGAGAGTGATGTGGCCTAATACAAAATTTTCTTTTGTACAAATGTATTTATTATATTGGTGATATATAAATTTGAAATTTATTTGTGATATAAGAAGGTCCAAGTGGTCTTTAGGTCAAGGGTCTAAACTATTTAATCTGTCTGAAGGGTGCAAAGCATCTAAAGGGTCTTCAGGGTCTTCAGGGTGTTTTGGGACTTTCAGGTCTTCGGTCTTGTTGGTTTCCTCGGGTCTTTTGGGTCCTCAGGGACTTTTGGGTCTTCAGTAGTCTTAAGGGTCTTGGTGAATTAACGTTCAAACAGGACGTGATTAATAGGCATATGTTCTTCGCGGCTTCCCGGCTGACTCACAGCTTCAACGCCTCACCAACGCACTGCCTCACGGTGCTTTTCATTTTCTATATATATATAGATACATTTTATCCTCGAGTGAGTAATGTTTGAACAGTGATGGTTGCATTGATGGGTTGACTGACTGCCTGAATGCAACTGAGGTTGTGGATCTATCTACAGATGTGGGTAACTTACCGATGTAGGAAATCGACTGATGTGCATCTCTAGAAGAAATTTCAATTCCTCTGTACATTGGAGTCATTTATTAAAAACAAACATAAACAAATACAAACAAACACAAACATATCGATATGGAGAATTCAGAGGCGCCTCTGAATTCTTTGATTCTGCAGTACATAGAAACTTTGAATTCTTATATAGTTTTCAGTGAGACTTAGATCTGTTCTTTTCCAGGCATGCTGATGTTATCACTGACATGTTGGGGTTCAGGGAAGAGATCACTTGCAGCTTTGATACAGCAGCCATCTGGAGGTCAGCTTAATTCTAAAGTGATAAGGAATATTTATGACCTAAAGGATGATAGGAGTTTTCAAGAGGGGTAAGATCATCCAACAATTTTGATCATCCTTGAGACAATGACGCCAAGACTGCAGCCCTTTGGATGCTGGTGGATCACCATGGCTCCTTGGTCTGGAGGTCAGAAGGTCAGCCCGCATTGAAAAGATTTAGGGAAGAAAACATCTGGATATCACCTTAAGCAAACATTCCATTGAAACTAAAACAGTGTCTCCAACCAGACTTTTATACAATATAATTGTTTACATATGAGAATCCCTTACAAGCAGAATAAAATCATGTGTAGGTAATTCTATTATACTGAATAATAATTAAAGATTAATTGCAAGGCAATCTGTTTTGAGGAGAAAGGGGCACTTTACCAAGCAGATTGAATCCTCTTCCAGTACAAAGATATATATGGTTTTATAAATGTGAATATATGTTATTAAAATAGATACATGTTCAAGCACATATAATTGTAATAACCCGGTCGTATTTGAGTACATTTTCCATTTAAGGATTACAACAATAGATTGACTTTTCAATCAAGTTTAATTATCAATGAAGTTTAATTGGCAACATTGTATTATTATTATTTTATCACCCTCAAGCTATTATACTAATTTTGGAGAAATTTGCATCGACACATCCATGACCAAAGTTGTGGATCCACTGTTTGGAGAGATTCTGGGCTGAAAGGATGGAAACCGAGGAAGAACAGTGCCCAGCTCATAATCTGGCGGTTGGGAAACCAGTCAATTGCTTTTGGGTTAAGGTTCTTTTTTAGGAAAGGGAACTATGTTTTGAGGTTTACAATAATACATTTCAACATAGGATGTTTGAAATGAGCATCATTTACAGCAATCCTTGAAATTATATATTTTTGGAACAGCCTATACTGTACAATTAACTAAAAGTGTGTATGTGTGGGTGTTAAATTTGAAAAGGATATACAAGTAGGACAGTGTGCAAAAAGTTTTATAATTGCCTTCTATTGTTACAGATGTATTGCTGGTCAAATGATAGCATCTATTTTTATTAAGCAGCCAAATGTTTTGTGTTATTCCTGTGCATTAGCACAGGTGGTTTGTGTGTGGCTTGGGTTTTGAGTGAGAGCACAAAACCTGCTAAAGATGAAATTTCCAGCCCAGGTTCTGTCATTCTGGAATGTGTAAGAATGTCCAACATTTGGGTATCTTGTTCCTTGTCCTACCTGGGCCTGATGACATTTCTCAGCTTGTATTTGGCTCTGAAGGCACGTAAGCTTCTCCCATCTTCCAGTGAACCAAAGTTCATAACTTTCAGTATCTTGTTTTGTTTCTTGGTATACTTGGATTTCATACCTGCCTATAACAGCACTCAGGGAAAACTAGCTGTTGCTGCAAAAATAGTTGCAGTTATTGCAACGCATATGGTATTTTGGGATGCATATATATTCCAAAGTGTTACATTCTATGTGTAAAATCCTGAAAATCTGTGCGTGTACATATAGTATATACATATATATGAGTGATTGTTTCTGTGTGAAGCCTTTTCTTTGATTTTTATCCAATTCCATACCCCTTCGCCAATTACCCTGAAATATGCTCCACCACATTATTGTAACAAGTGTTCGGTCAACATCACTAATAAAAAAATTGCAATTCTTTATTAAATTGATGTAAAACAAGCGCTCTGGTCAATTGGTGAGGAGGGGGCACAGCTTGGCTCATGTCAGCACTTTTGTGTTGTGTTCAAAGGTGAATTAATTTGTCGGGAATCAAACGAATTGCATTTAACTCTTCATAATCCGTATGCAGGATGGAAATTAATATACAAAGGTTTCACAGTCTCCAAACTAAGTGTAAATACTGCTTTATTGCTGATCTTGCACCCTCTGCTCTTTCCATGCTTTGTCCACCCACCTCCCCGGGTTTCTGCAGGGCTCACACAGTTCACCATCAACCCCCTCTGGGTAAACTCCTAAATCAAGGACCACTGCTCACCTACACTCATTTGTTCTCTTTTTTCCCCTAAGGAACCAACATCCACAATCTCTTCAATATCATTCTTTCCCCAGGTTTTCAAGACAGCTCTTCACCTCCGACTCAGATCGTCCCCAATCCCAAACCATGATATTTTCTACCCCAATCCCACCCCAATTCCTCCTCCTTCCAAATTTCCAGTTTTCCCTTGGAGTTTCCTTCTGTATCCATCTTGTCCACCCTATGCATCCTCTCTGCCCTCATTCATCCCGACACCCATTATTTGTCCAAGTCTCCCTCTATCTTGAACTTCTCCTCTGCTGTTGGTGTTCCCCCCACCCCCTCTCTACTGTTCATTTTACTCCTGTTTTGTCCTGATCCATTCAGTGTACAAGCTCTTCCACGAGCCTCGACTATGTATAACAAAAACAGTTGTCACATGATCCTATACGATCTCAAAACAGGAAATGAGGCCATTTCTCCCATCATTGCCATGTTGCACTCCCAAGTTGATTTTTGCTACAGATCTAAACATCAATCTTCTTGATGTTTTGTGCATGTCTAAATAACCCAATTTGATCTTGTGACCCAAATTGGACCTTTGTATACATCAGCATCCTTTGTGTGTACCATAAATACAATTTTCACATACCTCAAGGTGACAGTTTACAATGCTGAACAGCAACACCCTTTGAAATACGAGCTCAGATGGCCACATCGGGTCGAGTGAAAACGTGTTTTGCTTAATCTCTTGTTTGGTTTAATTTTGAACCTAATTCGAGCACAGAAGGGAACAAGTAGCAAAGTTTTGGAGACAAGCAAATAATTTATTCAAAACATAAAAAAAAACAGACCAAAACGAATAATTTATTAAAGGCACATATTTATAACCAGGTTCAGTTGCTAATGGTTAATGCATCCATGATTAACTGGTTGCTCAGCAGTTTGGTTTGACCCTGGCTGGGTCATAGCAAAAACCTTTAACATGTAAATATTGCTTCCTTCCTTAACATTCAGATTGAAAAGATACAGCCCAGACAATACCATAGGTTTACATCGCAGAGGAGGAGGAAAATGTTTCCTTAATTGTGCTGCTCAGCAACTTTTACTTAATATTTTTTTCTCTCCGAGGAGCATTCCCGTGTTTCACGGTGGGACAGACACACAGGCAGACAGACACAAATGGCATTAGCCGATGAATGTGGAGATTCTTGCATTCTGATTCATCAAATTTTAAAGTAACTGAGGGATTAATGTTCCCACTAAGAAATGGATTAGACTGGTTTGGGTGTTTCCTTCCTTCTGATTAATCCCGGACAGTTGACTAACAAATCTGTATTTCTTCGAGGTAGTAAGAAAAAGAAATCTATTGTTTTTTTTCCAAAAGACATTTCTTCTTTGGAGTACACAACAAAAAACATTTGAGTTATGGGCTTCCTTTACCTATGAAAGTAATTAAATTCCTTAATGCAGGTGTTTGTTTCCCAGACATCTGATTGTAGTTCCAAATGTTGTTGGCCATTATGTCGATGTTCTATTTCATCTTAACAGTAGCAAAGATATTTTCATTGTCATAATTAACCAATTATAAATAAGTCATCTTCAGGATATTGAGAGAGCAAGATATCAACTTATCAAATGACAATACCAGGTCTCATGCTGACCACGAGATTTGTATTATAAAACAAAAACCATATAGGGCATGTTGAAAAGTAATGCTTCATACTATTTTTCTCCAAAACAGGCAAAGATATTCAAATGAACAAAGACAGATACTAACATCAATGTATATTCTCCCATGGTGCATATTTATTTCTCAACATAATCACCACTGTGGTCCACAAAATTCTGCCAACGTTCAAGTAGTTTTGTGAAGCCTCACAATAGAAGTGTGCATCCTGCTGAGCTAACCAGCACTTCACAGTGGCCTTCACATCGTCGGAAGAAAAATGTTCTCCAGAAGGTATTCCTTAAGTTTGGGAAGAGATGAAAATCTGACAAAGCCAAGTTGGGGCTGATGATCCTTTGTGTGGTACTCCATTTTTACTCTCAGGATCATAATGAAATGGAAGACCAAGGAGGAACCCCAAGAAGTAAAGAGCAAAGATGGAGTCATCAGGAGGAAGCAGGATAGGATTCGGGTTTCAGCCGCTGCTCCACTACCCTCAAACCCATCCAGGCACAGCCAAGTGAGCTTACAGAAAAATTACTGCAATAATTCAAAACATCTCCTAAGAGAGATTCATAACGAAAGAGAGGAATAGAGAGAAAAAGAGATGAAAAAGAAGAAAAAGCAAGAATTAGAGTGAAATAGATGTTTACAAATGTTACTCTCAGACCGCCTCTTACTCTCAGGATCATAATGGTGCACCCAACTCTCATCTGCAGTCCTCTCCAGTCATCTATCCCAACTCTCATCTCCAGTCATCTCTCCAAACTCTCTCCAGCCATCATAATATGCATGGTTTTGTGTATCATCTCCAGTCAATCATCCCAACTCTCATCTTCAGCACTTCATGCTTCACAGCACTGGCAACATCAGCTGCCCTCTGCCATCTTAACTATACATAGCATTGACCCATCGAATGTCAGAATTACAAAACTTCACAGCCGGTGGTGGAAAGAATTAAAGTGTGAACTGCACTTTGTTTCATTTGAATATCTTAACCTGTTTTGGAGACAAAGAATAGGAGGCATTACTTTTCACACACCCTTGTACATATGAAAAATCGATACATACTAATCAATCACTCATTTATTCCCCTCTTTTCCCACCTGTGGAAATGCATCCACACTCTCTTCAATCTCATTCTTCCTCCAAGACGGCTGTGCACCACCATCTCAGGTCATCCCCCATTAAAAGCCATGATCTTTTCTACACCCAATAAATCATGTCTACCCATCCAACAAATCTTGCTATGTATCCATCTTGTCCACCCCTTGCATCCTCCTACCTACCTCATCATTACCCGCATCCCTTGTTTGTCCATCTCCGTCTACCTTCTCCCTCCTCCCTTTGGTATTGGCATTCCCCATCCTGCTGTTTCCTTTGTTATGTTGTGTCCTGATCTGTTCTGTGTCCTCTTCAACGAGCCTACTACGAGTATTAATATGTTATATATATATATATATATATATATATATATATATATATATATCATCAGGGTGAGTCAGAAGTAGGCCCATTTCTGTCAGTTGATTGTTTGTTTGCCATTTGTATTACAGTAGTGTAAAGAAGGTAGAAATAAATGAATACATGTTTATCTAACCATTTATTCAAGAAAAAATTATTACGGAACTGTACCAAGCTGTTTTACTTGCAATTTTCAAAGTGCCCCCTCTTCGTGATTGATGCAACATTGCAGCCGAGCAGGCAGAGAGCGGCACCAGTCTGCAGTTGATATCATTTTCAAATTTGCAGTGATTTGAGCTTTCAATTCCTGAATGGTACGAGGCTTTTCACAATAAATAAGGTCTTTCATGAGCCCCCAAAGAAAGAAATCTGGAGGTGTAAGGTCTGGGGAGCGTGCCGGCCACTCGATTGGACGCGGCTTTTTATTTGTTCAGTAAAGGATGATTTACTTTCGATCTTCGATTTACTTCGATTTACTTTACCGCGGCCGATCCACTTTCTGGGAAAGTTTTCATCAAGCCACTGATGAGCATAACGTCCATAATGAGGTGGAGCTCCATCATGCTGGAAATAACAGTCCTGATTTGTACCTGCGCCAAAAGAATGTTTGCAGCATATCCAGGTAAATTTCTGCAGTGGCAGATCCCTCAAAAAAAAGGGTCCAATTATCCCAAATGGAGATATGGCTGCCCAAACTATCACTCCAGCTAAATTTACCTCCTTCTCAACTGTCACTCTTGGGTTATTCGCAGCACAGTAGACATAATTGTGTCTGTTAATTGTGCCATTAAGCTTAAAACATGCTTCATCTGACCACCAGATGTTGTCGAGCATTGTGTCCTCTTCGTGAAGTTTAGCTAAGAACTCCGCAAAATTGAAGACGACGGTCGTCATCTCCATTATGAAGGGCATGCAGTAAGCGTGAATGTAAGGTTTCCTTTTTTTCTGGTGAAGGATACGGATAACACTTGATTGGCTCACTTCCAACTTTGCAGATAAACAGCGAGTTGACTTTGCGGACTTTGTTCCAGTCTTCTGTTGGCTTCTTCAGCCTTAGCTGCATCCGTTGCCGTTTTCGGATGACCGGACTTATTTGCAGTGGCTACCACACCTGTTGCTTCAAATTTCTCGACAATCAATCATACTAGCGATACCCGTGCACATGCACGGGATAGCAGTACAACATAGCTGGTAGCAGACGACAGACCGTACACGGGGAATGACAAAAATACGCATTGTGCAAAATGCAAGTGGTCTATGGAATGCCAAGACTTCCCCAACATTGTCGGCATGTCCGTGTG
>CM068953.1:142100873-142110873 GCA_035128595.1 Eptatretus atami
CCCAGACGAGACCTCACGGGGAATGACAAAAATACGCATTGTGCAAAATGCAAGTGGTATATGGAATGCCAAGACTTCCCCAACATGTGTCGGCATGTCCGCTAAGTGCACACGCAGTTTCATAGGGATCGTGTGATGGCGAGCCGAGTTTTTAGTGTGCAAGCTTGTATTATAATAGAGATGTTTCTTCCCTGAGGTGGGTTAATATTGAATTCCTGTGCCAACGGCGTGCCACCATCGTTGGTTGTTCATTATATTTGTAGTAATGTTTCACGGCCGCAATGCGTTGATTCATTGAAAGGTAATTCATGGTTCAATTTGGTGCAAATCCAGTAACTTTCCAAACTCGCAGCAATAACCTGCAAAACAAAATCAAAAATAAATAAATTACGAAAATTAATAATCTGCAAGACAATTATGAACAACATGACTTCCCAGAAGAATCTGACAGCCGAAAAAACAGAAATCGGGCACTACTTCTGACTCACCCTGTGTATTATATATAATATATATATATATTATATATAATATATATATATATTATATATATATATATTATGTATATATACACACCACAAGACCACCAAATGTTCATGACTTGATATGAGGTTAGAAGATTTGGAATAGCATGCTACCCTAAAAAAACGCTTTGCATAATAAAAAATTACCCTTACAGAAGTGGTTAGACTCAGTAGTGCAACAGGCAATGCCCCTCAGGATATTCTTTTCAATAAACAAGGTTGTGTCCACATGGTAATATTACCTTGGTTCGATAATAATATGCATGGTTTGGTGTATAAGTAGTTGATTGAAATGCTCAACCTGCAAGGTTTAAATTGATATTGTAAGGAAGAAAGTATCGACATGGTGAGGATCAAATAAATGAGAAACCACTTGACTTCCGGTACTTTCGGTTCAGGGTTCTTGTGCAAATTTCAGAGCTCCATGTGGCAAACACGATGCTTATTCTTTTGTTTTTCAAATTTATTATCGTGATTTTGTGTCAGGAGTTGTGTTTTTGATATCACTTAAGGTTTCAGTTGTGTTTATACCACATTAGCGGTAATTATATTCGTTATATAATAATAATCACAGGATCTGGCCCATGATGCCAGCCCGGGGTTAACCACCAGGAGCACTTTGGCAAATTGCGCAGCACATTCAGGGTGCCAGGTTACGAGGCCACGGGCCCAAGCACAACTTACCAGGGAAGGTCTTTACTATCCTCCAATCCTTGGAGCCTAGTTCTGATCAACCCTTTTAGGAGGAAGGCTCGGGCCCATTGGCGAAGGACACCGCGCCAGCGCACCTCCACACGCTGTGAGACCGTCGAGGGCAGCTCTTGCTCTTGCAGTTCCAACCAGTCCAGGTTGATGTCAAATATTGGCTGTCATACTCTGCATGGGACCCCTGGGATTCTGGCCATTGGCTCCCAACCAGCAAGAAAACCTCTTCAAGGAAAATCCTGTGATGCGCTGATCGGAGGTGCTTGCCGCAGTGAAGCGGCACCCAAAAGGGTGCCCGCCTCAGTGTAGGATCTCTCCACCGATGGAGATCAGACAAGGATCAGGTCATCTCCTGCAGATTTGGAATGGCTGTGGGATCTTAAACCATGGTCATCCAGGTCCCGATGATCGTCTCGCAGATGTTATAACGGACTGCACCCAAGAGAGGTTGAAGATTGGCCATGAAAGCGGGAGGCCCATTTTGACCCCCCACTGACTGACCACCTCTTCACCATCAGGCACTTTACCATCTGTGGCCCAAGGCCAAGAACCCCAACCCGAGTTATTCAATCCAGAAGACCCAGTCCCTTTGCCACCCCAACCAAATGGTCTTACAAAGGTCGAGAGGAAGGAGGTCAGTCGCAGTGGTCAGGTCCGCCGAAAGGACGACTCGGAGACCGGTGAGGCATGTGGAAACATCGACTGTATGGCGCCTTCATGATCGCCTTTGACACCCGCAACATCACTCAATTGGACCAACCTAGCGCAAGTATGCAGGAGGGCTACAAGGGCTCCCAGCGATCATGTCATGACTCGGGCTTTCAAGCCCCATTTGGAATCGTGATCACCTCAGCTCCTGGCGGCACATCGAAGTCTCACTCCGAAATCAAAAGGATATCTCTCTCTCTCTCTCTCTCTCTCTCTCTCTCTCTCTCTCTCTCTCTCTCTCTCTGCATGGCAACATCTTTGAGGTTACAATCTCCAACCTCGGGGTACAAAAACAACATTGTATGGGGGGAACTTAGGCTATGTGGCCTAGGCCTCAATCAGGGGTGTGTGGGTGGGGAGGGGCATAAATTATCGATGTAAACATGTACCATGTAATGCCACCTTGTGGTGGTGTCAAAGGATATTGCAATTTCCAAATTTCCTTTGGTGTCAAAGCATTACTTCTTCACATTTCTCTTCACATGGAATTACAAATATATATATATATATATATATATATATATATATATATATAATATATTTATATTACACACACACATATAAGCCCAAAAAAAGTTCAGTCTGTCCACGGAGCAGTGAAGCCATGTGACGATGTCTATTAATTACGTACTGTTTGAACGTCAGTTGCACCTTGACTTCACACATGTACGTCGATTAATTATGTAATATATGAATGTACTTTCCAACCTTTTAGAGAGCTGAGACCCCTTCGAACATTCAACACCTTTAAGACCCTTTCGGCCCCCAAAGACCTTGAGGACCCTGTCAATTAAAAGCTAGATGTTGTGAGATTTGTTCATAAGCATTAGTAAATGTGTGAATGATTAATATTGATGGTTATATCTTAGTTGTTTTTTTATATACCAATGAACCAATGTTATAGCAAATATCTATTTTGGAGGCAACCCCTTCCCTGTAAACCTCTGTAGACCCCCAATTTTTTTTTTCATAGCGTGAACAAACTTTCATCCATCATGGGTAATGAAGGTTGTGGTCAATAAGTTTTGTTTAGCATGGATCAGAAATTGTAATATCAACTGCTTGATGTAATGAGCTAATTTTGACTGTGGATGGCAGTATTGTATTGTAAACTGCCTGGTGAGATTTGTGAAGATGCTGGGATGTTCTCAGACAAACTTCCAGTGAGGTCGAGAATCACATTTGCTGGAATGCACGGAATTGTTCTGTGATACTATATTAAACCCTTGAGATGGAGGTGTAAAGAGACTGGTTATATGTGACGAGCTGAGTTTTCCATCGTCCTGTGCTCGATTAAACTCTGAGTGAACGAGGTGTTAATGTCCGAAGCGGTTGTTAACGTGTGGAGACGATTGTAATCAGGTGTTTAAAACTCATTAAGATTGATATCCGGAATGAATTCCTTTGAGCTCTTGAAATCATCCTGGATGGGCCAGCGTGTGAGAGAGGACACTGCAACGGGAATTGAAGGTTTGACAGCCCCGGAGGATGAGGTGAACACATGTGACTCGTGCCAGCAGGACAGACACTGAGGGCGGAAAAACCAACGTGGGAATTGGAGTTGGTCATTGTATTCGTATGTAATGGTGAACTTCCTCATTTGACTTTGTATCTGCTTATTTGAAATACAAGTTTCAAACACGTTATGCTGTTGATGTGGTCATTGTAACATCACTCAGAAGTCACAGACACCAACTGACAAAGATCCATTTGAGTGGGAGCTGACCTATATGTTCGTTCATGACCCTGGATTGCAGTCATTAGAGAATGTGCTGTGTTCGGCACCACGAACAACATAGTACACAAAGGAAAGGAAGCCCCCAAGGTGTGCGTATTACTCCCACTTCTGACATACTGGGTGATGAAGGCTGTGGTCAAGTTTCATCGAAATCATGTGTGTAGTTTCAGAGAAGAAGTTGCAAGTGTTGGTGGACGGATGAATGACGAGCCATCCCGTAAACTTCCTGGAACAATGTTCCAAGTGAGCTAAAAATAGGGGCAATACCCTGGGCACTCACATGGTAGCGGCTGGATAAGAAAAACAAGGAACCACTGGTAAGCGTAGATGACCCACAAAACATGTAACGGAGAAGAAAGTTAATACCTATGGATTTTTTTTTCATGCCGTGAACAAACTTTGATACATCACGGATGATAAAGGTATGGTCATGTTTCACCAAACATGCGTGTTTAATTTCGAGAAGAGAGGAAATACATATTTTGGGAGGCATCCTCTCCATAGAACCCCTTAGATCCTGCTTTTTCTCATGCTGTGACCAAACTTTGGTACATCATGGGTGATGAAGGTTGTGGTGAAGTTTCATCGAAATTGTGTGTGTGTTTCTGAGAAGAAAGCAAATCCCTATTTTAGGGGGCAACCACCCACCCCCTCCCCGTAAACTCCCACGGACTCCGATTTATTTTTAATTGTGTAGTTTCAGAGAAGAAACCAATACATTTTTATGGGGAAACACACTGCACACCCTTGCTTAGACCCAGATTTTCTTTAATGGCGTGAAAAAACTTTATTACATCACGGGTGATGAAGATTGTGTTCAAGTCTCATAAAACTTGTGTGTGTGGTTTCAGAGAAGAAGGCAAATACCTATTTTGAGGGTACCCCACCCCCTCCATAGACACCCTTAGAAGCCAATTTTTTTTAGATCCTCGTGGAGGGTCTCCAAGTCTTACTCACGTTGTTGTTCTTGTGGACTTTTTTGTTTCACAGCCTACAGTTTTCATCAAAACTTCCTGAAACTTGGCATATATATGTAAAAATATCCTACGCAGACAGTAACGATCTCCGATTTTGAAAATTCCTTCTAGAAAAAAAGTTATGACGTCAAATATTCTCCGCTAATGGAAATCGCCTAAAAAATTATCTCGAAACTAGGCAAGCTTTTTGAATTCTGTTTGCGGGAATCGAACAGGGCGTTAGCAGAGATGAATTACCGCATATATGATACATCACTATGACGTCATATCAATTTTTTATGACGTCATTCCTATTTTTTGACATTTTTTGTTTCACAACCCAGAGTTTTCATCGGATCTTCGTGAAACTTGCCATGTATATGCAGAAAGCCCACGCGCAGGCAGTAACCATCTCCGATTTTGGAAATTCTTCCCAGAAAAAAGTTGACGTCATGATATTGCCGCTATGGAAATCGCCTATACCATTATCTCTGAAACTAGCAAGCTGTTTGAATTTTGTTTGCGGAATCAAGCCGGGCATTAGCACAGATAATTATTTCGCAAACCTGATAGGGCAGAGGAGCTCCTTGTGAGCCAACGGCCATCCATATCTAGTGCCCAACTGTGTCTGCGGACGTCCTCCTGCAGTTTGGGTTACTTTTTATTAGGAGGTTGGTGGCAGGATTTGCACTCCTCGGCCCAGTAAAACCCTTCATTCCGCAAAGCACAAAAAGGCAAAAAAGATCTGAAAAGCCACTCTGTGGAGTACCTCCTGTGCAGCTTCCCTTCGCAGGGCAGCTCACTGTATGACGGGATTGGGGCAAAGCCTTAGGGACCCCCCAATCTTTGATGAAAGGAGGGAAACCACAGGGTAACATCCCTGGGTCAGATTGCGGGAGAGTGTGTCGGAGTGGTGCTGAGGTGTCGTCCACCAGACGGCGGTCTCCTTGGGTTAACCTGAGGCGGTCCTTTTGGGTGGGTGCCTGGAATGTCCTATCCCTAAGAGAGGATGATCACCTGTCTCTGTTATCATCTGAGCTCAAGCGTTTGGACATCGGTATTGCAGCACTCTCTGAGGTTCGGAGACCGGATTGCGGCGAGATAATGGTGGGTGGTTACACCCTACTATTGGTCTGGTCGCTCTGATGGTTACCATACTCAAGAGAGTTGCTGTAGCTGTGTCTAATAAGCTGACCCAATGATAATTGAGGTAACACCGGTCAACGAGCGTATTATGAGACTAAGGATTCGTCACTCCTTAGGTGTCATTTCCCTGGTGTCTGTATATGCTCCGACTGAGGCGAGTGACCTCACCTGAAGGACACATTCTAGGCCACACTCGAGTCTTTGGTTGATCAGTGCCCCAGACGAGATACACTTTCGTCTTGGGGGATTTCAATGCATCGACTAGAACTGATAGGGATGGTTATGAGACATGTGTTGGTCCCCATGGGTCAGGAACTATGAACCAGAATAGCACTAAGTTCCTTGACTTTGCAAGAAGTCATGGACTTAGGGTGGCTGGTTCATGGTTTCAGCGCCCACAAGCTCATCGCTGGATTTGGTATTCCAACGCTGGCGGCAAAGGAGATTGACATGTCCTCATTGACGGTCGCTGGAGGATGATCAGAACTGCAGGGTCTACCGGAGTGCTCAGTTCCTAATACTGACCACCGGCTTGTTTAGCAACTCTAAAGCTGCACTTTAAATCCTGGAGAATGGTACCATCCCAGCCTAGGCTGGATGTTGGCAAGCTCAAGGATGAGAGAGTAGCTGAGGAGTTTGCGAACAGGCTGAGTGGACATTTGGGGGGTCTGGGTGTTTTGGGGGGTCCTGAAGAGTTGTGGAGTGCCTTCAAGACCACCGTCCTTGACATTGCCAGTGGATGTCTGGGAACTCACCGCAGGGCAAAGAAGAATTTTGTCTCAAGGGACACTGGATACCATTCCAGAGTCGCAGGGCCAGGCTGAATGGCAGAGCTGAGCTGTTCAGGGAGCTGAGGCGTAAAACTGTACGTGCACTAAGGTGGACAAGGAGGCCTAGTGCGAGGAATCTGTGAGGGGGTAGAGCATCACCTGTGGACAGGTGCTTCTCGTCCCACTTACAGGGGAATTTGCGCATTGCGTTCATCCAAGTCCATCCCTCAGAGCACTGCAGTTAGAGCAGAGAGTGTAGGCTCTTGACAGAGGAGTCTGAAGTGAAGGCCCGCTGGGCCGGTTACTTTGAGCGGTTGTACCAGGCTGATCCCCCAGCTGTCGAGTTGGACGTCAAGGGTGTTCAATCCCTGTTGCTGACCTCCAATCAACTGTGGTCCACTTCGCTTGTGGAAACACGGGCTGCGGTGAACCGGTTGAAAACAGGGTAAAGCTCCAGGGATCTGTGGCATCCATGCTGAACTTCTCAAGGCTGGTGGAAATGCTGCACTCGTGTCGTTGCATGCAGTTTTGTGTCTGCCTGGAACACAGGTTTCATCTCCAACTGATTGGAAGAGGGGCCTTGTTGTCCCTTTCTGGAAAGGGAAGGGTGATCGCCAAGACTGCAACAACTACCGAGGGGTGATGCTGCTCTCAGTGCCGGGCAAGGTCTTTGCTCGGATAATTCTTGATAGGGTTCGCCACCATCTGCTTGAGCACCAACGTCCAGAGCAGTCAGGCTTTACACCAAAGAGGTCAACGATTGACCGTATCCTTGCTCTTCGTGTCCTCCCGAACGCAGACGAGAGTTTCGGCAGGGGCTGCTTGCAGCCTATGTTGATCTCTGTAAAGCGTTCGATTCAGTGAATCGGGATGCCCTCTGGAGGATTCTTGGTCTTCGTGGGGTGCACCAAAACTGATCGATCTGATGTCTGAACTCTACTCTGGTACTGAGAGTGCTGTGAAGTGTGGTGATACCATCTCTGACTTATTTCCAGTTGTTACTGGAGTTCGTCAGGGGTGTGTACTGGCCCACACTTTTCAGCACTTGTATGGACTGGATTCTAGGGAGGATGTGGAGAGATCAAGCTGCGGTGCATCGTTTGGGAATGTCAAGATCTGGACCTTGATTTTGCAGATGATGCAGTCATCTTTGCGGAGACTTTAGATATCCTTTTGGGGGCCCTCGAGGTGCTGAATGAGGAGTCGGAGCCGCTGGGATTACAGGTTTCTTGGGTCAAACTAAGATCCAGGCTTTCATGACATCTTGGATGCTGCTGTCCTGTCTGTGTCTGTTTGTGGTGAGGATGTTGAGGTCGTGGAGAGATTCACTTACCTTGGCAGTGATATTCATGTCTCGCTCGGTGCTGTTCGAGTCAGAGGTCAATAGACGTCTGGGTCGGGCCTGGGGAGTCATGGATTCACTGGATCATGGGTGTGGCGCTGCCGGTACTGTGCGGAGGACGAAAGTCCGAGTCTTCAGGTCCTTGGTGCTTCCAGTCTTGCTCTATGGATGCGAGACTTGGACTCTGACCAAGTATCTGAGACGGAGTTAATTCCTTTGGTACCAGGTCTCTGGAGAATCCTTGGCTATCGCTGGTCAGATTTTGCTCCAACGAGCAGTTGCGAGAGATACTTTGATGAGATTTGTTACCTGCATGGTCTGTGAGCGTCAGTTGCGGCTGTATGGACATGTGGCTCGTTTTCCTGACGCTGGTCCTGCTCACCAGATTCTCTCAGCGAGGGAGTCTCGTGAGTGGAGGAGGCCAATGGGCCGACCACGTGCCTCGTGGTTGCAGCAGGTTGACCGGCACTCAGGAGATGGGGATGGGCCTGGCATCTGCCTGGGGGAAGGCCAGACGGAGGCCCTGGAGTACCGGCAGAAAGTGGAGCAGCGACGCGCTGTTCTGGCACATGCTCCCATACCTGACCTAAACTGATACATCACAATGATGTCATATTCGTTTTTTATGACGTCATCATTAAGAGGACAAGGATATTAGCTCATTTGACTTGTTTTTTTAATGGTGTGACCAAACTTTGGCACATCATTGATGACGAAGGTTGTGGTCGAGCATCATCGCAATTGTATGTGTAGTTTCAGAGAAGAAAGCTAACACATATTTTGGGGGCGACCCCGAAGACCACCTTGGGCACGATATTATTATTATTAATATATTATTATCATTATTATTATTTTTAATGCCATGAACAAACTTTGGTGCGTTGAATGTGTTTTCAAGTGATGAACATTGTGTAAAATGTCATCGAAATCGTATGTGTAGTTTTAAGAAGTTGAAATATTTATGGACGGCCAGACAGACGGATGGACGGACAACGCGCCATCCCATAAGCTCCCCGGAACTACGTTTCAGGTGGGCTAAAATAGGGGCAATACCCCTGGGTGCGCACCTGGTAGAATAATGACACTAAATAGCAAGTCAACGTGGCACAGAATCAGCAAAATGTACCAATGAACCATTGTTATAGCAAATATCTATTTGGGGGGGGGGGGGTGGGGGGGAGGCAACCCCCTTCGTGTAAACTTCCTTCGACCCCAATTATTATTTTTTATAGCGTGAACAAACTTTCCTACATCTGGGTGATGAAGGTTGTGGTCGTGTCATGAAATTGTGTGTTCGAAGAAGGCAAATACATATTTTTTGAAAGCCTCCCCCCCCAAACCCCAATATTTTTTTAATGTCGTGAAAAACTTGGTACATCATGGGTGATGAAATTTGTGGTCAAGTTTCATGGAAATTGTGTGTGGTTTCCAAGAAAAAAGCAAATACCTCTTTTTTTTTGGGGGGGGGGGGGGTGGGCAACCCCCCATAAACTCCCTCGGTAGACTCCCTCAGACCACGATGTTTTTTTAATGCCATGAATAGACTTTGGTAAATCGTGGTAGATGAAGGTTGTGATCAAGTTTCATTGGAATTGGTTGTGTAGTTTCTGGGAGAAAGCAAAAATACCCTTTTGGGGGTCAAACAACCCCCCCCCCACCTTATCGAGCCAGGTTGAAGTTTCACAGCCCCCAGGACATTCGATTTGTACACAACAGCACATACCACTTGTAAAGTGTTTCATGCGACTCAGCCATGGTTCAAACCACCGACCTCGCAGGATTCCGAGCAGATTCTCTCTGCTCGTTATGTCACCGCGGTTGGTTCAAGATTGCTCGGCTTCAGTAAACTAAGATGAGCGCACTTGGCGAGTTCGTGGAGAAAAATTCAAACTCGAACTCGCAATCTCTCGGGCCCGTACATATGGGGCGTGGCGCCAGCTAACTCCGCGCTCATTGGCCAATTCCGTCGCTCCTTGCCGCTCTGCTTGATGCGAACGTCTGCGCATGCGTACAGGAAGAGGATGCTTGTTGTGAGTTAATGGGCGACAACATCCGGTTCGTTTTTTTGAAAAAGGTTTTTTCCTGCCTGTTTCATTGCACGTGACTAGCCGTTG
>CM068953.1:142115873-142121409 GCA_035128595.1 Eptatretus atami
TTCTGATGTTGGCTAAAAGCTTACCTCACAGATGGTGTTTACTAATGTTCTAAAAGGCTACCTTTCAGATGGTGTTAACTAATGTTGCTAAAAAGCTTCACCTCACAGATGGTGTTTACTAATGTTGCTAAAAGCTTAACTCAGATGGTGTTTACTATATGTTGCTGAAGCCTGACCTCACAGATGTTGTGAAGCTCACCTCACAGATGTTTACTGCTGTTGCTGGAAAGCTCACCTCACAGATGTTTCACTAATGTTGCTGAAAGCTTACCTTACACTGATTTGCTGAAACTTACGGCTCACTGATGGTGGTTCACATAATGTTGCTGAAACTTACCTCACAGATGTTTTATGATGTTGCTGAAAGGCTCACCTCACGATGGTGTTTCTAATATATTGATTGCAGATTTGTTATTCATACCGTCCATTAAAACGGTTAAAGGTAATAATTGAAAAAGCTGCATTTATAGTCTGTAAAACGCGAGTTTCAGCAAGAATCCACTCTGCTTCTGATCATGGTAAATGTTAAACTCAAGAAAAGCTTGAGCATCGCCACTTGACTCGTCCTTGTGCTGAAGTGGGATTGTTCTGCAACAAATCTTGGCGTTACATGACGGTGTGGGAAGAGATGTCATAGCCTTTGGTTCCACGTAGCAGCACATCGAACTGTACAGCAATTGAAACTGCCCTTTTTGGTTGAGATGGTGATTAACTCCTTCAATGGATTCATTTTATACGCTCCAGCAACACTTTGTTTCTCCTGTCTATCTGTGACCACTTGACTTATCAAATCTGTAGCATGCAGGTTAGGGCAATTGCACCGCAGAGGTCAAAGCTTCATAAGCTGGATGAAGCTGTTTGTTCATACGGGCCTTAGGGTTTGCTGACTTTCTACGATGTCGGTGTCGTGAATGTGGTCTCATCTGTTGCATATACCAAAGTGACGTTTCCTTGTTTTCTTAACTTGAGATGAAATGGCTGAGCAGAATTCTGAGCGTTTATACGATGTACACAATGCAACTCGGAGAAGGATCTTCTCACGTTCTCAGATAGCCCAGCCACATAATGGAATGGTCACTTCATTTCATTTATTTTTCTTTTTGAGCTGTGTCTGTTTTGTTGTTCAGCCGCTGTGATGTTTTAGCGACTTCCGCCGCTTTTAAATATATCCGGGGAAGCTACATTTATTGAGAGCTCCTGTATTCTCCTCACATAATTTCCCCGCCTTGTCCAGTCGGAAAACGAGTGCACACACGCAGCTATGTGTGTGTGTATACATATATATCATCAAAGCTGTCGTTACAATGCACCCGTCGGAGCTGAGCAAAGTGGCAAGTAAACGAGATTTTTGTAAAAAACGGCTTATTTTCTTCTCAGTACTCTGTTAGTTATCTTTAGACAAAATTTATTCCAGCAAGTAAAAGCACGACTGTTGTATAAGCTAAGCGAACGGAGACATAGACACCTACTATGGCATGGCCGAGAATTCACGACACACAAAGCTGCCAAGATCGTCGCTGGGCGATCGTCTTTTCGGCGGATCTCGTGCATCTTATTTGGGGGTTCCCCCTTTAAAGCCGACTCGCATGCTTGCATCACACGGGCTTCCGCTTCTTATGCTTGCAATGAACTTCAGGACGGTGCGCTACAAAGCGCGCTGGGCTTCCTAAGACAGGAAACGATTTCCTCTCGAAGTTCCTCGTCATCTCGCTTTCAACCGGCCTTCCTCACTGCACGAATCTCTCCGCCTCTCTCAGCGTGAAATACCGCCAGTCGCGAGTTGCGTCTCGTCGGCTTCGAGAAAGTCAGACAGCTCGTCTCCTCGTCGTTGCAATCTTTTCCTCGGCAAGGCAGAGCTTCCAATGTCGGGACACGCTCCGCATCCGTGGCTCAGTTTGGATTCCTCTTCGATGAACTTGGCCTTCGGAAACAGTTCCTGATGCGTCGACTGCCGACCTCTCCCAAGCAACGCCGGGCGACGTGTAGAGCGCGTCGACGCAACGTGAACGTTGAACTCCTTCCTCGTCTATGGCTCAAAGCGGCGGCATAGCAGGAGCTTCTTGTAGTGGCCGCTTGAGGTTCTCTATGATTCCTGATCCTATTGGTTGCGAATTTTGGTGTCAGTGTTGGGTGGGAAGAGACCAGTTGGCTGTTGTTCAGCTCGAACTGGGAGGGTGGCCAAGAAGTTATCGAGACGACCAGCACTCTGCGTCCCTGCTCGGCCGAGTCGTCCGTGCAGCACGCAACATCTCCTCTAAAAGTCCGCCGTCATTCCACGCTCGAGTTCGACTTGTACTTGACCGGGATCTCTTTATTCTTGAGGCACGGGGTTTTCTTGAATTGCCAATCAGAAGAGGGAACTTCTCGCGCGCTATGTTTGCCCAACCGAAGAGTGATCGCTTTGCTTGCTTTTCTTTCTCCAGTACACCGCTCTCCCTGAAAGCATGGTCTGTTCGGAAGCAGCTGCAGAAGAGTCGCAGTCTCGTCCAGGTTGAAGACGTCGTCTGCGGAGAATGCCGAGTAAGGGCCGAGAACCTGTTGTTGCACTCAAGAAGGGATTGCGATCCGCACCTCCGCTCGCCCTGCACTGTCTTGAAACGTGATGACGGCGGCTTCTTAATTGCCCACACCGTGCTCGCATGAGTCTGGGATGTGCATTCAGCGTTCGCCAGTTTCATCATCGCTTCTCTTGATCAGATCGCCGCTGACAGGCACATTCTGTGCCTCTGATTGCTTCAGCACATGACACTCCTCATCGAGCTTCGGGTCGTTGAGCCTGCGTCAACTTCATGCGTTGCTTCGATGGAAATCAGCTTTGATTGGCAGCCGTCGATTGCAATCCTTCCTTGCTTGAGAATGCCTTCACGTGGTTTCTCTACTTCGACGCCCCATTTCTTGCTTAATTCTGGCCCCAACTTGACTATTCGCTCTTCTTCGCGCATGATGATCTACTTCTCCTTCAGCGTAAAGTCGGTTCGCGTTTGCGTTTCTGAGCTGACATGATTATGGGCTGAATTTGAAAAAAAATGATGTCACTGTTGTAACGTGTGCCTGCGTGTCTGTGTGTGTGTGCTCGCGCTTTTTTGTGTCTCGTTGTGCGTGTTTGTGATTGGATTTGTTGTGGCTTGGCATCGGGAGAATGTCGCGTGTTTGCAGTCTGACTATGCACGTCGTATTGAGTTATGTTGTGGCGCAGCTGGACTGTAGTTCGTCGCTTCGCCTTTGGACGTGAAGTGGTGATAATCGAGCACTGCGCAATACAGACTTTTTCAGGACTCGTGCCTTTTAAACAGTACAGCAGTAGTGGCACTGGTAGCGAGAGTAGGGGGTGGCATAGTAATTTATTTTGTATTGAATTTTGTCGGACCGAGCAAAAGTGGTATAATAGCGAGGTGGCATAGAAGCGAGGTGCATGTAAGAGCTTGACTTATAATATATATATATAATATATGTCATGCGCCGCATTACGTAACGGACCGCATATACGACGGTGGTTCCGCATAAGATTATAATGGAGCTGAAAAATTGCCTATCACATAGTGATGTCGTAGTGCTGCCAGTCGTTTAAAAGTACGTATACAGCATACAATATGTACAGTACATATACTTGATATGATAATAAATCACTAACAGTGTGGCCCCGGTTATCAATGATCGTTGAGGTCCATAAAATGCATCGTGAAAACAGCGGGGTCAGATAAATTGGATTCAAGAAAATCTGCGTTCAAACTGACGAAATGTTGACCTAACATCGCTAAAACACCCCTATTTTTGCACCTAATTTTGACGCCGTTTTTTGCACGTTACTTCGAGCATGTAAATTACCTTGCATAAAGATCCGCGAATAAATGTTGTTGTTACAGTAGATATTAAAAAACAAATTAATTTTTTTAAGTAGAGGGCCTTTTTGTTGAGAAATACATTCGCACTGTTCGATAATAATATCGCACACTGACAGGTGTCGTTTCTTCATTTATAATTTATACATTGATGCAATGATTATTTATAAAAGCCCAATGCTATTATTCACCTTCTATTTAGATAATTAATCGATGCGAGAGGGGATTGTAAGGAGCCGTTAACACACCATGGCCGTATGAACATCACACAGGTAAAACTAACGTGTCTTTACGTCTATCTTGGATGTGGACAGTGGGACAAGATGTGGAGGTGGTGGACAATGATATTGATGATCCTGACAGTTATGCAGTACAGTAACATGCTGTACAGGTTTGTTAGCCAGGAGAAATTTAGGCTATACCAATATAGCCGAGGTGTGTAGTGGCTATAATCATTAGGTTTTGTAAGTACAACTCGATGATGTGAAAATCTTTAACGCAATTTCCCTCAGAACGTATCCCCAGTTATTAAGCGATGGCACTGACTGTTTTTATGTATATGTATAGTACATATATGTGTATATATTGTGCGAATTCGCGCCCCCGGCGTGCGAACGGCCACGTGCTCGAATCGGGCACGTCCGCCCACCGGACGGACAAATTCTGTTCGTGACCCTCTCGACTAACGCCGGGAGTGTCACAGGGTGGGCTCTTCGCCTCCAAGATCGTGGCAATTGGCTCACCCGCGTGCGGATAGGGTGTTCGCAAACCGCCCTACCTAGTACCCAGCGGATGGTAACTGGGTGATCGCACCTCGCCGCAGGTCGCACTCACGGAACACGGAGCCACTTGGGCAGCCTGTTCCGTGCTATCGGATAAACCGAGCGGTGTTAATCGTCCGGCTCTGACGGTTCCGATTAATTATCGGGCGTATTAAGCCACTCACAAACCCTTTACGTGGAACCGGATGGGAGGTCAACAAGGGAAGGACGCAGCGAAACGTGGAACAAGTTCAACACAACGCACTTTAATCACACAGACACAGACGACAAAGCACACATTCAGCAACAGAATCAGATGCGCATAAAGTCAATGCAGAAAAAACAATAAAAGCAACGACTACTCAGAGCTACACGATAAGACGACACAAGCAACACCCTTAAAAGTTTACTTTGCAGACACGGCGCCACAAGACCGCATACAAACCCCGAAAAGAAAAAGGTGACTTCTCCCTTTTTGGGGCCGTCGAGTCCTCTCCGACGTCCGTCGACGTGGTCCCGTGGCCGGCGACTTTCGTGCCTGCGTGGTATGGCGAGTCCTCTCGGCGTGCCTCGCGCCGGCACGTGTTGGCCGCTCGACGCCAACGGACGGAGTTTTTCGGCGGGCTATCCGCGCGGATAGAGGGGGGGGGGAAACGTGTATGCCCGAGGTCGGGAGAAGGGAATGGCGGACGCTCCTTCCCGCGCAGCGGGTCTTGGAACCGCACCACAGCAGACCGGCAGCGGCTCCGCTAAGTGCCACAGCAGTTTCATAGGGATCGTGTGATGGCGAGCCGAGTTTTTAGTGTGCAAGCTTGTATTATAATAGAGATGTTTCTTCCCTGAGGTGGGTTAATATTGAATTCCTGTGCCAAACGGCGTGCCACCATCGTTGGTTGTTCATTATATTTGTAGTAATGTTTCACGGCCGCAATGCGT
>CM068953.1:142142539-142181483 GCA_035128595.1 Eptatretus atami
TGGATGGTGCGGAGGGGTACACTTCCTAATCTACCCAAACCATTTAACCTTTAAACTACCCCGGGGCTTTCAAAAAGCGCCCCTCGCTTAAACTATTGGTTCTAACAACCCAGATTCCCGTCGCCTGTGTTGGTGTCCTCACAATTTCGGGCTAGAGAACGACCCGATTTCTCGAAAATTACGCCGATTAAAATACCGACGAAATACAATCGCTCAAGGAGCCGGAGCCGGTATTAGAAATTAGTTGATGAAATCAGCCAGATGAACCATCAGGAAAGGCGTTACAATGCGAACCCCCAACGAACCGACTCGAAGGCCAGGCGGTGCGGACTGAACCCCACAGTCATCGCACTATGGACGGAAGAGATTTGACAGGGGAAAATAAACAAAACAACAAAAAAAAAGAATAATAGGAAATTATGCAGATATAAAGCATAGAAAGAACCGAACGGCGCAAAGCACGGCATGCCGCATACGCGACCGGCTGCGAAAAAGGCCAACCACGCATACGATTGGCTAGCGAGGATGTCAATTGGTCAATCGCAAGGAGCGGAAAAAAAATTAATCGGTACGTGTGGCGAAGTCGACGGAAAAGGAACGGTGACGAGGGCAGAGTCTAATGAAGGAACGAAACGTGAAGACGACACGAGCAACGAAGCAATAAAAAAGAAACCAAAGAGAAAGAGGATGAAGCGTAAACGGGAGTGTGAGAAAGACTTCAAAGACATATAAGTAAAGGTTGAAACGGACTTGGCGTAAAAGAGACAGAAGGAACTTGAGAAACGGAGTAAAAACCACAAGTCAGTACGGAAGAACAGTAAAGCCAAGCAAGTCGGAGTGCGGAGATGAAAGAAGAAAAAATTCCGATTAAAACGACAAACGAGTGAGAAGGAAAAGAACGAAAGAGAAGAACGAAGAAACACGCGCACAGACAACAGTTTAGAAAGGCCAGATAAACGAATGAGAAAAAGAAGGAAAACAAGAAAAGAAAAATAAGAATCCGCAATAAAGGAAAATAACGAAGCAAGAGAACAAGAAGCAGTGGATAGAAAAAGAAAAGAGAATTGAAAACTGAAGACAAAGGAAAAAAGTTGATAAGAAGTAAGACAAGAAAAGCAAGAGAATAGAGATGGAAGCACAAGAGAGGAAGGGAAAGCGAGAGGAACAAGGATAGAAAAAAAGAAACTAACCGAGGTGACCAAGAAAGAAAAAGGCAAGTGGAGTCAGGAATAGCAGAAAAAGCGAATGAAACAAAAGAATAACCAAATAAAGAACACGAACTGGAGAAGAAGGACAGAGAGGAACAGAAGCAAGATGAACAGCACAATGACAAAAAAGAATAACAATGAAGCAACAGAAACGAAGAAGGACAGAGAGAAAAGGATACGAAAAACAGAAGAACACAGGAAGAAATGAGCCATGAAAAAACGAGAATGGAATAGACAGAGAAACTGTGGGAGAAAAAAGAAAAATGTTATGTTTAAATTGCACAACTAACGGGAGCAAATTGAGTCACGATGAAAAAACCGGAGAGAAGAACACAATGGGCGCTCAGAGAGAGAAACTCAATGGGAAATGAGCAGAAAGAAACAGAAAAAAAGAGAGAGACCGCACATAAACGGGTTAGGAACAGAACACACACACACAGAGGTAGGAAGATAATGGCGAGCTGGCAGAAGGTGGACCCGGCCCAGCTGGATGCCCCCGACGGAGGGAGACTCAAGCCTGAAGGCCGCCAAGGGTCATTGCTCCAAGTTAAGGCCAGTCGGGATAGCCACGTGCACTGGTATAAGCCCGAACCTGGGGACACGAACCCAAGTGTGTGGCAGGTGGTGCGCGTGCGAGAGCGTGGCCGCACCATGGTGATGAAACCTGTGCAAGTGAAAGTGGTTAGAAGCCTTGAGAGAGACAGGTAAGCGCTTAGGATGACGGTCGATCGGGAGGCAGCGTCTTCCGGTATGTGTTGAGTGGATCGAGCGTAGACCAGGTTGAGCGAGACGACGCGACATGAAGGACAAAACCGAATAGCGGCGATAGCTATCGGACGCGCCAGGTTCCCAGCCCGACGCGTCGCTTCAACCACGAGGCAGCACGTCTCGTGCGGATGAAGCCCGTGACACGCACGCGTGATGCGATCCGCAGAGAAAGTAGGCAGATAGGATTTGGACCCGACGTTCCACGCGAGGTTAACTCCAAAGGCAGAGCAAATTGCGCGTGACCCGGCGAGTTGCTTTGGGTGCTCAGGACGTCATGCGACGTGGTTGAACGAGAGGAATCTGACCGAGGACCGTCAAGAGGGACGAGTAGCGCATGCATGAATACGCAAGGTGCAAAGTGCGACGAGCTGCGAGGCGCCTGCGCGCAAAATGATTAAAAAAAAAATTTAACAAAAGCAAGCCGTCGGGTAACAGGATCCCGGAAGGGGGAAGACCCCTGCCGAGCACAGGAGAACTACTAGGAGGTTTTGTAGTAAACGGTCAGGGCAGGGTACTCCCATGCCGAATGAAGTTAGAGGGATTTTTGAGATTAGATGGAAAATTAAATGGATTATGAGACATGGACGGCTTTGAGTGTGTAAGGGCGAGCTTAACCTACGAGTTAAGGATGCAAGTAAAGGACACTGGGAGAGAGTTATTAGGGGATGATCGAAGCAGATTAGCGATCGTGGTTGAAAAGCTTGAGTGATACATGGGAGTGGATGAGCAGCGTGTCGTGCAGCTCCCGATGGGAATGCAGGTGCGTCATCGGGGAGATGACCCCAAGGACCGGGTCAAATAGAGTGAGTTAGCTGGTAGAAACAATGAAAAAAAGGAGGGCGTCTGCTGTGGAAAGTCGCGATACATTGAGGGTGAGCCGTCGGCCCTGGACGGCCGCAACGGATTCGGAGTGGGTAACCCGCAGCTAGTCCCGGTAGCAAAAAAAAGCACGGACCGCATGGTGCGGGCCGAAAAAGCACGGGTACCCGAAAGGGGCCGGAAGCGCTGCAAAGTGAGCGTCAGGATTAAATCGCCAGGAGGACCCCGTGTTTAGGAGCTGTATGCCGAGGCAGGAGCAGGGTGCCATCATTAGATCGCAGAGGAGGCTCAAGGGAGCCAGCTCAGCCATGAGACCGGAAGGCACGGAAGAAATTGGGGCGGGCCCGAAATTGTAAGGACACCAACACAGGCGCGGAATCTGTTGTTAGACCGATAGCTAAAGGAGAGGCTATTTGAAACCCGGGTATGAAAGATGGATAGATAAATTAGGAAGTGTACCCCTCCGCACAACACCTGCTGTTGGCGGACCACATTGGGTTGATCGCTGAACGTCTGGGACCATCCGAGCTTATTGGCCTCGACGCAGACGACTCCCATATCCCCCGGAAGGACGTAGGTGGGAGAGACAGAGACAAGAGCGACCAAAACAGTAAGGGAGGGACATTTAAGGGGGAATAAAAATAAACACAAAAAAATAATGGCTATTGGTTTATACAATAAGGGAGGGTAAGACAGTGACAGCAAACATAGGTGGGAGAAAAGTGGTAGTCCGAGCGCTTGCTGAGTGGCGCACACGCACTCCCTCACACCTCCACGAAACGCAAGAGCGCCAATATCGACTGTTTTTATGCCAAGGCTGCCGGCCGGCGCTGCACTGGCTCAGGTGCGGCCAGTTCGCTGCCGCTGTGCTAAGCGCCTGCATAGCATGGCTGCCTCAGCTTGATGCATTTCTTCCCTGCATGCTTGCCCACGCCAGCATTCCCCGTTCAATTGCTGCCCCTTCTTACTGTGCAGATCAAGCACATTCAGCGCGACACGCCTTTGACCACAACACGGGCAGGGCGCCCGCTGCACGTGTTGTCCATCCATCATCATTAATCACCAACACCGCCATGCGGTGCATGAAGCGGCACGGCGACGCGTTTGGCAGCCCATGCCTTGTGGTCCTTGGTTCAATTCAAGGGGAGGCCTAGGACTGCGGGAGACCGCCACTTGCCTGTCACTGCATTTTGAGCGACGCAATGCGACAGACTGCCTGCTAACGCTTCTTTTAACAGGTATGATCCTGCATGGTTTAGTGTAAATATAAGTAAGTGATAAGTCCATGTACTATGATGGCCCGCTTCGAGCGGCGGATTATATTAAGTCTCTTTGAGGGGTGTTAGTAGTTACTCATCCTCAGTTATATTTGGGACCAATACCAGAATGTCGCACTAGGATCGTAAGTAACAGACAGGGAGAACACACATGACACAACGATGACACCGGACGAAGTCGTAAAAGGGAGGGATGTACTGTGAAATCCAACACCATTCAGTCGTAGGTAATCTTTTAAGACTAGTAACCAAACTCGATTTTAAATGAATAATGTGATTCATCGGGCGTGTCTTGAGTAGCGTTTCGTCTACTATTGAACCAACCACTCCAACGAACAACAACAACGAGCACACACTACCTTCACCACCGCTCCCAACTCACAACACGCCATCCAAACGGCATCTAGGCCAAGCCACGCCGAAAAACCCCACCATTGCTCACCTTTACCACGGGATGCGAACTGGGCAACCGAGGTTGGCCTATCTTGGCCGGTACCATACACGCGAGCGCATGCAAAAGCGCTCATTATATTAGCACATAAACTCAGTGCAAGATTCCAAAAGACCCCTAATGTGCGTACAATGGCCGGAAACTAGACTTGTTCAACAACGGTCGCACATGCCTTGATCCAGCAGTCCAACTTTGTGTGACGGCATAATTGGTGAGCAATTCTAGGGAGGGAAGCCCATTCTATAACCTGCAAGTAATCAGGAGGCACGCACCGTGTGCTTTAACCATCGCCTACCACAGCAAATACCAGATGTATGAGGATTTATCTGTGATTTCACCATGAGACGTAACACACTTGTTGGAGGATTCGGCTATTGTGGAAATATCTCATGCTCAGCCGTTTGCTTGTCACCGACAAAAGAAGGCGAGGTGTTCTCAAGAGGATACCTGCTACTACAGGCATCCGTAGTACATTTGGAGCAGTTGAATGACAACGGGTAAGATTGCATAATGGCTGTGCAAGGACAAATAATTGAGGATTGTGACATAAGGAGCGAATCGTGAGGAGATGTTGGTCGTGCAGAAATAAATTCGCTGAGGCTAGAGACTTGAACACAGACCGGCTGAGAACCTGCGGAGGCGAACGGACTTACGGAAGGTCGAGACAGGCGATGTGTGGAGAAGCGGGAGATCCGTCAGAGAGAAGGCTCAGAGCCTTCGCTGGGTTTCGGTGCGACCGAATATGCCTTGGACGGTGAACTGGCGAACTGCCTCGGGATGAGGATCATTCGCAGGCAACGGCTCATCGCGATCGAACAAGCCTGATTCGACTCTCACAAGACAGCAGTGGACAACGAATAAGTGATTCGCCCAGACCCAGGGAAGACAAGGACAAGAAGTGTTGATGAGGGAGAAGGCCTACGTCATCATTTAAGTCTCAAGAAGGTTTAGGGAATTTGGGTGCACTGGGCGAGCACTCTGGGTCTGCGCTTCTTAGACGAGCATCTCATCGCCGGGGGACCTCCCCGACCCGGCGGCCACTCCATGGGCGTCAAAGATAAGTCTTTGCTACAGACTCTAGTGGCGCGTCGAGCCTTAGAGGGGTGCCAGCAACATAGCACTCACGTGTTGGGCATGTACATGGCGAATGGGCACCAGGTTCTGAGGAATGAGGGGTATTAGAAGAGGTTGTTGAGTAAGCTTAGCCCTAAGTTAGTACTGACAGAGATGTCGGTAGAATTCGAGTATAGTATTTGGTTTTTAGACAAGTGAAGAACGGCAAGATTAGTGTGCGGATGAGGAGTGAAGTATAGTTACCCCACTGACTGAATTAGGGGGCGGAGTGACTAAGTACAAATGGCGGGGAAAATGACTTCTGAGTGTCTGTGTGCATAATATGATCAGAGATCGTCGATGGTTCCTGCCGACTAAACATAGAGCGGATGGGAGCGGGATAAGTCGCGGAGAATTGCTCAGAAGGAGAGCGCGAAGAAGCTCATGGTGCATGTGGGTGAAGAATTCTGTTAAAATCCTGTGTTCGGTTTTTATAACAGTTGAGCCCATGCGAGATTGAGAGACTGTCGGAGCTATGATGTAGTGGGCGCATCAGATGTCGTTCGATGCGCGAGTCACGACAGTTGACGCTGGCTTAGGGGCAACAGGAGATCGGGTGGTGGGCGTTTAGGGGACGAAGGCTGTGGAAGACGACACGCGCGGAGGCGTGGACGTAACGGAAAGAGGGAGAAGATAGAGAACACGGAGGCAGGGAGGATGCAGGATGAGGGGATAGTGGGAGAGGCAGGAATGGGGGGGGGGGGGAGTAAAATGGGGGTATGGGATGGTGGGAGGGAGCTGGAAGTGTGAGGATGATGGTTGGGGGGGGGGTGTAGCTGTGAGGTGTGGGATAGAGCGGAAAGTTTTGAGCGTGTGGAGTGGAGGGGGAAGGGCCTTGGAAGAGAGCGTGAGTGACGCTGCGAATTGCCGAGGCAAGACAGAGAAATTGAAGCGAAGAGATTGTCAGACGGTGGAAGAACTGGACAGATGCACAAGTGCCAAATCGAACGTTCTTGAGGGTCGTCTGCGAACTCAACTACTTAATAATATGTATAAAAAAAAAATATAGCTACCTACATAAGGACATACATGGTTTACGAATGTAATAAGTAAAGTAATGAATTATAAATAAGAGATTTTGGATTGTAAATAGGTAGCAGATATAATCATCAGTCAAACGTTCTGGTTAGGTGACCCAACTATCATGTAGGACATTTCAGTGAGGCAGAAATACAATCATATTAATGATGCACGAAAAAGATGAAAATTGGAGACAATAGATAAAACACTAAAAAAATAGAAGTACCGTTTAGCATAATAAATGGTGTTTTGTTAGTCGTCATATAATATATGTTAATGACTATGGCATGTTTCGTTAAAAATCATAATAAAAAAATAATAATTGGTATCAGTGAAAGTGATCCTCTGATAAAATGTTCTCTATTATTTGATGCAGATTAAATCATATGGTATTTTAACAAAATAGAATGGAGGATACCAGTAGTGAAATTGGCTTCTATAAATAATTTGACAAGTGACTAAAGTGGTAATCGACCTGGTCAACTTATGGGTGAAGAGACATGGTATTTTTAAAAATGTATTTAAATGATAATTAATTTTAAAGGAAAATATACTAGAAAGAGTCGTTAGGTTGAAAGGAGGACTAGATCTGATATTATCATAATGCCTGGTCATGCTAATGTTGATTTCATTAATTATCTAGAAACTGTGCAATGGTAAAAGTAAGCAGTATCAAGTTATCTCTGCTCGGTTGGACAGTGTGGGAAAACTCAATTTCATGAGCATGGGTGCTGCATGAATAACATCTGAAGAATTATAAATAATGCGTGAGAGAACTAGCTCAAGAGAATGTGAAAGAACTAACGGCTTCGGATCCGTGAGGATCAGACCTAGAAATAATAAACCAAAAACAGGTACAGATGACAGCTAAACAATTTCAGTTTTCATGAGTTGATAAATAACAGATATACACATGCAATCAAGAAGAATAACCGTTAAATAGTGAAATTAATGTACAATGGGTTTTTGTTTGTTATAAAATATAGAGAATCTAAAGATTGTGAAGTAATAATAAAATTAGATGAAATTCCGATATCTGTGTTCTGTGCATTATGTGTTATATTGTTTGTTTGTAGGCAACGATTACTCGAGAACTTGGAGAAATGACTAACAATGTCATGGAGTTTACACTATTCAATGATGTGAGATTAGATGAGGTGATGGATAGGCGGTTGGGGATTATATTATAAGATTTTGAAGTAAAATCGATGTCATGTAGTTAAAGGTAAGGTCTAAGTGAGGTCAAACATATACAGATTTATGGATTGATAGGTTTGGTACAGAATCATCATAAGGAAAGCAAATATCGTGGATTGCGTGCTGCATATGACAAGAATAATAGGGAGTAATATAAATAATATTTTGATAATAGAAAAAGGATGTTGACGGTATAAATAAATTTTATGGTAAAAAATATGTGATATATAAATAATGTTTGTATTCTCGTAATGAGAAATAAGAGCTTGATGTAATGAGACCAAGGTCAGAGGTCAAAAAGTTATGTGAATTTCGTGAGTACAAATAAGAAGTTGATTAGATGGACTTAGTTAGATTTACGTGTAGTTATGGATGTGTGTAGTGGATAAATTCCGTCTCTGTTGTGTTGTAATTGTATTGTGTATGTGTGTTGTAGTTTGTAATGGCATGAATGATGCTTAATGTGATAATCGAGCGGAAGAAGATCAATATACAATATTTAAAGCAGATGATGCATGGAGGTAGATGGCTAGCGTGAATAATAGTTTATGGTTACAATGAGGTTGCAGAATGTTAAAGAGTACAGGTCACAGTGAGGTAAACATTAATCGATTGTATTTGTTGATTTTAGGAATAAGAACATCGATGAGAAGACTTTCTGGATTTGCATCAGTCTCTCTTTCTTGAGACAGCTTTATTAGACAAGTCAGAGGCAAGATCGTGTATGGATTTCGAAGTACGTTATGACTGTTGTATGTTTTATTACGAAATTAAAGATTTCGTAAGTTATAATTGATGAATACGTTTCTGTTTGTATTTGTATAGTATTAGTAAGTTGATTGTTATGATTTGATTAAAGGTAAGGTGAGAAGGATCAGAATACAATGAATGAACTGGGAAAGAATATTAACAAAATAGAAAGATTAATACAGTTAGATTCAGAATAAGTAGTGATTGCAAAGATTTGCTGATTGTAGATATTTGGTCAAATAGAATGATGAATGGATCTATATGACAGCTCGAGGGTCGAGAGGAGAGAAGTCAAATGACGAGTGTATGAGATGATTATGATGAGGTTAGAGTCATACAGTATGATATAAACGAGAACGGGAATTGAGTAATGTTTATTAATAAGATGGTTTAAAGAAGCTAATAAAAATGAGTAAGATAGATATGCTAGTAAAAGATATTTCAAGGAGTGATAGAAGTTATGTGATTAAATAGTATTATTGAGCTAATAATCGTCAATATAGTCAAGGTCACGGTGAGGATAAAAACAATTGTGCGATTATTTGTAATGGTTATGGTACGAAATACAATGGAGTAGAAACTTCTGTGTTATATGGCCGAATGCTTATACTTGATATATAATATCTATTTAAGGCGAGAATAGCTTTGTATTGCACAAGGACGTCAGAGGTAGGTTGAACTGTATTTTGAGTAATCACAAGACTCTAAGCGTGATCACTAGGGGTCTTGATTATCTCAGGTGATTAGTCGCACAGATCGTTATAACTCGTATCTTTGCAACGAAGCAAAGACAGGAATGGGTAAATTATCTAAAAACTTCGTTTGATTCAGGGGGGGTGATGGGTGTGAATTTAAGCCGGAGTGTGATGGTGAACAGCTGAGGGTATAAAAATAGGAGTAAGGTAGGAAGTAGAGGATCGAAGATATCGATTGTACTTGATGTCGTAGGAAGATAACGGAAACCGACGAGAAGCACTTAAACAAGTACTTATTAAATGCACACACAAAGACAATGTCAAGGAAGAGGTAGCATAGGCAATGATGGAAAATTACGATTTCGGAGTCAGAAAAGTCAAGGTTTCTCGAGCTTAGTTAACAAGGCATAACAATTGTCGAATGTGAGTTTATCAAATACTATCTATGACTTTTAAATTTAGTAATAAGTTCTTAAGCTGCCCGCTAGACATCGAGGGTCCAACGAGGAAAGCGCAGAATGTACCGAATGTCAATTCAACACCACACACAAGTAGAAGCATGAGGCGGGTGATAGATACGACTGACTCGATGTAAAGGATGTGTTGGTGCTCAATAACAATTCGCGATAACAACTATAATGGTCCCAAGAGTGGTGAGGTATAATTTAAATATGGAATGCTGTGCTACAGCGAGTCTGATTGACAAAGGACGGACGAGAAAATACTGGTAAGCAGTAGAGTACAAGAACAAAAACATTTTCCACAAAGAACAAACAGTTCACAGTGACCTTAAGAAAAAGCAAGAGGTCACTTCGGGTTGACACTGCAAGAGTATTCACACGCTCTTGAATAACTAAGTGACTTGCGACGATATGAATCATTGACTTATGTTGTAGATCAGTCGTTCAGTTGGTGTATCTGATTTGTAAAGTTACGATAACTCAGAATCCTGCGCAAAGTCTGGACACAACTAGCTGATAATATACGTAGGTAAGTAAGATTCCAGAGAATTGACGTTATAGATCGATTGAAGTGATGATTAAATTGTTCGGCTAACAAAAATCTTTGGATGAAACCTTTTGAACCACAGCGATTAGCTACAAACGTACAAGGTAGGTCACGAATGACGGTCAAATGAAACTTTCTGAATTTTATTGAAATGGCTCTCTGGTGACAGATCATCGTCTCGAGAAAAACCAGGAGAGATCTAAATGGAAATTGTTTGAATTACACTCGAAATCTAGATAGCGACGCGCTGAGTGTGGCGTGCGTCGATCTACGCAAGCAATTGTCACACGGTCTCGGAGTACAGGTGTACGAAAGGTAAACATTCGATTTTTGGTTGGTGACCACTGACATCTGCTGAGAAACTTGTGAGTTTTGCAGATGCCGAAATCACCTTGTGGGCACAAATGGCACACATTTTTTAGAAGACACTATCTCTAATATGGAACAGCGAGGCTCTGAGAGGTCTATAAGTGAGCTAAATTACTAAGCTCGCTCCGGCTGGCGGAACACGTGCTCTACCCATTCCGACATGCATTCACCAGTACCTACTTGTGTATATGTTGTTATTTGGTCATGTTTTTTTTCTGTACGGACATTGTATTAGGGAAGGATAGGTTGAGAGCATCAAACTCACACGCACAAAAAGGCTGAGGAGCTTAAGGGTGGATTTCAAGGAGCAAGAGAGGCACAAGAACAGGTGGGGACCAAGTACGTTTACTTTAAAGTAGAGTACTCTCGTGGAAAATTGGAAGTAGGGTACGCGGAGCGACGGAACGCACTGGGGCTTATTTCAAGTCAGAGACTTGGTAATTAAGCACGGTGATGATCTCAAGAAGGACAGCAGGGCAATTTCACTTAGAATGAAATGGGGACTCGGTGATAAGATAGGATTGTTACTATGTAGTAACTCTGCTGGCCATTACCTTCTTCAGATTTCGCCATTAATTTGAGCTCGCACATCTTTACCTCAAACGGCAGTAAAAACAAAAACAATGCTGCGCGACATACATTTTTTAGGTTATGTTCTCATTGATCTTTTTGCAAGCATGCAAAAAAACATAAAAACACAAAATATAAGTCCTGATCAACTATCACTAAGTCGCTATTTAACAATATATCCCGCTGTTAATCCTTCACTCTTCACTTCGTCTCATTTCTGCTGTTTTCTTTCGCGTCTTTTGTCTCTTTGCTCTCTGCTCCTCGGTCTGCCTCCATAATGGCACACTCAGCAATTTCATGTAATTTGAGTGACTCTCCACTCTCATTACTCAGATTCTTTGCACTACATCTTCACCTATTCCGAGTCTATAGAGTTTATGTAACCTTAAAAATTAACATAATTATTAATAATTCATATTTCCTGTATTACTATCGAGATACTAACTACACCACAGGGGCGCCCATCACATAATAAAAGTGTACTCTCGACTCTGCACTACTACTGCATTACGTAACTTTTTCAATAATCTCATAATCATTGGGACCAGGAGCAATAAATCACTAGGGCGTACACTTAAAAGGCATGAAGTTTCGACGGCTTACAATTGCTAAAATAATCTCAATCCACATCTTAAACATGGCAAGTAAGGATCAACAAGGTCAGTACTCAAAATGGCTTTACCTCAGCGACATTTCAGAGCTAGAAGTTTTAAGTCCCAGAATTCTATACTCAATACATAAATATACCATCCGGAATTGAATACTATATCAGTTTTTCCGTAATCCCAATCACTAATAAGAATATAATAAATGAAATGTGTTTGAAATTAGACCCTGAGCTAAACAGAGGAAGTATACTCGGAAAACCTGAGTGATCTGTTCCACCTCTGTGCGTTAGTAGATCCCAGCAATATTACCCACATTCCGAATCTCAGGATAATTTCTTATCACAACTTCTTATTCATCAATTAGAGAATCTCTACTCTCTCTTTTCTGCTTCGCCTCATCTCCTACAAAAAAATAATATACACAAATTTCAGATAACTTCCACTCACTTATATCATACACACTATTTCGACTCACAACAGCGCATCATGTATACTAAAACGAATTTATAGATACAACATACTCTTCTTCTAATGTATAACAAACTCGTTCTACAATTCGCAAAAATCTATATAATTCGCTATAGAGATCGGAATAAACTTGTCTCACCCACCAATCCCCCCAACCTCCCCCATAGTAGCAATGTAAGTTTAGCTGATTGTTACCAATCATTTCTACTATAATATCTACACATCTATAGGTAAATAATGACCACGTCATGTCATCTCACCTCATTGCGATCGTATCAAATTGCAGTCTTCTGATATTACAAAAAATCATAACGTCTATTGCTTTTGATATCATGTGTTGTGTTTTGTATTCAACATTTGGGCTCATTGATTACAGTGCTATTTACCCAAACTCAAAGTTGGAAACCAATCAGAGCTCTTCAAAAGCACAGACGGCTATAAAAGTTAGTGGATAACGCATGCATTCTCACCTCGAGGAAGTTCATCACATCACAAATAATATCCACAAAAATCACAGATGCAATATCTTTAATTCGCAAGCATGCTGTACAACCATAACTTCATTCTCAAGTCGATGATAATCAGCAAACCGGTACACAATGTCACCATTTCTCGTACGCTCGCCACTCGCAGACCAGCCAGCGCCCCTATTAATCGACAAGAAATTCCCAAGATCGTCATTGCCCAAGGAAATTCTTCAAGACTCGGTGAGAGTCTCTCGATGGCGACAGGTTTATGCCTCTTAATCTTGTGCGCGAATGTGTGGACCACTGCAGGTAAAACAACCTATTCTCCCAGGCGACTCGGTCTCCACGTCAAGCTTGTGGGAGGGCATATTGTACTACGGCAATCAGCCCTATAAATGTAGGAGTACTGCAAAACTACACACACTAAGGGTAATGTCAAGTCCTTTAAAGTCGGAACAAGTTAACTCCCAAAGCAGCCAACCTTGAGTTCCATGAGGGTTAAAAAACCACTTTCCAAACTAAGCCATGTGCAAAGCTGGAATCTGACAAAACAAAACTAAGAAACTATCTGTGTCTCGAAAACAACAGTCGCACTTCTAGAAACACAATCCACAATCATCCAATGCGAGCAGGTCGTCGTCAATCCTGATTATTACGATCACTCTCGGTAACGTCCAAATCGGTTTCTGTGCAGTCATCCAGTTTATCTGGTCGAATAGGCCGTGATACTGACAGAACTTCGGATGGTATGACGTTTCGAGGAATCTTGATGCTACGGCACAAAGCGACATCGCTAATTACATCTATTCAGACATAAATACAGAAGTACAACCTTCACGGTCCGTGAATCTTGTGTCTTTCTTGGCTGACCCAGCTATGAGAGAGATAGAGTAAGTCAATACCGGATCGAGCGCAAATTCACTCTTTGCAACCAAGGTACAGCGAGCCGAGACTACAAGCGCAGTAAAACAGGAACAAGCCAAACTAACTGGAATGCTAAGGACAAAAAGTTTCTTTGAGGCCCACAGAGCACACACATCCAATGAATTATCTCAGCATGACTGAGATTGCTGTCATCAATGCTACCCACACCACTGAAGAGTGTTGCAGAAAATGGCAAATATTGCCCAACAGGTGCAAATTGGTACAGCTCGATCCCAAAGCTCACATGAATGCTGCAAGGTGCTCCACCGAAATTTACATCAGGGGGGAGATATTGGACAGCACGGACAAAAACGGACAGTGGACAGTCCAAGAAAGCAAATCACTAACCCCTCTAGCTGCAGACAAATACTGTCGCGCCTGCAATTCACGCGTCTCTATTGCTCCATAAGAATTCAATTTGCATATGATCAGTGAGCTCTAGAAGTCTCATTCTCGCCGAATTACAAAGAAAACTACTAACTGAGAGTGCTTCAGCCAAAGACCATCTGCCTTGACTACAAGAAACAACTCACGACGGTTCTGGCCTGATCAAGTAAGATTTAGTAGGAATTATCCATAGTATTCCTTCAAGATTAAAGTCTCCTTCTCCACATGGGAAAGTATATGTATCACATTGTGGTGGTTTCAGCAGCGTTGAGAGACTGGAGTGATGACTTCTAATGAGATTAAGTTAACTAGCTTCTGATATTTCTATGACAACAATTGGATTGAGGACGTGTCTGTTCATTGAAAAACAGATGTTGATGTCTTTAAAACAAGCAACCACCGGCAGTACCCATTGAGAGACATATAGTCTCTGAAAAATAAAGATTGAGATAGCTTGATCTTGACCGTGCGTCATCCTTTGTTTTTGACCGATACCTGCTCTCACTCAAAACTCTTCCTAGCTTATCTTCAATCGAGATCTTCCTGGAATGCTTTCAAGACCCCTCTCAGGGAAATAATGTGCCTAAATGGAGTTCCCTTGGTCATACTCCTTTATGCCTTCTAGCCTCGAATAGTCTCTAAAGGCGCCATGGTCGATAGCGAAAGAGATATGACTAATACTGGTTTGCTACTGATTTGGTCACAAACACTCTATGAGATCAAATCTCTATCTATTTGCTAGATCACTGATCGTCCGGATCCCCCAGCGCGAATCTGTCGTCCCAGTAGTCATACACGTAGGACAGCAGCAAGTAGACCACACAAATTTATAGTTTTCACAGCGTCGGTAAAATGGAGTAAACTGTTTCGACGCATGTGAAACGCATTATCAGTGCTACAATCACTCAGGAGCCTGCAAAAATCGCAACTTATAGCGCTTGGTCTATGGCGCCAGGCGACTGCTTGGAAAACAACCCCAAGCACCCAACCCAATAAATCCATCTGTATCTCAAACGGTTCTACTGGGAGTTAGTCTCTTGTATGTTCAATGTGCTGAGTAATATTCATCTTAGCACTGATCTTGCCTCGGAACCTCTTCAAGCGTGACCCTCGGCATCAACGACGCATCCAGACGGGCGGTTGAATATCCCTACTAGTAGAACGCACCGGTCTTTCATCACAGCATCATCTCTATTGAATGGATGACAAAATCTACAAGAATCTATTGTCTGCAGCGAGATGGAGAGTACATTTGAAGCTGCTCCCTGGTGGTGCTCAATGCTCAGTACACGAGTGCACGCTGTCTCTCTAGGAACTTCAGCGTGAGAGTACGAACACGAATCGACATAGGATGGATCATCAGTGCCACACTGTACGCGCAGTCGAGATAGCCGTCATTACTTAGGGATCTCGGGTGCTCAAGCACAACCGGAGAGCGAGCTTGGAATCGGACTATGGTTCATCGTTCTAAAAGGCGACGCACTCATCTCTCCCGGTGTCTCAAGGCACACTGCCCGCTCGCGCTTGCTACTTGCGATTTGTCAGCAATAACCAACGGCGATGAACAGTGACGGCACGACCAAAATCGCCTTGCTGTACTAAAACGGAAACAGAATCACCTGCTGCACTTCACTCTTACAATTCTCACTATCTCTTTACTGCTTCTTGAAATCAAAACAAACGCTCATTTCTGTCACCTCAAATTCTTCTAGCCTCAAGTGCTTCACAATACGCGTGCTGTGCATTACACAAGCAGAATGGTCTCATATCGCCCCGTAATCAATCCCGACTCGGGTTTCTGACCCACATCACCTCCTGCAGCGCTTCAGAAACGGCCTCGCCTGCTCGTTAGTCCACCCAAGCATCTTCAAATTCTGCTGTTACTTCGCCTGATCATTCTCAACAACACAGGCCAGACTGAACCGACTACGTCTGGGAGGAGGAGAGGACTCAGGCACAAGACGAGGAATGACGGAGAGTGAGTTTGGGGTGGATCAGAGAGTAGAGATGATGGCGAATTTTGGTAGGGGTCGGATAACAGGATTTGAGTCTAGACGCGTCTTTGAAGGCTGGACACGAAGAGATATTACGGGAGTGGAACAAAGTTTTGGGGGAGATTCAATGGATCAACTGCTAAACGGGGGAAGATGGGAACGTGAGAATGCAGTGAACGTCAGAGAAGTGATGTGTAGTTGTCAGTTGAACCAGAGAGAGGATTTGTGTGTAGATTGTCGAGGCAGCCTGATGGTGCAATACCTTGTGGGACAACCTTCGATAAATCAGCTGGGGGCGGAGGAGCATTGCTGGAGAGCGAACGGCTAGAGAAGATGGACCAGGAAAAGATACACGGACACAAACTGGGTGATGCGTTGCAAGAAGGTGCCAATAGAGCTCGCTCATTCTGCGTTATCGCATCTGTTATTGGTCAAATCACCTTGGGTGATTCTGAAAGAGGATAGACGCGAGCTACACGGTGGAGGCAGTGAGCACGGCGAGCGGGAGTTCGGAGTAGTGACGGTACCATCACGACAGTTCAGAACCATTTAGTAGACGCTGAGAGCTGAGTGGAGTCGGGGCGAGAGACACCCTAACACACGAGGTGAGTCCATCATTCTTCATAGCACGACCACCGCTTCTGATTAATAAATTATATCACGCCTGCTAGGCGACTGCTTTTGAGAGAGTATCGCAAGATTGGTTTATACAGAGTAACACGCAATCATTGGTCTAGATATGTGAGACTGCAGACGCTGAAACGAAAAGACTTTATCCAGTAGATTGTTGAGTCACAGTCGGTTTATTGGGGGGGTCCAGAGACTAGTCTCGTAGAGAACAGTGGAGTCGAGAGATTCTGTGAAAGCGAATGAGGATGTAAAATAAACGTAAGTGGACATTGGAGACCAGTTTGATGCTATCTCTAACCACGACTAGTCGTGTTCGACAGGAAAGTACGAGAGAACTGCTATCTACAGATCATTGCTAGGATACTGTAGCAGGACGATTGTCGAGAAGAGGTGAGTAACAATCAGACAAAGAGATACTGGGAATTCTTACAAGAAGAGATAGGAGAGCTATCTGCACTTGAAACTCATCAAAATTCTGAAGGTTGACTGCCCGGAACTGCCTCTTTTGAGGGAAATTTCTAGCGGCGGTCAGGAGAGGGATTGGGGAAGAATTCATTTTGAGGGCCAATTGTTGATGGCGACAAGAGGGAGGGGGCAAGCCATTCGAGTAGGAGGATGTGTGCTGATAGCGTCGGAGGAGGCTTTGGTGCGCAGGGCATAGGGATGCTATGTTACATGTCAAAGATGCTCGCTAGTTTTCTAGGGGTATATGGCTGACTGGTTTATGGGGTACGGCATTTCGATGCGTCCATCCACATCTTTGTTGGTGAGTAGCATATATAGCTACATATCTCTCAGCGTCAGTGACTGGTCTGCATTAACCAAAAAATATCAGAATACGCATGTGGAGATAGAGGGAGGTATTGTCAATGTTTGATGGGATGTTGATTCCATACCTTGCTGATGATTGGAAAGGATGATTGCAGTTAGGGAGAATACATGGTTTTGCACTGTATATATAGTGCAGGATCGTATAGTTTAGCTGAACTTTCATAGTATGATTAGAATGGCCTTGAAGCCCAATAGCTAGGTTGAATGAATAAAGAGACAAGGTGTAGGACAAGAAGTGAGAGCGGTTTGGACAGGAACACAGATATTGCGATGATGCAAAGAAAGAGTTAATGTGTTACAGAAATTAAGTCGAGGTTTGACGAAGATTTCCACTATATAGAGTCAGCCAATAAGAAAGCAAGAGGACAGTAAAGGCAAGTATGGGTGTGCAAACATGTGTAATTGATAGGAATAGAGCAAACGGGAGGTTCTGTGGAGTCCGCAAAGCTATCGGTGCCTGCTGTTCTGAAGCCAAACACTGCTAGTTTTCTGTGTACGTGTTGAGCAGGAGGCTACTTAGGGTAACGGGAGGGGCTGGAGGGAGATATCATCGCAGAAATCACTTTGATAGGGCACAAGGACTAACTGCGGGAGGAGGAAGAGGTTCTTCTAGAAGTTTAGACTATGCAGGTCAGAAAATGCAATGTGTGCTATCTGTGGGTGAAGAGAGATAGTACACACTTAGTATCTGAGCTTATTATAGGACAAGGAAGAACAATTAATCAAGTCAAGTGAGGATTCAAACATTTCGATAGGCAAAGTTAGCGTGTCTGGACAACGATAACTGCAACCGCTAAATAGGTGAGCACTTCCATCTGAACACGAAGGAGGTAAGAAAATTGAAGCAGAGGCAGGATAAAACTGTAAGTTGAGAGCAGTAGACAAAAGAGTCTTTAGAAAGCAGTCCCGGCAGTGGGATGAGAGTGTCAACTAGATGAATAATGAGGGAGAAGGCAGACTTGGCAGACAGAGGATGAAGATGAGGGGTAGAGATGATTTGGAGTAAGAGAAGATCGGCTGAGGGTTGAGAGGAAAAGAAAAGATGCAAGCAGCGAGATGTATAAGTAATAAATAAGAGACTGAGTGGAAAAAATAGTGGAGAGAGAGAAAGAGATGATAGATGGGTCTTGAGAGGAGGGTGAGAGGTGAGGCACGAGCAGAGTTGGAGTAACTGAGCAATAGGTTAGATAAATAGCGAAAAATCAAGAGCAGAATGGGTTCTAGTTCTATTTTTAGCTGGAGAATGTGAGTGAAAGAGACATTTTTGGATGATAGCAATGAAGACGAATTACAGATCGAAGAAGAGAAGAAGAAATCGTGACACAACAACACATAAAATCAACAGGAAGCATGAGGCAGTGGCACTTTTGGAGAAGAAGGCTGGCACATATGACCTTCGGTGGAAAGGCTTGCAGATTCCTGCAATGGATTGCACGCAGAGAAAACTGACGGCATCATTTCGCGCGGTGCACGTCTGGTGAACACAGCATCCTCATTCCGATCGAAAAGAAGCTCTGGCCAAACTGGGATCCCCAGCTACACCTAAAAAAAAGGGGGGGTATTTTCATTTGGTCACCTTGTCTATTCGTCGTAACGAGCTGCAGCGATATTATTTAAAATTATCATTATACTGTTCCATAATACGTCATCGTACATATGTAAAGTCATAAATGTATCCCAGAAATGATTCATCCATTTGTAGTGGGGTTCGCCAGATAACCCTGTCTGCCCTGGCAGTCCCGTGCGCCGCTCCACCCCACCACCCCAATGCCCTGCATCGCTTAACGCCCAAAATACCGTCGACTACAAACCGTCCCGCCTCCTTAATAACTACTGCACGGCTCGTCCCAAGGTTGTGGGAACCCCGTCACAACAATGGGTCTAGGGGTAACCCAATCACACCCCGTAAAAAAGCCAGGGAAAATCCCAATAAAAAAACTAAAAGAAAAACACACAACAAAACTGGATACCCATTGTCATCCCTTATATACCATAAGAAGATCACACGGTGAATCCGTGCTGCACCTAAGAGGTGAGGAATTGGCTCATGATGGCTCACTGTGAGTACCTGGATGAAAAAGCTGGGAGACACGGCGATGGTGAATACAACGAAAATGTAGAAGATGAGACAAAGATAAGAAGACAGAACGACAGGAGCAAACATCTGCCAGCTGAACACAACGTCCAACTACCAACCCACCGAACCTAGACGGATTCGCCTGAAAACCAAAACACAAATACGGCCTTGCATCAGACATGGAACTAATCCAAAGTATGCTCCACAATTGGCTAAACTCGCCACAACGTCTCAGCCACTAAAAAACCAATTGGCCTTATTCCATAATAAAAATCAAGAAAAAAAAATAAAACTCCGTATACCGATCCTAGATCTCATCAATCGCCTTGCATGCACACAATGTACCAATCGTCTGAATCCATCCACACTATAGATAAAAATGACACGACAGAAAGGTAACAAACCCTCACCTTCGGTGTGAGGTAAATAAAGTAGCTAACACCAATACAAACAGGTCAAAATTGCTGAAAGCTGTGCGATGGCCTCCCTTGCGTTTGGCCTGCTAGAGCAGTGTAAAAAATTACCCTAATGCTGTGAACCTATTGCAAAACAAGCCTGTGAACAGGTAAAGAAAAAAGGAACACAAAGGGGAAGACCAAATGGTGTGTACTCAACCGGTATAACAATCCAATAATGAATTGAAAAATAGATAAAGTTTCAACATACAAATGAAAAAAGGAAAAAGCACAAAAAATAGTACAAATTAACAGAGCAAACTGGCTGACAAAAAAAACCACAACATTTAAATAATAAACACGAAAATACAAGAAAATATATTAAAACATAACAGAGCAGCAGACAGAAAAGCATAAATGTGATCAGGTCTGAGGACAGGAGAGGAACATGTAAAAAAGGATCGAAGGACACAACGATCGGTGAAGAAAAAAAAAAGAAGGACGGCTAAAAGAGCTCTGCAGATTCCTGAATATGAAAGAATTTGGCGCGTGCAACGCGTGGACATCCCATTCCAGTCGAAAAGGACTCGGCAAACTGTCCCAGTACACTTAAAAAATGGGGGGGTGGTTACTCATGTGTCACGTTGCTGTATAAGAAAACGGGCTCGAAGCGAAACTTGATCATGTCTAAAATATTGTAAAGTCAAATCTCAAAAAACATTTGAAAGTTCGCAGGAGACCCTTGCGATCCTGTGCAGTCCCTAAACCACGTCCATAATGCCCTCTGCCAGTCTTGAACGCGTCACAAAACCCGAACGCAACGAGATTCGCCACCTCTTAAACGTACTGCACGCTGCCAGTTGGTGGTGGAAGCCCGAAACTAAACATGTGAGTTTAGAGAGGTGAGAGAGAAGCCTTCGAGATGTGCGACGAGTTTGTTGAAACTAGAAGAAGGTAGTGAATTGATAGCGAATGAGAACCACGTGTGAAAGAGGAAGATGACGTACTTATAAGAGTCGCTCTCTCTTATTAATATTTTTGGCTTGGTTGAGAGAGAATGAGAGAGCGAGAATGAGAGTAAATTACAAAGAATCAAGAATTACACTAATAGGACCAAAGCTTTGTGTACCGATATTTGTCGAAAGTTTGCAACGTTCGAAATAAATATAGAACGAGAGCGCTAGGAAGAGATTATGTGTTCGGGGAGTAAGCGATTGCGCTCCTGATGGAGAGTGTATAGTGCAGAGTGAGATAATTAGTTTATTTTCTAAAGTTAGATTTGGTGTAAGTATGTCAGTCAAAGGGACAGGTTGATAAGTTAAAATTGGTGTGGGACGGTGGGTTGAAAGGATGGGAAAGTCTGGGGGAAGAAACTCAGGGGACGACGGTCGGATGAAATGTAATCAGGACCGGGAGACGAAGAAGACAAAAGCTAGTCTAGAAGGAGTATTAATGATCTGAAAGGAAAAAGAAGAGTGTATTTAATTTAATTGAATGTCTGGGTGAAAACAACCAACTAAAGGATTTGGACGAACGGGATGACGTAGGTGTCGCGAAACATAATTCGCGAAGGTAAGGGAGGTGGGTCGAGATCGACAATAGAACGATGTATGGAGCGGAGAAGGGAAGGCTTGAACAAGAAAAACGAAACGGGCTTAGACAGTTAGAAATGAGAAGGAAAAGTCCAGGAGTATTGGAGAGAGGATGAGAGGGAGTACGACAAGTGCAGAGGTATAACCTGACATAGGTTAGATGTACAGGAGGGACTTGGGACTCCATACTTGGTCATTTATTGTCTCATGAGGAGAAGTGAAATAAAAAAATTAAAATTTTCTCTGGTTCTGATCCCATTACATCATCATCAAGTTATGCCGTAATGTCTAACACAAGACGTGCATTAGTACATGGTCCTTGGCAAGGGTCGGCGCGATGTCGCGAGCCGATGGGAAATTGTTGTGTAAAAATAAAGGAATCCATTCTACGAAGTAAGAGGAGAAAGAAAAGAATAACAATACAAAAAGAGATCATAAAAACGAAACTATTTCAGGGACGAACAAGACTGCACGTGCTTTGGCCTTCCTTAAAGAATACTAACATGTCATGCGGGAGTGGTACTATGATAAATAACCTGCAGGAAGTAAGCATCACGTCACTACGACTATCCATCAGTGATCATAAAGATACTCTGTATATTCCCATGAGTAGATTGTAGGTCACAACTGTTTGGTATTGTGCAGGGCTTAAATTTACCCTCCACCTACCCTCTCCCCTGCATTAGTAATACCTGCCCTTGGTTGGTTGCAGTGTTGTTGTTCACTCTCCGCTCCTTGAAATCTATAAAACATATACAATCAATTACAAGCAGATTATTCTAGGCATGGTAATATTACTGAAAATATAAGAGTTACTTGTAGCACTCGATTTCATGACTCAGTAAAAGGGTTCTCGTAGCAGAAGGTAGGCGACTGGCAACCAGCAAGTTGCTAGAATGCTATGGGACAAGAATCAAAATCTGATGTGAGAACTCTCACCGAGTGACCTTGCGTTGACAAGCAATATATAACTAATCAGTCCTTAATACGTCTATCCATCTGCGAATGAACGATGGATGAATTGACATTGCGAAAACTCCTTTTTCAAGTTTCGTCATAGATAGCTCGATACCAAAAAACGCAAAAGTTCGACTTTGACTAACTGTGACTCTATGATTTGACGAACATTTTGGACAACAAAACTCTACAATAAGACCGACTAGCATCAATTACTAGTGTAAAGCTGTAGATGTAATTCTAGACATAGTGGTGTTCTTCGTGTTCTTAGTGGTTTCGATGCTATCAACAAATCAACAACAAACCTGCAAAAAACCACTCACAAGCGTTATAGAGTGTATCTATATGAAATCCGTACATATATGACAGGTTCATGATTTTCAATAAGCTTCTTTGCAAGAAAGGTGCTGCGCAATCCCCACAAGAGTTTTCTGTCATATTTCTTACAAACATCAAAAATTGAATTTTGTTCGGATCTCACTGTGACTTGACCTTTACCGAGTTTGACAATTATACTCTATCTAGCATGAGACACTCACCACTCCTGAATAGGTGTATTCGAAATCTTAGAGACAGTCTGGTAGCTATCAACGCTCCGTCGGACTTATAGACAAGACAAACTCAGAATCTATGAACCTCAAACGTAGCTGACGGTTACGACCTTGATCCAGAAGTCATCGACCAAACAAATGAGTCAGACACTATTCGCATACCATCCCCTCAGATATCACGATGGTTGTCAAATTTGACATATGGTAGCTTTTCGTTCTTCGAGTTATTGTACGAACACCCACAGTAGACAATGATATTATCTTGACTACACTGTGACTTGACTTTGACGAAATTGTGCGGGATAGAGACATAATCAAGAGTTATTTGCAATTCTTCCTGCGCGTAATGTTGCGTGGTCTTTTTAATTTTATTTGGAAGACACATTGGCAGCGGCTCGTTCGCGAGGGTACGGGATAAGTACCAAAAACAAAAAACAAACAAGCAGTCATAGATGGTAACGGGCGAGAACCAGTCACATGATCTCTACAGACCTTGTCTAATAAAGAGCTGTCCTCTAGAGAGTAGCGACGCCACACCAGAAGGTTACTCAAATTGAGGATGTGCAAACACAAAATCGAATGATTTGATAACCCTGTGACTGGTGACGACCGGTTGACCGATGTTTTGTCCACGTCTAATTCACAGCATAGACACCTCTGAGAACACGTGTTGATAATATATTGACATTGGTAGTATTCTTCGTTCCGAGTTGGTGTACAGAACAAGATTCGATTGCATTGACTCAGCGGATGACTTTTGCAGACAGGTGTGAACCGTTTTGCATGAGAGAGTGATGGATATCAGAGCACGGTTAGCCACTCACCTGCTGACTACCACAGTGGTGTAATTTGGCCATTGATACTGGCCCAGGACACAAAGGGGCAATCCACACCACACAAATGGAAAAGACAATTTCGAAAGGAATACATTCTAGGAATTCCAAATACCTACTAAAGAAATGACACCTAATCGAGATCCAATAAATCAAATATCGCACGTCGAGGCCTACCAGACAGCAATACAGACAAGCCAACAAATGAACAGAAACCCCCCCCCCCACACCATCACATTGGCACTGGTCGCTTTTTTCGAGTCTCTGAGTAAAATGTGCCTAAGCAGACGAAACAATCCAAAACATCACAAACAAGACCGAACGGTAGTGTCATCAATATACTTACGAAATCGCTTTAGATTTCGTAGTAAAAAAACGAGCAGTCATGAGACACCTGTATTTCCGTACGAGAACGGTCAGCAACTATGAACGTCTGAGCATATCGTCTCATAAACAGTGCTTCAACGCAGAAAGGTAGCGGACGCAAACCGAAGTTTACGATGATTTGTACGAAACACATAATCGAATGTTTGACTCACTGTGACCTGAACTTTGACGATTTTGCAAAACGATAATAGCCGAAAGCTGATCACTCTCCTGCACTCTGTCTGCAAAAGGTGATCTGCAAAATTGTAGGGCTTCTTCCCGATCTCTAGTTTATCGTCTCAACAAACAAAAACAACAACACAAAACAGAGGACAGCTCATTAAATATCTAGGATCATGTTAAAGAGCTGGCATAGCTGGTACTTAGAAATCGCACTTGGATTCCCAGTAGGCACGATTGAGCTCTTACATAAGCTCCAGTTTCATAGAGTCCAGGCAGCTCAGGCGTGCGCAACGAGTTGTATCTCATGAGATATTCACAAGGGGATTTGCTCAACAACTTAATACATGCTGAATGTAATGACTCTCAAACTGTCGACCTGACTCCCCCAACTGGGACAGATTTTGATTACAAACATTAATCATTCGGTAAGCATCACCTACTGAAACATGTATGTGTAATTATGACTGGTTAGCTTCTTCCGTTTTTCAGTAAGTTTCGTCCTACAACAAAGTACTAAATTACAGTTATATTATGAGCGTCTCAATCAAAGCCATAGTTTTCCGTAAATAATTCTTTACTTCTGATAATATTTAATTAGAGCGAGACACTCTGTAACTTTCCGGTTTACATCGAGTTTTCATCTTTGGAGATACTGTGTAGGTGAGCGGTAGCTAGGTGTCCTCAAGAACACGAATCTAGATATGAGTTCTGCTGTGTAAATTGTTTCGATCGATTCTTCTATTATGTTGGTCGTGGACATGTAACAACTTGGTTGTTGCACATATTCGGAAGCGGTTTCTGTGCATTCAGTTACATGCAGCACCATTCTCAAATGAAATTTCTTCACATAGTTGTCCTCATAAGCGAGAACAGAGATTGAACGTGCGTGGGACTACATTGCACCGATCGTGGTGAAATGATATACGATTCAAATCAGTATGGTACTTACTTGCCATTAGGTATCAATGCTCTATCTGCGATAGTCGACGCTGTTCTAGTACTTTTATCTTATAAATTGATACCTGTAACAACCTATTCTTACAAACTGTGGTTTGCCACGGAAGTGACAGGAGAACCTGTACCAGATCATATAGTACAGTTTGTGAATATTTACTCAATGAAGGATGATATAACACCTGGCTATCTCTACCATCACTAATATCCTAGCATACATATCAATAGTGATGATATTACGCAAGAACAAAAATAGAGAAATAGCAGAGGAACTATCGAGGTAAAATTGATTTCTCTCTATAGTATTGCTTTTACGAATGAGATACTATCGCTATGATGGAAGAAAACCTCTGTAAGTGGTCCACCTATTTTTCTATGTTATTTATTTTGGTCGCTCTTTTCATTTTCATAATTATAAATGTTTATTGCTGCGTCATTACTGTGTTATTACATGAATGTACCTAACAGAACGTGAGTGAATTCTGTGGAAACCATTCAATGAAATTTATACAATCATGTGATGTCTTATGTAGGAGTATGCTGTATAATTTTGCTTTAAGATTGAGGCAAGATCAAAATCAATTGATGCATACTTCAATGTATTCCTTTTACATTCACTTCATGTTCTCTTGCGGCATTCCAGTCACCCACTCTAAGCTTCCCCTCATCCACCCGCTAAAACTTTCATGCCCACCGTTCACCCGGACAGGAATGCATTAATATCACCCTCATCCTGGGATTCGTACAGCTGGCAGATATCGAAAAAGAGGAGGATTCAACGAACATGGTGACGATGGTGCATGACAAGGAAATTGACACACCTAGGACAACGAAAACATCGAAATATGCATCAAACTTTCATTTCTTCTCGATTCTTCATCATGATAAATAAGCAAAATAGTTTAGCATGAACAAAGTTTGTGAGAGTAAGCAAATATGAAGCATACATTAACGTCTGTGTAGTCGGCAGGTGAAAGTAAAAACCGATTACTTTGGTCAGTCGAATCAGACTACGCATCAAATTGGGCTTCCAATATAACAAAAGTGCAAGCCAGAGTGCACTCACAGAGATGCGTTTCACGCGTCAGTTAAATCCTCTAGTGAACCATTTAAGGGTTATCAGCTGTAATACAGGATGACCTCCCAGCCATCAGACGTGCTTCCAGCCTCCTCATTCACCACCCCACAGCAGTACCAACAGCATACAGCAATGAGCCAAATGATCCTCCACCCTCCATTCAGTGGCACAGGAACACCACCAGTAGATCGATATTCCCATAGGTCATCATAAAGAACTACTGAGACCAAAAAGGTACAAGTTGTGTGTTTGTCTTTAAATTTTTATTGTTTTTCACAACTGCCGCCAATTCACGGGGTGACCAGCCCAGTTAACCCCCCCCCACCAAATGTCGTACGGCGTTCACAGCACCGAAACCACTGGGACAGCCGTGCAGTAACGTATAAGAGAGCGGACACTGACCGACGGGTATTTGGCACGTTAAAGGACATGGAGAGGCAATGTGGTGACGGGACAAGGCAAACAGAATGACGCAGGACAGCACAAGGGTTATAGGCGACCCCACACAAATGGATGAAACAATTCTAAAAAACATTTGAAACTCACAAAATTTAACAAAGACATAATTCAAAACAAATATTAATTAAATAAAATAATCCGACTGCGGGCCCGTAAACGCAAAACAAGACAAAGGGGCACAACAGAAAGATAACCCCACCCATTTTTTAAGACTGGACCCATTGGCCCAGAGCTGGCCTTCGAACTGGAAGAGAGTGTCCCCAAGCACACGCGCCCAAAATGATGCCGGCACTTCTCGTGCAGTCAACATATCCAGGAAATTGCAAGCAGCTTCCAACGAACTCAATAATGTGCCACCTTCCTATCTCCAAAGGTGTCCACCTCCTCATCGTCCTTACACACCGGTGTCCTCGATCTCCGTCGTCCGACAAGCTCCAAAATCCCATTCACGCAAACCTGCCTCTCGACCGATCACACAGATCTTACCCAATCACGCAGAACTCCCAGCCCTGCCCACGTAACAATATGTACATCGCTACATTTTCACCAAACAATACATATTGTTATTACAATGTGGGTTTTCTTATCCCACCAAGTTCGTCTACAATGCCTACTATTCTTGGCATTCCTTTCACATGCAATTGAAACCTGTTACGCAAGCCGAAGTTGTTTAATTGCCAACCTTAATTATTGACTTGAATAACCTTAGTCGTGAGAACCACCAGGTTGGTCAGAACCGAGGTTCCCTAATTGCTCACTTGATGGCTGATTCTGATATCTACTGTTCCACCATTGCCCTTGGCGCTGCCACTGAGCAACAGCATTGTGCCATCAGAGCAGCAAAACTCCAGCACTCGTGCTCAAGCACATAACATAACACACAAGAAAACGCCAGGCACGAATTCCAGCTTCAAAACATTCAAGGTACTTCAATGCTGTTTGTACTGTTTTCAGCACTTAATCTCATGCCATATTTCTTTCCTGAGATTTGCTGCAGCATACCACCAGTTTTCCAAAAATTGGTCTGCTTGCCATATTAAAGAAATATAATTGTGTTCTTCGGTTATTCGATGAAATCGCACATTAGACCAAGGCAACACACGATGTGTTGAGGGAACGAGCAAGAATGAAAAAAACAGAAAATGAGAGGAGAAATCACAACAAACTGAACGAGACTCTAATAACAGGTGCAAGGACGCAAAGGCACGAGACACAAACGCAATGCATGAAAATGAACAAAAACAATAAGCAGGACATTCCAGAACAGCATCACCTCAACTTGAAGGCCTTTCAGACGAAAGTGCTTTAGTCGTGAGGAACGGAACTAAAGTCCTTTCACCAAAGTGTGATCTATGATCTGTGAAGCATAAACAAACCTAACTTTCATGATGATACATATGAAAAGCCGCATTAATTGCTGATTCACGACGCAAATAACGGCAAGAGATAATGACGACTAGCATTTAGTCAAATAGATCAAAAGACATGTAACAGGGTTTCAAAAAAGATTGAATTTAATAATTATCAAAAAAACCACCATCCATTGACATACCTGTAGAGCGTTGTGCACTAAGCAGCTCCTTGCTATTGGCAAACTGGACGTGCCCCCGAACACAATACACAACTGTACCATTTTGCCGACACAGGAAGAAGACCGACAAAAAAGAGAAACGAAGGAAAATACCAAACATTCTTGAGCTAGACGGTATTTCGTCATATTGCCAATTGCAATATGCTTGCGAAGTAATGAAGCCCAAGGTCCGAACATGCATATACCAAAAACTTGTCACTGCGTGCGATGTGCCACTCGCAGTCACAGCATGATCCGCCAAGTCGTCCAACTTCGAGGTCTCAGGCCTGCCTGAATCGTAACCCTCCTCAATATCCAGTAGGCATGCGTCCTATCCCTGTAACACGCCCCCCTCACAGTCTCCGCCTGCTAACAGGTACGTTGCGAGGCAAAGCTGGGCTGGATCCCAACTGACGGTACCAGAACGAGGCATTTTGAACTGCCACAGAATATTGTCACGAGACGGTATATCCGGTGCACCATCCTGCTAAACAGCATCGACTGTTTGGGATACCTTGCATATCAGCTGAAATTCGGCTAGCATGGCGGAGCATCCACCGTTGATTCGCACCGTCCTGCGTGTCATCCAAACCATGAAGCCGACGTCCATCTGGATGAGGCCAAACAGTGACCCGTAGCCTTCGGTACCATCAGTGACTCCTCAGGGTTCTGCCCCCAAAATGTTTGTGGATGTTGAAGTACCGGCAAAGGAAAGGCTTATCACGTCGAGATCAGTGGATTCTTGGACCGCCACCTGACGAGCCAGCACAACAAGGTCTCTTCTTCAATCAAAGACCAGTTATGCCCTAAAGAAACATGATCTTGTAAAGTTTCAGTTCCTTATTGGGAAACGCATGACTGATGAGTTGAGCCGGCTCTGACAGCGTCGGCTGTGGGATTTTTGCAAGGTCCACTGCAATTCTCCGCACTGCGGATGTTAGCTTGCCTGGGTTAATCTGCCTGCAATTGTGTCCTTCTCTGGGCACTGTACCCTTTTGCTCCAAAGTTCAAATATCGTAAAGACACAAGGTGGCATCATATCGGGTCGATTCCGAACCTCCGCAGTGCAATATGATATCTCATACCACAGAGCCACCACTTTGTCTCTGATCAGTGAACGGCATGTGATAAGCACGGAGCTAGAATCCCAGGAAAATATATCCATATAACCCACCAAACCATGAAAGGAAAACTACGTCAAAAAACAAAGAAATGCCAGGAATCAAAGTTATCATATCTTTTAAACAACCTGTATCAATAGCGCTGAGCGATTGGGGCTTGTTAACGAACATCAAAACAACCCAGTTCAATGGAAAAAGCTCTCAGAAAGCTTAGAAAGTCATTTAACCTCTCACCTAGAAGGACATCACCTACCTCAAGACGACCACCAATGTAATTTCCATTGCCAACCACTGAACAGTCTAATATGACTCATCATCAGCAAAACCTTGCTTGTGCGACATTGTGCGAACTTGTTTATGAAATCAGATACAGATATATTATCCTCATCCAAGATAATTCCCTTGAAAAAGATGAGCTATTGCAGGCCTAAAAACTTTGTTGCAGCTCAGGATTGCTCCTGGACTGTCCACTTCCATGTAGGTCACCTGTCCAATAAGTCCCCCCCTGATTAATTTCGGGAACACATTGCAATTACAGGTGCATCGTGATCGGCCCATGACCAACTTGCCCCTGATGGAAACCTATGCCCCTTCGCACAAACCTTCAATGGGGTAGCTATGAGGACGCAACTTCAAAGTCATGCTGAAGAAGCATTGAGTAGGTCGAGCCGACGGCCTCAAGCATATCTTGTCCACTTAACCATCAGTTACTTCTGGCTGGCTCTTCGTTGTTCGGTCATGCTGAAAGGGGCATCTGTCCATTCAGCTCTTATTGGCAGCAGATCCTCGAAGATTCCGAGTATTTGTCCATGCCATTTCCCTCCCCTATAAGTGCCCAGTCCCCTGAGAGAAAACATCCCAACATGATGCGCCACAACCATGCTTCACATAGATGTGACTTGGATGGCCTGTATGTGTTGCACCAAACGTAACGTTGCTTAGGCCAAAAGTTCAGCTTGTTTGTCATCACAACCTGCCACATGCTCAAATACCTGGATGGTTATTTTAACACACTCAACGACCCAAGTTGCTGTTTTGAGTATGCTCCTCTTGCCACCTATGACAAGCCGATATGAGATGCTGGATATTGTTATCACAGCACAGTGACCATCTTGCCATCCAAGGCATTACCATTCAATGCCGGCCTCGATTGGGCTCTTGATCATCTCCTGCTTGTCACCAGTAGGAAGACGGAACCTAGTGCAAGACAGTCGAGATACATAGCTTCCACTTCTTAGTTGTGAGCACTACCAGATAACAGGCCTTTTAATTTTTTATAGCACCACCTGATCTTGCTTCCACAACTATCCGCTGCTGGAAGCTCCTGGTTCAGGTGAGTTGCTGTAAAATACGACCAAACTGAAAAAACAACAAACAGGCTGTTATATCTGAAATACAGAATCACTGCATAACACAGGGCAGGTCATAACTTGTGTTGATTTGAAGGTTGATTGGTAACCTGAGTACTACAGATCTACATAAGGGTAGGGAGGTGGGGGATTGGGGGGACACTTATCCAACCAAGAATTCGGTGCATTTTAAAAGAATTCTGAAATCTGTAACAATTGTTTTTCACATGGAAGTTGTTGGTGACATAGGTTTAAATAAGGTGAAAAGCATTATTGAAATTGAATTCCAGCAAATAAGGCAGCAAAGTAAATTGAAAGGGGTAGACTTCTAAGCAGGTATATCAGATGACAACCCAAATCTCATTCCTTTCCCTTTTGCACAATACAAATACCATAAACTGATTAGGACACAGACTGGCTTGGTTTCGGGATGTCAGTTGAGGTGCTTTCTAGGCTGGCAACTTCCATCTGCAGCTGAAAAAGCCATGCATCATGCCGTCTCTCCTCCCACCTGCCAATCGTGAGATCAATCCTTAGAACCCCATGAGAAGACCCTTTTCACTTAACGATACGTCAGATGCATGAAATTCCCATCTGGCCATCAACTCAATGAGTAAGCTGTGGGGGCGACATGGTCCTATGTCGGGCCGCTGTGCAGAGTGGTAGAGCTGGGACAAAATAACAATCGGATTGTCTCATCAGCAAAGGAAAGCAGGAACAGCAACGAATCCTGGACTACTGGACGACGACAGCCCAAGCTTCCAAAGTACACTCACAGAAATTGCTCAAGCCAAATAGATAACGATTGCGAGTTTAAAGCACTATCATGAAATCTACACTCTCTTGTCCTGAAGAAACAAGTTAAAGAGAGACATAAAGCACAGCCCATGTTCGATATTTTACGTGAGATAAAGCAAGCATATACACTAACTGGCCCAGTCACCAGTCGACATCTTATAATCACAAAATAAAGGAAAATGAACGTCTCCGTCATGCCTGCTTGTACAAGTTGAACAAAATCGCACAGGTCTGAGAATATGGACATTTAAGTAACAAAATGGCGCCTCGCCATCTGTTCGATCCCGAAAAAACAATGACGCACTAAAATCCATACAATACCTGGTGCCAAGTATGAAAATGGGTGAATCATGTCCGGTGGAATGGTAGAGCAGTGTTCGAAGCAGCGGTGTTTTTTACAAAAACTGCCGCCAGCGCCACGGACTGGAGCGTCGAAAAAAGGTTGCATTGGGCACCAACATTGCTCATCCAAGCGACGACATCCACTCATTGTCCGCGTACACGTCGCAATTCTGTCGGAAACCCCGCCCATCCCGCACTCCATATCCTTTGCTGTCCAAACTGTGTGGCAACCAAACTGTAGATAATCCATTACACATAGCATCGTGACTACATAGCTCACAAGAATGATCACAATGCCGACAGATAACGTGTAATAACACAGAATCTCGCGCAAGGACAGTCAAATTGAAATCTATGTGTTTCCCAATGCTAATTGAGCTCTCTATGATGTTGATGCGAGGCCTGAACCATCCTGATTGCAGAGGTACTTTGAAACCTGTGCAGAGTCATTTTATAATGTCCCACGTGTACTGGACTATTTTTCACTCTCGATCCAGGAGTATGTTTGGCTATGACAATTCTCGATTACACACCCTCTACAGACTTATTGGCTGTGGCAACGCTGTCTCCATGAAACTCCAATTCAACATCTCGATGTCGACAAAAGAGACCAAACACTTTTCCCACACTCCTCCGAACCCTTTTCCTCACTATGGTTTCGATGATTTCATTGTCTACATCGTAAAATTAGCTCTATGTTGGGTCGAGACGTCACAGCTACATGCGTAAAAGTCCACGAAATTCAGCCCAAAGGAATATCGTATAGCTTGATGCGCTTAGGAGCTTGGGTGAGAATGCAGAAAACTGGCGTGTAATTGTCAAGGCGCAGATTGTCTCCTCAATGGAAATCACTGAGTTACTGGAACCTTTAGTGATTGCATAACTTCTCACTCGAAAGATATCTGTTGCTTTCTCCGTATGATCTACGATTTAGTGGTATTGATTTCACATTAGCTTGCAAAAATGACCCCTCGCGTTAACTGTGAAGTCAAATCGGCTATTGTCGAGGACTCCTCCAATGCGGTGTAGAGCTAGCTAACATCAGAGCAGATCGCGGGACCAAGATAAGCAAGCCATCTCTATGCTAGGAACGCTCAGAGTCTACACCAATAACTGCATCTGATACGGGTCTAAAATTCCAGACTTATGAATAATTATAGCACCGGACACCGGAATCTCTGTCATTGCAGGATTAAATCAAATCGATTTGTCACTTCAAGTAATCACCTATAGTTTTCTGAAATGTGTACTGATGATTGTTGATGAGGAGCTTGTGTTGCAACAACTTGCATCATATGTGGTCCTGCAAGAATCTATACAAGAGTGGTATTTTCTATAACGCATTCACGAATCAAGTTGTGTCATCTCAGGGACCAGAGGACAACTATGCCGTCTGGAGTGATTCTGAGCAGCGTGGCTGCCGATATCGTGGCCAAAGAGATGAAGCAACATGTGGGCTTCCTCCTAGGTGTGCTACAAATCTCGCGTACACCCAAGCTTGCACCTCGCTGGACAGGCCTTGCCGTGGCAGAAGCTCCACTGCTCCGTCATAGCCTTGCGCCACATTTACATGCAAGCGGGTCTTGATGACTGCACTAGAGTTTAAGGTGAGTATATAAGCTTGGCGGAATTTCGTCGATGCAAGGCACAGCTGTTAACCACAATCGAGATATACACTGAAATAAACACATGGATATTGCATATCTCTGCGCAAGAGTATAACTATGGAAACAGGTCTCGTCGTTCCCTAAAACACGGTCACATGCCAATTATACATTCCTAAACAATATATTAATCATTATCTATTGACATACATACATCATTAATACTACATCACCAATAATATAAACTTTTAACATACACACACATAATATTCACGAATTACTACATCACAATTATACCTATACAACATACACACAACTCATGATTTATACATACATACACACATATTATTATAAAGACAGCTAAGAGCATCTCATTATTATATAACATCCAACCACATAATTATTTTACACCTCACAATAATTCTATACTCCTTCATCATTTACATAAACCCAATACATATAAACACATAACCACACGTAATAACCATAATACGACATATCAATGTAACATCCATTATCACATATTAACTAGCACACACACATATTATAAACATATCCACCAACATTATTACAACATCAATTTACATTACATAAACATCGTATTTAACATAATACACATCATATATTATACATACATAGCACCTATTATTTTAAGACATACACATCATATTAATACATCACATCAGTATAATACGCTACACACACATATGTACATACATTACATTAACATATATTTATACATACATCATCATTATTACATACGATCCAACACCAATATATAACAACACATCAATTTAACATCATAACACATCATATTTATTATACATACACAATAAATTATACAATACAACATCATTATGTATACAACATACAACACTCATTATTTATATATACATACACACATAAGATTATACAACAGTACAAATCATTTAATACTATCACACAGCTTTTTATACATACATACACACATCAAATTATACATACCATACACCATAATTATAACATACATACACATTCATATTACTTAATACGAAAGTGCACACATCATGTAGCTAATACTTAGCATCTAGACATCGGGTATAAACATAACATACAAACCATCATTAATTTATACATACATACACAATGCATATTTATAACATACATCACACACATCGTATTTAGTAACAATACAGGACACCAACATATGATTATACACACACATCATATTTAGTACAGCAACAGGCACATTATTTTATACATACAGTATATACACAGTTATTATACATACATACCACAGTCATTATTATACATACCATATCACACATATTTTAAATACATACAATACCACATTATATTTAATACAACAACACATTAATTATACATACATACAACACACATCATATATCATACATACACCATTATTATACAACATATAATCATATTATCATACACAACATCATTATTTACATACATAAGCAACCTATTTATACAACATACACACATCATGATTTATCATATAATACCACACATCATTTTATAAGCATCATAATACACAATATTATTATAACACAATTACACATCTTTACAACCAACATCATTATAAATCATCACAGTATTTTACTACATACCACAATATTATACATACAACACATCATTATTTAATCCATACATAACAACATATGATTACCACATTACACATCATAGATCATACATACACATCATTATTATAGTTGCGAATCGCGCGCGGTGCGAAGCCACGTATCGACGCGCACGTCGCCCCCGACGGAAAATCTGTCGGACCCCGACTAACGCTGGGACCGAGTACAGGTGGCTAGGCCTCACAGCGATCGTGAATCGCCACAGCCGGGGGATAGGTGTTCACAAACTCCCTACTAAACCCCACGGATGGAAACGGCGATCGACCTGCGCAGGTCGACTTCGACACGAACCGCTTAAGCGGCCCGTTCCGGCTATCGGGATACACCGATGCGTTTATCGCGGCCATCGCGTTCTGAATTATATCGGGCTCAGGCACTACGAAACTTTTACGTGACGCAAGTGGAGGTTCAATTAAAGAAAAAGAACGAAGCGAAACGGGCCAGTTCACAAGTAAGCACATTTAATCACGCACACGAAGACACATAAGCATAACATCAAATGCAAGAAGAATACACGATACAAGCCAGTATTACACACTTAAACACGTTCTACTTTATCAAGACACGCGCACAAACATCAACCAAAAGCAAAGGAAACCCCTCAAGAAGGGAGTCAGAACTAGCGTGCAAGGGGAGAACCTGAGAGCGGCAGTCCAAGACGAAGGTCCTACCCGCGCCCTGTGGCGAGCCCAAATTCGCTGCACGGCCGAGGCGCCCCAGTTCGTGCATGCTTGGAGTAAAGTGACGGGCCCTTTCGCACCTCTCAGCGGGAAAGGGGGAATTGTTGAGCTGAGGGAGAGGCTGGCTTGGACAGAATCACGCACGAGCGATCACCGCGACTCGCGCGCGCACGCTTCCTGCCCCGAACGCGAGCTCCTGGTTCCTCAGCCGCTCACCTCGCAGACCAGTTCGCAACCGGCCCGTTCGCATCGCAGCGATCTCCTCCCCAGCCGATTCCTCCAGCCGTTCGTCAAATCATCGCCGCACAGACCTCCGCTCGCCTTTAATCGCTCCAGGAACTTCACATATCAAATTTCGGATCAAAACGACCTCAGGCGGTCGTCGCCGATTGGCGGAGGAAAAGGGCGGATCTTCCATGCACAATACATAACTGATTTTCTCAGATGTTCTGGAGGCGGGCCAAGCCGCCCGCGTTCATAATTGATGGATCAGATGTTGGGGTGTACATCCTGATCCGAATCTCCTCGGAAAAACCGCATATTTGGCACGCGGCTCGCGGTATCCGAACGGCCAGATAGCGCCGACTCTCGTCCACATTGGTGCGGAATCGCCGTAGAAGCAGAGTAAGGGCATAAACCGAGGGGTTTCGAGCGAAGGCGATGGCCAGAGCCGTTGGAAGGCGGTGATGGAGGTTGCGGAAGCGAGTGGATGAAGGAGGATTGGTGGCTGTGGCGTTTGTTGTTGTGACGGTTGAAGCGTGGTGTTCAAAATAAAGTAGACCAGAAAAAGCCTAACTCAAAATGCAGCCCGAATGAATACAATTAATTCCCCTAAACAATGGTTGGGGTTAACTATACTGTACTAAAGATATCTCACCACAGACGCGAATGTGTGGAATTCCACAGCCGAACACTACCCCCTCCTTTAAAAGACTCGTCCAGTCGTCAATCTCGTGGCACATGTGTAGTTTCCTTACGTTTTACTTCCGGATCCCTGAGTGCGAACATCATGTATTCGTCCCAAAATACATAACCTGAGGGCTGAGTAACTAACTAAACAAACAGCCACCACACAGACATAAATAAAATTGCCGGCGCAGAAAGCAAACATGCCGGGGCCCATATTACAGGACACAACTTAATCACTTAACCTTATAATTTAGCACTAAACATGCCAGGGATCAATGGACCTGCAAAAGAAAGCAGTTAGCAGGGAGCAGGCTGCTCGCATCAGTCCTCTGCTAAGCATGCAGGTGACAGGGAACGTGCCGACTGCTCACAAACGCATCCTAGGCCTCCCTTGAAAATGAACCACAGTGAACCGAAAGGTGCATGGGCTACACAAACGCAGTATCCGTGCAGCTCAATGCACACTCACGCAATGAGCAACGAGGATGGATGATGAGAAGGATAAGGATGGACGCAAAACGGGAAACGGGCGCACTGCAGCCGTGTTGTAGCTGCCCAACAGGAGTTCTCGCAGCTTGAAAACTGTTGCCTTGACCTGCGCAATGGAATAACAGGGGGGTCAAAGCAAAAATGAACGGGGGCAAAATGAACATGGGCATGGCAGGCATGCAAAGGTGAACAGGCAAGCATGGCATGGCAAAGGGAACAGAGCAGGCATACAAGGCGCGAGCAAAACCCAGCCGGCAGACGAACCGGGCCGGCACAGGCCTTGAAAGCACAGCTGCATGACGATCCGCCGGTCAGCTGCAGCAAAACAACAGCCTCGATGAAGTTGGCGCCTCTTGCGTGCAGTGGAGGTTGGTGGAGGGAGTGCGGTGGTGCTGGCATCAGAAGGCGGCTCGGACTACCTACTGTCCCTCCACACTATCGCTTTGCCTGTCATGTCTAACCCACCCTAATTGTAAAAACCAATTAGCCCAATTATTTTTTGTGTTGTTATTTATACTTCCCCATAAATCGTCCCTAACCCCTTTATGCTTGTTCGAAACTATTCTCCTACCTACTCCCAACCCCCTACGTCCTTCCCGGAGGGGAAGGAAGTAAGCGTCCTGTCGAGGCCAACGAAGCCTCAGGATGCTCCCCAGACTCAGCGATCTTAACAAGTGGTCAGACCCACAACGAGAGCGAAGGGATGGATGGTGCGGAGGGGTAACACTCTAATCTACCCTATCCTTAACTAAACCCGGGGCTTCAAAAAAGCCTCTCGCTAGCAACGTTCAACAACCAGATACCGTCGCCTGTGTTGGTGTCCTCACAATTTCGGGCTCCCCAATTTTCCGTGCCTCACACGGTTCATGGCTGGGACGCGTGCTCTTGCAGAACACGACCCTCGCCATTCTCTAGATGGCACCCCGGGCACTAACACTGCTCGAGCCTACGCTCCTAAACACAGGGAGTGCCCTCATGGCGACTCCCGAATACGCTCACGTGGCTAGGCTTCCGGGCCCTCCGAGGGTACCGTGCCACACACTGCCCACGCGCTAAGGCGCCCGGCCCCCCATCATGCGGCGCACCGTGCCCGACTATCCCGCCCCCCATGGCCTTGGCCTACACGGCCGAACTACACGGTCCGGGTACCACTCAGGATACTCACATTTCGCAGCACGCTCCACGCCGTCAACAGGGCTCTGCACCCTAAATGGGTTTCGAGCCTACTTCCCACCAACCAGCAAAACGACCTCATTTCATTCTAACCCAGCTAACTCACTCTACACTGACCGGGTCCTTGGGCGGAGTCACTCCCCCAATCACTCATCGCACCATGCATTCCACTCGCTCCATCACACAGACCGCTGGCCTCACTACCACCCATGTAACTCACCCAGCTTCTTCAACACACACATCGCGAATCCTGCATTCCTGCGACTCCAG
>CM068953.1:142194081-142204520 GCA_035128595.1 Eptatretus atami
CTGACGACCACGCGGAACTCTGGGTGCCGTACTTTGCGCGATGCGCGAACGCACCCGCGAACTCTCGTTCTGCATAGCCGCCCCGTTATTAGCCACCAATGCTGCGAAAAAAACCCAACGTGAACGACCCCCCTGAAACTCGCTCGTTCATTCTGACACAGCTGCCGTGCACAAGACGGAACTGACCCACGGGAACTCGATGTTGCTTGTTTATGCTGCATTGGCGCCGAAACGACCACGCCGAAACTTCGCTGGTGCGTTTAGTTTTCACACGATGCGCGAACGCACCACCCGGAACTCGTTCCTTAGCCGTTTTGCACATGCGCGCAACGACCCCGAAACCTCGGCATCCGTCGCTTTCTGCCGGCCATGCCAGCGAACGACCCCGAACTTCCGTTCACTCGCGTTTGCAACAATGCGCGATAGGACCGCGTAAACTTCGTCGTTTTCTGCGCTCTGCTTGCTGCGAAGCGACCGATCGTTTGAGTAGCGTTTTTGGGCGCATTGCGCGACGGCCCCCCGGACTCGTTCCATGCGTTTTAGTGCATGCGCAGAACGACCCCCGCGGAACTCTCCTTGCGTTTGGATGCGCGGACCCCGAAATGCGTCGTTCTTCTGCGGCGTGCGATGCGGAACGGAAATCGTGGTGCGTTTGCGCAGATCGCGGAACGCAACCCCCGCGAACTCGTCTTGCGTGTGTTGCACCTATGCAGCGAACGACCCGCAAACGTCCGTCGTTTCGTTCTGCCGTGTCGCCGCGAACCGCACCGGGAACTGTGGGCGTTTGCGCCGAACGACGCCCCCGGAACTCGTCTGCGTTTTTCACATGCACGCGGAACGCCCCGAGATCCGTCTGTTCGTTTCTGCCTGCGTGCCGAACGGCCACGGAATCTGGTGCCGTTTCGCGCATGCAGCGTGACGACCCGGACTCGGTCCTGCGTTTGACACATGCGGCGGAACGGACCCCCAAACCTCGTCGTTCGTTCTAAGCGTGCGCGCAACACGTACCAGCGGCATAATCGTCGGTGCGTATTGCGCGGCAGCGGCGAACGACCCCCCGGCGTTGGCGCTGAACTCGTTACCTCGTTTATGCACCCATGACGCGAACGGATCCCGAATACTTCGTCGTTTCGTTCTTGGCCCTGTGCAGTGAACGACCACGGGACTCGCTGGTGCGTCTGAGCAATTTGCGCGATACGACCACGGAATCGTACCTGCCGTGTTGCACAGTGCGCGCCAACGACCCCTGAACTGGGTCTGTTCGTTTGCGTGCGCGAACGACACCGTGACACTCGTGATGAATGCGTTGCTCATGACAGCCATCGCGCACCCCGGGAACTCGTCCTGCGTGTTAGTCACATGCGAGCGACTACCCCGCAACTCGTCTGTTCGTTTGCGGCATAGCGGGCGACGACCCGGCGAACTGCGTAGAAGTGCGTGTTGGCGCATGACATTCGCGAACGCGCGGAACCGACGTCTGCGGTTTATGCACAAATGTGCGAACCCCGAACTTCGTCGTTCGTTCTGCGCTGCGACGACGACCTACGCGCTAACTGTCGTGCGTGCGTTTTGCCGCATGCTGAGCGAACGACACCCCGGAATCGTCCTGCCGTTTTGCACGAATGCGCCGACCGAAGACCCCGAAATCTCGTGTTCATTCTGCACGCTGCTAGCGACGCACCACGGCGAATCGTGTTTAGCGTTTGGCCATTGACGCAGGCGAACGACACGCGATATTCGATGGTGCGTTTAGCCTATGCGCCGTAACGACTCCCACGTGAATCTGTCCTTGCACGTTTTGCCCATTTGCGCGACGACCCGAATCTCGTCGTTCGTTTCTCGGCATGCAGCGAACGTCCCCCGGGAACTAGTGCCTGCGTTTTGCACTATTGCGCGATAGCCCCGAACTCGTCGTTCGTTGCTGCGCTCTGTGCGCGAACGACACGGGAACTCGTGGGACGTTTTAGCGCATGCGCCGAACGGAGCCCGCGAACTCGTCTCTGCGGTTCTTGCGCATCGCGCGCAACGCACCCACCGGAAACTCTGTCCTGCCGTAGTTTTGCACGATGCGCGAGCAGGCACCCCCGCAAACTACGTGCCTGCCTTCCGTTCATTGCGCGTCGCGCCGAACGACCACCAGGAACTCGTGTCGTGCGTGCGCGAACGACCCCGGACTCTGTCCTTGCGTTTTGACTGACAGCGAAACGACTCCGCGAACTCGTCGCTTTCGTTCTGCTGTTGCGTGCGCGACACGACCGCGGAATCTTCGTGGGGTTGCGCCGCGAACGACTCCCGGACACTCGTACCTGCGGTTTTTCACTATGCCGCCTCGTAACGACCCTGAAACTCGTCGTTCGTTACTTGCCGCCGTGCGCGAACGACACGGGCAACTCGTGGGTGCGGTTTCGCCCAATGCTGCGACAGGACCCCCGGAAACTCGTCCTGCAAGTTTTGCAACATGCGGTCGCGAGTACGAACCCCGAAACTCAGTGTCATTCAATCTGGCACTGCGTGCGTAACCGCATCACGGCGCCAACTTCGGTTGGCGTTGCCCGCTATGCTGACCAAACGACCACGGGGAAATCCGGTGTGCGTTGACATGCACGCGACGACCCCGACTCGTCCTGCGTTTGCACATTGCGTGCGAGCACGACTCCGAAAAAAAAACTACGTCGTTCGTTCTGCCGCATGCAGCGAGCGACCCGGAACTGTCCTGCGTAATTTGCACATGCGCCGGTATTAACCCGAAACTCGTCGACTTCGTTACTCGGCGCCTTGCCGCCGTGACGACCACGGGTACTCGTGGTGCCGTATATGCGCAGATCGCCGACACGACCCACCGCAGCAATCGCTCCTTGCGTTTTGCGCATGACTTGCGCAACGACCCCCAACTGTCCTGCCCGTTTGAACACTGCGCCGAACACGAGACCCCGAACTCCGAGTCGTTACGTTTCTGCGTTGTGCTGCAACTGACACAGGCGAACTCGATGTCGTCTGTTTGCGCATGCCGCGCACGACCCCGGAAGCTCGTTTCCTCGCGTTGATTGCAGCATGTTCTGCGAACGACCCGAAATCTCGTCGTTCATTCTGCACAGATGCGCCGAAACGACCACTGGGAAATCGTGTTGACGTTGCGATTGCTAGCGAACGTACACCACGAGCGGCAACTACGTGATGCGTTGCCGACCATGCGACGGCAACGACCCCGGAAATCGTCCTGCGTTTTGCCCACATGCGCGCTCAAGCGGACCCCGATCTCGTCGTTCGTCTGCGCATTGCGCTGCATGACCCCTCCGAAATCTTTCCTGCGTTTTGCACCATGCACGACGATAGACCCCGAATAACTCTCGTTCGATTCTGGCGCTGGTGCGCGACGACCACTCCGTGGGAACTCGTGGCGTGCGTTTGCGCCTTGCGCGGAACGACCCCGGAACTCGTCACTTGCCGTTTGCGCATGCACGACGAACGCCGACCCCTCGGTAATCGTCCTGGCGTTTATGCACGTGCTGGAAATTGCCACGCCCGAAAGCTAGTTCCGTTCGTTTCTGCGCTGCCTGCCGCGAGACGACTACAGGGAACTCGCTGTGTGCGTTTTCGCGCATTGCGCGAACGAACCCCGGAACTTCGTCTGCGTTATTGGCACATGCTCGGCGAACAGACCCCGAACTCGCGTTCGATCTGCCCGGCGTGCTAGCGAACGACCACGGAAACTATACGTGGTGCGTATTGCGCAATGCGCCGAACGACCCCGAATCGTCTCCAGTTTTGCACTATCGCGTAAGCGACCCCGATAACTCTACGTTCTATCTGCCGCCTATGCGACGACACGAGCCCCGGGCGGAATGTGGGTGCGTTGCGCATGCGCGAACGACCCGCGGAACTCGTCCATGCTGCACATGTTGCTGTAACGACCCGAACTCGTCGTTCTGTTACTGCGCGGTGCGCGAACGACTCACGAGGGAACTCGTGCGTGCCGTCATTGCGGTATGCCGCCAACGAACCTACCGGACTTGGTTATCTGCCGTATTTGCACTATGCTAGCGCTGAACGACCCCGAACTGCGTCGTTCGTTTGGCGTCGTGCTGCCGAACGACCACAGGAACTGTAGGTTGCCGTTTGCGACTTATGCGCGACGACCCCGGAACTCGCTCCTTGCGTTTTGCATGCATAGCGAACGCACCCCGAAACTCGTCCGGTCATTCTGCACGTTGTGCTGCGAACGACCACTGCGGACTCGTGTTTGCGCTTGCGCATGCGCGAACGACCCGGAACTCGTCTGCAGTTTTGCACATGCTGCGAACTGACCCCGAAACTCGTCGTTTCAGATTTCTGCTGCGTGGGCGAACTACCACGCGGAACTCGTGGTAGCGTTGCGCATGCCGACTACACACACCCCGGAACTTCCTGCGTTTGTGCACCATGCATCTGCGGAACGCTCCCCGAAATCGTCGTTCATTCTGCACGTGCGCGAACGGACCACGCGGAGATTCGTGTTGGGGGTGCGCAGTGGCGAATCGACCACGGGAATCGTGCGTGCGTTCTGACATGCTGCGAAACGACCCGAATCGTTCCTGCGTTTTGCACGATGCGCGAATCTGAACCCCAAACGCCGTCGTTCGTTTTGCGCATGGTCCTGCGAACGACCCCCGGAACTTCATCCTCTTGCTTTTTGCCTACATGCGCGATTAGACCCCGAATCTCGATATTCGTTCGTTCCTGCGCGTGCTCTGCCGAACGACCACCGTGGAACTGTGTGTGCGTTTGCGCATGCCTGCGCAAGACCCCCGGAACTCGTCCTGCAGTTTTGCCGGCATGGGATAGCGAAGACCCCGGAACTCGTCCTTTCGTTGTTGCACTGCGCTCGAACTGCCCCCGTAAATGTCGTTCAGTTCGTTTGCCGGTGCAAGGGAACGACCAGGGAACTCGTGCGATAGCTGCCGCCTTTGCGCTATGCTGCGCGAAGACCCCGGACTCGATCCCGCGTTATTGCACCATGCAAGCGAACGACCCGAAACTCGTTCGTTCGTACTGCGCGTGCAGGATACCGGAGCCCGCGAACTCGTAGGGCCGTTTTGCGCCGATCCGCTACCCCGAATCGATTGACTGCGTTTTTCACATAGCCGCGAGCGCGATACCCGAAACTCGTCGCCTTGCTTCTTGCGCCTTCCTCTAGTGCCTATGCGAGACGACACTGCGGAACTCGTGGTGCGTTTGGCGCCATGCTGTGAACGACCACGGAACTGGTCGTCCTTGCGTGTTTGCACGATGCTGCGAACGACCCTGATAACTGCGTCGTTCGTTCGCACGCTTGTGCGACACACAGACACGGAGGAATACTGGTGACGTTTTGCCGCATGCCCACCTGGAACGACCCCGGCAACTCGTCCTCCCGTTTTTGCGCACATGCTGCGAACGACCCCCGAACACTCGGTCGTCTCGTTTCTGCGCTGTGCGTTGCTGAACGACACGAGTGAACTCGTAGGTGCGTGCGCTGCAATGCGGCGACGACCCCGGAACTGTCTGCGTTTTGCACTTTGCTGGCGCGATCGCATCCCCCGCAAATCGTCGTTTCGCTTCTTTGCGCATAGCGGAACGACACGCGCGCTCAGAAATCGCTGCTTGCGGTTTTGCGCATTGCGCCATTCGACTCCCGGCAACTCGTCTCTGTCGTTTTGCCACATTGCTGCGAACGCCCGGATCGTCGTTCGTTCTGCGACATTGCGCGCAACGCATCCGGAACTCGTGGTGGTATGGCGATGCCGAGACGGACCTAGGCGACTCGTCTGCGTTTTCTTGCCACATGCTTGCCGAAGCCGCCGAATCGTCGTTCGTTTGGCGTGCTGCTGACTGACCACGGGAACTCGTGGTGCGTTGCGCGATGCGCGAACGACTCCCGGAACTCGTCACTGCGTATTTGCACATGCTGCGTGCGAACGACCCCGAAACTCGTCGTTCATGTCTAGCCAGTAGCGAGCGGAACGCACGGGAACTCGTAGTTGCGTCTTGCCAATGCCCCGCGAAACGACGCACGCCGGAACTACAGTCGTTCGTTTGGCATGCGACGATACCGTACTCCCCGAACTTAGTCTGTCGCTTTTTGCACAAATGTCTAGCGATAGCACCGCGAACTATAGACGTTCGTTCCTGCGATGACGCGAAACGATACCCCGAGAAAACTAGTATCCTCTTTTGCACATCCGATAAATTATATAAGTTAGGCCCCGAAACTCGTTCGTTATCGTTCTGGCGTGGCGAACGACCACGGGAAAATCGTGGTGCCCTTTTTGCGCTGCGTGCCATTCATGTGTATTTCTCCCCTATACGTGCTCGTAACCTTACGGATCCTGAGTGCGCACCCGTCATACTGGTTCATGTTGTGCGTTTCCCAAAAATATTGCGCAATAATAGCCTTGCAGACGACCCCCGGACTGTCCGGTTTTGAACCTGAGTAACAAAATGATAAGAACAGAAATCAACCTTGCACCCCACGGATCGTCAGCTTTACAGATTTACTAGCGTTGTCCGTGCCAGCGAAAGACCGACATACAGCGCAAGTCCGTGGGCGCTCTCACTCAATTTACAATACACCAACTAAAACCCTTAACCTTATAATTACACGATCGGAACGACCTGAAAGCTCCTCAGTGCGGTGTTTGAATCAATGAACTTGCAGGAAATAAAGCCGCAAAGTCAAGAAAACCGGTGCCGACGCGCCGCACTGCACCGGCCGTGATGTGCTCCCGTATCGTGCCAACATGGCAGCGTTCCTCAGCTTGCAAACTGTGCTTGCTGCGATCGCTAGCGCGCATAGGAACCCACCCCCGGAACATAGGGCGGGTGGGGGCAAATTCCAAAACAGGAACGGGCAAAGTGATCGATAGTGTGTGCGTGGGTCATGGCATGGCCAAAAACAGGCAGGCAAGGCATGCCACAAGCCGCAGGCAAACAAGCAGCCGTCTGAACTAAGCCGCTGCAGGCAAACACACCGGCAGACGAACTGGCGCACAGCCTTGCAGTACAGACAGCTCAGATTCGCATCGCCAGGCACAGGCCTTCAGCAAAACACAAGGCCGATGAAGTTGGCCGGCCTCTGCCGGTGCGCCTAGGTTGGTGGAGGGAGTGCGGTGGTGGCTGCCACTCAGAAGGCGGGGCGTCGGACCTCCATAGCTGTCTAAGCCTCCCACCTATCGCCTTTGCTGTGACATGGCCGGATACCACGCCCCTTAATTGTCACAAACAATCTAGGCACCCAATATTAGTATTTCTTTGTTTGGTTTTATCTTAAATCCTCATGCCCCTTCGCCCACTATAGAACTCGAATACGACTCCCCTCGAACTCCCCCGTTCATCTTTCCCTTTCGTCTCGGGTGCCGCTACGCAAATTCGGGTACACCACTAGCCTGGGAATCGTGTGCACTCCCAACCCCTGTACGTGCCCGCTTCGCCGGAGAGGGGCAATAAGGGGCCGGCATCGCACTCCTCGTTGATGTCGCAGTCCCCGATTTAAGCACTCAAAAAGTGGCGCCAACCGCCATCCCCATCCGAAACTGATCTCTCCCCTTAAATGTGCTGCGCTCCAGCGGTCCCAGCACACGAAAGCGATGCCGGAAAAACGCCCGCCGGCAGTGGTGCGGAACGTCGTTACACTCCCCTCGCTTAATCACTTCGCTATATCCAAGTCTGTAAAGCTGCCCTTCAAACGAAATTGTCCCCTCCCGTTTGGGCTAATCTCAACAAGCGCCTATCTGTCCGCGGCTTCCAATTGTATTGGTTGCATACCACCAACCCAACAAAAATTCCCGTGCGACCTTCGTTTCGTGTTGGGTCCTTACAATTCGGGCTCCGCCTCGGAATTTTCCCTCTCGTTCCCCTTTTGCCTGACGTGCCGGTTGTCGGACTCGAACGCCACCTGGGAGCGGACGTAGTGCTCCCTTTTGGTGCGTATGTCGCACGCACACAATCTCCATCGCCGCCGAGTCCCCAACGAGTGGCAGACCCCCGGCCGAGGTACGTTACGAGCTTGCTTGCATCGAGCCTACCAGCTCCATGCTAAACACCGGGCGAGAATGCCACCCCCATTTCCCGCAAATCTGTCTCGAGTTCAGTTCCTGGACCGTGCAGTGCGGCCTGGAACGGCGACCCCGGAAACTCGTGGTGGAAATTGCGCAATGTCCCGCCGCATCGCAACTTCCTCCCCGGCCAAAAAGCTGGGCTCTCCGCGTTTTTCGCCCACGTGAGCGCACTGCCCCAGCGCGCCCCCCGCTACCTGTGTCGTCGCTCCTGCGTCTCCGGCGCGCCAATGCCCAAGCGGCGCACCCGGCGATAACCCGGGACTCGTCTGGTATGCGTTTGCGCATGCGCGCGAAACCGCGGACAATCGTCCCTGCCCGTTTGCATGTTGCGACGCCCCCCGAATGTCCGTTCCGTTCCTGGGTGCGCCCGACGACAGGTTGTTGGTTTGCCGATGCCCCGGACAGAAAATGTGTGCTGTTTTTTGACAATGCCCACAATACGCGTAAACCCGGCCCCCTCCTTGTTCCATGGGCCCTTTGGCTGGCCCTACCGGACGGTGCCCGCGAGCCAGGCCCCTGGCCCGCGGGGTATCCCCAGTGATCTGAGCTTGGGCATATCCTGCACCGCGTGATGCACGCGGACAGCTACTTTCCTCACGCCCCCATGAGCGAAGACAAGCCGGCTCCCGAATTCCCTTTTCTCTATTAAGTGGTTCGAGCCTACTACGCCACCAACAGAGCGCAAAAAACACCTAACGACTAATGTGTGGTCTACGATAGATGTGTGACTAACCCAGCTAACTCACTCCTGACACTAGACCCCGGATGCCGGTCCCGTCTAGGCAGGGAGCTCACTCCCTCCCGGAACTCGTCACCTGCATCGATCTTCGACGCACCATGCATTGTCCACAGTGATCGCTCGACACACCTCGACTAGCTAGTCGTCGTCTGCGCCTCACGCTGACTCACCAAATAGCACTTCCACACTTGCCCACATTGGCGACTCACATCGGTGTTAATCGCTGCCATATCGCTCTTTATCTGCCCACTACAGCCCCATATCAACCTCTAGTCCACTCGCTTCCCGTCTATCACGTTCTAGCATCGTCTCCTTTAACACTACGTAGCTAAACTATCGTAACCCTCTACACACCCAAAGTCTGTCACTGTCCTTCCGCACTCCTACATAAAGCAATGTTTCCGCTCTTCCTAAACGCTCTCAGTCCATGATCCTCTACCGTTAGATCCATATCCATCGGTGCCACATACCTGAGCGATTGACAATTCTCCTACGTTGGTGCGCTTCTCCGCATTAGCAGCGGTCTGAGACTATACGCCAACCCTCTCGCCCTCGTAGCTTTTTAGTGCTGTTTTCTTCTGGTGCCTCGGGGGCAGGGGTCTTCCGACCCGCTATACCAACGAGGGTTCGGATTCTTGTCTGCACAAATGTCGCGGCAGAAAAGCGAGGATGGTAAACTTTTCGGTAATTTTGGTCGTTTCAATTTTTGCGCCATGCAGCACCAGCGCGGGCAACTCACAGATCACGGACACCTTTTGCACCCGCGATTGCCCTGTGAGCGTCAGCGTTCCTGTCTCATCGGTGCTGCGTGTGCGACTCCCTCTTACGTCCAATCCCGGCAGGGATTCACCCTCCCTGCCGTGATCCAACCCTACTGCAACCCGACTGAACGTCACCCTGGCGCGACCCTCCGAATAACACAACCCGTGCGCAGTCTTCCGCGAGCGGGCTCCCCACTGCGGCGAAGACACACCTTTGCTCGGCCCATTTGAGCGTCTTTCACGACGAATAGCTCGCTTTGGCAGCACCTTTCCCGGTGACCAGACACATCCGTCTAGATCCATGTCTACGACTTTGTGTGTCGTCGCCTGGTTGTGCGGTATCGGCAAATCCGCAGACCGCTTGGCGTTTCTCCGGACCGGGCTTCACTCCCGCAAGCGGGAGCACCGGTGGACCTCGGTGCCTCGTTCGTGTGCGCTGCCTCACAGCATACGGACCTCGCGCTCGCTGCTGGGTAAACCCGGCGCGGTCCCCAAAATAGCTACGGCCGCTACTCGGCCCCTGTCTCTGTCGCCGTCGTCCCCGTTCTACCCACGCACACCTGCGTGTTACGACGCTCACGCTCCACTCCATCCCATTCACACCGGGAGACGTGGCTGCGTGCTCACGCATGCCGACCGACATCTCCCTCACATACCGCGACCTCACACACATGGTCTCCCTCACACTCAGCCGCTCACTCACTCGTGCCATCCATCCTCTTGCACATGTGGCTCCTTCCACCTGCGGTGCCCCTTTCACACACGGCGTGCTGAGAAGCACGCTTTCCGGCACACTTGCCACCACACCACTCACACACGGGGTCGCTTCCACACACGGGGGCACACTCATACCTTTCACCACACACA
>CM068953.1:142206073-142217479 GCA_035128595.1 Eptatretus atami
AGTACCCCACGGGTATGGTAAACCGGGCGATCGCACCTCGCCGCAGGTCGACTCCGGACACGAGCCGCTTGGGGCCGTTCCGTGCTATCGGATAACCGAGCGTGTTATCGTCGGCCTCGACCGTTCCGATTAATTATCGGGCGTATTAAGCCCACTACGAACCCTTTACGTGAAGCAGGATTTAGAGTCAACAAGGGAAGGACGCAGCGAAACGGGGAACAAGTTCACACAAGCACTTTATTCACACAGACACAGACAACAAAGACACTATACAGCCAAACAGAATCGAATGCACATAAAGCAAATGCAAGAAAGAAAACAATAAAGAGACGACGCGCAGAGCTACAACCGAATAAGAGACACACGGAACACTTAAATACAGTTCTACTTTCAAGAAACGGCGCCACAAGATCCATACAAAAAAACCGAAAGAAAAAGGTGACTTCCTTTTTGGGCCGTCGAGTCCCTTCCGACGTCCGTCGACGTGGTCCGCCTGGCCGCGACTCGTCGTCTGGCGTGGTAGGAGTCCTCTCCTGCGTGCCTCGCGCCGGCACGTGTTGGCGCTCGACGCCACGGACGGAGTTTTCGGCGCTATCCCAGCGCGGATAGAGGGGGGGGGGAAACGTGATGCGAGGTCGGGAGAGGGGAATGGCGGACGCTCCTTCCCGCCAGGGTCTTGGAACCGACCACAAGACCAGGCAGGGCACAGGAAGAGAAGAGGACGAGCGAGCCGGAAGACAGGAAGAGAACAAGAGCAACCACAGAGCAGGAGCACCAACACAGCAAGAGCATCCACACAACTGCTTCGCCCGTCTCCGACTTTTATACCCCGGAGCTCCGCCCTGTTGCTCCGCCCCGTTCTTTGCTCCACCCCCCTTCGAGGCGCTTCGAGAAAGGTCTCGAAGAGGGGCGTTCCTCCTCCCTGGCCGCGTCACACCGCGCATCCACCAATCGGGCGCCAGCTGCCCTCACCCCGCTTCTCCCCCCTCCCACCAAACGCGGAGAAGAATGGCGTGAAAACCAGGCGAGCCCCTTGTTGGTTTTTGTTTGAAATAAAAAATAGAAAAAGAAAAACGACTGACTCAAAGCGTCGCAGCCCGAATGAATCACATTAATTCCCTCTAAACAACGGGTTTGGGGCTAACTACACATGTACTTAGAGATATCTCACCTACGGGACCTGAATGGTGGTTTGCGAATTTCCACAGCCGTAACAATATATATAATATATATTGGGGCAGTTGGGGTTACACATTTTTAAAGAAGGCGCTTCCAACCAAAGTAAAAAATACTCGATCGATTCCATTAATTTGAGCAAAAAAGTGAGAGCAGACCCGGTCTCGGGCAACGTTTCGCTGGTTTCATCAGGCAGAATAGACCCCGAGCCTCGGCATGTGTCCGGTTTTTATTTTGATACGACCGCTCATTTTCCGCTCAGGTGGGAAAATGTTGAACATGTCCTCAAACATTTCTCGAACATGCATTTACCGATGTTCATACTTGGCACACAGATAAAGAATGACGCACGCCATTTTCTTTTGAGATCAGATCCAAGATGGCTGACTGGTGGCCATTTTAGTTGTTAAAATACAAAAACAAGCAAAAAAAACAAATCTGGTATCAAACATGTACTCAACCATTTGTTGGACATTCATTTACTGATCTTGTTCAAGCTTGGCACACAGATGATAAATGATAACTTACATATGCATGCCATTTTTGTTTTTTGAGATCAGATCCAAGATGGCTGACGAGTAGCCATTTTGTTACTTAAATGTGTCCCAACCATATCTCGGACGTGTATGGTCGATTTTGTTCAAATGTGGCACAAGCACAGTACACAATGGCATACATTTGCACCTAAATTTATTTTGCGATCTTATCAAAAATGGCAGACTGGTGACCATTTTAGCTGTAAATAAATATGGGGTAAAATGAATAAGCCTTTTCTCTCCGTCAAGCAAAATTACTAAAACAACGGAGGCTATGACATTTTGTCTTTTTTCCTTGCTTATTTTTAACTGTGGTGTCTGTGCATTTGTTTGTCTCCCGTTTACGGTGGCTGCTTCTCGTGTTGCATTGAAAAGCTCAACATTCACTTTTGAAATGACAGAAGAGCCATGAGTACTGCTGATGCAAAATTTTATTTCGCAACCAGGATATTTTGCACTTTTTTTTTCAGACGAGTCTAACCTCTGCCACCTTATGTTGCACCACAATCTTGTAGCGGATAGTATAAGTAGCTCAGAGCTTTGGTTTGGCGTGAAACCAAGAGTGTAACACGATTGACCTTTTCAAAGTCTATGAAACATTTAAATTGATGAATTAACTTCAACTTTTCCAGTCACTGAGGACGGATACTTTTGCTCGCTTTTCCCGTCACTTGGCGTGGGTACTCTTCCTAGTGACGTCTAATTTATGGATCAGTGGGTGGTGTGAATCAAACTGCAAATGGTGGTTGGTATGCATGGGTTTCCTGTACACCTCAAAATCTAAGTGGCCATCACCATTCATGAGAACCTTGCAATCAAGAGAGACTAACTGATCATTGTTGTATGGTTCTTCTGTGAACTGGATGTTCTCATCCACACTGTTCAGGTAATTAAAAATGTTTTGCCGTTCACACTTTATAACCACAAAGGTATCAAATGCATACCTCAACCACAATTTTGGTTTGGAATCACTATAATTCTCCAGCACAACACTTTCAAACTTTTTCCATGTATACATTGACAACATTTGGTGAGATGGGGGAGCCAACAGCACAACCATGTTGTTGTCTGAAGTAGGTCGAGTTCAAGCATAAGGCCACCAGATCCACAATCTGATCCACATCCTGTTTGTCCTCAAGAGTGCTGTCCTTTTCAAAGCATGTGTAGTCATTTTGAATGAGAAGGATTATCAGAAGTGTGAGCCTTTTGGAGGATTATAAAACAATAAGCTTGGTCACAATCCTACTTGTGGTTCTTCTCCTTCTCCTTCTGCATCTTCTCTTTCGCCGCCGCCTTCTTCTTCGCTGCTGGGTAGCTATCATTTTGTTGGAGCACGATTATGCTGCTGATGTGCCCCTATACTAGTACACTGGTACTCATTTCGCCGACCTCAGAAGGATGACAGGCTGAGTCAACCCCACCTGGCGTTAATTCGGTGGCAAACGGGGCTGAAACTCAGGTCCTGAAGTTCCCAAGCCAAACACCTTAACCACCAAGCCAACACCAAGCTTACAACAATGATCAGTTAGCCTTTCTTTATTGCAAGGTTCACATGAATGGTGACAGCCACTTGGATTTTGAAGTGTTCAGGAAATCCACACATACCAACCACTATTTGCACTTTGATTCACACCACCCACTGATCCATAAATTATCTGTCATTCGCACACTATTCTGACCACACACGTGGGGAAATTATGTGAGATGGAGAATATCAGGAGTGCTCTCAGTAAGTGTGGTTACCCTCTGGTCTTTTTTAAAGGTGGGAAGTAGCAAAAACATAATGTCTGGTGCACAACAACAGGACACAGCTGAAGAAAATGACATGTGACCATTCCATATGTTGCTGGGCTATCTGAGAAAGTGAGAAGTTCCTTCTCTAAGTTTGGTGTTGTTGCATCATAAAACCCTGCAGAATTCTACTCAGCCATTTATCTCATGTTAAGGACAAGATCCAGAAGGATAGGAAATGTGATTTGGTGTATGGCAACAGATGTGAATACCCATCCACTGAGACCTACGTTGGCGAACCTCGGCAAACCATTAAGGCCTGTATGAACCAACATCTTCACCAGCTTATGAAGAGGCTTTGAACGCTGCTGTGTATACGCCCTTGAAGCTGCATGGTCACAGCTTTGATATGATAGTCAAGTGATCACCTTAGACAAAGAAACAGTGGTTTGCTTGAGGTGTAAAGGAATCCATTTGCAAAAGGGCTGAATCACCATCTCTCAACAAAAATGGTGATTTGCGATTTTTTTTATTTTTTTCATCTGTCAAGTACGTGGGACAAAGCCACAACATCTCTTCCACACCATCTGCAATTGTCACATGACACCTAGATTGGTCTACAGACCAAGTCACCTTCCCACCGGCCGAGGTAACTTGGCGATTCTCAAGCTTCTTCTTCACTTTAACATCTGCGGTGATCAAGGCAAGTGGATTGTTGTCGAAACGCCGGCTTTTCCGGCTAGCAAGTCCAGCTTTTTCGAAGTATAAGCTTTTCCAGTTGCTTACTCATGTTGTTGAAAGCTCACAAACGTTACCGAAAGTCAATCGTGTCGGTTATCAAATTTTGGGGGAAAATAATATTGCGTTGAAGTTATCATGTGATAACAAGTGAGATACATCCCTGTTGTCTTAAAAAGTTCATGGCATGTTCGACTTTGTTAACCAGTAATTTAAGTACTGATTACAGTTTTTATTAACATAAACACTACATGATGTTATTGAGTATTTGGTCCATTTGTTCACGCGATCAGTGATACCTTGCTTACTCTTTGTAAAAGACACCATGTGATCCTTATCATCCATCCACTAATGTTATTTTATGGTACACCCAGCTTAACGTCCATCCACTAATGCTAGCTTATGGTACACCTGGCTTAACATCACCCCACTAATGCTAGCTTATGGTACACTCAGCTTAACGTCCATCCACTAGTGCTAGCTTGTGGTACACCCAGCTTAACGTCCATCCACTAATGCTAGCTTATGGTACACTCAGCTTAATCTCAGCTTGTGGTACACCCAGCTTAACATTCATTCAAGGGACTGCTCACACCAAGATGCAACACCCTGCCTATTAAGCAAAAATCGAACAGTTTATTGCCGGGTCAGGATTCAAACCCTGGCTTGACAGCTCAAAGGTAAATCGCTTCCTCAAAGTTATCCTGCCAGCCTTTTGACAACACTTATTATTGCTATTATTACTATTTTTTGTTGTTATATCATCATTATTAATCTGGATATTGTTTTACTACACATTATTTCTTTTATTTTGTGATATCTTGAAATGGGAACCCAAATGCTGAGACCACCTCAACGCTAATCTATCCCATGATACCCTACAAAATAGATATGATGTCTTTTTCTGGTTTCCGAATTGTATGGTGGGCCAATTTGCGATTAAAAGTCTGAATCTTCTTCAGTTTAGCCGTGATGTCACACCCGTGAGTCGATTGTCATGTCCGTACTGTATACGGGTTACGTCGCGGTACGATTTAACTCAAAACTGCGAATAATTTTTGATTTTCCACAAGTATGCTGAGTCGATGCATTCTTGGTGCTTGTATAATAATACAAACCGAGATTATTTCATGCTACACCAATGGCCGAAAGACCCAACGTTTTCCAGAAATTGGACGAGCTTTGTCAGAAATACCCGAGTGTGGATCGGGCTGACAAACCATTCACTTTTGTGCTCTGAACATATTACAGAGAACTGCTATGAAACAGAGATGGCTAGATATTTTGGTTATCTGCCGTGATTGAGAGAGGATGCCATCCTCACGATTAAGCGGAAGAAATATCCGTCGCTCGAAACTGTAACAGGGCAATTCCACGCGAAGGGGGAAAAATAATCAGATTTTTAAAGCTAGGTATTTTCAGCTAAATGTTACTTTTTCTGACTCTTCATAAGTTGAATTAAAGGGAATGACAAAGTTTTCAAATCTCAGCTACCAGTTGACAAAAAAATCATCATTCAAACGTAATCCATAAAATTAGATTCAATTTTTACTTTTCGAGCTATAATCTTCAATTGACCTCCTTCTATACATTTTCAGACATAACCAGTTTTTGAATGATGTCAGTACTTCATTAGGCATGTTTCTCAAACATATTATAGAAAAGATTGCAGGATGTTAAAGGTTTTCAGATAACAGCCCCTGAAATCAGCTGGTCTGAAGGTGATTTAACACGAGTCACGAAAATTAATAACTTTTTCTACTAGACAAAAACCCCTGCTGTATTGGAAGTGCCAATTAGAATTCTCCTACTCGTCCCTGTGCTGAACTAAATGGCAGCAGCAACAGACCTCGAATTGTCTTCTGTGCTGTAATCTGGACATGTGAACATCGGTAACGCGAGTCACGATAATCAGGTGGGTCTAGTTTCAAGAAATAGCAATAGATTGCGCGACGGAGGAATTTTTATATCCCAGAATCCTTTGCGTGAAGTCACGGCGTGTTCTAGCTTGTTTGCAAGCGCGAATTTTTGAAGTGACAATCGTCTATCATCCATCATCAGTCAAGGTAAGGATGACCATATGCAGTTTATAATAGATAAATGTGATAATATAGAAGTATATTTTACAATTTATTCAGACATTCACCTCGCAATGTATCCATGATCATTAAGTTTCTCTACCAAGTGTCCAGCACGGAAGTGACGGGATTACGTAGATCATGCTTTACAATACCCTTGTATTTCTATCCTCGGGGTGAGCACATCCCTCTCAATGTGTGTTTATTTAACGGTAGCCATAGTCCAGTGAGTCCAGCACACAAATTCTAGATCCGCTTTTTTTGTTACCGTCATTACACATTTTGTCATGGCGCTCACTGCGGCTGAAAGGCAGCAGAAGAGGCGACAGAAACTTCGCACCGATGGAAAATACGATGATTATAGAAAACGGCAAAGGGAATACAATATGAATTACCGCGACATGAAGAAAACAAAAGAAATGAAACTGCCGACGACTGAACAAACACAGTTGACGCGAATGAACCGTGAAAAGGTGAGGCAACGGGTGGTGAAGTGCAGAGCTCTGAAGAAGGCGCGAGCGACTTTGTCCCCTACCGCGCATTCTTCACCCTTCAACAGTGCCAGCGCTTTGGGGAAAGCAATGCGTAAGGCAAAACGGGCATTGACTTCCTCACTGCCGAGGACCCCGAAGCGAAGAAAAGCCGTGATCAGAAAGCTGTACACTTCAATCCAAGCAGATCAAGAGAATGGTCCTGAACAACAAAAGCCGAAAGGGGGCAAAACTCCATTCCAAGTGAAACATTGAGGCGGTGAAAAGATTTTACGCCAGGGATGATATTAGTCGGCAAGCTCCAGGCAGAAAATGTTGTCACCGTGAGGGCAGATGATGGTACTAAATAAAGTCCAGTACCAAACCAGGCACCTCACTTGCTCCGTAAACGAAGTTTACGCGCTGTTCCAGAAGGAATTCCCAGATACGGAAATTGGTAAAAGCAAGTTCGCTGAACTTCGTCCTCCGCATATTCTCTGAGCAGCAAATTACCACATAATGTTTGCTTGTGCTGGTATCATGAAAATTTCGTGACCGCTGTAAATGCTTTGCATAAGGTCCAGCCGTCTGTACCAATGTATTCACATGACCTCCCTCAAATGTTTCTATGTAACCAAACGCGCCGCGAATGTTGGTTTAACGAATGTGAAACCTGCTCTGATGCAAAAGGATTCCGAAAGGTGTGTGTTGTTGATGAAAACAGACAAGTTACATGGACAACTTGGAAAAATGACTGTGATGGAAAACTTGCCAAAGTCATTGAGGAGGTTACAACAAATGATTTGGTGGACCACATTTGTAATCTGATCCCAAAGTTCATGGAGCATTGCTTCGTCAAAAGGGAGCAGGCCTGTTCGCATAACAAGGAACGGGATGCTGCCTCTGCCAGTGAACATTCTGATACAGCTCTTCTTCAGGTGGATTTCTCGGAAAATTACACTTGTGTCTACCAGGATGAGATTCAGAGTGCTCACTGGCAGCAGGCTCAGGTCAGTCTGTTCACAGCTGAATTATGGTTTGAAGGTACAATCCATCCGATTGTATTGGCGTCAGACAACCTTACACATTCGAAGGAAACCGTTGTCGCATATATAGATCGTTTGTTAGACACAATTCCAGACAGTGTCACACATGTATCCATATTGTCCGATGGGCCTGCTTCCCAGTTCAAGAATAGGTATATTCTTGCTGCGTTGAAGCCTCTGCAGGAGAAACACAATAAAGAAATCATCTGGAATTTCTTTGCAACGTCTCACGGAAAGGGTCCGGTGGACGGAATCGGTGGAGCCGTCAAGCGTGTTGTATGGAATATGGTTAGGAATAGAAAGGCCATTGTTACCAATGCGTCAAGCTTCAGGGAAGCGGCAATGACGAGCAATGTGCTTGAAGCTGAAATAAAGGGCACGGAGATTGAAAGAAGAAATGAAGTCCTGGGAATCAGTCAGGTTTTTAAGGATGCCAGTCCTGTACCTGGCATAGGTGGTGCGCATTGTATGAAGTTGATGAATGACGAGATAGAACTCTGTACAATCACCTCAGACGCTAGGCCTGCAGTTGCGTTGCCTGCCTCAGATGCTGATGTGAACACTAAGATCTGCGTTGGGGATTGGGTTCTCGTGCAATATGAGAGACAAATTACCCAGGGGAGGTGAAACGTGTAGAACATGAAGAATGTCAGGTGAGCGTCATGGTGCCAGCTGGAAAAAATTGGAAGTGGCCTGTTCGGCCTGATGAGATTTTCTACACACACGACAATATTGTTCGAAGACTGGAGCCCCCATTCATTGTGACACCGCGGCCATTTTGCCTTTGTATATTTCTAGTTGGCACTCGAGACAGTTTTACTGCACAAAAGTGCATATTGTTTCTGTTATGAATGGCCCATTTGAAAGCTAAAATTCCTAGTTATGGCCCATTTGAAAGTTGTTTGAAAGCTATTAATTCCTAGTTATGGCCTGTTTGAAAGTTAATTAATTCCTAGTTATTTAATGTTATCTCTGTTGTTAAAGGCCCAGTCACACTTTGACATTTTAGCCAGCGATGGCAACGTATTAAAATGTATGCAAAACGCTGGCTTACGTTGAACTTTTGATGTTTTTTTAAAGATTCGGACGTATTTTAAACGACTTGGTCTTATGCATAACGTATTAGTAATGGACACAGAACGTTTCGTTGTGTTATAGATAACTTGTACCAACGAATGCTGAACCTGTTGTCGGCCTTCACAACCTATGCCCAACGATAGTCTAACTCATGCATAGCACGTGCACGTATCGCCGACGATGACGTGGCGTAGGTTATGGAAAGGCTGGCGCACAACGATTCAAATCATAACCGCCGCGAGAAATGGAAGTGTCAACATCGCAGTCACACCTTGGCGATCTTGCCAGCGTATGCCGACCTCTGAAAAATGCGTCTAAAACGCTGGCGCACGTCGAATACGGTATGGGTAAGTTTGGTATGCGTGAATAGAACGCTAAAGTACGCTATCATACGTCGTATTAAGTGGAGTACGTCTTGTAATTTTAAGCATGTTGAAAATTTTACAACGTACTTGCCGTATGACACACGCTCCGCATGTGATGGGAATAAGTTGTACGCACGATATGCGATCGTTGACACACATCGACACACGTTACTTGTAAGGTGCTCATAAGTCGAAACACGTCAAGGTAATGGTTAGCGTCAGTGTTCCAGACTCCCGTTTTTTTTTTTCTTCGGTATGACGGTGTTCAGTGTACAGTGCGGTTATGATTTAAATCGTTGAGCGGCAGTCTATTAATTATATTATATTACAACCGCACTAGAAATCGAAGTGTCAACATCACCATCATACCGAAGGAAGGAAGAAAAAAAAATTAAACAAAAAAATAAAACCAGGGAGTCTGGAACACTGACGCTAACCATTACCTTGACGTGTTTCGACCGATGAGCACCTTACAAGTAAAGTGTGTCGATGTGTGTCAACGATCGCGTAACGTTAGTACAACACGTAACTCATAGCTTAGAAATAAGTTTCGGGTACGCTAAACATTACCTCGACGTGTTTCGACTTATGAGTAACTTACAAGTAACGTGTGTCAACGATCGCGTGACGTGCCTACAACTTATGGCGAGCGTTATGTGGAACGTGTGAGTCATACGCTGGCATAAGTCGTAAAATTTCAAGCATGGAAAGCTTTGAGGACAATCGAAAAGTACAACGTTTAAAGCCAGCGTGCAACGACGTATGGCAGTGTTTTTCAGCGTGCTCTCAATGTTATCAAAACTTACCCATAACGTATTCGACGTGTACCAGCGTTTTAGACAATTTTTTCAAAAATCGGCATACGTTGGCTAAAACGTCAAGGTGTGACTGGGCCTTAAGTTACATCAAATTCACTACCTGTAAATACTAGTCAGTAAGTTCAGCCTTTGTGAAGACAGCCGTGTGGATTTCAGTGTGGGAAAATTTGTAACAGGAGTCACGGTAACGCGAGTCACGATCATAATTTAATTTATTGCCCATATTTAGAAAGGAAATCAATTCTTTGTATCTTGTATGAAGCGCTGTTTAACTGTAACCCTTTGAACCCACAAACGATATTCTTTCGTTTTATCAGTTTAGGACAAATTTGACATGTACATGAGGTGATTCTTTGGCTTTCCCTTTTCTGTAACGTGAGTCACGCTATAAATAAATTCAAATAAAAACTATATTAGACAATGAATAATTATTATTTGTTTCCTTTTCATACCTTACCCGCAAAGGTTATTACAAACTGAAGTACAACTTCTGACCTGTATCACTGCATTGATACTCTGAGATATAGATTGTCAATTGAGCTAAAATGTAACGCGAGTCACGATGGAATTGCCCAACACCATCTGTACCCAGCTACCGGCACATGCACACGGACAATTTGAGCGGTGAATCAAACACCTGTTGCCATTGCCCAGCAGTTACCACAAGAGCACCGGAAAAATAATTGGCTATTCACATCACAAATTTCTACAAGTCAAACTAACCACTATCTATTTATAGTGGAGAGAAAGTATGCATGTATCATCTACTCCTTTGAGAGGATTTGACCGAGAACGCTAAAACTTTGAGGGTACCCCCCCCCCCCCACCACTTCACAATCTGTCATGACAGAATGACAGAAAAGCATTCCCCCACCACTCTCACCAGCTTCATGAATGTCTGTCATCTGGAATGCTTTCCATTAACAGGTGTGCCTTGCTAAAAGTTAATTTGTGGAATTTCTTTCCTTCTTAATGCGTTTGAGCCAATTAGTTTTGTTGTGACAAGGTTGGGTTGGTATACAGTGAATAGCCCTATTTGGTAAAAGATCATTATTTTTTTTATACTGCAGTAGTCCATATTATGGCAAGAACAACTCAACTAAGCAAAGAGAAATGACAATCCATCATTACTTTAAGACATGAAGGCCAGTCAATCCGGAAAATTTCAAGAACTTTGAAAGTTTCTTCAAGTGCAGTCGCAAAAACCATGAAGCGCGATGATGAAACTGGCTCTCATGAGGACTGCCACAGGAAAGGAAGACCCAGAGTTACCTCTACTATAGAGGATAAGTTTATTAGAGTTACTAGCCTCAGAAATCACCAATTACCTGCACCTCAGATTGCAGCCCAAGCAAATGCTTCACAGAGTTC
>CM068953.1:142272309-142286935 GCA_035128595.1 Eptatretus atami
GTAGCCACAGTTGGCCCATCGGGAACTCAGCGATCCTAGACGTGTGTTTCTGCAGGACCTGGCTTATTCTCTTCAAGACGTCACGACTGCATGCTTCTTTCGCTTGACTATCATCCGCAAGTAGACCATCGTATAGCTGACCTGCCTCTTTGAGATCTGGGTGCACATCATCTCTTTCAATGTTATCATATTTGACTCTTCGTTTTCGTGGACATGAAATCATATGCTTCACACAGAATCATTGAATTCAGAACTGCATAAATCAGTGTATGCCCCCGTATAGCCCTAGCATAGGCCTTGCCATTCAGGATGTAGTCTACTTCATTTTCGGCATAAACTAATTCAAGTGCTTCCCGTCGTGAGGCATTCATGAGGTGTCCAATGGATCAAGATAACTCATCATGAGGTGAAAACCTCCTAACTTGAGGACTACTTTCTTCAGTTCGCTAGATTTGTTCCTTCATGATGAATGATCGTCCGCTTTCAACCACAATGGTTGATCAAATGTCAGAATAGGAATGGTACTGTGTTTCCTGTTTTCTTCGACAACAAACAGCAATGTAGAGTAGACGCAGGACATGTTGTGGGGTCTAAGTCTATCATCGGAAGGAAGTGTACGGATGATTTACCTGGATGTTCACCCTTGCAATAGCTTGCATCGTTCTGACCACCTGGTCTACTGGGACAAAGGGCAAGGAAATCTTCCAGAGAAGATTTAGGTTGGAGGTAAGATCTTGACAATTAAATCAGGCAGTTTCTGGAAAAGTAATGACGACTTTTTCCCAAGAAACCTGTTGTAATAATGGATGGCAATCTTAGCTGCCGGGACCCCATCATCTGGATAGGCTAAGAATCGGGTACTGGCTTCTGACTTAGTACTTCTGGTGTACAAGCTACCACTATTCCATACCATGGAATGTACCATGGCCATCTAAGGTGCGGAGGTTGTGGTCTACATTGTCGGCAATGTAGTGGCCAAAGTGACCTGATATTGGGTAGGTCGTATCACTTGACCTGGCTGCAGACTTGGAGAAGCGAAAACCTCATCATAGGATAAGCATAAGCCATGAGCATAAAGACTGTCTATCAAAAATCTAGAACCATACAAATGGTGCAGTGGACACCTAGCCAAATGGGATGGGCGCAAGGACGGTTCGAGGCCGAGTAGCTTGCATGATACAATGGCCTATTGTGGCAACCTTCAGGTCATTTGCACCTGGGAAAAGACAGACAAAATAAGCTGAAGTGATTCTGGCAAGTATTTCAAGTTAAGATCAATAGACTAAGTTGAACTGGGTCTGGGTATGTTGATTTGGAAGTGTCCTGCGCTTTAATGTCCGATTTGATGAGTTCACCTGCAGTCTTGATAATTCGTCGCTTCTCATCAGCTTCATTGTCCATTTTAGGAGTGTCATAAAATTCCTGGAGGATCTGCGCTTGAGCTTTCCTGAATGTCACAATGTTCGGTCTGCCATTTATGTTCGTGATCACAACCCGCTCCCCAAATGTTCAAATAACTTTACACGCATATACATTGGAGAGTATGGGTCTTCACATATCTTTGACATTTCATCAACAAGATCAGTGACTGTGGTTTGTTCATAGTCATTTCCCGTAGGTCAGCGATGACCTGCAGGAATGCCTCTTGTCGTTGAATGTTTGTCCGCCTCCCTAGCTTAGTCGGTGGAATAATGCTGCTGGTGTCACTTCTGTAACGGAGTGGTATTTGCTTCCCTGTTCTGAAGTTTACACTACAAACTATGTGGTAAATGGCATCTGCCGCGTGAAGTCAATGCAAGATGCCAAACGTCCCGAACTTTCTCTGCCCAAGGATCGTTTGAGGGCCTTTGGTCGCATGCTTTAAGATAGACCTCTGGAAGTCCCACGTTCGAACAGGGTAAGAATCATCAGAGTTGGTGTCTGCTGACATCCACAAAGGAAGCAGTGTTCCAAAAAGTTAAATATGGGTTCAATAGAACGGCGACTTGGCGGCTCTGGCTCCTCCCGAAACTTTCGTTTTAACGAAAACTGTATAGATTTCTTGTTGCAAAAGTCTAGTCTGCATTCAGAGTGGAACTTTGCCCCACCATCACGTTGATGGCAACTCCTCTTGATTTTGCAGCTTCCCTCACACTATGGGCACCCTTCTGTCAAAGTAAACGTTTGTCGGCCATCATCAAGCTGTTTCTCGCACATGGCACACTTTGTGTCATCCATGGTGTAGATGTGCCCTGTGGATGGAAAATTAGTTTTTAGGATATTTCAAAGCTATGCTAAATTCCACGAAAATCAGTCAAGTAGTTTACCTAATGCTATGCGCGTACATACGACGTCTAAACCCCACACAAAATCTGAACCAAACACCATATACACAGTACACTCTACAGCAGTCACTACACAAAGCATGCAAAATGAAATCGTCATGCCCACAGTGTAAAAATAGCCGCATAAATCTGATGTATTGTACAGATACACTCATGATCACCTGAACAAAGAGTCACCTGGCCTTGAGTCCATTTACCTTAGGTGAAATGTGCTGGTGTAGGTTACCCTGATGGGGGGGGGGGTTTGTTGTGTTCCATGTTGTGTTGCATAGTTTATTTGTCAATCCCGATGTATACTATATGATAAGGGAAAATAAACTCTTGAATTTGATTTGAATTTGTTTGACACCTATGACTCATATATGATGCCTATGACGTCATTTCTGACATATATGACATCATATCAAATTTTGACGACTATTTGGATTCCTTGGGGTCACTTTCCTATTGCTAATACATTTATGGGGTCTAAACGCACCGTTGAGAGATATCACCCCCCAAGTGCTCAATGGCGCCATTTTGAATTTATGCAAATTAGGGCACTCTTGGTCCTATTTGTCCTATTTTATATTGGGACATTCAGGTGACCCCCTGAACAAGATCCAGCATATAAAAAAAACTATTGCAATTTGTTTCAGGTTCAGCCATTCTGGGGCTAAATCTACTGGACTAGGTGTGGCCAAGAGCATTATCGACGAGCAGGAGAACCTTGAACGCAAGTTATTTTTTTGTTTGTTTTTTCTGCCAGGTACCTCCTCCTGAGGAGACTTTGTAAACTTGATAAACAAAAAAAAGTTATGGAACCAGTCCATGAAAATTGATGTCATCACCCTGCCTTCCTGTTGGCCCTCGAAAACAGACAGCATATACTTGTACTTGATCACCTTCTTGTTCTTCCATATTTAAGCGAACAGTGGATTTGTTTACTCCATTCAGTCTGCTCACATAGGCCACACTCTGTCCTCTCGACAGTCGGTCCAGCAGCTCCACTTTGTCACTCAGGCTCATCACTTTCTTCTGCCTCTTGGCAGTCGATGCATCTCTGGCACCGGTCTTGTGCTTGGGAGCCATGTTTGATGAATGAAGGGTGAGTAGTCTCGCTGCCTATTATTTGTGGGGGATGTTGTAGGATGCTTATGTTTTATGCAGCAGGTGGTAGATGCGCTGGAGCGTCTTTATAGCGAAAATGGTGGGACATGCTTCACAGCTCACCTTGTAGCATGGCTGGTGGAAGACTGTGTTTTGGCTGTTTTTTTGCCCCTCCGACGTCCCTCCTCCGCTATCTGCGACTCCCTTTGCATTCTCCTTCCCTCCCCTTCACACTCTCCTCCCCTCCCCTCTTTCACACCCTCCCCCCCCACCCTTTTCGCTAGCAGAATGGCTATGTTTTAGGATTGTTATATGTGCGGCTCGTATAATTTGTTGTTTTTTCCCTCCCACAAAAAAACATGAATACACGAAGCACAGGACCATAAATGTCGAAGCGGGTTGCATTTTATAAACCGAGAATGCACGGGGTCTGCGAATCCATGAATAGCAGGATCCGGCTGTATAACACGATCTCAATTGTGGACAGATTTGGCCGAAACTTGATAGGCAGGTGGCGTGTGTAAGAAGGATGAATTTATTCAATTTCGGTGAAGATCTGAATTCGAATCCATATATTTTTCTTCACATAAAAGCCTTCAATAATAGTGTGGGTGGAGACATATCTGCCGACGTCACGTCACGACATCGAAGAGTGCCGTTCTGGTTTATTATGAATTTTATTTAGTTGTCTATATTGACTTGACTTATCGGTACTTGACTTCAGGACCTTGCTGGTGTTCCAGCCTTGCCTCTCCATTCATGCCTCAAGTGAGGTGTGAAGGGCTTAGATAGAGCTGATGTTGAAATAATGAGTCATTAACAGAAAATTGCACAAGGCCAGGGAAGACATGGTCGACAAGTAGTCTGCAATGCTTACATTAAAATGAATGAATGGTACTGTCAAGCTCTGCTCTTAACTCATAACTGATTTCATTTGTTTCTGTGTATACTTTCTTTCTTGTATTGTATCGATTAAGCCTCATGGACGGGATAGACATTGTGCATGCTTACATCTTACATCAATTGTGCATGCAGATAGACATTGCACAGCACTGGACTTAACCTTAAACATCAGAGAAATGCAGCAATCTGAGTGCTGCCAACACCGTTTTGTGACATCACTTTTCTTTTTTCAGTCAGAAATGTTGTAGTCATGTTAAGTGACTCGTTTTTATGGAGCACAATCGTGCTCATCATTTTTTGTCTGAGCGTTGTTGATAACGTGCTTGAGAACGACATAACTTTCTCTACCTTCTTGGGTGAGAAGGACCAGAGCAGGAAGGGGGAGCATACCCCAAAGATGGACTTGACAAGGCATCACTATGATGGAAGAAGGAGACTGGTTGGAGAGTTCAGCCTTGATATTTGCAAAATGACATTTGGGTTGCTCCGGGTGGAGACGCATGTTACGCACCTAATGGAGTGACCGAAAGCCACTTTTGAGTTTTTCTATGTTGAAAAGAAAACTATTTGACGACAACCATCCATCTATCCATTGGGACCATACTCTGTGCAGAGCGTTGGCGCTGCCTAAGCAGACTCCTTGGCTATTGAACACAATCCTGGACGGGTTGCCTCTCCGACACAGTATACCAGCATGCTGGCACTTATTTTGCCAACCTCGGAAGGATGACAGGCAGAGTCAACCCCCCCTGGTATTAATTCAACAGCCGAGTGGGGTTTGAACTCAGGATCATGGGATCCCAAGTCGATCACCCTAAACATTAAGCCAACACCAGGCATACCACAACCACCTCTTCACATAATTCTTCGTACCAGGGCCTAGAGGTTGGGTAGGATAGTGATAGGATAAGATCAACCAACACAAAAGAGCAAGTATGTTTTTGTGAAAGTTTTATTTTGTCATGTTTAAGCCTAACAGCTTCGCCTTCTCTTGTTTATCACATTGGTCTTGGCATTGCCTTGCATTGAAATTTCTCCCTTTATTATAACACCTTTGGTGTGATTTTGACGGAAACTTCTTGTGCGTTCTTCTTAGGGAAATATCAGAGTATTTTGCCGTGTGCGACCCGTGGTGAGAAACGAAGAAAATTCTTTGGAGCACATAGTGCTCTCTGAAAATAGTATTACCCTGGAAAAGACTGCCGAGGTAAATGTTACAAGCTAATGTTGAGTAGGTAAAGTATATTTGGTCGGTGGGGAGGGAAGTGGGTATTAAATTTTTGAATCCACAAAACTATACAAATTGTTTATGTTGTTCAAGTTGCCCAAGTTCAACCTTTTAACGTTTCTTGATGCATAGTTTTTTTTTTCTGCTGGAGATCATTTGATGTCGAAATAATGGTAACAAGATGAGATTGTTGCTTCTTTTATTTCCTTCAACTCCTCCCTTAAAGTCTCGAACTGGACGTGACAAGAAGGAGGCGACTCGTTTCAGCTTTACATTTGACAAAGTCTTCTCTCCTTTGGCTAAACAGAGCGTCGTTTTTGAAGAGATATCACATTTAGTGCAGGTATCTGTTGAGGATATTTCAGTGTTGACCTTTCCTTGTCTTTTTGTACAATATGCAGAGCAAAGTATTGTAGTTTATGAGCATTGCCAGGCTTGAGATTCGGAACTTGAATTGTCGAGGAACAATTTCAGCCTGTGATCATCTAAATTCTAAAATAAAGTATTTTTCATTGCAGTATTGACTTGGTCATGCATTCATGCCTGCCCCCTTTTGCACTCTCCTTCGGCTCCTCCCTTTTTTGCGCTCTCATTCCTGCCCCTTTTTGTACCCCCACCCTCTCGCACTCCCCCTGCCACCTTTTGCACCCTCCCCCTCCCTTTGCATTCTCCTTCACACTCTCCTCCCCTCTCCCTCTTTCACACCCTTCTCCCCCCCCACCCTTTTGCATTCTCTTCCACCGCCCCTTTCTGAACTCTGCACTCTACTTCAGCTCCCCCCTCCTTCACACTCTCCCCACCCTCTCCCTTTCACACTCTCCTCCCGTCCATTTGCCATCCTCTTCACCTCCATCCCATTTGCCACCCTTCCTCCCTCTCTTAGCAAACTCTCTTGGGCTCCATGTTCAGGATTTCTTTCCGATAAATTTTCTTTTGCTCTGGAATCTAGAGCCTCTATCATACAATTTTAAATGTGCTTTGCATTTTTTTGTTGTTGTTAATGAGCAAATTGTATTAGGCCATGAGCCAGACCCGGTAATTTTTGGCCACCGGTACCATCCGAGGGAATAATGCTCATCGTAATTTTTGGCAGGGGATGCATCTCTAGTCAGAAACTGTGATGGCATTGCATTGGTGGTAGCCTTTTGTGTGTTATTAGCCGTTTAGTAACCCCATCCCAACATAAACTTTTCTGAAACCTGTATAAGACAGAAGAAGGCATTCTATTTAAAACTAATGGTTCTCTCTTGTTATCGGCTATATCTTGTTGAAAATTGTTTGGCACGTAGCTCATGTTATTTGCTTTCAAAACAGTTGTTAAAACTAGCCTAGCATTTAGTGTTTGCAATTACAGGCACTGGTAGTCCAGTGCTGATACATTGCAGAACATATCCATCTTTGAGTCAGACGATGGGGAAAGTTTAGATGAGGATATTGAAGAACTGGAAATGATTATGATTTTTAAGTTCATCTTGAACATTTTATATCACTGACAATCAGTGCTATGATCAGAGATGTCTTAGAAACTATAAAGGACCCGTCTTTGGTTCATAAGACAATATGGTTATCAGCAACACACTGGCCGAAGTAATGGCCTTGTTAGTTTGGACACCACATTTGTGTTTTATCCTGTAATTTTATGCCCTACAACAGAAGATTGTGTGTCATTTTCACCTTTGACTCGTTCATCAGATTGCACATGATTAACCATCTTGCTCCTGTCTTATTGGTTTATATTGTGTAACACAGGTGTTTGATACCTTCATATGTGCATTATTGAGTATCTAAATCCTGAAATTCTGTATTTTTTGAGAAATTACAGGGGAAAATCATTAATCTTGTTCATGAACATGCTGTCATTTACCTTTGTTTGATTCTTGAAGTATCCTTCAATAACAACAGGGAAAATATCATGACATTGACCAAACTACATAAATGCGTCCAAATTAGGTATTTTTTTTTTCATTTTTGGGGGGGGGGGGGGTAACATTGTCTGCTATACTGATCTTAATATACAACATACGAAAAGAAATGTAGATTTTTTGATTTCTTAATAAATTTGCTAAACACCCATGTAATTATATTGTTCCAGAACTATTATTTACTTTCACACTAAATTGTAGACAAATACTTTTCTAAAGGCAGTACGATTTATCACACAGGAAATACACTGATATATGTGTCACCAATGACATACCTTTCAACTTCGGCATGTTTAGCCTTTTTGTTGAGAAGCAAATGATCCTAGCAAAAGGTGAGACAATTTCAATGTTAATGTTTGACTGATAAAATGCTGTTAAGTTGAAGTAGGATGTATTACCTTGTACTGGCCATTTTGCACAAATGCTTATTTAAGGGTAGGCATATAAACAGGGTGATAACACACAAAAAGCTACCACCGATGCAATGCCATCACATATTTTCTAACTCTAGGGTTGTATACCTTGCCAAAAATCACTATGAGAATTATTCCCCCCAGATGGTACTGACCAACCTACTGGCTCATGGACTATATGTCATAGACCAAAACAACACGAGTATCAATGACTCCTCTGTGATATAGTTTCAAATGTAACATTTCTTTATTGACCTGTTTTCTTCCCTCTATTTATAGTCAGCATTAGATGGCTACAATGTGACCATTTTTGCATATGGTCAGACTGGAGGTGGAAAGACTTATACTATGGAAGGGCCAACAAAAGGCCCTACAGCGAGGAAACTGGAGTCACGAGGCATGATTCCTCGTGCTGTGAGCCAGGTCTTTTTGACTGCCGAGGAACTTCAGGTTAAAGGCTGGAAGGTGGGAATGTGGTTGCTTTCTTATCCATAAAATATGGCTTGATGAAACCTTGCTCGTTCGTTAATGTGTTAACACAAATCTGTGTGTGTTCAGTACTCCTTTGTGGCTAGCTTCCTGGAAATATACAATGATACGATCCAAGATTTGCTTGTATCTGGTGCATCCCGACATGATTACGAGATAAAGCACAAACCCAAAACATCCAGATCCAGTGAATTATATGTCACCAACCTAAAATACGAGTCGGTGACTTCTTCTGAGGAGGTAAGCAGACAAGGAGCAGAATGCTTTTGCTATCTACCAAGTAGTTAATGGTTTTTGTAATCCTGGAGTATTTGGCATTATGCCCATTATTTGACAGGTGGAGATGTTCTTCACAAGGCCAGTGAAATCGTTCTGTGGCAGCAACGGCAGTGAATGACCGCTCGTCTGCAGTCACAGCATCTTTCAACTCCACATTGAAGGGTCAAATGAATGCACAGGACAGGCCTGTTTTGGTATGTTAAGTGGGTTACATTTTTTTTGTGGGGGGGGGGGGGGGAGTGGCGTGTGCTCGTTTTATTTATTTATTTCTATTTAACAGAAAGGAGGAATGTCTGCCTGCTGAGTTCATATATCTTGGTTGCCACAGTGGTGTAAAATTGGCCATGTGGCTAAGGCAGTTTTTTTTTCTTGGATTAACGATTTGTCTATTTCAAACTAATGATTGTAGGAAGAGGATGGATGCCTATACTTGGATGGCAGGTGATGTGATCAGTTGGCCATATCCTGAAGGTTGAAAGCTGCTATTCTCTAATTTGGTAGAGAAAACTGCTAGGATTTTGGACTGCCAATGTATTGCTCTGGACATTTATGAGTGTCATCGCAGATTCTGTCACCCACCTTGCAACGGTTTATGTGAAATATCCAGGTGATGGAACAGTTATATGTATACTTTCATTATTTACGGGTATGTCCAGTAAATATCAGGTTTCTTATAGTATTTGTTTGTTTTCGGGAATCCTTATAGACGAGACGATACATTGGACAAGTATATTATCAAAGGAGTAAAGAGCATTTCTTGGTACAAGCTGTCAACAAGCCTTTCTCGGGTGATTTGAATCTGCTTGTTGCCAAGCTCAATTTTGCATCATAAGTGCACAAAATGACAAATCCAATATGGATGGGCACTGTGGTGGATCTTATAAACTCAATTTTCCACTCGGGCAAAGTACATCAGAAGAGAATCTTTAATACTTCGAAAAACGGAGCGTTGGACAATGATGGCAAGACGTACACTGATCTCCGTGAATCGGCGCAACAAGAACTTCCTCTCTATAGGAGTCAGGAAGGGTGGAGGGGAGGAAGAATTGGGGTCCGAGGAGAGAGCAGAAGAGCTGGGAGGGGATTTTCAGGCCGAAAGCACAGCTTGAACTTTCTCATAGATGTTGAATTAAATATAGTCGAGTGCAGAGCAAAGGAGCCGGAGGGGTCACATCGGACCATGGTGACCCACAACCAACCTCAGCTGGGCCAGCCAAAGTAATGTTCAAGATTTACAGACCAACAAGTCTTTCTTATGGAGACAGGGGAAAGGGCTTGATGTAAACCAAGGGTGCTCTTTATCGCCTCGGGCAGAAATAACAAGCCGCGTGAGAAGGCAGAGGAGAGGTTTCGCCCACCGAGCCGTGAAGAGCTAATCGCTATGAATCCGAATAGGCTAACTGCGAGCAAACTACGAATCCAACTATAAAATGGCGTTGTGTTAAATGACATATAATCAAGGTAGACTGGAGTTCATCACAGATGCATGTCAACTCAAATGGCAAGCACATTAATTAATAAGGACAGACAGAGGGTGAGGTACATTCTCAAAACACCCAGCTATGCAGCAAGCAAGCATTTATCACTGGAGGTCAAAAGGCTGTCGGGAGAAAAGGGAAATTTATTGACAGTCTTTTGACTCCAGTACAAAAGTAAGACCTTATTTTAAGAATGATGGATTTAGATGCCTGTATTTTGTCAGGAGGGCAACTAACCGAAAGATAACCTTTGAGATAGGGGTGAGAAGGTTTAATACCAATAAAAAACATGTAGGTTTAATCTACGCATAGGAAGAAACAACTGAAGACAGTAAAAACGAGAAGTAATCGAGCAACTCGTGGATATATTCAGCGAAGTGATGAACTGAACTGTACTGGCGTTGAATTTATCGCGAGTACAAAAACAAAAACAAAATTGATAGTTTAGAAGTATTATAGTCTCATCTAGAAAATGCAGCAGCATCCTGTGCATCCACACCAGATTCAGCTGCAGCATGTCGTACCACACCAAGAAGTCGCGTTGAGCCTGTGGACTAGAGTTCTTGCACTTTCTGCCAATAGGCCAAACTCAAGGATGATGTCCGTTATGTTATGATATTTCAATGAGCCATCAAATTCTAGAAGCAGCACAGTATGACCACACAATTGCTTTGCGCTTGGCCAAAGCCGCTATGACCTCATAGCCGTGAGCGAAGTATCACCTCCTGTTTCACAGCATTCAAGCGATCAACAGGACATTAAGATGCCAGTAAAGATAATGGTTTGGCTTCGAACTTGTATATGCTGTGGAGAAAGGCCATGTAATTCAAGTGAATGGTGCGTGGGAGCGATATGTGACTTTGTGCATTGACTCTGGTCATGAAATACCTAGGTCCTTCATGAGTCACCATGCATCTTTCAAAGAGCAACTTCAGTCAAAGAGAGATGGTGTGGTTCAATTTGTCAAGCCATCTGAGACAAGTTTGTACGAGACAAATGTTACTGGTGCCCTGTAAATTTGTGAATTGTGCTCCAACTAATCTCCATCCAGACAGATGCCGTTGAGGATGCCATGCTCACAATGCTGATGTACGAGCCTAAAGAAGACCCTTTTCTTTCACTGATTTAAGTTTGCTTGAAAATCCATGGTGACCTCTTCGCTGCTCATCCAGGTCACTCTGGGCTTACTGTCAGTGAAGAAGCTGCCTTAGCTTATGTTCCTGATAGTTCGTACATGTTGCATATCGTGTATATGGAGAGCAGAAAGTCTTGGAAGTGGAAGAAGCTGAAGATGAGGCTGTCGCAAGGTGAAAAGTGTTGAGCACCACCCAGGACATAGTCTGGTGTTAGTGGTGGGAAGAAGAGAACACCCAAACACATAGGCCTTGGATGCACTCTGCATCAAGCACCACAATCCAAGTATCTTGTCAAATTGTTTCATAAAGCAGGTCATGTAAGTTGTGAACAGATTTTACAAATTGGCACTTGTCTGGCTGAATGCACTATCCAACCCATGGATCATTAAATGGGTAATGCTATTCCACAAAATCTTGTCCATGGTGCATTTGTTCATTTCTCCTCGGACAACATTGATATTTTGGATCAAACTCGAAACACTTTCCATACAATTCAGATAACTGTCCTCCTCTTGTTGATGACGCACTCTCATCACATCCATTGTAAGGATTTATGGGTGATGGCTGGAACAGCAAAGAAACGTAAATGTATCAACATCAGAACCCTTCACGGTCAGCTTAACCACGAGTCCGTATCAGCACTCCTTCCATACCATGCACTGACGGTGTGACAGCATGTCGTATTTATTTGGATGGCCGAAGCAGTCTCTTGGAAATGCTTCCAACAGAACTCTAGCTTGCTGGCTGGACTATGGGAAGGTGAACTTACGGATATGAAACTGGCTACTGCTGAGAAATTTGGCTGCCGAATGTACAACTTTGAACAAGTTGATTCTACTGACAAAGATTCGCTGTTTGATGTTCTTCAAAACAAGTAAGCCAGAAGCTCCGCCTCCAGTGCTGGATTTAGGCAGAAGCTAAATAAGCTACAGCTTAGGGCCTCACAATCCGCAGGAGCCTCAAAAAATGTGAGAAGACGTGTAAAAATGTGTGAATGAGGCCTAAAGAAATTTTCATTTGTAGTTGATTTAGAAGCTTCAGAGGCACAGCTATGTGGAGCAGTAGAAACTTTGATGAAAGAGTATGCAAAGGATATTGATATTAACCTTACGGATGAACTGAGGCACTTCCATGCTTATGTCAAGCAGAATTATCCAGGAAAGGAACAAATTTGCCACAAAGATCTGTATCAAATCATCTTCCAAGACAAGATTCATTTAGTTATACTAATGTGGAAACAATATTACGACTATCAGACATTTCTTATGTCTGATAAATTGTTCAGGAGAAAGGTCATTTTCACAGCTAAAGAGAATCAAAAATGAACTGAGAGCAAGCATGTCTCAAGAAAAACTGTCTGCACTTTGCATCATGTGCATAGAAAGCGATAAGCTGCGTAGCATATCATTTGAGGACACCATTCATGATTTTGCTTTTGGAAATCAAGAACGAAAATATTTTTTAAGTTGTATCTGATATCATTTTTCTGATTTTGCAAACAAGTTCATTTTTACTTATATTAATAAAAGTGATCCTGATTACTTATTTTGTCAGCATTTTGTAAATATATTAATGTATGTTAAAATTATTTTTAAGTATTGCTTCCATGGTAATACTATATTATAATCTATGATGGAGATCAAGCCAACCAAATGATAAATATGTAATCAGTAAATGCATTAATTTGAAAATAATTTGTATTTTTCACTTTAAATGCCTTGCTATTAAATAATTAAAAGGCATATTGTTTTCAATTTTTGTGAGACCTGGTGTAATTTTTTAACAAGGGGCCTCCAAGCTTTATACAGCTTAGGGCCTCACAAGTCTAAATCGGGCACTGTACACCTGCAACGAGCAATGCACTACGCTTCCATATCATGCCGTCCCATCACCAAGCACTAATTTGGAAGCAAGCTTATTGTCTAAATCCCAAAATCGTACAACCTGAACATATGGGATAGGAATGACAAGGAATGTACTGAGGCCTACACTCCTAGATCTGGACCCTATAGCGAAAGTGTGCTGAGACATTATTTCCTGTTCCTGGAGCACAGGCTGCATAACACTTCACTGTTCCTGCAAGAAAGTGAAAATGCCTTGCACCAGAGCTTGTGGTTGCAGAGACAACATGTCGGTTGGCTCCGTCGATATCGATCATTTTCGATATCGATAGACCGGTATATTGGTCATTAAAAAAATGAAATAACTACTTTTTATCTTGCCAAAACGAAGTTTTTGCAAGATATGTTAGTCAGCTTGTATGTTTTTTTTTTTGTTTTTTTTTTTTTTGTCTGTATCACGTATAAAAAATTCTGCAGAGCACAGTTATCATTGGAAATTTTTGTAACTTCGCATATCAGAGGCCTATAGAGGTCCCTTTCAGTGCATAAAATTTGAAGGTCAAGGTCAAAGGTCAAGGTCACTGTCGCAAATCAGGGGAGTCGACGAAACCCTTATTTTTTGAGTAATTTTGATCGGATCGTCTTCAAACTTCATGGGAATATAGTTCATGGTCTGGCGCTCAGCTGATTAATTTTTGGTGGCGATTGGCCTTGACCTTCATATGTTTTTTTTTATTTTTTATTTTTTGTCTGTAATCACGTATAAATCACTCTGCAGAGCACAGTTTTCATTGGAAATTTTTGTAACTTCGCATATCAGAGGCCTATAGAGGTCCCTTTCAGCACATAAATTTTGAAGGTCAAGGTCACTTTGTCGCAAATCAGGGGAGTCGACGAAACCCTTATTTTTTGATCGGATCGTCTTCAAACTTCATGGGAATATAGTTCATGGTCTGGCGCTCAGCTGATTAATTTTTGGTGGCGATTGGCCTTGACCTTCATGGTTAGCGCCCAAGGTCAAACATATTTGACCCCAAGGTCAAATTTTAGGAACCATATCGTGTAGTACCTCAAATTGAACACCTCGATGAGTGCTTTCTAGATATGTCAAGCTTGAGACATTATGACGTCATTTGGTGACGTTATGAGGCAAACGCATATTTTTTTCTATGGTTACTCTGTAGAACGATTCTCATCGGAATCTCTCGTAGGCAGATATTCCTCAAGGAGTCGCTCCTGGTGGATAGCAGCTCTGTTCACCTCAGTGTGACCTTAAAGAAGTCACACGTGGTCACCTTTTGGCAAGATACGGGGTTTTTTTTTTACGCAATGGTCCAATGAACCATTACATATTCATAAATGACGTACACATTGTCATATGGTAATTTTTGAAAGTATTCCCACATGAGCCCCCCCCCCCATTTTACTTCCACTTCAACTTGTCTGAAAAATTATTTTGTTTTAAAGCGAGCTCAGTGTTGGTAATTGACACAGGTCGGGATCCATCTCCATCGCCGTAACAGG
>CM068953.1:142305476-142316084 GCA_035128595.1 Eptatretus atami
TGCTCTGGATAACTTCTGGCCATTGCATATCTGCAGCTTATAGGGTCAGAAACCATGTTGGGATGCCAAGTTGATGTACCATTCCTGAGAGATCCAGAAGTACTGTCCTCCAGTATGCTGGAGATCCACGGACACTCTTCAAAAACCGGAAAGCTGTGTCCATTCGTATCATTGCCTGCATATTCTCAGAGCATTTCATCAACTCAGCATTAATTGTTTCGTTTCTGAGTACTTTTCCATGACTTTGTCTCAGTGAAATTTGCAAGTCATCCTTCACTTGCTTAGACTCAACAGCATACTGGGCAGCTAGTCAGTAGTCCATATCATTGGCAAACCTGCCATCTACATCAAGGAGTCGTTGGTTGAAATATTTTCTGAGAGTTATAGATTTGGTCCTCTGCAGATAATCCACCACAGCCTTGAGGATATTTTTCTGGATTTGCCAGTTCTTCATATTTCTCATCAAGTAGAAATGCAGATGGCCTTTGATGTTCTCCTGGTGCAACAGAATATGTATCATCTGCATTAACTGACACTCTTCTTGAAATAGTGTATTGTAGGGATCCTCAAATTTACATCCAACCTGTCCACCAAATTTCATCTGTATATGTACACAACTTTTTGAGATGTCCTGCATAAAGACAAACAGACAGAAAGGGGTGAAAACTTCAACTTCGGTGGCAGAGATAATGATGAACAATTGGCAATTGGTTTAATACCAGCCACGAGGGCAAAGAAAAACGCGATTGGCCTGTATAGGTGCTCAGATTCTGAGGGTTAAAAGTTAAAACGTATTGTACTCGCTTCCTGTTACGTCTTGACGTCATACGTTTCACTGTTCCATGTTTAGCAGAGACGCTGAGTGCATCAAAGCTTTTTAAGTCATATACGGTATTTATAGATTGTAAGCACCTTTCTTTGATTTGTTGGTGATATACTGTTTTCTTTTTTTCTTTCCGTTTCCCGGTATATTCAGAATTCCAATTCCGGTGTATCGATATAACCGGTATATTGATATATCGCTGGACCATACATGTCATACAATGAATTTTGCAAATGTTGACTTGGTTGCTTAATGACGATTTGTACTTCTGAATGTATAATTTATTTGCATGTATTTCTCCAATTTGAATTTTGATAAATTTGGATATTATGCTAATATATTTGGTTCGAACTTAGGATTATTGTTATGGCATACAAATATATACCTGGTGTTGGCTTAAAGGTGAGGGTGGCAGGCTTAGCACCCTAGGGTCCTGAGTTGAATTCCTGCTCTGCTGTTGAATTAATACCAGGTGGGGTTGACTCAGCCTCATCCTTCTGAGGTTGACAAAATGAATACCAGTTTACTGGGATGATTTGAGCCATTTGAGTATCTTGTGTCAGAGTGGCGACCTGTCCAGGATTGTGCCCAATAGGCCAGCAGCACAGCAGAGACTGCCTCAGCAGCATTGACACTTTGTTCAGAGTATGGTCCCGATGGATAATATGAATATTACAAAATTGACGAATTGGTCATATTCAAAATGTTACTGGCAGTCGACTGATTGGACTATTCCATGATATTTGCCCCTGCTGTTTGCTTTAGTATAATGTGCTGTATTGAAAATCGATGTTCTCCAATGACACCATGTTTAAGTGACCTTTGTTATACCTTGTGTGCACAATGTCTGTATCGAATGAATGCCCAAATAATGCCTTTTTGGTGGCCATATTGGATTTGTCATTTTGTGTGCTTATGATGCAAAATCGAGCCTGGCAACAAGCAGATTAAAATTCAGCATATCAAATTCACCCTAGAAAGGCTTGTTGACAGCTTGTACTAAGAAATGCCGTATGATGTAACTCTTTATTTATTTATTTTTTGTTAATGCTTCTAGTCTATTTACTATAATTCACAGACCGGTGTTTGTTTGTTTGTCGTGCTCCTCCTACAGTTCTCAGCCAATTCAATCAGAATGACCTCAATTCATGCATAGGGATGTTTTTTTTATCTTTGCTAGTGGTCTGGGGGGGGGGAGGGAATGGTGGAGAATGCAAATTTTCTATGTAAATGTGCATTGTGTATCGTCGCCTCCATGTGGGAGAGGGTATTACAATTCCCCACCCTTTACAGTGCAGTATTCCTGTCCCCACATTTTCCAGTGCAGCAAGGTGTTTTGAATTGTGAACAGGAGGTATATTTTTGCCTAATGCACGTAACCCAGGTTATATATTTTTATTTCTTTTCGGGAGCGATTGAGGCAGTTGTCAGTTGCCTATACACCACCCAAATAAAGGTATGTGTCAGAAGAATGTTCCATGCTCGGAACAAAATCGCCCTAAGGCAGGTACTCTGTTCGTCTACTGTAATCGATTGAGGTTGTGTGGCTGTATAGTCACTCGACGACTGGCATGGCAGTGACCAATTAGGTGTGTGTTTTTTCCCAGCATCGTTATTCGTGTTTATTATTATCATGTCTATCCACGTCAGCAAACAATGGTCCATCTAAGTGGTACAGCAAATTTCATGCTTTTGTCACCCCTCACAGCGGTGATTACAATATTGGTGATTACGGTTAGGATAGGTATGGGAGGGAGCATGTACCAGTGCAGCATGTCACTGCGTCCACTTTCCATTGGTACTCCAGTGGCCTCTGTTTGGCCATCCCCCAAGCAGATACCTGGCTCATCCCCGTCTCCTTGAGATGCCAATCAACCTGCTGTAACCACAAGGCACGTGGTTGTCCCGTTGGTCTTCTCCATTCACGAGGCTCCCTCGCTGAGAAAATCTTGTGAGCAGGATCAACCTCAGGAAAACGAGCCACATACAGCTGCATCTGATGCTGACGGAGTCTACAGGTAACAAATCTCATTTGAGTCTCTCAGCAACCACTTATTGGACGCAAAGTTTGACCAGCGATACCCAAGGGTTCTCTGAAGAGACCTGATGTCGAAGGAGTTGAGTCTTCATCTCAGATCCTTTGGCAGAGTCCAAGTCTCACATTCATAGAGCAAGACTGGAAGCACCAAGGACTTGAAGACTCTAAACTTCGTCCTCAGGCATAGGTACTGACAGTGCCACATCCCATGATCCAGTGAATCCATGACTCCCCAGGCCCGACCTAGATGACTGTTGATATCTGGCTCACAACATGCAGTGGCTCACAACATGCGGAGACAGGAATTTCACTGCCAAGGTAAGAGGATCTCTCAGTGACCTGAACATGTTAATCACAAACAGGTACAGACAAGATGGCAGCATGCAAGATATCATTGAAAGCCTGGAACTTCATTTTGACCCAGGAAACCCTTAATCCCATCAGCTCAGATTCCTAATTTCAGCACCTCGAGGGCCCCAACATGGATAACCAGCGTCTCTGCAAGGAAGACTGCATCATCTGTGAACTCAAGGTCAGAGATTGACATTTCCAAGCAATGCACCGCATCTCAATCTCTCCAACATTTTTCCCCAAATCCAGTCCATGCAAGCGTTGAAGAGTGTGGAAGGCCAATACACACCCCTGATGAAATCCAGTAGCGACTGGAAATAAGTCTGAGATGGAACCACCACACCTCATAGCACTCTATACCAGAATATAGTTCAGTAATGGGGTCGATCAACTTTTGTGGTATCCTGCGAAGATGCCTCCAGAGGGCATCCCAATTCGCTGAATCGAATGCTTTGCAAAGATCAACAAAGGGTGTAAGCAGCCCCTGCCGAAACTCCTGTCTGCGTTGGGTGAGGATCCGATCAATCTTTGACCTCTTTGGTATAAAGCCCGACTGCTCCGGGCACTGGTGCTAAAGCAGATGCTGGCGAACCCTTTGAAGAATTATCCGAGCAAAGACCTTGCCCAGCACTGAGAGCAGTGTCACCCCTCAGTAGTTGTTGCTGTCCTGGCAACAGCAGGGGCAGCGTCACCCTTTTCTTTCTGGAGAGGGACAACAAGGCCCTCTTCCAGTCAGTTGGGATGATGCCTGTGCTCCAGAGTACAGAACTGCATGCAATGATACGAGTACAGCATTTCTACCAGCCTTGAGAAGTTCAGCATGGATAACACAGAACCCAGGGCTTCACCACCTTTCAACTGGTTTACCGCAGCCTTTGTTTCCACAAATGAAGGTGGACGACAGTTGATTTGAGGGTCAGCATTCGGGATTGTAACACTCCTGACATCCAACTCAACAGCTGGTGGATCAGCCTGCTACAGCCATTCAAAGTAACCAGCCCAGCAGGCTTTTACTTTGGATTCCTCTGTCGAGAGCCCACCACCCTCTGCTCTAACTGCAGCACACAGAGGGGCAGGCTTGAAGGAACGCAATGCACAAATTCCTCTGTAAGCAGGATGAGAATCACTCGTCCATAGGTGATTCTCTACCCCTTCACAGATTCCTCGTGCATAGGCCTCATTGTCCGCCCTCAGCACACGCACAGTTTTACGCCTCAGCTCCCTGAACAGCTCGACTCTGCCATTATGCCTTGCCCTGTGGCTCATCAATGGTATTCAGCGTCCCTTGGGGGACAATGTTTGTCTTTGCCTGACAGTGGGTTCCAAGACATCTGCCGACATCAAGGATGGTAGGCTGGAAGGCGCTCCACAACTCTTCAGGATTCCCCACAGCACCCAGACCCCCACCCCCTCAAATCCCCACTCAACCTGTTCGCAAACTCCTCAGCTACCCTCTTATCCCTGAGCTTGTCAACATCCAGCCTCGGCTGGGATGGTGCCATTTTCCTGAATTTATGCTGCAACTTCAGAGATGCTACAACTGCAGATGATTATCAGCCTGGTGTTGGCTTAGTGGTTAGGGTGGCAGCTTGGGATCCTAGGGTCCTGAGTTCAAGCCCCGTTGGCCGCTGAATTAAAATTACACCAGGAGGTTGACTCAGCCTGTCATCCTTCCGAGGTCGGCAAAATGAGCACCAGTGTACTGGTAAGGGGGACACTGCATCAGCGGCATAACCCCGTCCCAACCAGTGATGCAACCAGCAGCCACAGGCTGTACTCGATAGAGAGAGAGATGATTATCGTGGCGATTATTACAACTGATGATGATGATTACGGTGTTAATTACGGCATCTTTATCGCATGTTTCATCACCTATCGTAGCGGTGATTACAATACTGTTGGACCCTGACATTTGTGGGGAGATATGTTTCTGGAAAATGCCACAAATGTCGAAACTGAATGTCGGGGCATTATGCCAATGGGAAAAGGGGTGATAGGTGGCGGTTCGTGATTGAACCTGGCGGTTCGTGATTGATGAAAAATTCAGCGAATGGTGAAGCCACAAATGTCGGCGCCACAAATGCTGCAACATTGTTTAGTGGAAAAAGGATGGATAGGTTCTCGGTGGTTCTTGATTCATAGGGGGAGATTAATAAAAAAAATTTGACCGTAAATGCACACTATGACAGCGTCAAAAAAACAACACCAAGTCCCGTTTCCAATGTTTAATGAAGGAATGCGATTGCAGTTTGCAGGGTGTTTCAAAAAGATTGATACAACTCTTGCTTCCTGCCATTTCTTTGTTGTTTGACATATACCATTTTCCTTTTCAGGGTTTGGTGGTGTTATCGTGGTATTTGTTCGCTGGGATTTATAGCTCCATAACTCAACTATGCCATTGACATTGAAGCAGAAGACAAAACTGCTGGCTCTGTGGTATGAGACTAAATCATATGTAGACACCCGCCGGAGGCTCTGCCGGGAATACGATTTCAGAAACACTTTATGGACCTACAAATTGTGCCTTCAACGTATCGTAAAACATTCTGCGCACTAGAACGGGCACTCAGTAGAGCGCATACCTTCGCCAACGCTACATTTTGCCCCCCCCCCCCCAGAAACCGTTGATTGTGAGGGTATTTAATCCCATACCACATCTGCCATCTCATATGTGTTATGATGGCTTAAAAACATTAAATTTCCTGTGTCATATCATATATCACAAGATTGGGCATTGAATTCACAACATTTTGGCATTGGTTGCATGCAAATTGGATAAAAATCGACCGCACTATGGCAAAGTGACGATTTTGACCTTTTCATGACCTCGACCTTGACCTTTGTACTCTTAATTTTGTAATTGGTATTGGAGTGTGGGGAACAGAACAGTCAACATTTTGGTGTTGGTTTCATGTAAATCGGATAAGAATTGACCGTGTTATGACTAAAACCGCACATTTTGCAATGTCGTGACCCCCCTGACCTTTGACTCCCAACCTCTAATAAGGGTTATACGTCATTGTGTCATGTCACATATCACAAGATGCGGCATTGAATTCTGAACATTTTGGCATTAGTTGCATGCAAATTGGATACAAATTGACCGCGCTATGGTAAAAAGACGATTTTGACCTTTTCATGACTTTGACCCGATCGCTCCCAAAATCTAATCAAATGGTCCTCGGATAATAACCAATCATCCCACCAAATTTGCTGCGATTCAGTTCAATACTTTTGGAGTATGCGAATAACAAACAAACACACATATTCACAAATAAATAAATACACAGCGATCAAAACATAACCTTCGCAACAAATTTTGCGAAGGTAACAAGGGTACAGTGCATAACCAGAGCAAGGGCAACGGTGGCAAGCCAGCATCAGTAACCAAGAGCCAAGCCAACATCGACGCCTTGCGGGATTCTGCAGTGGACAGTTCCAAAATGTCCCACCGCTGGTGCTCCCGGGAGCCAGGCATCAAACCAATATCAGTCTGGCGTATCCTCACGAAGGAACTGAAGCTTTTCCCATACATCATCTCTATTGGGCATAAACTGAGTCAAGATGACATGAGAAGGAGACTTGATATGTGCAATTAGCTCAGTGAGAGGATGGATACCAACTGCCCTGCCGCACTGGATAATCTGAAGCAGGAGGTGTCAGACTACCTCCAGGCAGTGCCACATGAGACCGACAGGAAAGTTGGACAGAACTTTGGAGTCAGGCTCAATACCTGTCTGAACCGTGGAGGGGCACACCGAGAACATAAATTACAAGGATTTTGCGTAAATGCCAATTTCAGACCTTGGCCTCTCACTAACCAGAGCAGTGACTTGCTACAATCGCAATCAGTGATAGAAAATACCATGTCATAAGCTTTCAAGAAATGTTTGGTTCACGTTCCTGAGGTTTCTGTTTTTGTAAATAAACATTTAAAGTTGCATCACTTTTTGAAACCCCCTGTATTAAAAGTGCTTAGCCAACCGTACCATAAAAGTAAAAAAAACAACAGCAGGTACTGTTTCAAACCTTTATTTACACAAACACATGCAACTTTTTCTCAAATTATGCTTAATTAAAATCAAGTGATCTCGATTAACTTCTCTGAGGATGCTGATGAGTTGTGCACTGAAGGGGAGGCAGGATGAACTGAAGATGTTCCTTTTTATAGATAGACATTTTCTTCTGTCTATCTTCTGTCTATTTACCCATTTCAACCGGGTGCTGATCCTCCTGAGGTGGAGGGACCAGGGTGAAAAAAAAACACATTGCCGCAGGTTTTGATGTAGCTTCATGTATGCGAGCATCACGTCATCCAACCCACTCCTGAAGTTGAAGGAATGCTCAATGACCAGATTGGCATCAAACAGCCTCTCGGTAATTGCCTGCATGTCCCGCAGCACCTCACCAGGAGCTTGACCTTGAGGTTGGAACTCGACACGCTCCTCATCACTGCCTGCCGCCACCCCCCTCCCCTGCCACCCTTGGAAACTTAGGTAATGGTGTCCAACTCCTCAGCATGGGAGGCGATAAGATCATCCAACTCCTCAGGCTCCACATTGTCAAAGCCTTCCCCTCCTACCTGCCGTGCCAACCCAGCAATTTTGTGCCTCTTCTGTGTTGTCGGGAAAGCCTGCCAAGTTCGTCACTGCCTTGGCCACAGGGTTTGCCAGCAGGCGTTGATGGTGGAGGCTCTTGCCTCGTCCAGCGACTCATCGGTGCTGATGCAGTTGGCTATGTTGAACTCTTTCCAACACTGCCCAACGGTGAGCTCTGGGTTCATCGCATCCAAAATACGGCGAAAGGTGCGGCAGGTATAGTATGTTTTGAAAGTGGAGATTACTCCTTGTTCAGGCGGCTGGTTCGGGGAGGTGGTGTTGGGCAACAGGAAGATCACCTCAACGTTCGGGTGAGCCACCTCCAGATCCCAGGGTGGTCAGGAGTTTTATACATGAGCAGGAGAAGCTTGAACGCAAAGTTTATTTTATTTATTTATTTTTTCCACCAGGTACCTCTCCACCTGAGGGATGAAGCAGTTGTGGAACCAGTCTGAAAATTGCTGCCGTTACCCACACCTTCCTGTTGGCTCTCCAAAACATGGACAGTGTGTGTTTGGTCTTGCCCTTGAGAGCACGCGGGTTCAGGCAATGGTAGAACATCATGGGCTTCATCATACAGTCACTTTTTGCATTTGCGCAGAGGAGACGAGACACCCGATCCTTTGAGGCCTTGAACCTGATGCTGTCCCTTCGCACTTCGAGATGAAAGTTTGCTTTGACATCTTTTTCCAAAATTGGCCGTCTTATCAACCTTGAACACCTGCTTTCGCAGGTACCCCCTCCTCCTCGATGAGCTGCGAGAGTTAAGCAGGGAATGTTTTGGCCACCTCTTAACGATCTGTGTGACAACCTGCATAACCCTACCTGCCTCTATGCTGATGATGCTACCATCTACTGCCTGCTCTATGAAGTGAATGCCACCATTTCTCTGAGCAAAGACCTACAGAAAATCTACGAGTGGGGACCAAAATGGAATGTCCTGTTTGCTATTGAGAAATGCAAGGTTATGTCTCTCAGTAGACGACTACCAAGTGAGCATCCTCCAGAATTCTTCATGGATGGCAAGCCCTTGCAGCATGTACATGAGCTTGACATACTTGGAGTCAGGTTCTCCCGGAGCTTGGGTTTTCAATCTCACGTGAACTCAATCGCTGTTGGAGCTGGACAAAGAGTGAGTACCCTTCACAGTATTGCTCCATACTTGGATCCGCTTGGCCAAGTCCAAGTGTACAAAGCCCATGTCCGGAGCACAATGGAATATGCTCCCCTCGAATGGATGTCTGCAAGTGCCATGTATCTTAAAGCTGTATAATGTGCAATGTCGTGCTGTATGTATCAAGGCCCTTCCACAGGAATTGAATATCGATCCCCGACCACACAGAACTGTTGCAGGTCTGGGTCTGATATACAGACTGCACACATAAGAAGTTACAGTATTTCTGAAGACCATGCTACCTCCATCATGGATTCCATCAAGGTTCACCAGAGCAAGTGCTTCCTTTTGAAGCTATGCTGTGCAGTGTTTTACTGGCAAGGCGGAGAGTGGTCACTGGTCACTAGTATACCCGCAATAATACCAGTGTGGAACAGTTTACCAGATGCCACTGTAGGTCACCCAGCAACATCTGGGATCAAGGCTTTCTGCTTCAGAGCACACAAATATCTTGGTCTAATGCAGTATACTTATGATAATGTTTTGTATGTCCGATTCTATCACCTTGTTTTTCTTTTATTATTATTCTCTCATTTGTATTTTTGATACTCTGCTTTTATGGTACAAGTGGGCACTGTTTTTGTTTTTTGCAATGCTTATCCGGTTTTTAAAAAAAAAAAACTCCTGGTCCGCTGAGGCACGCTCGCCTGACAGTTTGATGCTGTGAAGACTGTACCGCTTCTTGAAGCAGTCTAACCATCCCCTACTCACTCAGAATGGACTGGGGTCACTCGTACCCACATCGCTCAGCACATCAGTTGTAGCCGCACCCACATGACTCGTGCTTGTGACATCCGTGCCAGCCATATACGTGTACATACGTATCACCTTTGCACGAATGAAAGGTCCACTTAGAGGCATGTTCTTCTGTGAGTTGTCCTCCATCCTTTCTATATTGATACTCCAGACCTGGGTGACCACTTTGGTGCTCTGTACAGCGCTCGCCACAACACTTTCTCGGATTGCCTTCTCGTTCTTCCGTATGAAGCAAAAGGTGGATTTGTTTACTCCATACAATCTACCCACAGAGGCCGCACTCTCTCTCCTCTCGAAAGCCAGTCCAGCAGCTCCACTTTGTTGCTCAGGCTCTTCACTTTGTTCTGCCTCTTGGCAGTCGACGCATCTCTGCCACTGGTCTTGCACTTGAGACCCATGTTTGATCAATGATCGGAGCAAGATGTAAAACACAGATGAAGGCAGCGGGAAGAGAAGAATGATTGAGACCCAGGACACGCTGCACATAAGTCGTCGTGTGGTAATTGTGGGTAGCTCTGGGAGAGGTGAGTAGCTTTCCCATTGTTTGTGGAGGATCTTGGCAGGTGATAACTTTTTACGCAGCTGCTGGTAGATGTGGTGAAGTGTTTTCATTGTGCAACTCGTGGGTCATGACTTCTTCAGCAGCTGGTAATATATGTGGTGAAGCATTTCAATTGTGTAACTTCTTCAGCAGCTGGTAATAGATTTGGTGAAGCGTTTTAATTGTGTAATCATGGGTGATGTCTTGCGCAGCAGCTGGTAGATACAGTGGAACGTCTTTATAGCGCAAATGGTGCGACAGGCTGTGCAGCTCGGATTATAGTAGGACAACTCGCGCAGCTCGCTTATAGCACGGCTAAAAAAAAAA
>CM068953.1:142337239-142354192 GCA_035128595.1 Eptatretus atami
GCGATGGGCCGCAATTTGTCCCCATGTTTCTGAGCCAGCACTGATTGTGCAAAGCCTCGTGCTTCGTGCGAATACAAATAAAAAGGTTTTTCATAAACAGGCAGACCCAAAGCACGGACGGAGGACAGGTTTTGCTTAAGTGTCATGGAAGCTGTCGGCCTCTCGCGTCCAATTGAATGGATTGGGTACAGTTGCGGACCCAATCTCCAGCAGGGGGCGAACTAAGAACGTATAATCAGGTATCCACTGCCAGCAATAACCCGTTGTTCCGAGGAAAGATTTTGTTTGTTTAGCGGTGGTCGGCTTTGGCAGTTTCAATATTGTGGATATACGCTCTGAGGAGATACGTCGGGTCCTTCCTCAAGATATGTCCCAGATATTTCACCTCCTGCTGGCAAAATTGCAATTTGGCCTTTGATGCTTTGTGTCCTTTCTCCGCTAATGCCGTTGGCAATGTCAGAGTGTCCTTCTCGCATGCTTCCTTCGTCGTCGAGCAAATCAACAAATCATCCAAATACTGAACTAATGTTGATTTATTTGGAAAAACTATGTCATCTAAGTCGTCTTTCAATGCTCGTGAGAACAAAGTGGGGCTTTCAGTGTCTCCTTGCGGGAGTACTTCCAAGTATATTGTCTACCTCGATACGTGAAGGCAAAAAGGAACTGGGACTCGGGATCTATCGGTACGCTCAAGAAAGCTGAACAAAGATCGATTACCGTATAGAAAGTGGAACTGCTTGGAATGCTAGACAGAACCGTAACAGGATTTGGAACTGCGGGATACGCAGGTATGACACAGTTGTTTACAGCTCTCAGATCCTGCACAAAACGCCATGTTTATTTCCCCGATTTACACACCGGTAAGATTGGCGTATTACATTGGCTGACAGTGGGCATAATCATTCCTTGTTTTAATAGCGCTTCCACTACAGGAGCTATCCCTGCTTCCGCTTCCGGTCGCAGCAGGTATTGCGGTCTGTGGGGCAGCCTTTTTAATGTGTCCATATTGATATTTACTGGCTGCATGCTTTTAATTCGTCCCACGTCATTAGGGTGTGTCATCCACAAACAAGCTGGGACCCGATCTAGGAGTTCAGACGATGTTTCTAACCCCTGGGTCTCTGAAAGGTCAACCACCTCAAACATAGCTGTTACTGTCTTCCCGTTCCTTTTCCAGCAATATCCGTCTGTCCCCATTCTCCAGAGTTCCTTTCCCTGGCTAGACTCCACCATAATAGCTCCCGATGCCATCTTCAAGTAAGTTATCATGGGTCCTATGTCCATTGCTTGATAACCCCGTGCCACCGCTAAGATAACATGTGGTGGAACACTGGACGGTTGATTCCATGGTTTTAATTGCTCCTGTGTCAGACGTACTTCCAGGCCAATTCCTTGTCGCCCAATCCACATTGCTCCCAATGTTATGTTAAAACTTTGATGTAATTTGGGAGAAACCTCTCTCGCATAGTCGCTGTCCCTTCCTTTTGTGTCGTCGTCTGGTATGCAATGTAACTGAGTCTTTCCCATGTCCAAGTCCATGTGGTGTTGACTTACCCAGTCATACACCTCCGGCACCCTTCTTTCCTAGTTGGTCGCACACGCCTGTGAACGGTTAGATGCTTCATTGTCTGTCAAGGCCCACCAGTACAGCAGACTCTGTATTTTCCTGTAACAAAGTCAAAACAGTTACATGCGATTCATGGGGCATATTTAAATATACTCCCTTTGGTGTACACTTCACCGTGCAATTCAGTTTACATAGTAGATCTCTTCCTAACAGGTTAGTTGGTGTGTCCGCAGCCATCAGGAATGCATGCTGTGCAGACAAAGGTCCAACTTCTACACGTAATTGCTCAGACAGTGGAATTGCCATAGCAACGCCCGATACTCCGACAACATTTACTTGCTCCCACGATAAAGGTGCGTTTGGAATGTCACTTCGTATAATTGCTGATTTTGTTGCCCCGGTGTCTACAAGAAAAGGAATTTGTCGCCCCTCAATTGTCAAAGTCAGTTTTGGTTCATCACGTGGTTTAGAAGTTAACAATGGTAACGCTGATGATGCTTCGCCCAGGCCTCCTGATTGGCGTTGTGGAAACAGGTCGGGCGGAGGCGGGAACGGTGCAGATGGTGTCTCCCACTGTTCCTGCAGATGCGGGTTGACGTCCGGCCCTGACTCCGTGGTCACGGCGGTTGTGTTTCCCAAGCCAATCTATTCGGCCCATAAGCCGGTGCAATCGAGTTATTTTGGCGCTCTCTGGCCCAGTGGCCAGTTTGGCCACATGCTCGACAGATCTCTCTGCGCATATCTCGGCGTCCGCGACCACATCTACGGCTCGCACCAGTATTATATTGTGCACGATAGTTCACATGTCTCCCTCTCACGCCCAATCCTGGTAATGCATTTACCTGCACGTGCATCAGCTTTGCTGTGGTCTCGGTACTATGTTGTTGTATCAATGAGTTACAATTATTTATATATGGCAGCATGTCTTTTACGTCCTTGGTTTCCCATCCCATGCATATCCACTTGACATCGACTTGCAATTTTGTAGCCAATCCACTGAAGAAAGTGTGGGAAAACGGGACTCCCTCGTCGTCTGGCAAACCAGAATGGCGCCCGTACACATTACGTAGATGCGCTAAATAGTCCTTTGGATCTTCGCCCGCTCTCTGTTTGCACACCTGAATCTTTACCCAATCCTTTTTAAGGGGAGCTACTTCCACCACTGTCTCAATGAGTTTGTTGATATGATTACTGAGCTCGTCCTGACTAAGGAGCGCCTCACCTGGGCACTGAGTAGTTTGTTTCAGCTGTCGCAACAATCCCTCAGGCACAATCCGTTGCAATAAAACATTCGTGTCTACATAAGTCGGGTTATGGCATTCCACAATCATTCGTAATTCTCGTTGAAACTTCTGCGGATCTTCACACATTTTTGGCATATAATTCGCTCTTGCTCTTAATTCTGAACCCCATGGTCTGTAAATGGCTTGCACACCTTTGGGGCCAGGGTCGTCTCGCAATGGATACATACCTATCGGTGCCATTTCCTCCTCATCACCCTTTGTGGCGTCCCTGATATTTTGTGACCTGGTCCACACCCCGGCAGTACCAACATTGGGACCTCTTCCCCGTCTGTGGGCGTTTGATGCCTCCGCATTCCTGTGATACCTCATATTATTGTCCTCTGCAGCATGTATTTCATCGTCACTATCCATAGCCTCCGTTTTCGGTACTTCTCCTGTTGCCCCCTCCAATCTCTCCTTTATCCGGACCATCCACACCCTCTGTGCCCGGTACTTGGTCCTCTATTGGAGGCACACTGAGCACTAAGGCTGGGGGAGTGGTAGGCCATCTCTCTGACTGCTCCCTGTCCTCGTCAAAGTCTACTGGTGCAGCCCGCTGTTTTATTTTCCCTTTTCCTTGAAGTCCTAAGGGCATTTGCATTCTTACTTTTACCAGATGTCTTTTAAATTCAGCAACCTCGTTTTTTCAGTTCTGTCTCTGCACTCCTGCATCCAATCCATGTACGCAGTCCAGTTTACCTCTTTTGCTTTTCCTTTTTAGGTCATCTCTACCGAGATGCAGGCTATCATAGCAGTCCTGAGATTTGTTTCCTGAGTTTCCTGAGTCCTGAGATTTATCATAGCAGGATCTGAGGACCTCAGATCCTGTTGCATTGCCGACCAAGAAAGACTCCACTCCTCCATCCCAGGCACAGAAAGGCTCGTCTCGCCTTTGCAATAGCTCACCTGGACAAAGATCCAAGCTTTTGGTCCTCAGTTCTGTGGTCGGATGAGACGAAAATGGATCTTTTCGGGCACAGAGATGTTGCTTTCGTTTGGCGAAAGAAAGGTGAAGCATACAAGCCTAAGAACACAGTCCCGACCGTCAAGCATGGAGGCGGGAGCATAATGCTTTGGGGATGTTTCTCAGCCATGGGCCGCAATCTTGTGAAAGTGGATGGCATCATGAAAAAGGAGCAGTACATCAAGATCCTTGAGGAAAACATCAAACAGTCCACAGAGAAACTTCACCTCAGGAGCATCGGACGTATCAGCAGGACAACGTTCCAAAACACACCGCCAAGTCAGTCAAGAAATGGTTCCGGGATAATGATGTAGACGTTCTAGAGTGGCCAAGCCAAAGTCCGGTCCTCAACCCAATCGAGAATCTGTGGAGGGAGCTCAAGACCAGAGTGATGGCAAGGAAGCCTTCCAACCTCAAAGACCTGGAGACCTTCACGAAGGAGGAGTGGCCAAAATCCCTGTAGAACATGCAAAAACCTTGTGAGCAAGTATAAAAACCGTTTTGAGGCTGTAATCACAAACAGAGGCTTTTGAAATTGATTATGAATGTGACTTTGAACTGATCTAAGCAAGGTATGAATAATTCTGGACATGACATTTTTTTGTAAATTTATCAATAAAATACCCCCGAAACAATGTATTTCTTGAAATGTCTCTTGCAGTGATTCTTTCAGCTGTTTGTCACATTCTTATGTAACTTAAGCCAGAAGAAACTCATTCCTCAAATAACACGATTCAAAATACTTCAAATTTGGTAAGGGTATGAATAATTTTGGGCTTAACTGTAATATTAATATATATATAATATATATATATATATATATATATATATATATATATATATATATATATAATATTTTGCAACTAGTGGAGATGCAGATACCTACGCATTGATGTGGGCTGTAGGGCACAAACCACCGATTGTTAATCATGTGCCCTTCAGGCATAATTGACTGGCCACCCTGTTGTGGTGACCGGTGCCGGTAGACTGGATATGTCTGGTCATTGTCCCACACTGTGATGGGAGCGAATTGTTTTGGTAAAATTTTGGTGCACCTGCCATTCTCCATGCATAGTGCATTTGGATTCTGAGCACCACATGGACCATGCACCATTCGTCTCAGCACAATGTCCTGTAACCTTTGTACTTGATCACGCTGTGGGCCAGCTGGGAATTGTTATGGGTCAATGGGAAACTCTGCACAGACAACTTCATCAACTGTGTCTGCTGTGTGAATAAGATCATCTTCATGGAAGATGAGCAGGATATGTGAGTGGGGAAGGCCCGTTTTCTGGAACTCAATGACATATCTGTCCCACTGTTCTGCCAAAGGTACCCCTCCTCACAAGCTCATCCAGCAAAGCATTATTTTTCATGTGAAAATCTCTGCTTACAATGTCTGGCAGATCAAAAGAGTTTTGTTCTGGAAGGAGTGCTTCTCGAATTTCTGGTCATTTGGGGTTGCATGTAAATGTAATGAAAAGATCTGGCTTGTGGTACTCGTGTAGGATGGCCACAGAGTTTGGAACTGCATGTGGAAGTCTTGTGGGCTGCCAATGAATGTGGCTGGCAGAATCACATGCCTCCCTGCAGCCACATCACCACCATCTTCTGCAGCATTATGTGCTGTCACTGCATCCTGCAGATGATTGTAAACATCTACATGCAGCTGCCTTTGCCCCTTGGTGCTCTTCACCCATCTTAGTCACTGGTGCTCCACCTTAGCAAAACTCATGCAGCAGTATTCTTGAAAAAAGCCATGGACCACGGAGTAATGTGTTTGATATATTTGGGCAGTACTGCATGTGGAAGGAATAGAAATCTGTTGGTGAGATGTTTTGTAAGCCAAGATGCCAGCCATCAGTGCCATGGGGAAACAGTTGCACAAAGTGTAGTGCATCATGAGCACGATTGGTGTCATGGATTTTCTGCAGACCACCACCATGCATGTGCAGCACGACATCCCTGTTGCCAGTCTCCTCATCTTCCATCAGCACTGATACCTCATTAAAGCCAGGGTTATAGCGACGTCGGTGCTGGTCTTTGGTTGTCATCAATAATCAACTTTGCATGGGCAATGTCAGCTGCTGGCAAGTCACAGGCCATGATGAAGTCCTGGACATATGGGTTGCAGTGACATAGCTCCTGCTGCAGCTCCCGAAGTGCAGCTGCTTGCCAGGCACGGTGAGCTGCAGATGTTCTTGCAGGTAGATTCATGTTATTGAGTCTCACCATCTCCTCATTCTCATGCTGTAGATCATGAACATATATTTGTGCAAATTTATGTTGTTCTCCAGGATTGGCTTGCAATGGTCTAATTTTGTGGTACAATTTTCCCTGGATCACCACAGATGCAGTGAATCCACCTCCAGAGGGTGTTATCTGGTTAACTAACAATGCACTGACTTTGTCCTCATTGATAAGAGGCCTTGCATTTTGGCAGAATAGCCTTCCCCTGACATTCTCCTTCACACAGCTCCCTTATAGCAGGTGTCAGAGCTGGGAATGGCTGTATCGCACCAGCAAGGTGCCCATTTGCACCACAGCAGATTGAAGTATTTTCTCTTTGCCAACACATTGCACCACATTGCTGGCATTGCATCTCCATCCTCCCAACATTGATCAGTTGTACCTATCTGATGCCATTCATAACATCTTGTGCAAAGTGATCATGCCTGGTAGCCTCCACCCTTGGCCTGGCACCTGCACGCTGCATTGCAACAGCATTTTGTGCTCGCACTGCAGCTCGATGTGGGCTTTGTTGTCTCTGGCGGCCTTGTTGCATTGCTGCAGCATTCTGAGCACCGACTGCAGCACGTCTGGTGAGTCTCGACTTTGACGGGCCTGTTGCATTGCTGTAGCATTCTGTGCTCGCAAAGCATGGTGCCTCTCCTGACTGAAACTGCTGAGTTGCTGCCTCTGTCGAGCAGCTTTGCACTTCCTTTCAAGATCATCTCGTCTTGCCTTCCTCTGCTGCAATGTCTCATCATCTCGAGGTCATATAAATACAACACCAAGCTGGATGCATGTTTGATGTAGTTAATGTTCACGGCGTTGTAACATACCTGCCTCACAGCTTTGTAGCATATTTGTCTGCTGTACTGCTTGAGCCAGATGGACTTTGGCCAGTGCGGGGCAGGATTATATTCATTATTATTATTGCCAAATGATACAACTATTATTTATATTGTTGTTACTATTATTAGTATTAACCATTTCTATATCCCCCGCCAACTTCGTTGGTTGGCGGGGGATAATTAATATATGCTTTGTTACAATATCATCATTATTTTTGCGATTTCTTTTGTAATTATATTATAATTCCTTGCCGTGGAAAGACCTATTAAGCTGCTCGTCACCTTAACATGGCATGCGTTTAAGACATGGTAATGGGAATTCTAGATTATTTGTAGTTGAGTCCAACTGCCTTGTTACATACCTTCCTGCTGTACTTCTGGAACATTACCTTGCCTTTCACCAAGCCGAGACATGCTTGGGCCAAGGCAGGGATTATTTGTTCGTGATTGTTATGCCATATGATACTACTATTATTATTATTGTTGAAAATATTATTAGTATTATTTAACAATAATATATGCTTTGTTAAAATGTTATTATTTTTGTTATTTCTTTTGTAATTAGAATGGCATGCTGTAGTAGGATGTATTAAGCTGCTCCATACACTCTAACATGGAGTGCATTTAAAACGTGGGAATTCTTTGGGATTTTTTGTATTTTATTGGTCCAATCAACTGAGGAGTTCTTGATGATAATTTTGGTGCATCACATTCCACATCGGAATGCTCCATTAGAACTCCACAAAAAACATGCCTCATACAAACACACCTCATCCATTTGTCGTGGAGTCTTGAAAGGTCTATGGGGTTTTAGGGGTCTTCAGGAACTTTTTGGTACTTTTGGGACTTGGGTCCTTGGGGAGTTTTGGGTCCTCGGCGACTTTTGGGTCCTCCGGGACTTCAGGGTCTTGGGGCATCTTAAAGGGTCTTCAAAGTTCGAAGGGGTCTCAGCAGTCCAAAGGGTCAAAAGGTACATTTCAATCGTGCGTAATTTATGAAAAGACTACGTAATTGATAGACAAAAAGTATCATACACACACACACACACACACACACACAACCTCATCCGTTTATAGTAGAAAATGGGTGCCAGTCTGCCATCTTGGTTGTGATCTCGGAAAAGAAAACATGCCGTGTTTATGTAAACCATCATTTATTATCGGTGTGGCATGTTTGAACAAGATCTGTAAAACCATGTCCAAGAAATCGTTGAGGATGTGTTCGACATGCGGGGGGGGGGGTTGTTTTTATTTTACAACTAAAATGGCCACCAGTCGGCCATCTTTGATCGCATCACAAACAAAATGAAATGATGTGCTTATGTATACCATCATGTGTTGTTTTTGAATGTATGAATAAGTATGAATAAATCGGTCCGTACATGTCGAAGATATGGTTGCGGACACACGAACGCATGGACATGAAAATCGAGACCAAATCCATAATCCCCCATTTCGGACCAAGTCCATCGGGGGCTAAAAAATGGAAGACGTATCATACCACCAAGACTCCACCCACATCAGGTCGCTCATCCAAACTCAGCAGCCTGGCAAGCAGGAAACTGTTTAGGGATGTCACTATAAATCCAAGAATGACTCTGCAAGGCGCTATGTCCGAGATGAGGGTCAGTGTTCATCAATCAACAATATCCCTTCCCTTCACAAAGCTAGAATCTATGGACAAGTGGCAAGAAATAAGCCATTGCTGAAAAAGATACATCGAAAAGCTCATATGGATTTTGCAAAAAAGCGTCATAATGATACTACAGGTATGTGGAGAAATGTTTTGTGGTTAGAAGAGAGAGAAATTGAAAATTTTGGTCTAAATTCAAAGCGTTACGTTTAGTGCCAGCCTAACATTGTGCATCACCCAGTCAACACCATCCCTACTGTTAAGCATGGTGGTGGCAGAATCATGTTATGGTGCTGCTTTTCATCAGCAGGGGCTGACAAGCTTGTCAGGATAGAAGGGACAATGGACGGTGTGAAGTACAGGAGAATCCTTGATGAAAACCTTCTTGAGTCAGCCATGAATCTGAAACTGGGCAGGAGATTCGTATTTCAGCAGGGCAATGATCCAAAGCACAAAGCTGAAGCCACACTGGAGTGGCTGAATAAGAAGTAAATGAAGTTCTTGAGTGGCCCAGTCAAAGTCCTGACTTGAACATTTATGGTGAGACTTGAAGATTGCAATCCATCGACGATCCCTATAAAGCTTGGCAGAACTAGAGCAATTTTCATGTGAAGAATGGGCAAAGATTTCACCATCTCACTGTGCAAAAGTTGCACAGTGAATAGGGAGTAATGCAACACAGGGCTGAATACTTTTGCAACCAATGAAATTTGATTTGTAATGTTTTTTGCAGGTATTCCTGACATGTAACCTCCTTTAATTATAATTAATGTGTTTCTTTCGATATCTTCAGTTGTGAATATCAAAAGTTCACTTGGAAAAATTATTTCGATATAATTCGTAATTCATCTAAATGTGGCATTATTGGTCGTGGGTGAATACTTTGCAGGCCACTGTGTACGATTTTTTTTTTTAATATTATTTTAAATTCTTCCAGAAAACAATAATTAGAAATGCCAATTTGTTGCCATCTGTTGTTAAATAACTTGTTGCTACCACATTGAATAATTTACATGGAAAAGGAAAAAAACAAACACCTTGGAGATTTGTAAATCGACATTTTCTAGGAACAACTTGTAGATCGGATGTTTATATTATTGCTCTTTTATTTATTTTTAAATTGCTGTGTAAAATCTAAATGATCTCATTTTTATTAACAGTGATATTGCCATGCACTAAATTGAAGTCGTAGAACAAACATAATTTACACTTTCTTTAATTTTCATTTGGTAAATTACATTAATTCCTTCCAAATCATCTGAGCATGCTGCACTTAAGTTAAAACCCATCCTTTCCTTCATAATTATAAAAGCAGCAAGGATACAAATCCAGGTTATAACACAACAGTTTTGTTGGAGATAATACAATCTCCTCATATTATTTATGTAAGTCATCATGGATTACAGTCGCTCACTAAACAAGATTGTAACAATATTTTTTTTTTCTTTTGAAATCCACATTTCTAATGAAGAAGCATGCACATATGGAGGCATCAACAATTTCAGTGACAAGTCGGACTTTGGAAGCATTATTCTGGCAGGGATTTTTCCTTTACACTTCTCTGTTTCAGATGAGAAACCATCGTTTCGTGAAAACCCTCCGACTCTTGATTGCATTAGGTAAGAATATTCCAAGCAGATTTCCTTATCTGCAAAAGCTTTGCTGCTAATGTTTTGTTTCCTTGTATAATAACATAATGACCTTTGTGATGTAATATTCAAAAGAATGTTGAGTGTGGGGAAAAAAATGTTTGCATCTAAAGCAATAATGGTGCATTTTTCTATAAAAAAATTTTTTTTAAGTCTAATATGAGATTGAATATTGCATTTTCTATTTTCTCTTTTTTGAATATCACATACTGTATATTGTTTTCTGTAATCCTGGCATTGTGCACACTTCAAGCACCAGTTGCCTCTAAGTTGTCTGATCTGGGTTAGATCCTGACCTGACTATAAACTGTTAGAGTGTTTTGCAGGCAGGGCGCACATACATTACAAAAGGTCATCTCGGATGGAAGATATATGAATGTTAAAAAAAATGTACATGTTGTCCACAAATTACCGTTCCAAATTCAAACCGTAAAAACAAAATGAAATGGGATACAGCAATGCAATTTGTTGCATGAGATAAAACATTTCTCAGATTTATTGTCAAGATTTGTCAAGGTCATCATTTATCATCATCAGTGCACTTCTAAGTGAGCAACTCTTGTCGGACTTAACATGTCGATGCAATATTCAATCTACTTCCAGGTTCGATTGAACATTGCTGATTGCAGCCTTAATCCTCATCCTCAGATCTTCCTCAGATCACATAACCCTCATTCAGTAAACCATGTTCTTCACATAGCCGCATTGAAAAATCCAGAGGGGTTATGTCCGGTGAATATGGTGACAACATAATTGGACCGTTTTATCAATCCAACGGTCATTGACGTGTTAATTAAGGTAATCACTCACTGGCAGACTCCAGTGTGGAGAAGCTCAATGTTGTTGGTAAATGACCTCTTGTTGCAGGTCTGCCAATTGTGGGAGTACAAAGTTCTCCAACATATCCAGGTAATTGTTGGACTTGATAGTGGCTTCAGCAAAGAAGAACGGCCCAATGACTTGGTTAAGCATTAACCACACCACAGATTAACCTGTGAGCTGTCGTGCTAAATTCTCCAGACCTTATGGGGAGGATCAAAGCACCAAATTGTGACATCATGTCTATTAACCTTCCCTCAAATGTGAAAATTTGGCTCGTCTGAGAAGAGCACACATTGTAGGTATCTATCACCTTTGTCTAACTATTTCAAATCATTCACTGCCAATGCCATGCATGCATCATGTGCAGTTGTTCGGCTTGAGTACCTGCATTAGCTGAACCTTATACACGTACAGTGGCAGTCGCATGTGCAGAACTTTATTTACCGTTGAGCGGGGTAGCTGCAGCTCCCTGGTGGCAGTCAGTCTTTTAGTCAGGGGTACTACACTTAAATGAGTCAAGAGTGTGTTCAACATCTTCGCCAATTGTACATAGTCACCTGCCCCTTCCTTTGTAAGATGCTCCATAAATATTTTGTGCCAAACACTAATCGGTTTTCTTCATAGTGGCCACCTTTCATAGGTCGTCCTGAAGCTTCATTGAACATGTGTAGCTGATGTGGTCTCGATAAGCCAGGTAACACGCTGTGGTTTTTTTTCTTCTTCTTTTCTTGTAGGTATATGTGATGCCATTTGTCGCAGGAGAAACCTGGAAACTAACAGTCAATTAAACTTTTAAAACTTTTTAAAACTTAGAACTATTCTATTTTTATTTTTTGGGGGGGGGGGGGGTGGGTTTAGATTTGGAAAATAATTTGTGGACACCCTGTATATGTACAGTGCCTTCAGAAAGTATTCATTCCCCTCAAACTTTGTCGCATTTTGTTGTGCTTCAGCCTGATTTAAAATGATTCGATTTTTTTTTTAAATTGTCACGATCTACACAAAATACTCAATAATAACAAAGTGAAAACATGTTTTCAGACATTTTTATAAATTTATTCAAAAAGAAAAGCTGAAATGTCACATCTTGCGTCAAATCTTCACCCTGAGTCAATACTTTGTAGAAGCACCTCAGGCAGTGGTTACAGTTTTGCGTCTTCTTGGGTATGTCTGTATCAGGTCGCTTTGTCGAAGACAAAAACTTCCATCGCATTGATTGCAAACAACTGAAAGACAAAGATAACCAAACAAAAATGGCCCTCAAACAACACTCATGTACTCCCCCCCCCTCGACCCTCTTCATGAGTGCACATTTTGATGTGGTCGATGCACCTTCATTATGCATTAAATTTGAAGCCTGCTCGATTGCATAAGCTCCACCGAAGTAAAATCATATCGATGAATTCCAAATGAGTAAAACTGCAATACTGAAGTGATATTTCAGAGTAAAATTACACTATTCCTGTTCATTAACAAATAAAAAAATACCTGTGAAAAATATTTCAGCAACCCTCCCGTAACCGATTGGAGCAGTTTATTGCCACACAAAATGGCATTTTAAGAGTTATCTGGCTTTTTAAATCTGGGACACGTTCGAACCGAACTTGATCCGCGAAACTAGTCAGCCGAGTTGTGCTAACCAAGATGGCGACACGGCAGCTACACTTTTCATGGGCTATGAGCATTCTATATATTTTTTTTTTCAGTTCAGCGGGTGAGGCAGGCTGTCCAAATCTCCGTTATCAGGAGAATGATTGAGTAGTCTTCTCTGAATGACTAAATTGTTACAAATGTAGCATTTTAATGGTAAACGAGTCTAAACAGGTAGAAAATGGCGTCTGGTGAATTCCCGTGACGTGACCTATTTAATAGATGCATCGCATATAATGCTAAGGCTGTACCGACGTTGGATCAGATATGATGACCTCAAGGTAAGTCAATGTTATTACAAAACAATATTACCCCACCCCCCCCCCCCCCCCCCAAGGGGTTTTATGACTTCTGATATTGCTCCCACACACCCTCATGGAAGTAAGTTGTATTTTCTGGGAATTTAGAATGGTGAGGCATGGTTTCCAAATCTCTCATCGGGAGTGAGGAGAATGATTGATTAACATATTGTATTGATCTAACATGTTATATTGTCATGCACGGTCTGATCCTTTCAATAACATGATCTAACATGTTATAATGTCATGGCACGGTCTGATCCTTCAATAACATGATCTAACATGTTATAATGTCATGCACGGTCTGATCCTTTCAATAACATGATCTAACATGTTATATATGTCATGATCATCCGTGTCTGATCCTTTCAATAACATGATCTAACATGTTATATGATGTCATGCACGGTCTGATCCTTTCAATAACATGATCTAACATGTTATAATTGTCATGCACGGTCTGATCCTTTATAACATGATCTAACATGTTATAATGTCATGTACAGGTCTGATCCTTCAATAACTGATCTAACATGTTATATTGTCATGCACAGTCTGATCTTCCAATGACCTGATCTAACATGTTATATTGTCATGCACGCCTGATCTTTCATACATGATCTAACATGTTATATGTCATGCACGGTCTGATCTTTTCAATAACATGATCTAACATGTTATATGTCATGCACGGTCTGATCCTTTCAATAACATGATCTAACATGTTATAATGTCATGCACAGTCTGATCCTTTCCAATGACCTGATCTAACATGTTTATAATGTCATGCACGGTCTGATCCTTTCAATAACATGATCTAACATGTTATAATGTCTGCACGGTCTGATCCTTCAATGACATGATCTAACATGTTATAATGTCATGCACGGTCTAATCTTTCAATAACACGATCTAACATGTTATAATGTCATGCACGAGTCTGATCCTTCCAATGACCTGATCTAACATGTTATAATGTCATGCACGGTCTGATCCTTCCAATGACCTGATCTAAAATGTTATATATGTCATGCCACGGTCTGATCCTTTCAATAACATGATCTAACATGTTATAATGTCATGCATGGTCTGATCCTTCCAATGACCTGATCTAACATGTTATATTGTCATGCAGCGTCTGATCCTTCCAATGACCTGATCTAACATGTTATATTGTCTGCATGGTCTGATCCTTTCAATAACATGATCTAAATGTATAATGTCATGCACAGTCTGATCCTTCCAATGACCTGATCTAACATGTTATAATGTCATGCACGGTCTGATCCTTCCAATGACCTGATCTAACATGTTTATAATGTCATGCACGGTCTGATCCTTTCAATAACATGATCTACATGTTATAATGTCATGCACGGTCTGATCCTTTTCAATAACATGATCTAACATGTTATGTCATGCATGGTCTGATCCTTTCAATAACATGATCTGACATGTTTATATTGTGGCTCCCTGAATGCTGTGGCCAAAGAGCAATCAGACCTCAAGAGCCCGTTAAGCTTGGTCTTGTAGGTAGCAGAGCTCAGGAACATCCCAGCCCAGTGTGAAAGGCAATTATTTATTGTGCCTAAAGCAGAGTGGAAACTAAAAATTGATCTGGGTGAGAAGTTTACTTTTCCAGTCGAGGTTCTTCTTACAAATTTGTGCCCCAACATGGTTGTGTGATCAGTTCTCCAAAAGACGGTGATAATCATAGAGCTCACCGTTCCATGGGAAGACAACCTGGAATGGGCATCTGAAAGGAATTGGGCAAGGTACGCAGACCTAAAGTCACAGTGTGAAGAACTAGTTTGGACATGTTTCCTGTTTACAATTGAAGTTGGGTCCATGGGCTTGGTGGCCAGATCTACATTCAAACTGCTCAAGTTATTGGGAGCCACACCTCTTATTGGTGAGGATGATAACAAAATAAATGCAACAAACAGTTGAGAGTGCATCTGCCTGGTTTTGGCAGAAGAGAGACCAGTTATAGACCAGACGATATCTCAATATGCCCCGAAAGGATGAAAACCATGGGTTCCAGCTGATGAGGCAGACGTTGAATACTGTTGCATCTCGTGTACTGTATGTCTTGTTGTACGAATATAGTTGTGGAATTGACCTTAGTAAAGCTTTTTGTTAGATATGTGTTGCTATAATGTGTAGATAGACGTTTGTTTCCCTGCCACCTTCTTGTTTCTGGCACCCATCAAACATTTGGCTATGTTTTATGTTCTTTTTCCTCTGTTCTTTGTCCTTTTTATTTGTCCTTTTTATTTGTCCTTTTTATTTGTCCTTTTTCCTCTGTTATTTGTCCTTTTTCCTCTGTTATTTGTCCTTTTTCCTCTGTTATTTGTCCTTTTTCCTCTGTTATTTGTCCTTTATGTTTTCTTTTAAAAGGATACACCAAGCCTTGCAGTGCGAGGCAAGCAGGAAAGCAACAGCTGCCATTTTTAATGGAATTTAAATCACCACGGAGGTGGTAAACGTGTTATGCAAGTGGTTTTTTGCCATTTGTCATGAACTGAGAAGTTTACGCCTGAATGAGCTTAACACCAGCGAGAGAGAGAATTAAGGCAATGCACTGGGAGAGATGGTTGCACTTTGTGAAGAGAACTTTGCACTTTGGGAAAGAATGTCAAGTTTAATTTCACTTCCCTCTTTGTCATGGAACTCTTGACTTGCAAGGGGATTCAACTGCCAACTTGCTAAGTCACCCATGCAGTCTGTCTGTCTCTGTATGTCTGTCTCTCTGTCTCTGTATGTCTGTCTCTCTGTCTCGAAGAGAGAGGAGGCCTTCGCATGGAGAGAGGAGAGTGAGTTTTGTTGCTGGAGAGGACGAGAGATGGATACGGAGTTTCGAAGGGTTTGTTGTAGATTCGGAGAGAGAGAAGATAGTTAGCATGATGTGAGAGAGAGAGGGAAGAGATCGAGGATTTGAGGTTTCTGTTTCGATGGGGAGAAGCGAATAGCCAGAGAGAGGAGGAGGAGAGAGGCAGGAGGCTTGAGAGAGAGAGAGAGAGAGACGGAGAGTTGAAGGGGAGAAAGAGGAGAGAGGAGAGAGAGAGATGAGAGAGAGAGAGAGAGAGAGAGAGATGAGAGTTGAGTTGATGGTTTGTTCGGGAGGAGAGAGAGAGAGAGAGAGAGAGAGAGAGAGGGAGAGAGAGAGAGAGTAGAGTTTAGTGAGTTTGTCGAAGGAGTGAGAGAGAGAGAGAGGAGAGTTTTGAGGTTTGTTCGAGAGGAGGAGAGAGAGAGAGAGAGAGAGAGAGAGAGAGAGAGAGAGAGAGAGAGAGAGAAGAGAGAGAGAGAGAGAGAGAGAGAGAGAGAGTTTGAGGTCGTTCGAGAGAGAGAGAGAGAGGAGAGAGAGAGAGAGAGAGAGGAGTAGAGGTTCTGTTCGAGAGAGAGAAGAGAGAGAGACGCAGAGAGAGAGAGAGGAGAGAGAAGAGAGAGAGAGAGAGAGGATTGTGAGAGAGGGGGAGAGAGCGAGAGTTTGAGGTTTGTTCGAGAGAGAGAGTTTGAGTTTGTTGTTCGGAGGAGAGAGAGAGAGAGAGAGGAGAGAAGAGAGAGAGAGGGAGGAGAGAGAGAGAGAGAGAGAGGAAGAGAGAGTTGAGGTTTGTTCGAGAGAGAGAGAGTTTGAGGTTTGTTCGAGAGAGAGAGTAGGTGAGAGAGAGTGAGTTTGTTCGAGAGAGAGAGAGGAGAGAGAGAGAGAGTGTTTGAGTGTGTTCGAGAGAGGAGAGAGAGAGAGAGAGGAGAGAGAGAGCAGAAGAAGAGAGAGAGAAGAGAGAAAGAGAGAGAGAGAGAGATTGAGGTTTGTTCGAAGAGAGAGAGAGAGTTTGAGGTTTGGTGGAGAGAGAGAGTGAGAGTTAGAGTGAGAGTGAGAGAGAGAGAGAGACAGACAGAAGAGACAGACAGAAGACAGAGACAAACAGAGACAGAGAGACAGAGAGGACAGAGAGACAGAGAGACATTCAAACAGACAGAGAGACAGAGAGACAGAAGACAGGACAAGA
>CM068953.1:142393069-142405486 GCA_035128595.1 Eptatretus atami
AATCTCTCCACGACCTCAACATCCTCACCACAAACAGGTACAGACAGGATAGCAGCATCCACGATGTCATTGAAAGCCTGGATCTTACTTTTGACCCAGGAAACCCGTAATCCCAGCAGTAGGGTGGATATACTGATTCTGGCTCACTTTTCCCCATGTAAATGAATGGGGGATTTTCAGAGCGATCAACTTTTTTTTTCCTTAAAATTACACCCCTTTTTACCAAGGTATATTTGTTTGTCTCCCCTTTTAACCTAGGGGCATTCTATTCAAATAACCAATGCGACAAGATAAAGATTGGTTCAAGTAGCAACGTAGTAATGTGGTTTTGTTCAAGGTGATTCTGAGAGATATCTGAAACCTGTAAGCCTAGGGACACTCATTTTCAAATAACCAATGCATATGTTTAGCTCACTCATTGAACCTATGAACATTTGTTCATTCTCAAATTCCTTCAATAGTTTAATTTTCTTGACAATAATCCATCTAAAATATTTAAAACAAAACATTTGAATCTTTATATTTTTCAAGATACCCTTTTGTGCCATTACGAAATGATATACTTCTCTTAATGCTCTCATCTGACCACCTCCTGAGTTGCATATCATTTTTGAGATTATAGTAAATTGTTTTTCCATTGTTCAATTGATAACCATCGAAGTTTGTCCGTGCCGTGAAAATGAGGAAGTGTTTTTCCACACGGCTTCTTTCGTAAAAAGAAGGAATGTTTTTGCACAGTCCATGCTGTGAAAAAAACAGACTATTCTGCGATCCAAGGTCTCGAGCCCAGGCTCCATTTTAAACATTTCTTTGCTGGCAATGGTGTGTGTACTGTCCTTCAGTGGCATGAGCTTTGTTTGCAGTTCGAATATTTGTATGGAACTAAACTTACAACTTGATGTACTGGATTCAAACCTATTAATCTGTTGAGGTAAGATTTTTTATTTTCCTATTTTCAGTTCCTTTTAAACATCGACTCATTTAATAATTAAATAACTTAATTAATACATTATTATTTTCTCTCACAGGAAATTGTATCTGAAATGCAATATCAAATACCGATTTGCTAGCAACTTGGGGCGAAATTGTTGGCTTGGTTGAAGACCTCATGAGCGACCAAGACCCACAGAACGAGTTCGTCTTGATGACCCAACCAAAGTTATACCTTGGAGACTTGGAAAGTTGGGTTTATTTTGGAGACTTGAAATGCTATCAACTCTTTGGATCTAAACCTATCGATGTAGTTCTTTGTTGGATGGTGCTTGATGGGAGCAAGATCAAGAAAGTTCTGGGAAGGAAGTGCAGGCTTACTCCCCTTTCTAACGTCATCAAACCTGAAAGCCTTAAAAGACAGAATTGGAAGAAGAGAAAAAAAAACGTAAAAAATATATATAGGTGGAAATCTCATTTTGAAAAAGACATTGTGTTGGGGAGGATTGAGTTGGGGTTGAGAATTTTCAATGTGAGGGTTGGGACACACACACACCACACACACCACGCACCGCACACACACATACACAAATGCATACACACACACATACACACACACGCACACAACACACACACACACCGCACACACGCACGCACACACACACGCATACACACACGCACACACACACACACACACACACACACAAATGCATACACACACACGCACACAACACACACACGCACGCACACACGCACACCACGCACACAACACACACGCACACACGCACACGCAACACACACAGCGCACAACCACACGCACACACGCACACACACAACACATCAACAACAAAAGTTAAGCCTTGACTATTCAGTTGAGGATTCTGTGTTTGGGGTTCACAGATCTAAGAACGTCCCCCTTGACACATTATATTCTGTTATACACCTCGGACTTGGCCCTCGAGTGTCCACAATGTGTATAGCAGGAGGGAGTGAAGCGCCAACCCATTGCTCCCATTGCACACCACATTAATATTCTGTATACATCTCGGACTTGGCCCTCGAGTGTCTCACAATGGTGTATAGCAGGAGGGAGTGAAGCGCCAACCCATTGCTCCATTGCACACAACATTATATTCTGTTATACATCTCGGACTTGGCCTCGAGTGTCCACAATGGTGTTAGCAGGAGGGAGTGAAGCGCAACCCATTGCTCCATGCACCCACATTATATTCTGTTATACATCTCGGACTTGGCCTTCGAGTGTCCACAATGGTGTATAGCAGGAGGGGTGAAGCGCAACCTTGCTCCCATTGCACACACACACACCACACACACGCACACCACACCGCGCACACACACGCATGCAACACACGCACGCACACACACACACACACGCACACAACGCACACCACACACACACACATATATACATACACACACACACAACACACAACAACACAACGCATACACACACGCATAACACACACGCATACACACACACGCATACACACACACACGCATACACACACACACACACGCAACCACACACACGCACCACACATACATACATACGCACACACACGCCACACACACACACCACACATCAACCAAACAAATGTTAACCTTGACGATTCAGTTGAGGATTCTGTGTTTGGGGTTCACAGATCTAAGAACGTCCCCCCCTTGACACACATTATATACTGTTATACACCTCGACTTGGCCTCTAGTGTCCACAAGGTGTATAGTAGGAGGGAGTGAAGGGGCAACCCATTGCTCCCATGGGTATTATCTGCTTAGTTTTTGTCTTTTGTAATTCCTGTGAATAAAAGAACCCTAAAATCTCTTCCCCTTCCAAATCATATATCTTTATAAGTCCAAGGAACCGTATTCTATTACATCAACAATTTTAAAAAGTTTCGTTAGTCCATCGTTTACGAAAACCTTTTTCAAAATGAGATTTCCACCTGTATATTCTTTACGATATCACCAACTTTGAACTTAGGTTTTCTGACATTAATCTCTTTTTCATATTTTAATTTGGTAAATGTTCTGATGGTTTCATATTTGTTGTGACGTATGAATCGTGTTATTATACTTTCCACAATATCCTGAATAAAAGATGACCATTGTTGGTGAACCAAGTTGTGTAATTTTTATAATAGTCCTCTCTTTAAAGGTACGATTAAATCGTTCAACAACAACCGCCTCCTTCATTAAAGGTACTGTATAATGTAATATTGTTATTTTTTAGAAAATTCATAATGTCTTGTTATAAACTCTCTAACCCTCATCAGTCCACAATTTTTTTAGGTTTTCTCTTACTTCTATTAAATATCTGTTTGAAAGGCTAACATAAGAGTATTACCTGTTTTGTTTTTTAATGGTCAAACCCATGCGTATCTACTCCTCAAATCAATAACGGTTAAAGCATACTTGTACCCCTTATCATTATTGAGTTCAATCAAATCAGCGGACCAGATATATCAACTTCCTTGGAATAAACTTCTTCTCGAAACTTTGTGAATATTGGTTTATGTAATTCATCAGCTAATTGCTCTTCAGTCTTAATGACATCATTAGGCCTATAAGTTTTTTTGAATTCCACAAGTCCAAGTTTCAATTTAGCACTGATCCATCTTCTTCACGATGAACCTATCAACTTTTTCTCCTCAAGGTTGGATTTTGTATCAGAGACAATATAACAACATTTCTCTATCGGCTTCATGCTTTTCTTCCAAAGTTGTGGTATTTCCATAATCAATATCGTGTCTCATGCACACTCATCAACTCTATTGATAGGCTTACTCCAGGATTTTAGGATGTCTGCCTCATCTAATCTTTTATCTAAGTTTGTGCCTGGACCACAGAAAGATACCTGGAAGATGTAATTCCCCTGGTATTCCAGTAGTTGTAAATTTACTTCCTGATAAAAACTTTTGTATATCTCCTCCGAGTTGTGTTTGAGATAAATTGATTTTTTTTTGAACCACACACCGAACATATACCTTTTTGGATAACCCTGTTATTTTACTTTTAATATAATGAAATATTTTTAGTATTAGTTTTCTTTTTACATTTGAGACAAATAACTCATTATTTATGAGAAAAATTCCTACAGAGTGCAAAACCTTTTTAGTTCCAACATGCACATTTGAATCTTAATTTTTAAAACATAAAGAAATCCTTAGAAATGCCTTCACCTCTCTCCTGCATTTATTTAAGAAAAAAAAAAAAAATGAAAAACTTGAATAAACATCCAATATCCTCTCCCTGAAACGATGTCAATAGTCTTGAAGAAAATATTGCAAATAGACTTGTCAATTCTTTGTTTTCCTCCTCGGTGGGTTGGAGTTATTTCTGTAAATACCACCAATTTTTTGATCTCACTGGTTTCCATATTTTGATTTTATTTTGTCTCGCTCTTTCCTCTCTCTCCTCTTTCTCCTCTCTCCTCTTCTTTCTCTCTCTTCTCCCTCTCCTCCTTCTCTCTCTCTCTCTCTCTCCCTCTCCTCCTTCTCTTTCTTCTCCCTCTCCTCCCTCTCTTTCTTCTCTCTTTCCTCCTTTCCTCTTTCTCTTTCTTCCTCTCTCTCTCCTCCTCTCTCTCTCTTTCACTCTTCCTCGTCCTTACTATACTTGAATCGCTTACACCCCATAGAATATCATACATATATTCACAGATTTGTTATTCCTGTATCAAAATAATTTTTTTTACAACAGGAAACCGATAAAATTTTTCTGAATTTCTAAATGAGCCTTTCGTTTTCTTAACTTTATAATTTTCATTATTTAACATTCTAATTAAATCTAAAGTTGTCGGTTTATACACATCAGCATAAAGCCATATCTTTTATTGAAATACATCATTCTTATGTTGTAGAACATATTTATTAAAATACCGAATACCCTTTTCTTGAAGGTATGCTTGGAACAGAAATGAAATTTTCTTGAAGCCTTCTTGCTGTCATTTATGTATTAGAAATATATGTTAGAATAATATTATGAACACGACCCTCCCCATCTTCCCATAGTTAATCATTTTGTATTTCCCTACTTATTATATATAATCCTGTTTTTTTCTGTTTTCATGATATAAACGAGGGCAAACCATTATTATATTTACCCTTATTAAATTCTTTTATTTGTTTTTACTAATCGGCGCTCCACACAAAACCTCATTCTCTATACCAAGTGGTAATATTCTTCCTTACGAGACTGATTTTAATTGCTCCGGTCTTCGAGGTTAATTTTAAATGACCAATTATACCCTAAATCATTCATATCATAACCCCATTGTTCTATTCTCAATACAAATCATACGCCCTTCTTTACTAAAATTTATTTAATTCGAACTGTGAATTCTGTATGAACCTGGAGTAAAATCAACACTTCTGTATCTTTGGAATACACAGCCGTTTTATTTAAGGATATATTATTTGTGATAAATGCTTAATCTCAAAGTCATTCGCAGTCAGTCGGCTCATGGATAATTTTTTAATTTTAACAATTTTTACATATTAATATTTTTGGTTATATATATTTATGTCGTTCAGCCCTGTGCTTTGTGTAATAATTTGATAAATAATAATCCAGTTTCTGGGTAGCATCAAAGATAGAACATCTTTCCCAACATAAGTCATTTTATATAGATTTAAATAAAATGTCATAAAATTTTTATTTTTGTTCGAGTTGAAATAACACATATAGACATAAATGAACACAACACTTGGAATTTATTCTTGGACTTGAAATGTTTATAAAGCACCATTCTGTAAGAATTTTATGACTTTCAAACAGGTGGTGGAAGACGCAAAACTCATCAAAATAATATTGTCTTGAATGATTAAAAATACAAACCAATGAGAACCGTTCCCTTATTATCTTCTAAGTTCATAATATTTCTTTGTATGTTTAGGCACGTTTGTTTAATTCATCTCTCATACAAATAACCACATTATGAATTTTTAATTTCTTACAAATATTTGACAAGTTGGTAAAATTGTGTTGTATTCTTTCAAATTCTTTAAACCACTCATCGATGCTCATTTATTTATTAAAAAGATATAATCCATTACCTCTTTTCGTTAATTTTAAACCTCGCCTTGTGCGATAGAAGAAAGCATATCTCCACTAAAGATTTCTTATCAAGGCAGACCTTAAGTTCTTCAAGAAATTCATTCACGCAACCCCCCCCAACAAAACCACCAACAACATCCCCCACGACCCTCCAATACAACCCACACAACTACCACAACAAACAAACAACTCCACACAATCACACACCAACCACTCAACCAACCCCACACAAACCACAAAACAACCTTACCCAATACGACACAACCCCCAAACCACCACAGCATCAACGACCTTCACTTTCTCCAACTCTTTGTTATGTCTTTCCAAATTCTTTTGAGCCTGAGTTGACCTTCCTTTCATTGGCAGTTTTCACCGCTGTTGAAATACGCACCGTCATGCCTTCCAACGCACTTAAACCCAGCAAATAAAGGAATTAGAAATGGGGAAATCCTCCACTCGTTCTCTTATTGAATATTTTTTCAACATTGGTTTTGTCATTTTAATTTTAAGTGAGCCATGTATCGTTCAAGATTTTCACCTGTTCTCCTTGTGAGCAAACAATCATTCTTACTGCTCCTTTTCCTGAATTTGTATTAACGTTAATTCGTTACAAGCTTTTGATTTTGAACACAAGATGATAGTTATATGAAGATTGATTTGATTAACATATACCCCAGTTGGTACTTTGCCACTCATCTATATTTAACAAAAAATTACGTGAGACTCATCATAACTACCATTATCCTGTATTAATCTGCAATTCTGTTTCTTTCCAAAGCAAACAATATGTATCACTTCTTCACCTCTCTTCCCTTTACAGATCAGGGAAGTATCCACTCGATAAGGACTTTATAGTTCCTTTGAGCGCTCAGGTCAACGCATAGATTGTATACAAACTTTTTAAATTGCTGTCATATCCAAAATAGGTTTTTATTTCCATTACTTTCACATCACCTTGGTAAGACTTGTATGCTTCAGGCAAATCATTTTTTTCCCAATTAATTTCCAATCTATCTCGTGGATAAAATGTGTCATCTAAGAGAAACCACGAAGTTGTTTCACCTTAGCATTATACTCAATGCATTATTCTTATCAGTCCGCAGTATCACCATCTGGCTTTTAAAAAATGATCCCAGATATCGTGGTTTCCTTCCAGAACACCCAAATTCCACGTGTAACTGGTTTGGTTGAGTTTTAACTGTGTTTGACATCTTCGTTGAAGGTATGATACACCGAGTGGTTCTTTCGAGTTAAAGTCTTCTATTCAACATCTCTTCTGTTTTAAGATTAGGAGTATATTCACTAATATACCAACTCATTTCACATCAATTACAAATTATTCTATCACAAAAAGGCATAGCAACACCAAAAAGTAATCTATTTTCCATTATCATGTCCTTTGTAGTTGAAATCTAAATTTTTAACGAACCATACAGAACTTTATCATGATACAAAATCCAAATATACCTTTAAGAGGACGCGCACAGGTAAACTATTACCTGCTTTTGTATCATCATTATAGCATTCTTCCTTTGATTATACCAGGGTCTGTGTTTGTTCCCGTTGACATATCAGGAATAAAACCTTCGACAGCCCCCTTTCCCATTCATCAACCGAATGAATATAGTGTAAATTTCATCATTTCAGATACAGCGAGACATAATCAACCGCTTCAACTTCTTGTGTTCCATGTTACAAACGAACACTATCAAACATTTTCCAGAAGAAATCATTTACGAGTGTAGCGTTTGTGTATTCCCAGCCTTAGTGAATGTAAATTTACACAACAAGAAACTTTCGGATAAGATTCAAATTACGGTTTGTGATTATTTATTTCAAAACTTTTTGTACCAATTTGTATATCCACGTCTGTTCGCAGTTATTGCATTTACCTTGAAGATCTTCTTTTTTAGTGGAGTTTGAGATAATAATAGTATCATCCAATCATAGTCTATCAATTGCTTCCATACTCTGTATTTATTTCGGAAAAAAGATGTTAAAACTTTGAAACCCTGATCCAAGTCAATTTCGAATTATTTTCTGTCGTTCTTGGGGAGACAACTGAGTTTTTGCCTTTCTATATTTCTTTTATTGCTTGTAATTTATGAAGATTACTTTGGCATCTTTATTATCTCTTTATAGCAACCGCTACATTTCCCACAGCAAAGCAGTTGAACCAAATAGGTCTTTATGTTTAAGAATAGTTTTGAACGATAGCCCATTAGAGTATCCAATTATTCCCTCTCCTGAATTGATGTCCGACACCCCTTTGTCTCATGGTTTACTTAGTTCCTCGTAACCAAGATACATAACCATTTTTTTTTTTTTTTTTTTTTTCGCCCTTGTGTATGGGGAAAGGAACATCCCATCCCCTGTATTTATTTTAATTTTTCCCCAACTCGTGGTTTCCTCACAATAACCATCGTATTTATTTTATTGGAAAACTTCACGTAGGTGAATTTCTGCATGGATATAACTTCTCCACTAAAAGAAATCATAACGATTATCTTGGTCGGTTATCCTAAATTTACTCTGTGTATGGTTTTTCCTGACACAGGGAGATAAACCAAATTTTTGGGTTTCCATATTGAATTTATAACAATTGGGGTTTGAGTATGCGCCTGAATGAAAATATTGTATTTGTTTTTTATTCCATCATTATACACCATCAATAAATCACAGTGAATTAATACGAATTTATTCCTGAGGATATTTGAATGACATTATCACTGTAAAAACGTCCCATTAGTTTCAATCTTTTTGAGGAGTGAAACCCAAATAACTCTCTAAAATGAATTATCAATTGTGAAATCAATTGTAGTTATATTTAAGTTTAATCGTTGATTTTGAAGTATGTTTTTGAAATTCTATGACAAATATTTTTTGGTTCATCACCCCTGTTTTCTTTCAAATAAGACGAGCAATTTGAAGATATTTGAGGAAATGCTCATATGCTCCGGTAAAGACTGTTATCGGTTTTGTATCCAACTTCCGGATTATAACTAAACTTGTCATTTTTATCAAGTATATTAAATAAGGTATTATAGTTTCCATGGACAATAAAGATGCCTCATATTTCGTTGCTTGTCGTCAAGTTGTACGTGGGTATGGGAATGAAGATGTGTGGTCGCTTGTTGTAAAATTGAACTAAGGATTGTGCTTCTATCTTTTTAATAGAGATAAAATGTTCTTTATATTGATGTTTATTATTATTTTCATGTTCATCAACTGGTCTAAAATTGGCTATGCTTCATTAAAACATTGTTATTTCCAGCCTTCTTACTGCCTACAACAATAACAGTCTATTAACTAAATTGTGATGGGTCATTTGGAAGATAACTAACACCTGAACCAAGGAATAACTTAAAAGCCTGAATAATGTGTTTCTCCTTCTCATTCTTCCTACTATTTACCAGAAAGAATAACGCTATAATCAACAGAGTTCAAGCAGATCAATATCATACTTTATCATCATTATTTCTCTATCCAATGGTTTATCAATATACTTTGATTCATCCCTCACAGTTGAACCTTGTCTTCCATCTTTGTCGGAAGAAACATTATCTCGGAGTTAGTTTTGGACAGGGGTCGAGCAGAATTCAGAACCTTAATTCAATCTTAAATATACCAATACTTTTTCTTGAAGCAAGATGAAATATTGCTGATTTGTTCTGCTTTGGAATGGAGCCCTGCTTTGGTTTTTGAAATCCGCTGAATATTCATTGTTTTTGAAGAGCATTCACATATATAATCAGGGGGTCCGATTCATTCTTCCAGTTGTTGAAATAATCCTTCTCATCATATTCTCTACATCTCTCTATATGCTCTAATTCTTCTCCGTCATTTGACTGAATCTTTTAACATTGGAGCTTTCTAGGAGTATATTTTTTGTGGGAACTGTGGAAACATCTATAATTTTTTTCTTGGGAAGTTTTTAAAGTGGTTTAAAAATTTCTCTTGTTTTTTCTTCAAACTTCTTCCCCGTTAGTTTTGCCTGCGTTTCTTCTTTATGTCTTCTGCTTGTTTTTACAACTTTTGAAACCAACTCTTGATGTCCCTAAATCTTCTTGGCTCTTTCTTTCGCACCATGTTATTTATTGAAAAATATCACTTAATATCTCACTGTTTCACCAAAATATATTATATTTTTCCAGTCGTGTGTTTCATGTTATCCCACATTCCTTTTTACTACACTAATGATAGAATAATTGTCTCTCCAGAAAATTGTTTAGTCTATTGAACATCTTACTTGATAAATATAAAAGTATTAAGCATTGTTTCTGATGGAACGACGAGGAGTTGACAGTACGCTTGAATAGATAAATACAATTACAAGAAGAAATGGTCTCCCTCTTGTGGTAGCTGTCATTACCGTTTTGGTTTCATCTCATTAACAACAATCATCAAGATGGACTGAGGTCTTTTTGGATTTATCCAAATCTTGGGGAGACGGTATATCATCCGTATATCATAAGCAATAACAAGTTAATCGGTTTTGATTCTTTTTACATCTCTGTGTATCACAAAATGAGTTGTATACTATATCTTCAATGTTATCAATCATTTCAGGTTTTTTTGAAGTTTAAATAACGATTATATCTTTCTTTTGAAGTCGCAGCATTAAAACTTGTGAGAGAGTAGTTGATATTTCCGGTTGAAAACTCGACTTTGTGAAAATTTATTAAATTATCATAATCCTAAAAAGTTTGGAGTGAGGAGCAATCTTTAAAAGTAAGCAGGTTTTTCCACATCCACTTGACCAACTATGAGGCATCTTATGAATTTGGAGATTTTTATGATTGTTTTTCAATTTTATCTTATTTTCCCAATGGGTAAAAATCATTCATTTATTATATTTGGAAAACAGTTATTTAATTTATCAATTGGCTTTTTAGAAACTCTGTATTTATCCTAAGTTTCAAGGTTTATTTCAAGATAATCCATTATTTTATTTTATGCAATATCTTTGTGTTGATATTTTCCCTGAAAATCACCATCCATGATAATATATAAACAACAATCCTTTTGAACATTTCCTCTAATACGTTCAGTTTCTTCTCCTTGTAAGGAAAGTGTGTTATCACCCTCATACTTTTTACATTTCATTTCTCTAATCAATCTTGTAAGTAATTCATTTTTGGGTGTAAATCTAAAAGAATTATTTTCTTTTTATATTTTTTATTATCATTAATTAGAAGATGATCACCCAGAATTCATTGTTTATAGGCTTTTGATCTGTGTTTTAATCCCCGTCTTTCACACGCAGGACACATTCTCAAATTTGTCATATGGAGAAATCACGGGGAATTCAAGGAGGCTCAAAATTCGAGTAAACTTCATATTTATAAAGTAAAACTTTACTTAAACTGAAATTATCCATCTTCGATATCATCTTCGATACTTTCAGAATCATCTATACTTTCATAACTATCGTTTGAACAACAAACTCTCGGTAATCATACACCATCGTTTTGATGCAACACTCTCGGTATCATAATCCCTCTCAAATCTTCAAAATCTCAGTTGGAATATTTACTCATATTTAATTAGTAGAAAACATTACATCGATATCTATATACTTTTTTCATTAACAGATTCAACTGCTACATTTTATATTAAAGGTAATTTTAAATGATCTTACTTACAATCTGACGAAATGTCATTTCACCTGATACGTTACATCCTTTATTTTCATCAGGATTTATATTTTGAGGTTGTTGAAAAAAAATTAACAAATTTCTCTTGCATATTACAGATGGTCTTATCTTTTTTTTCTAAAGCTTCATCCAAAAGGTTTTATTTTCTTGATACTTTTCTTGTTTCATTGCTTTTTCTAGTTTGTTATTGCCAGAGGAGAGGAGAAACTTTTGTTAGAAGAGCTACTTTAATTGATGTTCTTCCAGGTATACTAAAAGCCCTTCCATGAAAGTAAATTGAAGAACTCATATCATCGCCATATTGTTTTTATCAATAGTTGTTATATTTATCTTTGTTCAATTTTACATCCTTGACAATATTCTCAGTATCTTTAACAAATGAAAGATTGATGAAACTTGTCCTTTTGTGGTCTTGGAAACATTGTATTTATTAAGTGAACAAAGTTGGAGGATAATGGTTTTTCCAGTACGATACACACCTGTAAATGAACGGAAATTTTTCAATCAAGAAATTTTAGGTTTAAGGCAACCAGATTCCCAATCCACCATCAACAACCTGTAAATAAACGAATTCAATCAAGAAATTTTTGTTTTAAGCAGAAGATTCACACTGTAAGAATCAACGAAAATTTTCAATCACAAGAGAAAATTTTTAATAAGTTTAAAGCAAAAAACAGATTTCACGCTGGTAAAATAACGAAATTTTCCACCATCGTAAAATTTTAGTTTAAAGGCAGAGAAATTCACACTGTAAAA
>CM068953.1:142450070-142460317 GCA_035128595.1 Eptatretus atami
TTGGCCTGCAGAGGCATCATTTGCAAACATTTGGGAACAAACTTGCAACATGGTTAACAGATCAAAATTTCTCCAAACAGTTTATTTATACAAATGCTAATATTGTTTCATCAATAATGATGAGCATCCATTTTCTTTCATGTCAATGGAGCTGAAAAATCTTTGGAAAAATAAGTGTAACCAACCTCTCTAACACTTTCAGATTCCATCAACATTTAAAATCTCTGACATTGTCCTTTTCATATCCACTTCTCTTCCAAAAACAGCAACATGCTGCAATTATCACAACACGCATACACTAGCCATCTAATCACGTCTTTCTGAACCCTTTAAATACAAATCCCTTCCTTTCAAAACAGATAAATACCAGTTTTTAAACCTTTGTTTTTAAACAGGTGTTACAAAATTTGTCAAAATTTTTAAAGTTGAGTCACCAGGCGAATGGCACTTCAAAATTGCAGCTCAAAACACTTCGTCCATGCATGTGGCTATCTCATTTTGGAACCTTCACCCATCTTTTCCCAAAATAATGTTTAAACTCCTGCCCATGGGGAAAGCATGCCAGGATTTGAACTGCTGGCATCTGAGTCATGACACCTGCTGTTAGCACTCAACTGGTCCTCTTCCCCTGATTTTGGCTTTACTCCAGATGCCATTAGTTCAAAAGTCCACCCTTGAAATGCATGTTTATTCTTCTTAAACAGAAGAATTCTTCTTCTTCTTCTTCTTCTTCTTCTCTTCTTTCTTCTTCTTCGCTTAGACAGCTATGGTCTATCATTTGTGACAATAAACAAATTGTTATTCAATAAGTTCTGATTCATGAATTAAACCTCCACGAATAGTGGCCCATATAAAGCACCAGAGATGTTTTTTTGCTGCTATTTCGTGCCTTGACCTTGCAGACAAACTTGCAGATCAAAAGGCTTTCCTATTTTTGCTAAGTGGTACTTGTTACATGCATTTGTCCTGTATTTCACCCCAATTTTCTTCACCACCTTGATGTACCTGGTTCACAGGTCAATACATTATAAGAGGTAACATTATTTCATTCACATATGCAATGAATTTTCCTGGCCTTGAATCGAATCAAAGGGTCTTACACTGGGTTGTTGCCATAGTTCCTTCCAGCAGTAGTTTTGAGGAATTTTGTCTTTAACATCCTTTCAACTAAGTCATCATAACTTTTAAATATTCACAGAATAATGAAGACAGCACGCCTAGTTTTAACGTCCATCGAGGAATCATGCATTCATCTGTGGAATTGCCCTATGTGCTAAACACCAAAAAGCACATTTTCACATTTTTGAACTTTCACATTTATCTGAGAATTCATCTGGTGGTATAAATCCTCATTCATCACCAAGGTACCAAAATTCATACACAACTACTTTACAAATCACTTTTAAAATCATTCCAAATCACATTTCTACATTCGATCACATTTTTAAGTACAATGCGTTACGAATGCAAATCAAAAATTTGGAAACATTCTCACCATCACCGAGCATGCCATATGCATTTCAACACAGTTAGCCCCACACTCCTCACTGTGCCATGGGTTGTTGAAACAAAACACCACGCACTGCGAGCACGCAGACCACACACCACAATTGAAGACCCAAGTTTTCATAACAATTGACACTCGCGTCACAGAACTGAAGCCTTTCGAATTCTGGGGCCATTTTTTTTGCTGGGGCATTATTCTCCCCCCCCCCTTTGGATCCCCGCATTATTGAATAGAATGGGGGGGGTTCAGTACCCATAAATGCGTACTAGCCAGTAAAGAACAGATGCTTGTTAGACCTCAGCTTTGCTGCGGCTGAGTTAATGGAAGCAAATTTCCCACTTTTTCCATCAAAGTACTGAAAAAAATGTTATTTAATTAATGTCGTCTCATAATACCGGTCGATAGCAAGTCTTCCTAATGGCTTCCCGTCAGAATAGTATTTTACATGTCACAATTGTTTATTTCACAATTTATCCAAGATCACTGTGGGCTCTTAAATAAAGTTTCAACACTTGCTTCAGATCTATCCGAGGCATGCACACACCATTTATGTGCTTCCCTTGCTGGAAAAGCACAGACATTCCACTTTGGTGTTGGCCGTGCAGGGAAAGAATTTGCGAGCCTTCTCACGTTATCTAAGTGGCCAAGCCAAAGTAGCCTCAAGCCAAAGTGGTCTATTGGCCTACCAGTTTTGTGAATATTCTAAACTGCACCGAAACACCTGTGTGCATTATTCTGAGGGATCATTTTAATAATATCATGATGTATAGGGATCAACAAACACACACAACAAACATCCTCTGTTCTAAGTCCTGAGCCATCAACCAAACCACTAACAGAAAAGTTTTAAAAAATGCAGGCTACTTTAACTCCTCAGCCTGAAAGTCACATAATTTGATTCATTCTTTAATTGACAATATCAATTCCAAACAAGACACTTTCATTGTATGACGTCATACAGTAATCTTCAGTTCCTTATCGAGCTCACAATTCGGCGTCTAATTCAGATTTTCACCAAGATCAATTCACCACACACCACCTCTAATGATGGTCTTGAAGCACTCTCAATGGCATCCGCCCTTGCACTTCCGATATAGATCGCGCACAATGCAGGGCTCTGTTCTTTCAATACAAGCTTACATTATACCAGTTATTTGTGTCCACGCCAAAGATGCCCAACAACGTGTGAAGGGTTCAGTTCATCATCGTTTGGTCCTCTGCGAATTGGATGTGATGCACTTTAACCTCATCCAGAGGTCTTCACAGTGTATGCTGACGACCAATCCTATCTCCACTTTCCCATACTGATTCATCCATAAGTTCACAGTTCACAATCCACAACAGAGCACGTTTTAGTCCAGTGAAATCTACTGGACTTGCACACGCTCCATTTCAACACTCATTAGTACTACAATGCCAAAGATCCAATGCAAATCAGTGCGCATTACAAATCCGATATAAATACAAACATACAAGAGTCCAGGTTGGAACACTCAACTTACGTCCTTACACAAAAACTTAACATTTCAATTTCACGTTAGGATTCATAAATCCATCCGAAGAGGTAAACTCAATACAAAACGATAGGCATTTACGAATCCGTAACACCCTCCACACAATAACAATGCAACCGTTTCACAGCAAGCAAACTCCAGTGAGACAAATGAAAAACAGAAATCCAAAAGTAACTCGATAAACATTCATAACACTTATTTCGTTCTCGCCCCTTTGGGGACTTGGAACTTTTCAGCAAGCAGGGGCATTAAACCCTCTCTTTTAGGCATGGCTAGAAGACATCCAACTATTCATTAAGAAGATCCTTGATCTCTTATTAAAACACTCGAATTGCCCAGGCCACGCCTGTAGTTAGGCCCGCAGGCTTATAAACGGTCCCTGATCGCCGGGTCTTCTTAGGCCTTATCACTAAAGGTTCTCCTTTGCATACCTCTCCTATCAATGGAGACAGTACCAGATTACCCGTTCAGCTGAAGAATATGCAGGCATCGATCTGAAGTAAGAGCAACATCGGAGTAAGTGCCACTTGCTTTACTGGTATGCAGATGATGCTGTTCCCAGTCCGCCGGAGTTTCATGTCCCATCTGGGTCACCAAAATTGTGGTGAAAAATAAATCAATTTCCACAAGTTGGATCAGGCATACCAAAGTGAGAATTTTAATTTCGTAATACGGAGGAAGAACATTTAATGATTTCACTGAAACATTCGAATGGGACTTCACGATACAGAAACCCAAAGCAAATTCCTTCTATAACACAGTTGACATTCCAAATAATGGGAGGGGATACATTTGCCAACTCAACTACAGGTTAGCTGATGAGCATTAGCAATATTAGCTGATGAGCTGATGAGCTGAATTTGACAATTAGCTTGATGAGCAATAACTCAAAACTGCAAACGTGCCCACTGGGTTGTAAGGGAGAATGACACAATGCGGCAAAAGGTTTGCAGTGTTATCAACCAGGTCACCCTGTTTCACGCAAGACCATTCCTTTCAATATGTTAGGTCAAAAGACCTTGGGGAAAGAGGACAACATTACTGGCAGCCAATTTGACCATAGCATAAAAATAAATATATAAAGTACCAGCAACAATTATATTGAGAGTCAATGAAAATAATTAATTTTCTTCAACAGCAACAAAAACCACGAATCTTTTCTACCCCGTTTAACTACCCCAAACCCTGTCCTTCAATTCCCTGCTTCCTTCCTGAAAGTCCCTAGTAATGTCCATCTTTTTTACCCTGGTGTACCTGCACCCTGCCCCTCTCTCTTGCACAGATCTCCCAATGGTCCTGTTCCCCACTGTTTTCTCCTCCCCCGCCTCCACCCCTCTTGTCTCCTGCTCCCCTTGTTATATGTTCTGTATGTTAGCTTTCATGCAAGCCTTGACATTGCATAAAAAAAAAAAAAAAAACTCCCACACTCTCTCAATCCCACGCCTCCTCCAGGTCTTCAAAACACTGTTCACAATCTCATACTTCCCCATCCAATTCCTGATATTTTCTACGCACATTTATCCACCCCCAACCCACTTTCCTTCAAAATTCCCCTGTTTTACATCCTTGAAAGTCGCGGTCGTACCATCTTTTTTAACCCGTGCACCGCCTCGCCAAATCCCTCTCCCTTCTACAGATGCTATTGTCTCTGCTTCCACTATTTTTATGGCTTCCCTCTCCCCACCCTCTTGTCTCTGCCTTGTTATATGTTCCATGTGTTAGCTCTTATACAAGCCATGACATGGGTATCAAAAAAATAAAATAAAATAAACTCAGCTTGACATTCTGAACAAGCTGTCGGACCATCAGAATGAGTATCTCCACTGGTTGCCTCCCAAAAAGAAATGTATATTCGTGCTTGTATAGAAGTGCAACCAAAATATGGCCATCAAAGAAACTCGGTATCAAATCACCACCAATGAAGAAGTCCAACAGGACCTAAATTGTTGTTGTCATGTTGTCAAAGTATACCTCAAATGGGGTTGTCATCAAATCGAGCCGATGTAAAATTAACGTGGCATAATGGCATTTTCAAAGTCCTCAAAGGTCGTCTTTCAGTTACATACATGTGCTTTTGGTGTTGCTTCTGCTTCAGAAGAGTACCAACATGTGACACAGCATTTAGTGGTATGCAAGAACCACAAGAAAACCATTGATGATGTCATTGTGGTATGGCGGAAGTGTCGAAGAAACATGGACGAATGACTTCCTTAAGCCTTACAACCGATGCAAAGGAAAAAAAAGAAAAAAAAAAAGATCATGGCAAATTCAGAAAAGTGACTTTTCAGTTGTCCAAACCATACTACTTGGGATAGCTTGAGATACATGAATAACTGGCATTATATGGCTTCAAAATTCTGGCAGCCCTCATCAGCCTGGAAGTCAGAAAAGTTATAAGGTCAAGAATTGTTCAACCCAGACCAACGCAAGCTGTGAGGTTTGAAGTTTTCCACATGATCGAAGTTATGCATTGCAAACTACTTAGCTCACTTTCCTTAATTTTCCACTGTCGCTGACCCGTCATGTTCCTTGACACACCAAGGATACATACCTGGATGTGAACTAAACACATGACATGGCAGTTGCCATCAGCTGAACAACAGCATTAACCATGATGTGTAAATGATGAAATAATTCGATTGAAAACACAATGAAGAAAGAAAGGAATATGAACAAAAATATTAACACAGCCAAAAGAAAATGCAGTGGGGGATAAACAGGAAAGAATCAGTTGTGTCAATGAGATTGTGGATATGCATTGGGTCAGGTCAGAGAATGGAAATAATGATGGGCAGCACTTATGTAAGGAAAGAACGTTGAGAAAGTAAGAGTTTAGTGTGGGAAGAATGGAATCTGAAGACATTCAAATTCTGATCCAGTCTTTATTCAATTTCCAACCGAAACCTCTCAAAACCCTGCCGGATACACGCACCGGAAACCCCCCCCGAGAAACTAAAGCAAAAGCAGATTCACAAGTTATGAAACCAAGGGCAAAATTATTCACGCTACAAGAGGAAATGGTCGCAGAAGACAATTCCACAATCAAAAGAATCATCTATCATCATCTTCCATCATCATCATCATTCATCATCATCGCAGAGCGTTGTGCTGCCCAAAGCAGTTATGAGGCTACAATTCTAGTCGGATCGCCACTCCAGCTCAGAAGTCAGGGCAGAATTTAGAATTTCGCCATAGTTGCTGTTAGCTCGTAAATTTTCACCCAAAGGACACCTTGGGATCTTTAACTCCACCAACTAATGCCGACAAGGTGGGATGCCCCAGGTTTTAAACATCTAGTTTGTTGAGGCGACGGCCAACACATTGATAAATTTGACTGCCTGTGTGAAAAACACTGGGATGAGCAGTACAGCTGCGGGCGGGATTCAAACCCAGGATAGACAGCTTTTGAGGCGACTTGTGTTACCACTAAGCCATTCTTCTCAGACCCCATTAAAACATAAAATTGGAACAAATTAATGCATTTGATACACTAGTCTGAATTTAGGAGGGAAGCAGGTGAGGGTTTCTTGAGGTATGACTTGGGGTGGCTTGGAAGGACCAGAAGTAGAAAAGGGCAGGATGAGGAAGATCAGATATAAACGTGTAATAAAAAGAGAACTCACAAACTTTCCACGGTAGGAGAGTGATCAGTCTGGGGTATCAATTTTCCTGTATTTGATATTCCCATGGTGCAAGAAGGCCTTGTTGTTGACTGCTGCAAAGAGGAGTAATGTAGAAGGAGCAAGTGTTGCTCCATGAAGCTTTCTATTGAAAAGTCTTGTATACTGTTATGCAGCTCAACCCCTCACGACATCAATATCATTAAACATGGAAAACAAACGCACCTATCCATATGGCAAGCCACCAACAAATGCTTAGGAAAAATATCCATTTCACACCTCTTACGTTAAACTCTAGATCATATTAACCTTGAAAGGTAATTCATCTCATGTGTACCTGGAAAAGTTTTGTTCCTTGTGATTATTTTTATTTTGACTAACTTTTTCATAATTACGAGTATAATAGGTGTCACATCCATCCTTATCATGTTTGTGGAACCGTCGGCAGAGGCCCCTCACTTTTTTTATTGTTTCCACCCTTCATCTTCTCCACAACAATTTGAGTGATTGACAAAACATTTAATGTCGGAGTGCCAACCTATGGATTTTTATTTATTTTTACAAGTTACATGAGGATTGGATGGAAAATGAGGCTGCTTTCCCAAAAAGTCTGTTTTCCTCTCATCTATTGCATGATATATTATTCTAAAAGTATTTTCCACATCCAATTTATAAGGGTTCTGCATCTTCAAAATCACTTGCGAGACAAAATCATATAGTCACTTATTTCTTATGATGATTTGATTAACAGGTAAATTTTGACGTGTCTACAATTGTACTGCATTATTTCTTTTAAAAAACAGATTTCCCACATTGACTAAATATGGACCAGCCGAGTCGTACTTAAAACTTATTTTATCCACCATTGCAACTGTTGCCTGGAGCGTGTGTGAAGAACCATGATAATTTATGCATTTATTAGTATTTTCAGGATTTTACATAACAGAATGTTAACACTTTGGAAAATAGATGCACCCAAAATACCATATGTGTTGCAATAACTGCAACTATTTTTTTGCAGCAACAGCTAGTTTCCCTGAGTGCTGTTATAGGCAGGTATGAATCCAAGTATACAAGAAACAAAAACAAGATACTGAAAGTTACTGAACTTTGGGTTCACTTGGGAAGATGGGAGGAGAGCTTACGTGCTTCAGAGCCAAATACAAAGCTGAAAATGTCATCAGGCCCAGGTTAGGACAAGGAACAAGAACCCAAATTTGACATTCTACACATTCCAGAATGACAGAACCTGGGCTGGGAAATTCTTCATACTTTAGCAGTTTTTTGGGCTCTCACTCAAAATCCAAGCCACACACAAAACACCTGCGGCAATGACAGGTTAACACCAAAGCATTTGACTGCATCAGCAAACAAATGATTACCATTTGACCACATAATATATCTGCAACAAATAGAAGGAATTTTAAAACATTTTCCACACTGTTTTACTGTATTTACCCACTTTCAAATTTATTATGTACGAGTGCAAAGCCTTTTCCAAATGATGGGGCCAGAGCACCCTCCACCATCACAGCACAGTTAAAAGAATATAGCTCACAGGCTTGTGGATTTAGCTTTGTTTCAAAAAGAAAAGGGAGTTTGTCAGCTGGCTTGCACGCGCTCTGCCACAGACGATCACTCATGCCATTACTTCTGATTCCAAACCCAAAACCCATTCCAACCCATCACCCAACACCTGTTCTTCTGTTTTCTTTCCCTTGTTTTGATATACGTATATGTGTGTAAACACATAAATATAATATATATATAGTATATATATATATATATATATATATATATATATATATATACATATATATACCACTCACAAATTCAGCACACACGCATGACACACACACACACACACACCACAACACACACACAACACACACACACACACACACACACACACAACTGCCATTATATGAATATCAAGATTACTGTAGCATATATATAATATATATATATATATATATATATATATATAATATTATATATTATATCCATCGAATATGTTCACAAATATCATTTAGAACTTAGTATTCTTGGTCTAAATATGCTTTGTTGAACAGAAAATAAAATGATAAAACTTCTCTCCAAATGCTCTTGTGGACCACCTCCTGAGCCACAGATTAGTTGGTTTTCATAAGCCACGCCCACTTTCTTAGGTCACGCCCACTTTTCATAAATCTACCGCCCACTTTTCACGAACCGTGCCAAACTTTTTCGTAAGCTCCGCCCGCTTTTCCTAAAGCCGCGCCCACTTTTACTAAGGGCCCCACCCTCTTTTTGTGAGGACACACCTACTCTTACATCATTTCCTGTTAACGATTTCCAAAGAATTCTCCATTTTGAAAAAGGAAACCTTAATCGATTATACTTTAATCGATTTTCCAAAGAATTCTCCATTTTTGAAGAATTTTTCTCCATTCTAACAACATCTGACTCACCAAGCTCTGCCTGGGCTTCCCAGGAACTTCCAAAGAATTCCCCATTTAAAAAAAAATTCTACCATTTCTAACAACATCTGAATCACAAGGCTTGCCTGGGCTTGCCACAGGGAATTTTCAAGGAATTCTCCATTATTGAAAAGGAAAACCATACACCACCAGTCTTTCTCTATTAAAAGCTTCAACCAGACTCCCAGTATTAAACATATTTTTAACTTTTATTGAAGAATGGACTGCTGCTGCTGAGCTTGAAGTGGAATGACTTTGGAGTTCCTTGAGTTGCTACTATTTGTATGGACTAAACCTCAGCTTGAGCAATGGATTCAAACCTCTTATCTTTGACGGTAAGATTTTATTTTCCTATTCAGTTTGATTAAGCATATAATCATTTAATTAATTAATCACTTAATTAATACATATTATTATTTTCTCTCACAGGAAATTGTATCTGAAATAGAGAAATGAAAATCCTAGCTTTGCCACAACTTGGGACAAAATTGTTGGTTGGTTGAAGACTATATGAGCGACCAAGACCACAGAACGAGTCGTCGCTGATGACCCAACCAAAGAGTTATACCTTGGAGACCAGAAATCCTGAAAAAGAGTTTTACAGACAATAGTACTCATTGCGAGTTTCAAGACAATTACCCACTGAACAATTTACCTTGATGAGCCAGAATACAAGTTTTACCTTGGAGACTCACAAATTTAAAAAAAAAATCCGTAAATTGATTCTGCCATTGATGTTCAAAATAACTACCTTGGAGACTCCGGGAAAAGGGTTCTGCCAAGATGGTTCTAAAATATGGAAACATACCTGGAGACTCACAAATTAGACATTTTGAAATGGAGATGTCCTTGATGTCCAGTTATACTATGTGAGATCAATCACCGAACCCATTAAAAATTGGAAAAATGGAGTTTTTCATGATGATCCACAGTATACTATGAGATCTACACACGAAAACCCACATATTTTCTGGAAATTGTAGTTCTACCTGGAGTCTTGGCCTTGGATAGATGGTTATATTTTTAGAGACTTGAAATGTGGGTTCTGGCTTGATAACTCACAATGTGATACATATGTTGGAAAGTCAACAGGAATGTGGTTATACCTTGGAGACTTGGAAAGTTGGGTTTATTTTGGAGACTTGAA
>CM068953.1:142507542-142518332 GCA_035128595.1 Eptatretus atami
ATAGAATGTTATCTTTTAATGAAGCTTCAAAATTGCTTTCAAAATTTTTTAATTTCCAATTCAATTGTATTTCTGTTGTAATTATTCTGTATTATTTTATAAGAGGAAAAAAAAACCATCAATAGTATTGCTTACTCATTCTGGCAGCTCATTTGCAAAGCATAGGCATGATCTATCGTTAACACCCTGGCCAAGTTCCAAATTTGTGCTCTAATCAACAGGGTGTACTGCATCAGCGGCATCCCTGCAAGAACTGAGGCTGTGCCCCTGCAAGAACCAATGCTATCCCACAGCCATGTGCTACATACAAACGATTATGATTACCTACAGCTTTGCTTCCCAAATGGAGATGGTAAACTGTAGAATGCAGTGTGTTATTGTAAAGACAAGCAGAATTTTTAACAGGTTCTAAGGCTCATGGAAGAGCTGTTACATGCAGATAAATAAATTATACAACACCGAACTTGACTTCAGGCAAATACAGCGGTTGATGTTGAGGCAAGTGGTGGAGCTTCCCAATTCACTCTGCGTGTCAGTAATGTCATCTTTTGACCATGCTATATCCTCTAGATAAATGCTGAAGGTCAAACAATGAGGCAGTATGTACTATTATAAGATTACTAGGGGGAAAGCCCGTCAAAAATGATGGGGCCAAGAGCATCCTCCGACATCCCCACACCCCAACTCCCATCACAGCACAGCTGTTAAAGAATATAACTCATTGGCTTGTGGATTTACTTTTGCTTCATAAAGAGAAATATGATTATTTTAGAAATATATTTAATATGGCTGTCGTTCTTGCACCACACTCTCCTGTATTCTGCTTGTGATTGTCACCTCGCCGCTGCCTGCTCCTCATCATCAGTATCTATTTTTTTGAGGTATATATGCACATCATCAGTACATGCAAAAACGACAGAAAAAATAATTGTCATTTTTGCTTATGTACTAAATAGATGGTGTAGTGTTTTGACTGACAGGTTTTCAGAAAATATAATTAAATAAAAATTAACTTTCAGCCTTTAAAAATCGCGTGAATAAATTCTTGAAATATCGGCTGCTTTTTTGTTCATGTCCTTTTCTCATATGTGTGGCATGTGGAGCAACCTGCTTTCTGATGCTTTAAAAAGCGGTGTATAATCATAAATACTGTTTGGTACAGCAATATACTACATTATCGTTATATAAATAAAATGGAGACGTTGGTTAAAAAATGTATTGAATATAGCAAGCGTTTTCTGAGTCTAATCGATATGAGAAACGGGGTTGAATGAGACTCACCATTATTATAAGTGAAGAAGATGAATGAGGAAGAGTTGTTGTTTCAATGTAAATTTAAACTCGCCCATCCATCCTCACCTTACATGACTATATCATACTCTTTGAAACTGGCACATCTATGCTCACCTTACTTAAATATATCATACTGTTTGAAACCAGCTCATCTATCCTCACCTTACTCAACTACATCATACTGTTTGAAACCGGCCCATCTATCCTAACCTTACTCAATTATATCATACTATTTGAAACTGGCCCATCCATCCTCACCTTACACGACTATATCATACTCTTTGAAACTGGCCCATCTATCCTCACCTTACACAATTATATCATACTATGTGAAACTGGCCCATCCATCCTCACCTTACACGACTATATCATACTCTTTGAAACTGGCACATCTATGCTCACCTTACTCAAATATATCATACTGTTTGAAACCAGCTCATCTATCCTCACCTTACTCAACGATATCATACTGTTTGAAACCGGCCCATCTCTCCCCACCTTACTCAAATATATCATACTGTTTGCACGATTAGTGGTATCCGCAATAAGACAATTTTTGACGGATTAACACATGCACGTAGGCAGGCAGGGACAGACATACAGATGCAGGCATGCTGAGCCAGAGCTTCTTTTACATTTGGAATTTTGTACCAGTGTTGGAAATGAACTACAGACCTCCCAGACTTCGTGGAGATGCTGTACATGTAACTATAACGTGATTGAGTCTGGTGGTATTTGGACTTTGAATCCAATTTCACTAAAATATTGACAAAAACAACGTTTTGTTGAGGGAAATTGTGTCGAAGACGCAAATGCCTATGGATAAGACTTCCAGAATGCTGTTTAATCAAGCCAAGCCACTATATGCCTTAATTTATATGTTCAACAAAGCCAAGCATCTTGTGCACTCCTCCATGTAGTTGGGAATCAGGACGGTGGGCCATTTACAGGTTGTGCCAAAAGTAAAAAATTTTTGGAAATGTATTGGTGAGGATGCGTAGAAAAAAATTGGCTCAAAAACACACAAAAAAAACCCTGCCCCCCTTATGCTCCCAGAAGGTCCCTTTGTCCCTCATCGCTCAGGGTCCCCTGAAAGGGGTGCATCTTGAAACTTCCATGTTTAAGGACCGATTATCACAAATGATGCATAATATGAAGGCTCTTCTCAAGACCAAACTATCGTGGTCAAAAACACACCAAAAATTTGCCTCCCTTATGCCCCAGGAGGGTCCCTTTGCCCCTCATGGCCCCAAGACATTTCAAAAATACGTCAATCACTGATTATATATAAATATGTAGCTTGACGCATCATTTGTAAGAAACCGGTCCTTAAATGTGGAAGTTTCAAGATGCACCCCTCTTGGGGGGAGAGGGCAGCGCAAGAGGTCAAACGATCCTTCCAGGGGCGCAAGGGGTTACAAATATGTTTTGTGTTTTTCAATCAATTTGCTCTAGGTAGTCTCAAGAATATATTTCAGAAGAAAAATCGCTTTGGCAAAACCTGCAAATGTCATAAAAATTTATTTGGGTGATGGTCCCCTACTAATAAGCCTTAGAATCTACTATAGGTGTGTGTGTGTGTGTGTGTGTGTGTGTGTGTGATGCTTTTTTGCCTATTGGAGGGCCCGTTGGTCCAACATACCAACGGGCCCAATAGTCTGTTAAAAATTCTGGTAGTCTGACACCCAACACACAGTCTCTGCCGTGCAGCACACCAAACCAGAGGTGGAATGTGGTCGGGAATTAAAATAAAACCAATAAATGACTCTTCCAACCTAATAGCAACAGCATAACATGATGTCATGCTGTGCAACAGCAACAGGTACCAGGTCTCTTCAGAGAATCCTTGGCTATCACTGGTTGGACTTTGTATCCAACGAGCGGTTGCTGAGAGAGACTCAAATGAGATTTGTTACCTGCATAGTCCGTGAGCGTCAGCTGTGGCTGTATAGACATGTGGCTCGTTTTCCTGACGCTGATCCTGCTCACCAGATTCTCTCAGTGAAGGAGCCTCATGAGTGGAGAAGGCCAATGGGCCGAGCACATGCCTCGTGGTTGCAGCAGGTTGATCGGCATCTCAAGGAGATGGGGATGGCCAAGAGGCCCCCTGGAGTCGGCAGAAGTGGACCGCAGCGACATGCTGCTCCGGCGCATGCTCCCACACCTGACTTGACCTGACCTAAAAGCATCTTGATGGACCTCCAGCAATGTGACGTATGCATACTATATAGGACCTCTTGAAAGCTCTTCCCAGCTGTGGGGTAGAGGTAGGGGGATGAGTACGGGAGAGGGAAGAGAGAGAGTGAGAGGAGGAGAGTGAGGGCAGGAGGGATACAGGGGGGATTGAGAGAGTGGGGAGAGCAGAGAGGGGAAGAACAGAGGAGGTTGAGGTGAGAGAGAGGACAGAGGGAGGAAAGAAGAGAGGGGGAGAGGAGAGAGGGGGGAGTTATGGGGTGCCCGTGGTGCTGTGATTGGCTTTAAACACACAATATTCTAATTTCTAAAATAGGACCATGCTGCGTTCTAAGGCTAACCTGGATCAGGAGCAACAGTCACTCAAAGCCCTCTCAAAACCCCTCAGACCCTGATTTTTTTTTTGTAATGCCATGAACGAATTTTGGTCAATCATGGGTGATGAAGGTTGTGGTCAAGTATCATTTAAATTGTGTTTAGTTTTGGAGAAGAGAGCAAATACCTATTTTGGGGGGGTCAACCCCCCCCCCACCCACCTCTTCATAGACTCTTGAATGAGTGCAGATTTTGATGCGGTTGATAAACTTTGGTACATCTCCGGTGTTGAAGGTTGTGGTCAAGTTTCATCATAATCGTGTGTGTAGTTTCGAAGAATAGCAACCTATTTCAGGGGGTAAAAACCCACTTGAGACCCCTTAATGAGTGCAGATTTTGATGTGGTCAATACACCTTCGTTAGCTATTAGTAAAAAAGCTTGTGGCCAAGTTTCATCAAAATTGTGTGTTTGATTCAAGCGATAATGATTGAAGTGTTTACAGACTCAATGACTGGCTGACTCACTCACTCACCTAAAGCACTGCTCGATCGCATAAGCTCATCGGATAAAGTCCAGGTGAGCTAAAAATGTTCACTTTTCCACAGATTTATTTTACTTACGTGTGGAACACCTCAAGGGAATTATAAACACGGGAGGATTGTGAAAATGGGGTAGAGGGAGGATAGGGGAGAAGAGAGCAGGAAGCAGAGGTGGAGAAGGGAGCAGAATGGGAGAGAGAGGGGGAGAGGTGAGAGAGAGAGTGGGGAAGAGGGGAGGGAGGGGGAGAAAATGTGGAGAGAGGGGAAGTGGGGGGTGGGGGGGAGGGGAGGAAGAGGAGATAGGGAAAGAGGAGAGAGTGGTGGGGTTGGGAGAGATGTGAGGAGGAGAGAATGGGGGTGGATGGGGATAGTGAGAGAGGAGGAGGAGGAGGAGGGGGAGAGAGAGGAGGGGAGAATCGAGGACTTGAAGTCACATTTTACATTTTGTGGAATTTTCACGGGTCCCTGCTAACTGTAATAATACGATACATAGGTAAAGATTTAAGGCAAAAGGGCATATTTTGAATGCGTTGAGGGTGGGTAAGAAGGGTTTATGCTGCCACCCTCACCCTTTCCTTTCCGCTCGCTCCACCCACCCCCAACACAGCACCCACACCACACACACACACACACACACACACACACTAATCAACCCCTTTAAATCCCAGATCTGCCTCTGTAATCAACCTCTACGCTTAGCTGTTTGTTAGTGATAATTCCTTGTCACAATAATTTAATTACAGAATTATATTATGCCACAAAGGAAGGATCACACAAAATCATTGACTTTGCTGACTTAATTGATTTTAAAAGAAAAGAAAAAGAGGGTAGGAAATCTTATGCTTAAAGGAAATTTTAGATCAAAGGAAAATTTTTGATTTTGTTTTTTCATTTAGATATGTTTGTAAGTGTGAACAATCTGACAGTCATATTATGTGATTTTAATCTTCCTTGAATGAGTAGAAAACACGTTTGAAAATCAATAACTATGTAAGACCAATGCTTGAACCTTGAAAACTTTGAAAGGAGTGTGTACACCAATTCAATACTTACAATCTTTTGGTCATATGTACATTGAAATTAATTTGTTTGGGGACCATTAATGGCATAATGCATGCTATAAATTAATACTGTGAATAACTATTTTTTTCTGCATAATTAAAGCATTCAATTTATTTTCAGGTTACATTCCAGAGGATTGCGCTGGTTATTGTTGATGTTATTTGCTGTCAAAAACATTAATCAAAACACCTTTATCCTTCCCAACACTACAATTGGATACATCATTATTAATTCTTGCCGAACAACACAAAATACTTTACAAGGTTCAATTGACTTATTGCGTGAGGAAATTGATTCACCAAGTAAAAAGTTAAACAATTGTGTTCCTCATGTTATTGTTGGAACATCTTCTTCTTCAAGAACTGTTGTGATGAGTCATCTCATGGATCTTTTCTCTATTCCTGTGGTAAAATGAAAATAATCATTTTTATAAGCATAGTCTTGTTTCTCATTTTACATTGGTGTGGAAAGATAAATATTAGCAATGAAAATTGCTATAATATTGTCAATGTCATATTAAATTGCTGTCTTCACTGAATTCAAAAATATTGTCTTGTTTTCTCTAGATAAGTTACGCCTCTTCTTGTAAATGCTTGAGCAATAAAAAAACCTTTTCCTCCTTCATGCGGACTACTCCAAGTGATGATTTCCAGGCCACTGCGATTGCACAATTGGTGAAATACTTCCAGTGGGTTTATGTGGGTGTCCTGACAGTTGGTGATGACTATGGAAGAAGTGCGGTGGCACAGTTTTTACAAGAAACAGAGAATGGTGGATTGTGTCTTGCCTTTAATGAAATTTTTCAGCCTGAACATGATCCAGCAAACCTCAATTATCTTGGTAAATCACATATTTAGTTATATATTCCAAAAGACATATGCACCGAGACACCCACATGCACCTTTTTCCATAAATCTGTTCATCACAACAATTATAATGAACAGTGAACAGTAATAGCAATTTGTAAATCATTATGTCTTCATTTAAATGTTAAAATGCCAAATTGCATCACTCAATCAAGATCGAGTTATTTAGATTTTAGAAAAAAAACTAGAAGGGCACTTTGTGATGTCACCAGATATGCCTCCGCCAACATTATTACATTATTATACATACTTGCACCAAGTTTGGTGTAAATCCCTGAGCCCAGATTTTATTTTATTATGCTTCCACATATTGTGGTGGCATGATTTCATGCTTTCAACTGGTGATGATCCACATTACATCACCACTGCTACTGGGTATGGGGGCACCACTGATCCAATGCACTGGTTTCACTGGAACTCACTTCACTGACCTCTGAAGGATGACAGGCTGAGTCAACCCCACCCTGTTGTTAATTCAGCAGTTGACGGGGCTTGAACTCAGGACCCTAAGATCCCAAGCCCACCAAACTAACCACTAAGCCAACACCAGGCTGAACCCAGATTCAAAATAAAAAAAATTCTGGCTACCAGACCATGCATCCGATTTGGTTAAAATTTAAAACATATATTCCACGTGTCTACTCGATCATAACTGTGATGTTTCACATCAATTGATGAAGCAGTTCAAGAGAAAGATTTTTAAAAGATTATTGTTCAAACCAATATGGCTGCCAGATCATGTGACCTATTAATTATTTGTGAACACTGATATCCCCAAGGTTTGGTGAACATGGAACTGAAGTTTCTCCTCAATCTGTGAAGCTGTTCTGGAGAAGAAGATTTTAAAATGTTTATTCTTCAAATAATCATAGCTGCCAAACCATGTGACCTATGACATCATTGGTGGAGAAATTTTTGTTCATCATAGTAGGCGATCATATCTGCAAAGTATCGCCTCAATCTGTTCAGTCATTTCGGAGAAGATGATTTTGAAGGTTTTATGTTAAAAACAATATCGCTGCCGAACCACGTAACCGATGACATCATCAATTTTTTTGCCAATTACAATTTAGCCCCACGTGACCCTCAAATCTTTTCATACTAATCAGATAAAGCATTTGACATATGCAATTATGACGTAATAAGGAAGCCACATATGACATCATCAAAAAATCACACTTGTTTCCCATGGAGAGTACTTCACATGTGCCAAGTTTCAATTTTTCCATGGAGAGGTTTCGGAGATACAGAGGTCCAAAGTTTTTCTTTTTTTCAGACATGGCTGCCACACCATGTGGCCTATGACGTCATAGTTATTACAAAAACATTCCACATGAGTAGTTGCATCTATGGTGAAAATTTTGTGAAAGTTTGATGGTGAAAAAAAAAACATGCTGGCCCTCTTAAATACAACCCTGCTTCGATCGTACACCTGACGCACGATGTCCTCTTTATCAAATCAAATACAGAATGGGTGGCCGATGACGTCTTTGGAGTTTTGCGTTGATTGGATAAGGTTTTTTGTTCAACATGGCTGCAAGACCATGTGAACGATGTTGAAATTTTCAAACAATATTCCCCATGCCAAGTGAATCATATGAAAAAAAAATTATTTCTCTTAAATCACTAAGCCTTTCAATGCGAGAGTTTGCAGTAACGATCCACTACTGTTGCTGCAAATATTTTATTTAACGAAACAATCACATCATCAGTCACATGATGTGGCAGCCATGTTGGTTTTAAGGAAATAATTAAACAATTATTTTCTGAAATAATTTCAACTATCAATACTAGACTTTGCAGTTATAATCCACTACCCTTGCTGCATACATTTGACTTAACAATGATGTCATCACTCATGTGATGTGGCAGCCACATTGGTTTCAAGAAAAATATTAAAAGTTATATTTTGGAAACCGCTGTAGCGACCAATGCTAAACTTTGCTTTTGTGATCCACTGCCCTTGCTCCATGTAATGCAACATGTGTCACATCGATCCATTAAGCGGTTTTGGAGAAAAAGGTTTTTTAATTTTTGGTTTTCAAACGAACCTGGTTGCCAAACCACGTGACCTATGGCAATGAAAATTTGGACACACCCATGATTATCACGTGAGTGAAGTTTTGCTCTGATTGGATAAGGTTAATTTTCTATCAAATATGGTGGCCACACCACTTCACCTAGATGTCATCATTTCCACACTGTATGCAGCAACAGTGTTAGATGACACTGGGTAAATTTTGCTTCAATTGGATAAGCGGTTACAGAGAAAACATTATTTTATATTTTTCTTCAATCCAATATTGCCACATAACCACGTGAGTTATCAATCATTCTTTATCACCCTAGTATCACCAAGGCAGGTTGAATAGGTGTGTAAATCTTCCCCTCGATCTGTCCAGCAGTTCTGGAGAATAATTTTGAAGCTTTCAGGGTAAATCCAAGATGGCTGCCAGACCATGTGACCAATGACATCAGCGTTATCAAACTTTATTCAACATAGCCAGTCGATCATTTGTGTGCAGTTTCATTTTGATCACTAAAGTGGTTCTGGAGAAGAAGATTTTTTCCTTTTTTTCAAAAAAACAAACAATATGCTGCCAAACTACATGACCGATTACATCATAAAAATGTTTTTTTTTTATTTTTACTGTCGACCAATCTATCCCCAGATGAACCTCACAAATTTTCATACTGATCGGATGCAGCGTTCTATATATCGAATTTTGACCAGGATACCACATCGCTGATGATGTCATAGTCAAATCCAGCTTATTGTGCATGCATAGTAGTTGCCAGGTGCCAAGTTTCAATTTTTTCCATGGTGCGTTTTAGGAGATATAGAGGTACAAAGTTTTTCCAAGATGGCTGCCACCCCATGTGGCAGATCAAAAAATTTGATGAACAACATACGTCATAATTACCATTAAAAATTCTGCTTGAGTAGTATATGTGGTGAAAATTTCATGTCAATCGGATAAGCAGATGAAGAGAAAACAGACAAAATTAGCATGGACGTTCGGACAAACCAAAAACATAATGCCACTGGCAACTTTGTCACTTCAGAACAACCTATTGTGTTGTTCAGAAAAACGGGGTCAGAACAAGCAAAAGTGTTGTGAAAAACGCTTATATTAGGCAAATTCACCCGTTTTTGCATGAATTAGGATTCTTGTGGAAAAGATCATTTTGCTTCGTGCAAGCTAACATACACAATAATTGATGAAAACACACGTTTCTGCAATAGAATAGTGATGTGGAACAAAAATTGGGGTCAGAACAAGAAAAAAGTGTTGTGAAAAACGCTTGTATTAGGCAAATTCACCCATTTTTGCATGAATTAGGATTCTTGTGGAAGATATTTTGCTTGGCTTAGAACAAGCTAAAATACACACGATTTGATGAAAAACATGTGTTTCTACATGAGAATTGTGATTTAGAATAAAAAAGGGGAGTCTGAACAACCTAATGTGCCGTTAAAAACACTTGTAATGAGGCAAATTTGACTATTTTTCATGACAGTATTTGATGATAATACAGTATGTAATAAAAAAAACCCCGTGTTTCTGCATGAGAATAATGATTCTGCATGAGAATTGTGATTTAGAATAAATAAAACGAGGTGAGAATAAACAAATGTTTTTAAAAGTTTGCATTAGGCAAATTGAACCATTTTTGTATGATTTCGGTTTCTTTTGTAAAATATTGTTTTCATTAGAACAAGCTAAAATTCACACTATTTGATGAAAAGCACACATTGCTGCATTCGAATGGTGATGAGGAACAAAATTGGGGTCAGAACAAGCAAAAGTGTTGTGAAAAACGCTTGTATTTGGCAAATTCACCCGGTTTTGAATGTATGTTTTCTTGTGCAAAATGTGTTGTTTTTCTGAGTACAAGCTAAAATACACACTATTTGATGAAAAACACATGTTGCTCCATTAGAACAGTGATTTAGAACAAAAAACGGAGTTAGAACAAGCTAAAGTGTTGTTAAAAACCTTTGTAATTCGGCAAACTCAACCATTTTTGCATGACAAAGGTTGCTTGTGAAAAATGTATTGTTTTGCTTCGTACAAGCTGAAATACCCAATAACTGAATAAAAACATGTTTCTGCAATAGAATAGTGATGTGGAACAAAAAACGGTGTCAGTATAAGCTAAATTTTTGTGAAAAACGCTTGTGTTAGGCAAATTCAAACATTTTTGTGTGAATTAGGTTTCTTGCGTGAAATATTGTTTTCCTTAGAACAAGCTAAAATACACCCTATTTGATGAAAAAAACGTGTTTGTCTTAGAATACTGACTTAGAACAAACAACAGGCTCAGTTCAACCTTTTGTATCATTAAAAACACATGTAATGAGGCAAATTTGACTATTTTATCATGACAAAGGTTTTTGGTGTCAAATGTGTTTTTGTGTCAAATTTGCCTTCAGTCTTTCATTCATCTTTTTCGCCGCCTTTGGAATAAACTCCCTCACTCTATTCAATCCCATTCTTCCCTCCAGGCCTTCAAAAC
>CM068953.1:142612581-142624931 GCA_035128595.1 Eptatretus atami
AGAGCGCTGCACATGCTGGCACTCACCTACGGGCACGCACCTACGAGCCCGCCCCTACGGGCCCGTACTAGTATATATGAAATGGATGAAAATTGAGGAATTTAGAAATTTGACCGATGTTGACCTTTTCGCCTATGGTGACCACAAAAATAATAGGTGGTTGAATTCAGTGACCTTATACGTAAATCCTTTTCAAATTTCAACTCAATTGGATGAAAATTGAGGATTTGTTAAATTTGGGCCAAGTTGGCCTATTTTGACCTTTTGGCCTATGTTTACCTCAAAATTAATAGGTGGTTGAATTCATTCACCGGATGTGCAAATCCTGTTAAAATTTCAAGTCAATCAGATGAAAATTGAGGATTTTAAAAAATTTGGGCCAAATTGGCCTATGTCGACCTTTTGGCCTATGTTTACCTCAAAATTAGTAGGTGGTTGAATTCAATGACGTGATGTGCAAATGCTCTTCAAATTTCAAGTTAATTCCATGAAAATTGAGGATTTTAGAAATTTGGCCTATGTTGACCTTTTGGTCTATGTTTCCCACAAATTTAATAGGTGGTTGAATTTGGTGACCTGATACCCAAATGCTCTTCAAATTTCAAGTCAATCGGAAGAAAATTGAGGATTTTAGAAAAATTGGGCCAAATTGGCCTATGTCGACCTTTTTGGCCAATGTTTACCTCAAAATTAGGAGGTGGGTGAATTCATTGACCGGATATGCAAATCCTGTACAAATTTGAAGTCAATCGGATGAAAATTGAGGATTTTATTAATTTGCCCGATGTTGACCTTTTGGTCTACGTTGACCTTTTGGCCTATGTTTACCTCAAAATTAATAGGTGGTTGAATTTGGTGACCTATTTTGCAAATGCTTTTCAAATTTCAGGTCAATCGGATGAAAATTGAGGATTTTAGAAATTTGGCATATGTTGACCTTTTGACCTTAAAATTAAATGGTAGTTGAATTCAGTGACCTGACATGAAAAACCTACACACAAACGCTCACACGGACACGAAAATCGAGACCAAATCCATAAGCTCCCGTTTCGGATTAAGTCCAACTGGGGCTAAAAAATGAATGAAATGGGATACAATGATGTGGTTTGATGCTTGTGAATGAACAAACATTTCTCAAAGTTTTATTGTCAAAATAATCATATCACATTCATCACCATTTATCACCACTTGGTCTCAAGAAACCAGGCAACACTGCTCTTCATTGTGGGGGCGCTACTTGCAGTAACTATGACGTGACGCATCACAGGCGACAACTACAAATGAAAAAAAAGTAAACCAAACTTTGAGAAATGTTCTTTGTTTAAGAAATATGTATGTAGTCTTACGTGGAACCTCTATCATTACTGATTAGTGAAGATATCGAATAGCGTTTTTGTCGCTTTTGTTTAACGCTTTGTGTGCTGCATTGTTTAAGGCCACATGGTTCTCTCTTGCTTAATTTTTTTCATAGGGCTGTGAATTTCAAGTAGTATTTGCAAAAAAATACAACTTCGGTGTCAAGTTAGACGGATAACCAAAATTAAAAAAAAAAAATTGTTTCAATTAATTTTATTTCGTCGCAAATCTGCGACCGCAGCACGCAAAGGGTTGAAAAAACCCCCCCACTTTTGATTCCTACCAACCCGTTTTTTGTCACCTTCAACTTGCAATGCATGCGGTAATAATAATACGTAACACTAATGTCACTTTCAAGCTATGCAAGCTTTGGTGCCTCTTAAAATATGATAACCACCCATCACTCGCACCAAAAATCTCTGTCATGGAACTTTCACCCTGACTGTATTTTAAGTTTTCGAAAAGGCTCATTGGCCTTTTCTTTAATGTCCACCATGTTATAATTGGAACCTTCCTGGTTTCGTGCCAACAAGCCACGCCTGGAGGTGGATAATTGATGGGCATGATGCCAGAAGCGAGGAGGAAGAGGAGATCGTTTTGGTGGGTGTTGAGATTTGGGTGCGAGGGACGCGGCCGAGAGACGACAGAGGGAGGAGATGGTATGTAAGAACACGGCATTACGGCTGGCTTTCCATTGAAGCATGAAGAAGATGGCACGATTCTCGTATTTGTGCTGAGGCAAATTGGCTCGCGTGGTGGAGCAATACGATGGACATTGACTCTTGGTTGGGTCGTGTGAGACGGACCTCAAAGCCTCGTGTATATCACCGAAGTGAGCGGCGCCATTCTGCAGAGAGCAGCGGCGTCGGCAAGCGCGATCGATGAGAAGGCTGCAGAGTGGTTCCTGAGCCCTGGTGTTGAATACCGCCTCACATATTACCTCCCGCACCTTTCCCGCTCGGAGAGTGGCTCGGCGCCATTTTGGGCACATCTTCCCGCACAGGACGAAGTGGCTCGACCCCAAATTACAATAAAGACCATCTCTGGATAAAGCTAAGTGCCAGAATAAGCGAGGATTTTCTTAAATTTCGTTTTCCCCTTGTTTGTATTAAAATCCGTGTGTAGAAGCACCTCGACTTTAAGCTTTAATTGACCTCACGCTTTTTTTTTTACTACATTTTGAATTATTACCCTTGTAAATATTTGATCTATTTTCATATAGGTGGGGGGGGGGGGCTCTACTACCCTAATGTCCCGGGGCCTGTTAAACATAGATCCGGCCCTGATGGAGATGTGCAGATACGTCTTCATCTGGCCTGACCATGGTCTATTAAGATGAGGATATGCTGCAATATAATTCCATCCTCAATTATTTTTCCCACATGTAGGTAGATGTGCAGGTATGTCTTTACCTTGAAACCGAATCAAGTGTATGCTAATGCTAAGTAGGCATACAACTGCAAGTGTCAGCAAGACACAAACCAAAGCATCTTGAATGCGGCATGTTATGTTATTTGGGTAACCAACAAAAATAACACAGCTTGCAAAGCATCCTGATAATGTCATCAACAGTATTCCATATATATCAAGGCTAATAGCTTTTACTGCCCGAAGATCACGTTTGCAAAGCAATAAAACTGATATGGAAACAGTAATTATGAATCCAAGAAGAGAAAAGGACATGAGCATTAGAGCCAATGGATCAGAAAATTGCAGTAGCTCGACTGGCATAAGTACACAACTGCTGTGTTGCTTGTTGGACCAGTGATACTTTGGGCATTCTTGACAATGTTGGAACTCTGTGTGAATAGAAAAATTTTGAAGATTTTGAACAATGGCTTTAAGAATATTTGTCTCTCAATTTCAGCAGTGGAGTGAAAATGCGCGGTTGGTGCATGAGTCGCTCGGTTTGTGAGTCATTAAAAACTGTTGTTTTATATATTTCAGGAATTATAAAAGGATAAATATTTTACACAAGAAGTCAAAGATGCAAGACTATGCCACAGTAAAGTGGGAGTCGGTGTTGCTAAATCTACACATCCTCGTCAATGCTCCTGAACTCGGGGGGGGGGGGGGGGGGGGGGGGGCGTGGGCATGTGTAATTAAAATCTGAGCTCATTTCTACCTCAAAGCTGAGTTTTCTGAACCAGACTGGTCACGTTTTTATGTTGTTGTGTCTTAAACTAAGCATTTGTGTTGTATTCCATGCAATATTTCATGTTAATTTTGTTTGTGCTATTCGTTCGTGTTGTTCAAGGCCTGACACAGCCTTCCTTGCAGATAGAGTGTGTATCTTGCTTCTATCTCCTCAACACTATCCTATTTCCTCTCTTCGCTTCAAAAATAACAAAACAAACAAACAGAAAAACAAAACTACTTTTCACTCCATAACGATTCCCATTTCTACTCGAATTTCCTTCTGATTCTGGTTCTAGATAGTAAGATAGTAAACCCCCCCCCCCCCAACACCGTTTTCTCCAAACTGAATCTACATTAAATATAAACACTTCTTCCTTTAAAAGCATCTTATATTTATTTCCGAGTTTGTGGTTTCGTGTCGCGCTATCTTCGACTTTGTTCTGCGCTCGAGTAACGTGATATTCGGCTTACATTATCTCAAAGACCATATGAGGTGCATGGTACAAAAAAAAGTAAATAACATGGTTCTCTGGGATGCCCTCTGGAGGATTCTTGGTCTTTGTGGGGTGCCACCAAAACTGATCGATCCGATGTCTGAACTATACTCTGGTACTGAGCGTGCTGTGAGATGTTGTTCGACAATCTCTGACATATTTCCAGTTGTTACTGGGGTTCATCAGGGGTGTGTACTGGCCCCACACTTTACAGAACTGATATGGACTGCATTCTGGGGAGGATATCGGAGAGATCAAGCTGTGGTGCATCGTTTGGGAATGTCAAGATCTCACCTTGATTTCGCAGATGATGCAGTCATCTTTGCAGAGACTCTGGATATCCTTTTGAGGCCCCTTGAGGTGCTGAATGAGGAGTCTAAGATTCTGGGATTACGGGTTTCCTGGGTCAAAACTAAGATACAGGCTTTCAGTGACATCTTGGATGCTGCTATCCTGTCTGTACCTGTTTGTGGTGAGGATGTTGAGGTCACAGAGAGATTCACTTACCATGGCAGTGAAATTCATGTTTCTGCTGGCTGTGAGCCAGAGGTCACCAGATGTCTGGGTCAGGCCTCGGGAGTCATGGATTCACTGCATCATGGGGTGTGGCGCTGTCGCTGTTGGTACCTGTGCAGGAGGACAAAAGTCCGAGTCTTCAGGTCCTTGGTGATTCCAGTCTTCCTCTATGGATGTGAGACTTGGACTCTCACCAGGATTCTGAGAGGGAGACTTGATTCCTTTGGAACCAGGTCTCTTCGGAGAATCCTTGGCTATCGCTGGTCGGATGTTGTATCGAACGAGCGGTTGCTGAGAGAGATGGGCCAGGTATCTGCCTGGGGGATGGCCAGACAGAGGCCCCTGGAGTACCCGTGGAAAGTGGACACAGCGACGTGCTGCTCCGGTGCATGCTCCCTCACCTGATCTGACCATAGACTAAGCTACATCGCAGGAGATTCAAATGTTTTTGAAGCTGAGCTTGAAACCTTGGTTTCCACGACATCAAGATGAGCAAGGTTTTTGGCAAGGACACCAGCCCAGAGGAGAGAAAAGTATTCATGCAAGCTCCGGATTAAGGCCTTGTCGGTGAATAAGATTTCAGATGTGCCAGAGAATGACTTTGCACAATGGAGTGTACCCAGAGGTGAACTTTGAAATGTGATTTGCCCATGAAAGATGATGGCTGATACTGAGACCCAAGAGTTTGCATGGCTGACCTTCGAGATGATTGAGGGGAACCCAAATGCAATTTTTTTTCTTCTGAAAACCATTGAAAAACATTATGGTCTAATTTGAAGAGAAAAAAATTGAATTTTTTTTCCCCACCACAATGTTGAAAAAAGCCTAACAGTGTCGATTTTCAATTTCATCAGTGACGTCACACTGTGAACCCACCTTGATCCAAATGGTGGCTTACATAGAGAAACAGTGAATTTTGAGCTCAGATTCCAATAATGATTCCATCGGCATTAGCAACTCTGAAGGTTCTCAGAATGTTAAAACTGATAAGTAGGATTTTGAAGAAACTATTGTAGACAAAATTAGTGATGGAACCGCTTTCGTGGGAATTGTAAAACCATCTGGTTTTGAGCCTTATGCCAAGTGATTCCGACGAAGAAGGTGGAAGTGTGAATGAAGATGAAAACACCTGTCACATACTTACTACAGATTAGTAGGTTTTGTTTTCCCCTTTAATTGATGGTATATAAGGAATTAATAGATAAATTAGTTATAATACTCCAGCAGAAACACAGCACGGCCACAGAATGACACGACACCGCCCATGCACACTCGGACACTGCAGTCAAAATGGACGATGAATGCTTTGTCTCACCATCGCAGGTTTACCAGGTGTCTTGTTTGTTACGGGATAATCCCGTTTCATACTTTCCCTGGACGCAATTTATGTCCATGCCATGTCGTGACTGTGCCGTGTCCATGCTGTGATATGCCATGTCCATGCTGTGTCGATGTCCTGCCCCAGTAGGAGGGGGGTGGTGTTTAGGGGGTGGGGCTGGGTGAGTGGTTGGGAGTATTGTGGGGGTGATGGTTGGTGGAGATTGTGGGGGTGATGGTGGGTATTGTTAGGGTGATGGTTGGTGGGGGGATTGTGGAGGGGGAGTGCGGGATGATGGTGGGTATTGTGGGAGTGATGGTTGATGGAGGATTGTGGAAGGGGGATGAAAGGGGGACCATGAAAGTTTTAACTTCATCGGTCAAATTATCTCGGAGTAGTAGATGATGCATACATACTTTCTCTCCATGATTAATAGATAGTGGTTGATTTGATTTGCAAAAAATTGTGTTGATAATAGATAATTATTTTCTGGTTCTCTTGTGGTAACTGCTGGAAAATGGTAACAGGTGTTTGATTCACCACTCAAATCTCCTGTGTACATATGCTGGTCGCTGGATAGAGATGATGTTACAGTTTCAAGGGGTGGCTGTTTCTTCCACTTAATCATGGGGATGGCATCCTCTCTCAATTGTGGGAGATAACCACAATATCTAGCCATCTCTGTTGTTTTATTGCAGTGCTCTGTAAAATGTTCTGAACACAAAAGCGAACATTTTGTAGGCGCAATCCACACTCGGGTATTTTGGCCAAACCTTGCCCAGTTTCTGGCAAACTTTGGATGTTTTGGCCATTGGTGTAGCATGAAACCATCTTGGCATGTATTACTACAAGCACCAAGGATGCATTGACTCAGCATATTTGTGGAAAATCGAAAATGATTTGTTTTAATTAAATCGTACCACGATGTAACCTGTAGACAGCTTTAACCTGGTGGTCGACTTCCTGGTGCAACGTCACGGATAAGTGTGAAGAAGAAGGTTTCAACTTTTCATCGAAAAATGACCTACTTTATAAATTGGAAAAGACATTATATCTATGTTGTAGGATATCAAGGGATAGATTAGCATCGAGGTGGTCTGGGTATTTGGGTTCAGCCTTTAAGGGTCCTGGTCCGGCTGGGTTGTCCATTTATGAGCACCTGAATACAGCAGTTGGAAATTATCTCCTTGATGACGTGTCCCATACATCTGTCTCGAAGAGCATTATATAACTTGAGAAGCAGGCCATGGTGCCATACCATGTCATAGGCATATGAGAGATCGATCATGAGTGCACCACATTTCTTGTTGGCCTCAAAGGAATCCTCAATATGTTCTGTGATAGCCAGCACCTGATCCTCTGCACTCCTGTGTTTCCTGAAACCTCCTTATTAATTTAGGCGAACTTGCTCAAGAGGTGGCTCAATCCTGTTTAGGATGACCCTTTCAAACAATTTGAAGGGAACCGACAGGAGGGAGATTGGGCGGTAGCTCTTTGGGTCATTTTTTGGGTTGTTGGGCTTGGGAATAGCTACAACATTCGATCTCTTCCAGACCAGTGGGACTCAAGCTATTGCTAGACAGTGTGATATGAAGGTCCTCAACCAGTCTAGAAGAAGAGAGCATACAAGGATGAGCTGTTCAGCATGAATGTTGTCTGGGCATGGGGCCTTACCACACTTGAGTTAATCAATTGCAGTCTCAAGTTCAGCTACTTCTTTGGTGAGGCCAAGATGAACAGATGGTGAGTGCCTAATATCCTAAAGTTTGGACTTGACATTGCGGCAGAAACCTTTATCCAGCTGCAGATATTTGCCGTTGTTAATGAGAGTACAGGCAATTAAATCTGGAGTAATGGGAAGGTTGTCATTTTGCTGTTCTCACAGTTAGGCAATTGATTTGCTGCCAGGCTTTGGGGCTTAAGTGGGTAAAATTGATGCTTTCAACAGCTTCTTGCCATCATGACTTGCGAAACCTCATCCAATCAGGATTTTAACTTGGATGCTACATGAGAGGCTTCCTCCTTGTAAGGTGCATGGAAAAAGCCTTTCACACTCGGGATCCCAACTTGGATGTATGTTGTGCGGCAGCCACAGGGAATGATCAGATGCTGCACTGTTCCCATCACAAAAATAAAAATATGCCTCCTCGATGTTGAGGGAATCTGGGGGAGGAAATGTGCCTGCCTTGTCATCTGTCATTTCCCTGTAGCCAACCCAATCTGCCTTGAGGGAAATTCCATCTTTTAGCAAGAAGGGAGGGTGTTAGGGAGCAGTCACAGGTCTGTGATAGGGGTGTGGAAATCGATATAATACCAGTCTTGTCGGTCTGCCACCATGCCAGATCAGGGTTTGTAGTGGTGTTTCAGTGGCTTGAGTGGAAAGTTGCTGGTTCAGGATGACCAAAGAGAAGAGTGAGATTAGACTGGGACACCAAGTTACAAAGTGCCTCACCATTTACTGTTGTGTAGTTGTAACCCCAATCCCTATATAAAGAACAGGGAGTGGTGCAGTGAGGATGTCACTCGGTCGGAGGAGTACTGATGGTGGCTTATACATATTGATGGTGTGGAGACCCTGCATTTTGATGATGTGCCATTACAGATCAGAGTCAGGAGCTGACATTGCAACTATTGTGCAGTTGAAGACAGAAGACTTGAAGTAAGTTGCAATACCGTGGTGTTGCGTTCCTGGAAAGGCTATCAATTTGAAGCCAGGTATGTTTGCTTTACTTTCATCACAAAGGTGTCTTTCTTGGAATAGAATGACAAGCACACAGTTTGCAGTGGCTATGTGGAGGAGTACATCATGCCTAGCAGGTGTGAACCCCTCTATGTGAAGTTGCAGAATCCCTGGAATATCAGTGTGGTGAAGGTTCATCTTGTTGAAAGAGACTACTCCAAGGAAGTATATGCACAGCATGCAGTAGGCCAAAGATAGCTTTCCAAAAGCTGTTTGGTTGCACCAGCACGAAGTACTACAGAAGCTGGATACTGCTGGAATTTATTTAGGTAATCTGATGAAACACAGAGAAAACCTGAGGGTGGACAAAAAATAAAAACTACAACTCGTCAGCTGTAAAAGATGTTCCCAGGATGGACCGTATGGATGTCAGTTGTAATGCCATCCCTCCTCTCCCTGTCAAGGCTGGAATGTGCCAAGGCATTGTTCTTGGCCTTGTCCTGTTATTGATCTTCATAAATGATCTCTCTGACTTTCTGGAAAATCTCGTTCATCTATTTGTTGATGCATCCTTCAGACAGGCAGGCTTCAGCCTCTTCCCCAATCTTCAGACCAAGACAAAATCACAAGCTGGTCAAATATTTCTTTCGATTCTGACAAATCTCACACTCACTATTACTCTCCATAAGGACCATCTGGGAAACCCTCCTATCTACTTTCGTAGCAATCCTCTTGAGGAAGTTCATTCATTCAAACTCCTGGGTCTCACGAGCAGCCTTGCTCTTTCTTGAGAAAGCCAAATTTCAAAGTTGGCCTCCAAAACCAGCAGCCGACTGGCATCCTCCGTCGTACAAAGTCCTTCTTTGGCACACCTGAACTCCTATCCACCGTTCATCACCTGCAGCTTGATGGAGTACTGCTCTCCCCTCTGGGGCTGGTTCTTCTGCCTCACATCTTGCTCAACTTAATGCCATGGAAACCAACTCCTTCAAGATTATTAGAATCTCTAGTGATGAAGCTGAGTCTATGGGCCTATCACTTCACCACCTTCTGGTCTTTCCATGATTTGTCCCCCCCCCCTCAAGATTTCTGCAGGGCACAGACAGTCCACCTATTCCTGGCAACAGACAGTCCTTCTGGCGAAACAAACTAAAATCCAGGATCATGCTCACCCACCACTCACTCGTTCCTCCCCCCCCCCCCCCACCTTGTGGAACCAACTTCACATTCTCTTGACTTTCCTTCTTCCATCCAGGTCTTTAATAGACAACTGTTCACACCATCTCAGATCATCCCTGATCCAAAACCATGATTTTTTTCTTCCCCCATTAACCCCCCTTCCCCCTCCCCCGCTCCTCCTCCCCCCCCCAATCCTTCCTCCTTCCAAATTTCCAGTTTTCCATCCTGAGAGTTTTCTTCTGTTTCCATTTTATCCACCCCATGCATACTATCCTACCCCCCCCCCCCGTTTGCCTCTATCTTGGCCTTCTACTTTGGCTGTTGGCGTTTCCCACTCTCTCTACTCTTGCTTTTGCCCTGTTATGTCCTGATCTGTTCAGTGTGCTCGTGCTAGCAATTTCACAAGCCTCGACAATGTATACAAAAACAAAATGTATGAAAATCATAAAATATTTCTGGAATGCTGACAATATATATATATATTTTTTCTAACCGTTTTGATAGAAAAATAAACTCCTTTGATTACACCATTGATCTCACTCAAGCATTAAGGTTTACTGCATGATTAATAACTGAGGCATAAAATCATAGTGAATCTGAAATACCATTTCCAATGGAAAATTCTCCATCTTTGCAAGGCACACAGTCAAAGCAGCAAAATGGTTCTCCTTTGTGCAAAATCTTTCGACTTCCAGCTGTACATGGTTTGCTACACAAAGATTGTGGAATCTTAAAAAAAAAAGAATGATGGTTGAAAACAGGAAATTTAATTCCAATTAATGGCAGGTTATTGTAACAAAATGAACAGAAATAATATCAGTATTCACTATTTATTGAGTGATCATCATGGTTATTATAATGTCCATTATTAATGGCACAAAATAATTTGCATGCAAGTTTATCATATTCTAAACACGATCAAATAACATAACATACATAGTATTTGTTAAATATTGTTAATTAATAAATTGATACCTCTTGTGTTCTTCCCTTCCACTTTATTGCACTAATATTTATTTTAAGTTCTTTGCTTGCACCTGCTGTTGAATCAAAATAACCAGCAGTGCTGAAATGCAATTCACCATCATCATGTTCTTGCCAGTTTATGAGTTCATATCTTGCAGGGGGGTCTCCATTTTCATCAAAACTTATTGAATTGCCCAAGTTGTTTACAAAGTGTACTCTCCGCAGATAAAACAACAACTATATTATGATGAAAGACAAGGACAATAAAATGATGAGATACAGTGAGGTGTAATGCCCTGTTTAAATCACAATGTAAACAAATATGCAAATCATCCAGAAACAAAAAAGTTAATCTCATAGATATCTATATTATACAGGTTAGAATGGTAAATGGGGTTTTCATCATGTTATACAAAAGAGAAACTCACATTAGTCAAAGAAGTACAAAGGGGAAAGGGGGTGGGAGAGGGGGGGGCGTGAAGACGTTACCGAAAAATGAGTCTTTCATTCAACCTAGAAAAGCAAAACCTCCTTAATCTTGGGAAATCTTGCACTAAGTCATGGCATGTCTGGCCAGTCTCAGTAGGGAAGGGTCAGCCTACACACAACTCAGAGCATGGACTTCTGGATTCCAACATCAACCATTGCTTCTCTGGAACCAGATTAGACTCCACTATCTCTTCAATTACAGTCTCAACAACGATGGCCATCACCAAGAGCAAAGACTTTGACAAATTCTCTCAGAAACCTGTTTTTTATACTCCAATACCAGCAGCACTGTCTATCAGTTCATCCAATGATGAACTGCCAAGATCCTATTAGGGTGGCACAAAGGCTGCAAGGTTCCTCCTTCAGAAGATCCTCACGAGTAAAAGATATGTTTTGAGGGTTTCAGAGATGTAGGGTGGAGGGATGTCAGTATTATACACCACAAGGGGAAATTGGAGCACAAAACACACCACCATTGATCGATTGGATGGACATTCCCCACTTTCACAGTTTGCCCCGTCTTCCAGAATCTTAACTGTTTAATGCTGCCAATAACACAGTGACTTAACTCAAGCAAATTACCAAATAAAACTACAATGACCTATACATGCTCAACTGTATGAAGCATGTGTGTTTATCATTGCTGCATAAATTCAACTCTTGTAAAACCCATCACTGACACATAATATTGTGTGCACACGGTTTCCAAATTTGTTGCATGCCCCTTTGTCTTGTCCTGTTTTGTTGCTCATATTCCTACTCTAGCCCCATTTGGTAGAAGAAAGATTGACAAAAGATCTCCAGAGTACCTTGTCACAGTTGGATTGGCCCACCCCCATGAACTGCAAGCCAACCATGGCTGGCAAACCATCTCTGGCATTTTGGAAACAAGGCAGCTTGGTACTCACTGAAATGTCTTTATCTTTCTGAGACATACGTTTGCCTTTTCAGTTCACTCTCCCTCCTGAAGGTCTGCCGACACTCCCTGCATAAAACCTAGTTTCATGACTGATCAGTCTTCTGGTACTGAAGTAGCCATTTGTTCCTTGGGGATCACATCTCTCCACTGTTTTCTTGGCCATCCTCATAAGTGAGGCTGAGGAGGCCAGCTAAACAGGCTTATCTTTGGGGAGTATTGGTTGGGCATGCAGATAAGATGGCCTCGCTACTCCAGGCATCGCTGTTTCCTTAATGGTTATTGGTTCACACACAC
>CM068953.1:142624941-142635018 GCA_035128595.1 Eptatretus atami
ACACACACACACACACACACACACACACACACACACACACACACAATTTTTAGTATTCTGTAGATTGAAATGAGAGGAAGGCAGCCTTAGGAATGCTTTACACTTGTAACTTTTGCTGAGTTTCAAGCCTTAATGCCAGAGATTAAACTCATTATACATTATTGCCTAATTTTGTACAGTTTCGCACTTATTTCATTTTCTCTATCGACAAAAGACATATACTCTCATAAAATAAAATACTTCAATGGAAGCACATCTTGTGGAATATGAATCGTCTTGAAGACCTGATAAACTGTTTTATATATTCTTTTGTATTTGGGGATTGGTGGCCCTGATATTAATTTAGATGGAACAAAACTATTTTTTCTCTCTGAGAAAATGAGAAATCAGCATTATTTTTGTTTATTCAGCTCAAAAATACCCTTAGATGTTTTCCTTGCTGGTAAATACATTTTCCAATATGTGTTTTTCATTTAAATTAATTTAAAACAATCTTTACATCAATGGAATTAAGTAGGAATGCAGACTTCTGAGCCGGAGGTCTGAGAAAGGCCTCCACGAATGCCCAAACAATATTATAATTTACTGCATTTTTTTTCCCATAAGCAATCCCACAAAGATCACTCAAATCCAAACCGTAACTGGCGGTTGTTCGTGCACGAGAAGGCGTTTCTTCAAAAATAATGGTTTACCTATATAAAAACAATATGGAGTACAAGTAAGGACAGGGTGATCAATAACTACAGAACAGATCTGGTGGTAGACAGAAACAGATAAGGATAGAAGGGGAGGCACACACACTGATATAGAAGAATAACTATTCACCACTGTGGCACCAAAATACCGGATTCAAACAGACAAGGTGGATCACAAGTGAGGACTTAGGCAGGCACAAGCTGGTCTCTGCTGTATCGCGACTCGTGGCCATGGACGTCATGCAGGCTGGTGTTGGTAACAACAGGGTGAGGTGCGGTTCGGAGAGCTATGGTAATGAGTATGCCAGGAGATGAGAGAGGCAGCTAAGCAGGGAGAGGATGTCTTCTCCTCTATCATCAAATGTAATCTCCCGCACACATGCACGGACATGGTATTTAGGCCTAAGTCACATTTGCTCTACGGCGAGGATACGGCGGCCGTACGCCCTCTGAATTGACCAGAAACGTGCGGTGGCCGCAGAGTTTCTGCGTGGCCTCAGGGTGGCCCACGCCGTTTGGCTATATTTTAAAGGCCGTAGGGTCGCCGTGGAATTATAGCGCGGAGTTATAACTTTCTCCATTTCTACGTTCGCCGTAGCAATTCGACAACCGAAACAAAAGAACTGGTAAAAAAAAAAATAAAAACCCACTCGTTACCGTCCGTCTGGCCGCACGTTCACCTTAGGGCCCCGCTGCAGTCCCCCTGCGGTCGCCTTGCGTCTGCCTTGAAAATTCTATGGCCGCCGCAGGAACGCGCCTAAGGTCACCGTGCGACATCAAATCAAAGACCGTACGGCACCCCACGTTTTCTGCTCCACAATTATAAAATACGCCGTGCGGCCCCCGAAAATAAAACATAGTGACTGCTACATTGTGTGACCGTGGAAATACTGCGGCCGCCCTATAATTGCTAGTGGTCGTAGATTTTGTAGACTCACGGCCGCCGTGGCAAATGTGACTTAGGCCTTATTACCTATTGGACCACCATCTCAGCATGTGGCTAGTCCCACTCATTGGCCACCCACTGTCTGTCAGCGCCGACATATAACGGGCCTTCTAAACCTGTGGGGTGGCCCCTCGTAAAGGTGTTCCACCCATCTCCAGGGCCCTACAGTTCATTCCTGTGCCGTGGCTCATTGTTTCCTGGCCAAACGGCCCCTGATTACTTTTAAAGCATGCAGCACTTTGTTGTGCCTTTGTGCCCAAGTCCACTACCTGGACTCACCTATACAGAAGGTCGGACACAATACAACCTTACTCAATACTGTTCTAAGTTTACGATTACCACCTTCTCGGGACACATATTACATATGACTTATCCCTGGCAGACCCCAAATACAGGAGTAAATCTAACCTCCTCACAGATACAGTCCATACTATTCTTAACACAATTAACCTATATACTCCCACATAACAATACATTTGGTACTTTTGATTGAAAAAATGTGTCCTCTGTCCTTGCATCCCTTTGGAAATACCACAACCAATGTGAATTTTGATCACACTGCTCCTCTGGACTGGAATCCATCCCAACTCAAATAAAGTCTTAATTTTTAATTTCCATCGATTTTTCTACGATTCTTTCTCTCTTCCCACCTTCCAACATATTATATTGTTTTCATCCTTGGATTTTTTCACGAAGGATTTTGCTCGTTGTTTTAAATTGTTAGAATGAGGTTGTTAAACCATTCTGAGCATAATGTTTTCATATTTCCTTTGCATTTGCATTTTCTACATCATTTTGATCTAATAATTCATGTTTTGTTTCTGAAGATTAAATTGCAAATAAAAATACAGATACATACATGTTTTTTTTATTTCATAAGCCTACCTGCCATGATTCAAAATTTGTTAAACTTGCACATGAGCCATTAACAAATGGCCCATTCCCAGAAACACAAGTATGCAGATTATGTAGTGCATATGCAAGAGCATACACCCCAATGTAAGTTCCATATGTCATGCGAAGTTGTGAAACATCTGTGAATGGAGTTTTCGTTTGGTTCAATTGCTCAAGCCCTGTGCAAGTGGTTGCATTTGTATCCATTGTATTCCAAGAGCAATTAAATGTCTGCTGCCAAAAATCGGTAATAAATGCATCTAATGGATTATCATTGACAAAGTTCTTTATTTTTGTCCTCTTGATGTTATTTTGTTGTGTAAATTTTCTTTTGACAGATGAGAGTCTACAATATTGAGTGTTTTGATTAGGATTTACTGACTTTTGCTTAAATTCATGTTTACTGTTGAAAAAAGAATATTCACAACTTTGGTCAGGTTTAATTTTCAAATAATGTTCTTTCAATTTCATATACTTTCCCAAGGTGTGTATATTAAAAAAAAATTTTTGCATTCGATATTTAGTTGCATTAGTTTTCATTGATAATGTTTCTATAAATTCAGAATGGTTCATATTTGTGAGGAAATGATTGTCAGATAATCTCTGCTTCAGCATCATAAATCCTTCCTGAAGTGGATAACTCTTTAATGTCATCAAATAATGATTCCTGTTTCTATAATCACAAGGAATCCTCTTAAAATGTTCAATTATCTGAGTTGTCCAGTTGTTGCTCGCACATGAGCCATACATTGAAAACAGACATTCACTTTCAAGTTGGCTTTGATTTATTGTCACTTTTCCATTATATAAACAATGGCTGTTTTCCACTTTATTACTTTTGAAAATCCGAGTTAGCTGAATTTTAACTGCTGGGATGATGTCAAGCTTGTAATTTCTTCTGTGAGTGTTATAGTTGTTTAATGAGGGGTGGAGATTTATGAGGTAGTTGTAAAAGCCATGTATAGTTCCTCGACTCATTTCAAAACCAATTGTACCATCAAATATGTGTGCATAGCGTGCTGATTTCATTGTGGGCTCACTAATCCATACAATGTTTCCAATCCAAGTGTTTCCAGTGATATTATAGTGTAAAAGGTTCTCAGCAAAAGGAATAAAGGTGATATCATGAAGAAATACGACAACCACGTTTGCCTTTGATTTTTTGATGAACTGAGCTGCAAAAGCAGGTAATTCATTTTTAGATGTGTTTTATGGTTTCATTTTATTGAAATGAAATTACTAGTGGTTGTAAACATTGCACAATGGAATCAAAAGCAAGTCTTGGGAAAATTATTGATATTGTTGAGTCAAAAGCAATTGGCATCATAATATCATTCAAAATACATTTTCTATTCCTTCAATTCAGAGTGATTTTACAGCTACTTATCATTGCACTAGCTTTCAATTGATCTTCCACTACTTGCTTTATACTGCCCAGTGTCCATCCCTTTCCAATCAGAACAGGATCTTACCCATTCATCAAAATGTTTTTTTGTTTTGTTTTTTAACCAATTTCCTTAACGCAAGCTTTTTTCTGACTGTCATTATTAGTATCTTGGTTTTAAGTTTATGGGACTGCCCTATTTGTTGTTTCCCTATTTCTTCCAACTCTTCAAAGTAGGTGTCTATTATAATGAATGAGAATTGTGAAATGCAATGAATGGAAATTGTGATAATTTTCTTCTTCTTTTTTTTTTAGTTATTTCTCGTTTACCTGTCTGTCTTGGAAATCTCAGTAGTCATTCATTTTGTTTGTCTGTTTTCTGGTCATTCTTTTTAATTGCAGTCCAATGACTGATCTTATCAATGTTGTTGGAGTTTTCCAAAATAATTTGGCACTTGCATTTACAATATGCATACTATACTCATGTTTAACACAACACTGGCAATTATATATCTTGTACTGTGTTTTATGAAATGATTTCTACTCACCAATTTGACGAAGATTATTAATATCATGATGTTCTTTCAAAAACAATCTGAAAGCGACACATAAACCTGCTTGCTTTACCTCTGTCATAAACTGTGCCAAAGCACTCCTTCCATAGTCGTCGTCCACTGCCACATTGCCAAAGTAGGTCCAACCAAACTTTTGTACCAGCTGTATGTTAGCAAGTGCTTGGAATTTATTGCTAGGAACAGTCCTCACAAAGGAAGGAAATACCTTTTTATCACTTAAGCAATTGCATGAAGCACCATAGCTCACCTGCCAATCAAAACAAAAATGTTGTGAACGAAAATGAACACTTGGAATAAGTTATTAAGTGTTACGAACTGAACAACATAAAAATACTGATGCAAATCGAATGAGCATTGCTAGTCCAAAAATATAACTCAAAGTGTCACCTGAGGCACCAAGAGCAGGTTTAATAGGTGGTTTAATCCTACTGACAATCCAGACGTTGATGCACCAACCATGGCTTGAGATTTGATCACAGATGAAGAGTCTGATAACTGACCCAAGAAATGTAGCCCATTTGCTACTATGTAACGCATTGTAAAGCAAGAGTCGTAAATTAAATATCTGAGTGTTATGTTTGGAAGCAAGTCATTACTATTGTTGATTTGTTCAATTGCAAATACCATGCTCATGGCCCATCGAAACGGACGAGCACGTATCCTGAAGTGAGGCAATTAAATGAACTATTTCAAATAGGTAGCACAAACATGAACAGACTATTTTTCTTAAAGAATAATAACTTAGTCGCAATGAAACAAATCAACTTAAGTCAAACTTGAAATTTTATTTTGTTTTAGCTGTTACACCAAAACCATTTTATATTGTGGTATCTCTTTCCAGTTTTATATAATAAGCATGATGCTTAACTTATATTGTGAAGGTACTAAAGCATAACGTAAGCACACTGTAATTGTCAGAAGTATTTCTTAGTAATTAGGTGAAATTTTTGTTTTAATTTAAATCTTGTTTTTTGATCTGGTATTGCTTATAGATACAAGCCCAACCAGTATGAATTTTGCATTTCTTCTGTAAAATATCATACTTCTGTGTCTTTTATGGTTGAGTAATTCTACTGTTTAAGGATTGTAATAAAAAACAAGAAGACAGTAAATATGTTGTAAAAATCACTATTAAAAAGGTAGTTCTGGTGAAAAACAAAACAAAATAGGTCTTTGAGCACAATGAAAAAAATGTAAAAGTATAGGGGAAAATGTATGGTGCAGATCAAATTTAGAAGAAGCTTTTGCAGCCTTTAAACAAGCTACAATATTCTCCAAATGGAACATTTTGATGATGAAAGCAAAAACATTTCAGTCATCCATTATTTGTCATTCCCATAAAGTTATGACAAATGATGGATTGCTTACACACACATTTCTGAAGTATTCCTTTTCAGCATGTTCAACTTTTTCATATTTTGTAACAATAAAAAACAATTATGAGCATTAAAAGCACTATAAAATTATAATTCACTGCAAGAAAAACTAAAATGAAAATACCAAATTGTTGTTGTTAAGGTTCAAATGCTTCAGATGTATTTCAATTAGTTCATTATACAAATAAATAAAGAAACTTACGTGGTGCAGATGGGAATCTGGACAAACTCATTTATTGATGGATGGTCAACAACAGAAAATATATGAACTGGAAATATTCCTCCAAGAATGATATCCCCCCTAGCAGGTACACTACTTTGGCCATGACTACCAAGAATATTGAAAACTTTTCCATAAACAGCAGGCAGGCAAGCACAGAAAATTGCAGCAAGCAACATTGCCTTCATTGACATTGAAAAAGGAAATCTGGCATTTGAGAAAGAAAACGTAATATGCAATATTATTATATTACATGACACACGGAAGTATCGGCTGAGCCAGTCGAGGTAAAAGAACAAAAGCCTTTATGAAGCATTCACTGTTCTTCACTTTTGTCTGCTGTCATTAGTAGGTATTATTTACATTACATCAAACTTGTCCTCCAAACACAGTAATTGCTCTCATTTGGGTGCAATTGTTATTAAACAAGTGTTGGCATTCCTTGCAGCTCAAACTTTATTATGACCAACACATTAGCAAAGCCGATAAAGGAAAATTATTCAATAATATATATCAATATAAAATTAATTTAATAAACTACCTTGGGATACAAAGTATCATTCAGTAGATGTTATCAAGGGCAAATCAATTTTCTTTAAAAAAAAATAGCTTTACAAAATTATTACCTGAATGATAACTCATTTAGTACAACTGTAATATTTTGTAAATGCTCTCTGTACCTGGTAATTATTATGTATAATCATGGTACTAATATGCCCATGTCAGACTGGCTGAGCTGAAAAATAAATTTATGATGTTTCTGCAAAACACATTTGTAGGCTGGACTGAAAAAATAATCTTTCCGATTTATTTTTACTGACAAAATTAAAGAACAAATAATGTTCACCTTATTGTATACAAGCATAATTGGACGTGTCATTTTTATTTGCCTGATCTCCTTGGATTGAGAGAAAGTTCAAAACTAGGGCTTCCTTAGAGACTCCTAATCAACAGAATGTGTTCACACACTACATCCTATCTATGATCCAAGAGCATATCTGGAGTGGGAGCTGGGAAAATTATAATCAAAATAAGCACAAATCTTCCAGATATGTGTAAGCTGGACAAAGCAGATCCTGCTGCTCACTATAGCCACCTACAGGTTAGGGTGTACTGCAGTGTCATAGGAATGAAAACATAATATTCTCAACCCAAATGTGCCAGCTCGCCAGGGGGGACACTCTCCGTAAACACACATGGCCATCATCAATACAGGGCAGATACCCCACCCTCCATGTGAGCTGGACACCATCTTTGAGGCTTTAAGTCAAATATAAGTTTGTTCATTATTGTGGTACCAGGAAAAATGTGTTACATCAAGTATTGCTGCATGAATCCTGACCAACAGGATGTTTCTGCTGCACATCATCATTCTCCTCTGGACAACTTTTCTCCCCTCCACCCTCTCCGTTCCCACACCCCCACCCCTTGTCATAGGCATGAGAAAATTGCATTCTCAATCCTATTTCTTGAACTGTTTTGTTTAGAAAACAAGAAGGGAACATATTTTTAAGATCAGATCAATATAATTTACATGGTTCTGAGTTGGGCCATAAACAACCTCAGTAAGACCATGAGTGATAAACGTAAATTCAAAGCGAAATTACCCTTTATATTGGGAGAGATTCAAATGAATAGCTATTCTTCAAAGTGACAATTCAAATTCTTTCAAAATTTTTGAAATTTTGGCTTTCAACTTGCTTCTTAATGATTGGTAATCCATTTGATGGCACTGCACCCAGCCATGAGTGATCAGTAGACAGGTGAGAAATAAGCTTCCTGTCAAAAGCGTAACAGAAAATATTGTCAATTTATCACTAAACAGTTCATGTATATAACTTCACTTCCCAACCAGTGCCAGCTTATCTGTCCTTACATTCTACTTGTAGTTTCATATGCAGCCTGTGGCTGCTGGTTGCACCATTTTCTGGAAGCACAGCTGTAGCTGTACCACTGATGCAGTGCCCCTTTTACCAGTAAGGTGGTACTCATTTTGCTGACCTCAGAAGGATGACAGGCTGAGTAACCTACCTGGTGTTATTTCAATGGCTCGACAGGGGCTCAAACTCAAAACCTGAATATCTTAAGCCAGCCGCCATAATCGTTAAGCTGACACCAGGCTTACATTCTGTTGAGTTTACCTGAATATTAATTTGGGCAATATTAGTCGAAATGGTTGAAGCAAGTTTGGGCTCAGGGGTCAGCAGCAGAAGTTCTGGCTTCGACCTAGCATCATGAATCCCTGTTTCTAATTGACCTTTATTCGAGTGGATGGTATCACCATCAAAGATGGTGTACCCATATACTCAGCAGTAAAATTGTAACATAATTATCCTTAAGACAGTCATTTGAACATAGCTGGAGTCATCACCTTAGAATCCGTCTTTTATTATTATCTTGTAATTCTGGAGCATTATGCAGAATTTTTCATCAGCTTGCATGAGGAAAACGTGATTGCATCTGAATGGCATGAACCTTTAAATCTGCCACATTAGAGGTGGTTGAGGTAGGAAAATACTCTGCACCATTTAGGGTGAACGATGCCTCTCAGAAATACCACAGCAAACCAAAACATGGCATGTTACTTCTGTGGGTAAAGAACACTCTTGAAATTGTTCACAAGCATGGAAAAATGCAATCAAGCATCAGTGGAACAAGAAGGCCGATGAAGAAGAAAACAGCTTGGCTCCAACTACACATGAGTGAGATACCGCAACGTTATTTCATTAACAACACAACCTTAGATAATGGTGTTGCAGGGTCAAGGAGGCTCTATACTGCATACTCTCCAATTTTTCAGTTCCAAAGTGAAGGGTCACCAAACCATACTTCAGCTCAATAGATTTGTCATAACCTGTAAGGCACTACAATTCAGCATAAATGGAAGTGAGCTGGCTGCCAACACTATTCCTCTACCCTCAGAGACAGTGCTGGATGTTAGTTTGCTCCATCAGGCCAAAAAGGCAGTTAATTTTGCCTGGTCATGAGACACAGGGCTTTGCATTTAATTTTCAAAAATACCATGACAGACAAGACCGCTAAATTTACATTTCCGACAATTTGAAAAAAAATCTATAAACTTATGATTTGCTTTTCAAATCCAGATCAAATATTCTAATGTATGAGATGATAAAAGAAAATGCTAAAAGGAAATGGCAAAGGAAAAAAAAATTGGCTTCTGGTTCTTGGTTGCTCCTGATGTGTTGCTGGTTCATGGGTTCCTCCCTCTAGCTCAATAAAGCTGTTTCCCAGACCAAATACATTGTGTTTTACTGTTTTATTTTCATTCCTGTATTGCTGGTTGTGTTTTTGTCCAATTCTCCATGCTGAAGCATAGCATGCTTTGTTGTGTTGAATTGGCGAATTTGTGTCCCTGGTAAAGTCCGGCCAACTCATCTAAGGCTTAGTAAGTCGGTCTGCCTCTTTTTTGTCCACACAATTTTCGCTCTGTTGCTCCAAGTATTATTCATAATCCCTCAGCTTCATATTCCCCTCCACACTCCCCCCCTCCCCCCAAAAAACCCCGGCAACAACATCACTTCCGGTTCCGGGTTTTGAGGTGACAGTTGCTTCTCTCAGGGGTCTCTGCCGACTTTATCAAAGTGAAGTTTCTGGTCGTTACATGTCACATTTTAACTGTTTATTTTCTTACCGACATGTTTAGTGTGTGTTCCTAGTTCAATTTTGTCTCAAAAATCGTGCTATTTTGTGAGTTTTAGTCGACCTTGTCTTATGGGGTTTCCTTGAAGCCAACCCTTTCTTCCCATCTATGTGTACGATCATTTATATTTGTATTCTCTCCCTATTACCATCAATTCCTGTTTTCCCCACTTTTCCCACCACCCCCATCTACCCCTCCCAATACACCCTCTATTTCTTGTCTTAAAGAGCAGGTTGTGGGTCACCAAACATGTTCTGAAAATTTATCATGATTATATGTGCATTAAATAGTTTGATGCAAACTATTGTGGTTGCCTAACTATTGGG
>CM068953.1:142635917-142646909 GCA_035128595.1 Eptatretus atami
CAGCCGAGGATTATGAAGGCTTAAACACATCTGATCACCACTCTGTGAATATGAGTTGTTGGTTGACAAGCTCTCCAAATACTGCTCTGTCACAGAGTCAATTGTTGAATTTAAGTGAGAAAAACCTTGAAATGTATTCTTGAAGAGTACATGGAAAAACACATAAATAAACTTTCTGAAAAACACAAGAATGAAAAAATTTCTCAACAAATTCTCAAATGTCCTATTCAGAGAGACATAGTGAAGTGTGAGCATACTTGTCTCCTCATGCAATATGAAATAAACATCCGTATCCATGTGCTCTCGGAACCAGTTTGTTGAATCTTTACCTTAGATCTCGCAGTGAGCAAGTGAAGAAGCTGCGGCTTGTTGTCTGAGCAGACACCACACCCTTGGATCACAGTCGTCTACGGCAGACAGAGGCTGCGAAGTCATAACAGAAAAGAGATAAAGAGCAGTTCCAGAGAACTCAGACAGACCTACGCTTCGCATGAAACCAGAAAAAGAACAGGAGCCAGTAACGCCCTGCTTGAGAAATCCAGCCTAGGACCAGGCAAGACGGGGTTGAAACGACAACTCCATTTCGAGCCACTACGCCTGACCTTCGGACAGCTGAGAGGCAAGTCTCGATGAGCATGAGTGGAATCACCCTTGGATACCATCGCGAACGAGAATTGGTGAGCAATCACTACACCTCGGACAACAACCCACAACACAACACCACCTCACCACCGTACAGCCGCAGAAATGCACACAGACCAGCCTGAAAAAGCCCCACGCAGATATCGTCTCAAAGCAGTAACGGCTCTGAATACAATACAATAGTCCGGCATTAGAGAAACCTACCACCCAACATGTTGAAGACCCAAGATAGCCAGAAATCAGCATATCCAGGTTCGACACTGACCTGGTCTATGAAACCAAAAAAACGAAATGACGGGAATCAGGCCATTGAGAAGAGAAGCGATTTAAATGTCTGACCTGATCTCAGTTTTCCACTGACCTTGCTGTCCATTCAATTCGGAGAAGCTGATATCTCTGTAGTTCCCAGGTACCCTGTTTTCCCAAACCTGCAACCCATACTTTTCAATGACCAGCACAAAAAAAAGGCATAAAACCTGAATAATGCTGCAATAAATTTTCAAAATGACAAATGCAGAATACATGAGCAACCTAAGAGAGAGAACAAAAAAAAAAAACGTGCACCTAGACGCGACGAGTAAAAACAAAACAACACACTAACGAAAAACACAAAAAAAATACAAACAAAAAAAAAAAAAAAAAAACAAAAGAAACCGAAAAACAAAGAAGGTAAACAATACCACGACACCACCACCGAACCTTCATACACTAAACACCACAAACACAAACAATAACAGCCACGCAGATCCACCTATTCCACACAACTACCACCAAAAAACAACAAAAAAAAAACGTACACCTAAATAAAAAAACAGACGAAACTGAACCACCCCCGAAGACCCCACGACAGAACGCGCCGCCAACAAGCTACGCCATCGCCAGCAGCGCAAGCAAACAAACCGTGTGTGTGTGACGAAAACACACAGTCTCGCCCCGCGCAGCCCTTTTTCGTCCTGCGACCCATTCAGCAGTCATCTACCCACATCAGTCGATCGAGATTGACGAAGAAGCTCTTCCTATCCGTCATGCAAGAACAAGCGAACCACAAAAGACGTTCCCAAGAGACTAGCAATGGCGTGATAGACTGTTTCACACCAGCTACAGTCGAAGCACAGCACTAGAAGAAAGACGCATCCATGGGTCTTTATCGGAACACACAGATTTAGCTGCACAAACCACCCGAGTTATAACGCCACTTCAACCTTTTCACAGATGCCACGTCCATCAGCAGTATGCGGCCAATTTGACGACAGGAGTAGAACTGCGAGCCGGAACTATCAACACCAGAAAGAGATCATGATACCATGCCACCAGGATTTGAAGAGGGAGACGAGGTTTGAGAGATTACAGGACTATGAGCTCTCGACGAAACGATTTTGTCTTTCTGGCTGCGTCTGCCCGATTCACGCTTTAGCCCAACCACACACGCCTCCTGCTTCCGACAGCTCTTCAGGAGGAACTGAGACTTACCCTCAGTTGACGTTATTGCTTTCCATGAGGCAAAAGGCAAGTTGTTTCAGGACAACACTCTGCCACCCCTCAGGTGCGGATCATATATAGGTCCGTGACTGCGCTTACAACACCTAACTACTTTATTCCCTGCGCACTAAATTACTACCAATGGCATTTATCCAATAGGCGGTCGAAACGGCGTGGACAGGCCTTGCTCCCCCGCTCGTCAAGAACCCAAGACCCCAGTCCTCACTAGCCGGCTCTCCATCACGTTGCGATGCGCAGATAAGAAAAAGCGTACCACAGGCAATAGGAGCGCACCCCGGGTGAACCTACATCGCGCCGCTAGACGACACCAAGCCCCCCACACATGCCATACCGCGGGACGCACAGCGTCTGAGCCTTAGCCTACGCGCGATAAGCTTCCCGGTGTGCTGGCGCAGTTCGGTGGCTCCGGGGGTTGCATGTGGAGAGCCCGATTGCGGGTGTGGCAGTCCATAAATAAGGGGTCTGAGGGTGCTCACGTGAGCTACATAGCGTGACCGAGCGGGCGGAGGCCGTGGGGGATGGATGCGTGGGCGTAGGGGGGCAGAAGCACGCGCATAAGTAGCCACCTCAACCGCCGATAGCGCCAGCACACCACCTTCATCATACCAACACCACGATCGCCGCCACAACAACGACACGCTCTCCCCCGGGCGGCGCCGCGGTCAGTGCTGGTACCTGACCCGAACACCTGGGGTGTCTCACGCACGCGGCATAAGCTTCAGTTGAACCCTGGCAAGAAGGAAGGGATAGGACACTGAAGATGAGAGGGCGATAAATACTGTGCATAAGAGATGAGCAAGTCTCTTTGAAAGAATTCCAAGGACGAGCGTTGATGTGGCGAAAGCAGCGTATGGCGTGGAGACCAGTCTGGAAGTTTGGTGGCTGCTTTTCGCAGAGCCCTGCCAGTCAGCCTCGAGTAAATTGCAGACTCGGCCGGCGCCAGACGGTGGTCTCTAATTAAAGCGAGAGCCGTGTCAATTTGACAAGCACGTAGCAGAAGAACCGATTGGAAGCGGCGGAGAAGAACAGCAGATATTTTCAATTGTCAAAATCATGATCCAGTAAGAGATGGGATGCTGTTGTTGAGAACAGTGTCAGAAAGTTGCACCAATTGATCTAGTCTCCATTAAACCGCGAGTCGCAGAAGAGTCTTTTGCTGAATGCCTATACAGGTGAGAGAGTACCCCTCACAGCCAACTGGGCATGATGACTATTGAAGTTCCCAACACAACACTTATAACCCAGCGACGCATGTACGGTTTGGATGAGAAGCATGAAGAAAGACATTGGCTCACCTATTGTTTGGACAGTGCCACCTCGCCAATAATAATAATAGAGACAGGACACACTTGTTTCGAGTGAGACCGGAGCTACCTAGCAAGCTACCAATATAACCACAACACACTGAAGGGATGAAGTGGAAAGCCGTAGCAGAGGTTTCCCGATAATGATCTCCTCAGGATCCGCCTGCAATGTGGGCAGTCATGCCAGCGCTATGCACTGGATGCGGAATTGGAGAGTCTCTGCGACTACGGCAAGAGCAGCCACCACTCTCCTCATACACCAAGTAGATAGTGTAGATAAGAGCCATTACGCATCTGGATCCATTACCGGTCACAGGAGGGCTCAGATAATGAACCAAGCTGAGAGCAGATTTACAAGGAGTACCCGCCCAGAAAATACTTCGCTCTAGCCTACTCTTAACACACGAGCCAGGAAACATCGCTGCTCTAGGGCATGATTATGTACCCTCAGGCTTGCAAGTGGGCACTAACCTGTGCTGAGAGATTGTCCACACCATCGATACGTGGTCTGAGCACACAGCCTATCCTTGAGGAAACCTCACATTTGCAAGCTAAACAGTCCCCTGCACACGTGTAAACGAAAGATTGGAGGGCAAGACCCAGTCCTTGGGTGCAGGGGAGCGCCGACCGGTAGGCAAGGTGTAAGAGCGGGGGACGGCCTGCAGAAAATCCACCTTGACGTAAGGAGAAGTGTGTTGAGAGTGTGGGGGATTCAAAGAAGATCGTGATGCGAGATCTCAGGTACCCGGCCTGCGCTTAATTGACGTGACGAGCGAGAAAACCCAAAGCTCTTCTGTGCTGCCGGTCTTAGGTTTCACTCTAGTGACCGAGGCGCGCGGCGTCAAATAAGATGAGGCGAGACATAGGAACAGGCAGTGAAGGACTTCTGAGAGAAGTGTGAGTGTAGAATGCGAGGAGAAAGAGAGCGAGGGCAAGGAGTCAACTTGTGGACTGCGTGAGGGGAGCTCACACGCTCTGAGGAAGGTGAGACGAGGGAGCTGACAGGATGTGGAGTGACTCCGGGGAGAGATTGAGGAGAAAGGGCCAAGGGAAGCTTGGAGGGGTAGGGAGTGTCACCACGTTTTGCAAGAAATAGTTTGCTTGGAATGAAGCCACTATGTGCCTCATCGATTTTCCACTAGTGTGCAATTTACGCGGTTGTGATCGACCAAAAGTTTGAAAATTTTGCTGGCCTTTTAATGAACGCGGGCCCCACTCTTTCGAAATTTCAGGACAAAACATCCTTATTTTTGGCAAATCACACTAAGTCTTTATTTTTTCTGTATATCATTTTAGTACCAAGTTATATGTTCATCTATACGTTGCTTCAGGATGCCCCGACCAATGCACTACAGTATCCGGCACCCGTACATATTATAAGTGATATAGGTACCCTTAAATATTATCACAAACTACCCTCTGTCCCCCAACACTTTGTGATAAGTCGGTTAGCCATTTTTGGAATTTCACTTGAAAAATCCCATATTTGACAATTATTGCACGGCACCACTTGTTAGCGATTTAACAGAATATCAGTAGTACGCGTTTTGCATAAAGGACAATTCATTAATGACAATGAGAGCTTATGATCAATAACTTCCATTCCAGAGAAACACACCTGCCAACAATTTTTTAAGCGACATTGTTTTCATATTCGGACAACACACTAGCAAATTCTACAAACAAGCAACCACACAGCTATCTATACTATAGATCAACATGACGTTTTTTGTAATAGCTCACTGAGTTAAATAGCTTCCTATGCTCCTTCCACGCACTGTAGCAAGCTTGACGTTGTTTCTCCATCATTGCACATTGAATTAAAAGATCAGACACTAGTTTAATTCTCCTTTCAGCTAGATATTTACGACACGCAAGACATTCAGCACTTTCGCAAATCTTTCTGTAACAAGCGAATCTTGTCCTAGCACAGATATCTGACCATTTGCGTCAAGTCACAAGTTTCAGTATCGCAGTACACAAATATTAATAAATAAAAAGCAAATTCATTAGATATACACAAATATACTGATTTTAGCTGACACATTTCCAAAATGGCAACCCCTTCTCAAGAGCTTGTTATGTCGGCGACATAGTTCTGTGAAAATATTTAACGGGTATTTGCTATCAGTAATGGTGCCTACTGAAGTGCGATCTCCGGCCATTCTAAAACACAGTAGAAATATATGTTTCTAAATATTCAAGAATCAATATTATTACATACAATTGATCGATTTTTGCGCTGACAATTTCAAAATGGCGGCCGCGTCACCGCGCAAAAGGCGGGGAAAATTTTTCAAACTTTGGTCGATCAACCTTAACTTTCACTAGTGAGAATCGTCAGAGCACCATAGGATGTTCTTCATTCCAGCTAACTACTTTTGCAAAAGTGGTACAGCCATATTGGAGCCGGGAAAGCGATGTGATGGTTCGCTTGGGCGGCCGAGTGCTGAGGTGAGTGATTGGCTAAGTTGTTAAAAAACAGGATGAGTTGATGGAAAGTGGACATAGCAATATGCAAACTGGTTCGTACAAAAAATTTTTTAAATCTCAGAACAATGTGACCTAATACAGCCTATTCTAACCTTGAGGATGCAATAAGAAGCAAATTAACAGAGATAGTTGAGAAGAAACGCTGCTAACATTGGACTTTTCAGACTCAAGTGTTATGAAGGTAAAGGTCGAATTGCAGAGGCAGTTCTATTGAATAGAGAAACAGAGTTGTGAACTAGCCGGCATGCAGCGCCAAGTATTGGTTCGCAGGGCATTATTGAACAAATGCCACAATAGCACTTACAAAACTTGACGTTAGTATAGAGGAAGCCTTCTTGAGGAGCCCTACCCTAAAAACCTATCTCTTCTGTAAAAATTGACAAATCAACATCGATTTCCATATTAATGTTGTCACTTACGGACTCTACGCACAGCTTCTCAGGAAATAGAAATTGCCGAGAAAAAAATCGAGACATAAATAATAATAAATTAAAAGTTCAAGTGGCGCGTGGCTCCACCACAATGCGGGTATGGGACGCCCCTCATAACATAAAAGACAACTTGACCAGAGAGTAGCCTTGCGTCCAACAGTCTTATTCAGATCGCATCAAAACTCACCGAAGCTATGCTCTGCGAGAGTCCACAAACAAGACAGACATTGACACCAACAAAAATATGGTCAACTTGCTGGCCGCTAACCATATTAGATACAGTATCGAGAAACGCTCACGTGCTGAAGAGGAAGATGAAGCATTTTCAGAGACTGTCTTTTATTATTGGTTCAGTTCGCGCAGGCGCCAACGCCAGTGCACTACTACTTCTCTATCGATTTTGCGTTTCGCGAGTGCCAGAAGTGACCATCATATTCTTTTGGATGTTGGTACGTCGGCGCCGTCCTATGGAACCGCTACGTACACTTTTTCGTGGTGTCTGGTGTCGGTCTGTCTGGTCGTCGGATGTTGTGACTCTCTCCAGGAGCATAGCTCCGTGATGTTGATGCGATCTTGCATGAAATTGGGGATAAGCTAGATATTTGGTCTAGTTTGTTCTTTTGAATGAATATGAGGGCATCCCCACCGACTTGTGGGCCGGAGCCACACCACTTGAACTTTTTTATTTATTTATTTACTTTAGTTTTCTCGATTCTTTCTCACAATATCAAGTTCAACAATAAAGCTGCTGCGTCAATGTCTAGAACCAGTGTCATTCAAACCGGTTCCGCGAACCGCTAGGGTTCCCGCCCGAAGAGGTCGCGCTAGGGGCTTCCCGCGAGAATACAGTAATAAAGTATGGCAATAGATTTGAGCAGTTTTTGATCCTGATTTAGTTATTCGTAATTTTAGACTATACACGCACGGCATACTTGTCTGAAAACTCCTTGGCTTATCAACATTCAAGAAGGCTTCAACCTCTTACTCATTATTTACAATATATACGAACAACCACTAGGGAATGTCATTAAGATGTCGTATATATGGCGCCAGTGCTGGAAACCCGCCCTCATGAGTGTTAGTGACTGATTACCGCCTGATATCCGTGGATCGTGTATTTCTATTGAGTTGAGCTGTACTTCAAGTACGTGGACGCAATGCATACTGGTTGTCTCACTTTCTAATTCTTTCTTTGTGCTTCCTCTAGCGTTCCGAAGTTCTCTCTCTCTTTTAAGGTTAGTTTTCTGTCTTACCTTATTTGCTCTAGCTTATTTGTTTATAGTTTTGTGATTAAGTTTACATAGGTGTATGTGTTTCTTTTATTGATTTAAAACCAGATTTTTTTATTTTGCTGATTTTAATACCTTCGGTGCTGAGTGTTTCATACAACGAGCAGTATTTTGTCGTTTTTTTTTTCATATTGTCCAATATAAATTTGACAATAAAGGGGTAAGCTAACCACTCTTTTTCTCCTTTTACACACACTGGTCATCGAAATTGACAAAAATATATATTATTACACGGATATGTAGATATATAAATAATAAAAGAGCTTAGATACTAATAAATGGTTTTTAAATAATTTCTTCATGCAGCGTTCCCTGAGACATGAAAACTATTTTCAAGGGTTTCACAAAGGAGTAAAGGTTGACCGAAACGCTGGTCTAAAGTTACACATATAAAAATCCGATTGATTTGGTCAATTTGATGGAGAGATAGGTTTTATGGATAGGGCTTCCTAAAAAGCCTTCCACTAACTCACTTGTACATATCATGGCATGTTCATAATGCCCGCGAACCATCGTCGCCTCCCGGCTAGTTTTATTATATTATTATATATTATTTTTTGAATAAAGATTGCATAAGATTAGGTAAAGGAAAGGTTGAAGAAAAAATTGTGAGGTGAATGCGTGAATTGAGATCAGTGAACGTTATAGATAGAAACAGATCATCAGCAGAAACACGTGGTTGTGAGGAGTGATAGCTTGAAAGTTAATCTATTTATTATTTATTTATATATTATTTATTATTAATAAGGATCATAAGATTCGAAAAGAAAGGTTGAAGTAAAATCGTGGCAGGTGATATGGGCTGCAATTGGAGGAAAATATCAAGATACCGTTAAAATAATTTACAGAGTGAAGCATGAAATGGATCGAACTGAAGAAGATCGGCCTTAAGAGAACACGTGGTTTCAGTGGGTGTTAGTGTAGAAAGGATACACAGAACAATTATTATTTTTTCTTGATATAATTTTTGAGAAGGTAAATTAGGATGGAGGCTTGAACGAAGAAATTGTGAAGTAATGAGAGTGCGTCAGCTCAAATAGGAAGAGGAGAGGAGTGCACGGCAGGAGGAGGAAGGGAAGAAGAAGAACAAGAAGAATAGAAGGAAAACAGGGTGCCGGCAGGAGGAGGGAAGAAGAAGAGAAGAAGAAGAAGAAGAAGAGGGATCGGTACTCGTAGGTATGTTGGGAGCAAGGTTGGGTTTTTTTTTTTTTTTTAATATTTAAAGAGCAAGGTTTTGGGTCGCTGATGACTTCGCATGTTCGAAGGTTGTAATCACATTAATAATCGTTGGGCAGTTATTTTCTTACATTTGAAACTCAAAATATGCTAAAATTAACTTTTAAGTCAAAACTTTGTCAGTGATCGAAAAAACAGACCGGAATTTACGGAAGATACTATGACGTCACGTTCTCCGGAAACTTCGTGAACATTCGGAAAACAGCGTGTGAACAGTGGCGAGATGCGAACAGAGAGTGACTTCAGCGGCGCGATGAAATTGAGTGTTTTCATTTATATATTGCCGAGGGACGAGTTGGAGGATGATTGAATTTATACTATGGAGTTTCTGCCCTGAGCCATAAAATTTGAGCCACTTGCAATGCCAGAAAACCCCTATTTTGTGTACAAAGTGCAGGAGTGGACGTTCCCGGCAGTTCACACTGACCAGACTCCACCAGACAGATTGGTTTGTAGATTTTCATTTTCTTGTTCGATGCATAAAATAATGTAAAGTTTGATTCGTCTGCGATTTATATAATAATTTTTAACCCTCTAGGCCAGTGTTTCTCCCACCGGGGTTCCCCGGACCCTAGGTTTCCGCAAGAGGTCGCTAAGTTCCACGGAGAAACATAATAAATAGGCTAATGTATTTTTGATAGTTTTTGTTTGATTTAATATTCGTAATTTACTATACACGTACAGCATATTGTTGGAAACTTCTTGGTTATTAAATAGAGGCTTCAACCTCTCTATATTATTTACAATTATAACAACCATAGGGAATATATTTATGATGTCTAATGGCCCAGTGTGAAACCGCCCTCACTGTTAGTGGACGTCCTGTACGCGGCAAGATTCGTGTATCATTGAGTACGACTCAAGTACGGGACGCTATGCACGGTGTCCATCTATCTTCTCTGTGCTTCCTAGCGCGAAGTCTCTCTCTCTCTCAAGGTTAGTTCTTTGTTTACTTTATTGCTTCAGCTTTATTTGTTTTAAGTTTTGTTTATCAAGTTACATGAGTTTTTTTTAATTGTCAAACAGACTGCGGGGTTGACACAACACTTTCAAAAATGACGTTTTTTAATTGACCAAGCAGCACAACCCAATTACAAAGCAAGCAGATTGGCCCAATTCAATCAGATATTTTTAGTGGTTTGAAACATGTTCGAACAGTGAATCGCCGAAACTTGCGAGAACGACCTCGTGACGTCATCAATGTAAACAAAACAAGAGTAATACGAGGTACGACGCAGCTGCGATAGCGCATAAGTCTAATATTTTTATTATATATTTGAATCTGTTGTGGTTTGTTTTTCATTGTAAATATTTGTAAATATTGTTAAATAACATTTTACTGGCCCACATATTTTATTCATGACATTGTACCTTGATTTATCTTATGCCTTTCAAAATTGTCAATAAACATAAGTTTTTGTAATAGTTATGTACTTTCGTTAAGTTATATGTGTTATATGTATGTGATATTGGATTGTGTATATTGTATATTTTTTGATGTGTGTTTACAGATTTCTTTTTGTGAATTAAACCTCGGTGTGAGGTCTCATAAACGAGCAGTATGTTTTTTTTTTCATTGCCAAAAATTTAACAAAAAGGGGTCATTTTTTCCTTAAACCAGGTATCCGAAAAAATATATTATATTACCATTCGAGAACTACAATAAAAAATATAAAAGAGCTAGATATTATAATGTATATAATATTTTATTGCAGGGGTTCCCTGAGACATGAAAACATTTCAAGGTTCCACAAGAGTAAAAAGGTGGAGAACCGCTGCCCTCAGTCACTCAAGAGTCAGAAATAGAATGAATCAATAATGGACCCAAAATATTATACACCGTAGCCCTTGGCGTGAAGTTTTTCTGACAGCTGAGCTTGCACCCAGCGAAAGTGAACAGTTCGAACAACCCCAACTTTCAAGGACTGTTGTGGCAATAATACCAAAACATGTTTAGCCTCATTGGGAAATATTCTACCAAATTTAGAAAAAAAAGTGAAAATTGATTAATTTCTTACAATTGAAATGAAATAGCCACATTTGCTGATGCTGTAAAACAAGTCAATTTAAGATCAACAATAAGTTGACTTTGTGAGA
>CM068953.1:142648140-142661503 GCA_035128595.1 Eptatretus atami
ATATGGCTCAGGGCCAGAAACTCCATAGTATAAATTCCCATCATCCTCCAACTCGTCCTCGGCAATATCAAAATGAAAACACTCAATTTCATCGCCGCTGAAGTCACTCTCTGATTCGCATCTCGCCACTGTTCACACGCTGTTTCCGAATGTTCACGAAGTTTTCGGAGAACGTGACGTCATAGTATCTTCCGTAAATTCCGGTCTGTTTTTCGATCACTGACAAAAGTTTTGACTTAAAAGTTAATTTTAGCATATTTTGACAGGTTTGGGTCGCTTGAATGACTCGCTGATTCGAAGGTTGTAATCACATTAATAATTCGTTGGGGCAGTTATTCTATTTGAAACTCAAAATATGCTTAAAATTAACTTTTAAGGTCAAAACCTTTTGTCAGTGATCGGAAAAAACAGACCGGATAATTTACGGTAAAGATACATATGTATGACGTCACGTTCTCCGAAAACTTCGGTTGAACATTCGGGAAAAAAACAGCGTCAAGTGAACAGTGGCGAGATTGGATCGAGAGTGACTTCAGCGGGCTGGATGAAATTGAGTGTTTTTTCATCTTTGAATTATTGCCTGAGACGAGTTGGAGGATGATGGGAATTTTATACTATGGAGTTTCTGCCCTGAGCCATATATATAAAATTTGAAGCCACTTGCAAGTGCCAGAAAACAGCCCTTTTGTGTAACAAAGTGGCAGGAATGGACGCCCGGCAGTTCACACTGACCAGACTCCACCAGAACAGATTGGTTTCTTGTTAGATTTTCATTTTTCTTGTTCCGATGCATTAAAATATATGGTAAAGTTTGATTCGTCTGCGATTGATATAATAATTTTTAACCCTCTAGGCCAGTTGTTTCTCCACCGGGGTCCCCGAAACCCTAGTTTCCGCAAGAGGTCGCTAGGGTCCACGAGAGAAACAGCTAATATAAATAGTGCTAATGCAATTTTTTGATAGTTTTTGTTGATTTTAATATTCCGTAATTTACTATTACACGTACAGCATATTTGTTGGAACTTCTTTTGGTATTTATAGAGGCTTCAACCTTCTTATATTATTTACAATTATAACAACCATAGGGAATATATTTTAAATGATGTCTAATTATGCGCCAGTGGGTGAAACCGCCCTCACTGTTAGGTGGACGTCCTGTACGCGGCAGAGATTTCCGTGTTGTATCATTGATGACTGACCTCAAGTACGCCGGACGCATATGCACGTGTCCAATCTATCTTCTCTGTGCTTCCGTAGCGCGGAAGTCTCTTTCTCTTCCAAGGTTAGTTCTTCTGTTTACCTTTATTGCTTCAGCTTTATTTGTTTTTAAGTTTTCGTTTATTCAAGTAATGAGTTTTTTTTTAATTTGTCAAACAGACTCGGCGGGGTTGGACCAACACTTTTTATTCCAAAAATGACGTTTTGTATTTGACCAAGCAGCACAACCCAATTACCAAAGCAACCAGTCAGATTGGCCCCAATTCAATCAGATTTAGTGCGTTTGAAACTGTTCGAACAGTGAATCGCCCGAAAACTTGCGAGACGACCTCCGTGACGTCATCAATGTAAACAAAACTAAGATAATAGCGAGGTACGAGACGCAGCTGCGATTAGCGCATAAGTCTAATATTTTTATTATTTATATTGAATCTGTTGTGGGGTTGGTGGTTTTTCATTGTAAATATTTGTAAATATGTAAAATTAACCATTATGTTACTGGCCCAACATATTATTCAATAGACATTGTACCTTGATTTTATCTTATGCCTTTCAAAATTTGTCAATAAACATAAGTTTTTTGTAATAGTTATGTAAACTTTCGTTATGTTATATGTGTTTATATGTATGTGATATTGTTGTTATGTATATATTATAATTTTGTAGCCAGTGGTGTGTTTACAGATTTCTTTTTGTGAATTTTAAAAACCTCGGGTTGTGAGTCTCATATAAACGAGCAGTATGTTTTTTTTTTCATTGCCAATAAATTTGAACCAAAAAGGGGGTCATTTTCCTTAAACCAGGGTATCCGAAAAAAAAAAATATATTTTTATTTACCATGAGAACTACAATAAAAATATAAAAGAGCTAGATATTTAATAATGTTATATTAATAATTTTATTGCAGGAGTTCCCTGAACATGAAGGAAACTATTTCAAGGTTCCAACAAGGGGTTTAAAAAGGATGAGAAACGCTTGCCTCTAGTCACTTCAATGAGTCAGAAATAGAATGAATCCAATAATGGACCCAAATATTATTATACACCGTAGCCTGCTTGGCGTGAAGTTTTTCTGACAGCTGAGCTTGACCCCAGCGAAAGTGAACAGTTCGTTAACAAACCCCAACTTTCAAGAAGACTGTGTGGCATATAAATACCAAAACATGTTTAGCCTCATTGGGAAATTATTCTACCAAATTTAAAAAAAAGGGAAAATTGATTTTATTAATTTCTTACAATTGAAAAATGAAATAGCCCAATTTTGCTGATGATGCTGTTAAAAAAGTAATTTAAATTCACAATAAGTTGATTTTGTTGAGGAAATTTTTCCTTTTCCAATTTTTCCTTTTGGTTGGTGGGTTTTGTTTTTTTCAGAAAGTTTATTTATTGTTTTTCAGTACTCTTCAAAATTACATTTCAAGCGTTTTTTTTCTCACTTTCTTTAAATTCAACAATTGACTCTCTGTGACAGGAGAAGGCAGTATATTGGAGAGCTTGTCACCAACAACTCATATTCACAGGGGTGATCAGAGATGTGGTTTAAGCCTTCATAATCCTCGGCTGTTGAAATTGGTCACCACAAAATTGACAAGTCTATTCCAAAGGGTTCCTCCTCCTTTACCTGTTTCTTTGGGGGAGAAAAATTCGCCCTCTGTTTTTGTTTGTACAAAATTCTTATAATCTACTGCCAGCGAATGTTTTGAGTTCTTGGGGGGAAATTGGTGGAGCGATTACCCGTTTTCCAGCCATTTTCACAAAAACATTGACGACACAGTATGAGGCATGATGTGTTACCAAAATATTCCAAATAACTTTGCTTCTACAATAATCTATTCTATAATTCTAAGAAATCTGTGTGTGTGTTGGCCGATCTAAGTTGAAATTTGCCAGTTATATTTGCTGGGCGACCTGAGTATGTGCCTTTTCAACGTTTGATATTAATCAGACAAGGCTTCCCAAGTATGGCCATTTATTACTAACCCAATGACAGGACACGTTGCTGCGTAGGCTGTGGCGAGTATTGTGCCAATTTAGTTACCAATCACAGGGACATTTTGCTGCGTAGGCTGTGGGCCGTATGGGAAGAGAAATCCTCGCCGCGTCCCAATACATGTTACAACGTACGGGACTTCCGGAATTAGTTAGACACTGTATTCTTTCTTAATAATTTCTCGATATTTTCTTCATGCGCTTATAGAGTAAACACACAAATTTGCCCCAATCCAGTTCGTCATTTACGAGAGTGAAGGAACGGTCCTGTTGTGTTGTTTTTGAATTTTTTTTTTTTTGCACGTACTAGGCCAGCACGTACGGGCCACGCACGTACGGGGCATGCTATAGTTCAAAAAAATAAAAGAGATATATAGACAGGTTGTAAGCTCAAAAAATCGAAAAGAACGGCCCGCCTGAACTGGACACTTCTCATGAGCGAGTGAGAGTGTCGCTTTATTTTGGAGAACGTTGCGTTTACCATCCATATATGGGCCACGTTGTCCTGTTTTTTTTTTTCAACAGCCCCTGAGAAATAAAACAACTCGGAGGTTTAAATTCATTAATTTACCCAATAGTTAGGGCAACCACAATTGAAGTTTGCATCAAACTATTTAATGCCACATATAATCATGATAAATTTTTTCAGAACATGTTTGGTGAAAACCACAACCCTGCTCTTTTAAGACAAAATTAGAGGTGGTGTATTTGGGGGGCTTTAGATGGGTAGGTGTGGTGGGAAAAAGTGGGAGGAAGAGGCGGAAAACAGGAATTAGATGGTAATAAGGGAGAGAGAATACAAATATATAAATGATCGTACACATAAGATGAAGAAAGGGTTGGCTTCAAGGAAACCCCATAAGACAAGCGGACCTCTAAAACTCACCCACAAAAATAGCAGATTTTTGAAACAAAATTGAACTAGGACACACACTAAACATGTTTTTCGGGGTAAGGAAAAATAAACAGTTTATTAAATGTGACATGTAGACCGACCAGAAACTTCACTTGATAAGCGCAGAGACCCCTGAGAGAAAGCAACTGTCACCTCCAAAACCCGGAACCGGAAAAGTATGTTGTTGCCGGGGTTTTGGCGGGGGTGAGGGGGGGAGTTGTGTGAGGGAAATTATGAAGCGAGGGATTTGAAGGGATTATGAATAACAAATACTTGGAGCAAAAGCAACAGACGCGGAAAATCATTCTTGTGTGGGACAAAAAAGAGCAGACCGCCTTACTAAGCCTTAGATGAGTTGTCGGACTTTACCAGGGACACAAATTCGCCAATTCAACACAACAAGCATGTATGCTTCAGCATGGAGAAGGAATTGGGACAAAAACCAACAACCAGCAATACAGGAATGAAAATAAACAGTTTAAAACACAATGTATTTGGTGTCTAGGGAGGGGAACAAGCTTTATTGAGCTAGAGGGAAGGAACCCATGAACAGACAAACACATCAGGAGCAACCAAGAGAACCAGAAGCCAAAATTTTTTTTTTTCCTTTGCCATTTCCCTTTCTTTAGGCATTTTCTTTACTCATCTCATACATTAGAATATTGATCTGCGATTGAAAAAGCAATCATAAGTTTATAGATTTTTTTTCAAATTGTCGGAAATGCGTAAATTTTTGCGTCTTTGTCTTGTATGGTATTTTTGGAAAATAAATGCAAAAAGCCCTGTTGTCTATGACAGGCAAAATTAACTGCTTTGGCCTGATGGAGCAAACTACATCCAGCACTGTCTCTGAGGGGTTAGTGAGAGGGGGAATGGGATAGTTTGGAGCCAGCTCTCACTTCCATTTATGCTGAATTTGTAGTGCCTTACAGGTTTATGACAAAAATATCTATTGAGCTCTTTGAAGTATGGTTTTGGTTGACCCTCACTTTTGGAACTGAAAAATTGGGATGAGTATTGCAGTTATAGAGCCCTCCTGACCCTGCAAACCATTATCTAAGGTTAGTGTTAGGAATGAAATAACGTGCGGTATCCCAAGGAGTTGGAGCCAAAGCTGTTGTTCTTCTTCATCGGCCTTCTTGTTCCACTGATGCTGAAGCTCCATGCTTGGTGAACATTTCAAGAGTCTGTTCTTTTAACCCACAGAGAAAAGTAACATTGCCATATGTTTTGGTTTGCCTGTGGTTATTCTGAGAGGCATCTTTCACCCTAAATGGTGCAGAGATTTCCTACCTTCAACCACCCTTAATGTGGCAGATTTAAAGGTTCATGTGCCATTCAGATTGGCAATCAACGTTTTCCTCATGGCAAGCTGATGAAAAAAAATTCTGCCATAATGCTTCCAGAATTACCTACAAGATAATAATAAAAGGACGGCTTCTAAGGGTGATTGACTCCAGCTATGTTCAAATGAACTGTCTTAAGGATATTATGTACAATTTACTGCTGGTATATGGGTACACCATCCCTTTGATTGCGTGGATACCATCCACGTCGGAATAAAGTCCAATTTAGGAAAACAGGATTCATGATGCTTAGTGAAGCCAAAGAACTTCTGCTGCTGACCCTGAGCCCAAACTTGCTTCAACCATTCGACTAATATTGCCCAAATTAATATCAGGTAAAAACCTCAACAGAATGTTAAGCCTTGCGTGTCAGCTTTAACGATTATGGCGGCTGCCGCTTAAGATATTCAGGTTTTGAGTTTGATTTGAGCCCCTGTCGGAGCCTATTGAAATACACCAGGTAGGGTTACTCAGCCCCTTCATCCTTTCTGAGCGGTCAAGCAAAATGAGTACCACCTTCTGGTTTTAAAAGGCGTGGGGCGCCACTGCATCAGTGGGGGTACGCACCAGCGGCTTCCAGAGAAATGTGCAACCAGCAGCAGCCACAGCCGCAGAAACAAAACTACAAGGAGAAAGGACAGAAAGGCGGCACTGGTTGGAAGTGAAGTTAATATATACAGAACTGGTTTAGTGATTAAAATTTGACAATATTTTCTGTTACGCTTTTTGACAGGAAGCTTATTTCCTCACCTGTTCTCTGATCACTCATGGCTGGGTGCCAGAGTGCATTCAAATGGATTACCAATCATTAGAAGCAAGGTTGAAAGCCAAAATTTCAAAATTTTTGAAAGAATTTTGACATTGTCATTTTGAAAGAATAAGCTATTCATTGAATCTCTCCCAAATAATAAAGGGGTAATTTCGCGCTTTGGAATTTACGTTTATCATCATGTTTACTGAGGTGTTTATGGCCCAACTCAGTAACCATGTAAATTATATTTGATCTGATTCTTAAAAAATATGTTCCCTTTCTTGTTTTCTAAACAAAACAGTTTTCAAGAAATAGGATTGAGAATGCAATTTTCTCATGCCTATGACCAAGGGGTGGGTGGGGAACGGAGAGGGTGGGCAGGGGAGAAAAAGTTGTCCCATAGGCAGAATGATGATGTGCAGCAGAAACATCCTTTGGTCAGGATTCATGCAGCATACTTGATGTAACACACATTTTTCCTGGTACCACAAATAATGAAACAAACTTAATTTGACTTAAAGCCTCAAAGATGGTGTCCAGCTTCACATGGTGAGGGTGCGGGGTATCTGCCCTGTATTGATGATGGCATGTGTGTGTGGTTTACGGAGAGTGTCCCCCCTGGCGAGCTGGCACATGTGGCGTTGAGAATATTATTGTTTTCATTCCTATGACCACTGCAGTACACCCTAACCCTGTATAGTGGTGGTTGCTATTTGTGACAGCAGGAATCTGCTTTTGTCCAGCTTACACATATCTGGAAGATTTGTGCTTATTTTGATTATTAATTTTTTCCCAGCTCACTCCAGATAGCTCTGATACATAGATTAGGATGAGTGTCGTGAACACATTCTGTTGATTAGAGTCTCTAAGGAAGCCCTAGTTATTGAACTTTTCTCTCAATCCAAGGGCAGATTCAGTGCAAATACTAAAAAATGACACGGTCCAATTATGCTTGTATACAATAGGTGAACATGTAGAAACATTATTTGTTCTTTAATTTTGTCAGTAAAAAATAAATCGGAGAAAAGATTATTTTTTTCAGTCCAGCCCTTACAAATGTGTTTTGCAGAGAAACATCATAAATTTATTTTTTCAGCCTCGCCAGTCTTGACATGAGGCATTAATTAGTACCATGATTATATACATAATAATTACCAGTACAGAGAGCCATTTACAAAATATTTATTACAGTTGTACAAATGAGTTATTCATCAGGATAATAATTTGTTTAAAGTTATTTTTTTTTTTAAAAGGAAAAATTGATTTGCCCTTGATAACATTCTACTGAATGATACTTTGCTTATCCAAGTTAGTTTATTAAAATTAATTTATATGATATATTATTAATGTAATAATTTTTCCTTATTCGGCTTTGCTAATGTGTTGGTCCATAATAAAGTTTTGAGCTGGTGCAAGAAATGCCAACACTTGTTTATAACAATTGCCACCCAAATGAGGCAATTACTGTGTTTGAGAGGAACCAAGTAAGTTTTTGATTGTAATTGTAAATTAATACCTACCCTAATGACAGCAGACAAAAGTGAGAACAGTGTGAAATGCCTTCAAAAGGCTTTTGTGGTCTTTACCTCGACTGGCTCAGCGATTTACTTCCGTGTGTCATGTAATTATAATAATAATATTGCATATTTTACGTTTTCTTTCTCAAATCCAAGATCCTTTTTCAATGTCAATGAAGCAAATTGTGCGCTTGCATGTCAATTTTCATGTTGCTTGCCTGCCTGCTGTTTATGGGAAAAAGTTTCAATATCTGGGTAGTCAATGGGCAAAAGTGTGTACCTGCTAGGGGATATCCATTCTTGGAGGAATATTTCCAGTCATATAATTTTTCTGTTGTTGACATCCCATCCCCAATAAATGAGTTTTGTCCAGATTCCCATTGCACCACGGTAAGTTCTTTTATTTATTTGTAAATGGAACTAATTAAATACATCTCGCAAGCATATTGAACCTTTAACAACAACCAATTGGTATTTTCTTTGTTTTTCTTGCAGTGAATTATATTAATTTTATAGTGCTTAATGTCCATAATTGTTTTTTTATTGTTACAAAAATTATTGAAAAAAAAGTTGAACATGCTGGAAAAGGAATACTTCGAAAGTGTGTGTAAGCAATCCATCATTTGTCATAACTTTATTGGGGAATGACAAATAATGGATGACTGGAAAATGTTTTTTTGCTTTCATTTTTCATCAAAATGTTCCATTTGGAGAATATTGTAGCTTGTTTAAAGTGCCCAAACTTCTTCCTAAATTTGATCTTGACCATACATTTCCCTATACTTTTACATTTTTTTTCATTGTGCTGCTCAAAGACCTATTTTGTTATTGTTTTTCACCAGAACTACCTTTTAATAGTGATTTTACAACATATTTACTGTTCTTTCTTGTTTAATTTACAATTCCTTTTTTAAAACAGTAGAATTACTCAAACCATTAAAAGGACACAGAAGTATGATATATTTTACCAGAGAGAAATTGCAAAAATTCATTACTGGTTGGGGCTTGTATCTATAAGCAATACAGATCAAAACAAGATTTTTAAATTAAAACAAAAAAATTTTTCACCTAACTTACTAAGAAATACTTGCTGACAATTAACAGTTGTGCTTACTTTATGCTTTAGTACCTTCACAATATAAGGTTAAGCATTCATGCTTATTATATAAAACTTATTATATTATAAAAACTGGAAAGAGAGATACCACCAATATAAAATGGTTTTGGTTGGTTCGTTTGGTAACAGCTAAAACAAAATAAAAATTTCAAGTTTGACTTAAGTTTGGATTTGTCTTCATTTGCGACTAAGTTATTATTCTTTAAGAAAAATAGTCTTGTTCCATTGTTTGTGCTACCTATTTTTGAATAGCTTCATTTAATTGCCTCACTTCAGGATACGCTGCTCGGTCCGTTTCGATGGGCCATTGAGCATGGTATTTGCAATTGAACAAATATTCAACAATAGTAATGGACTTGCTTCCAAACATTAACACTCAGAATATTTACATTTACGGAACCTTTGCTTTACATGCGTTACATAGTAGCAATGGGCTACACAATTTCTTTGGTCGTTATCAGACTCTTCATCTGTGATCAAATTCTCAAGCCATGGTTGGTGCCATCAACGGGAATGTCAGTAGAATATTAAACACTCTAATTTAAACCTGCCTCTTGGTGCCTCAGGTGACACTTTGAGTTAATATTTTTGGACTAGCAATGCTCATTCGATTTGCATTGCATCCAGTATTTATTGTGTTCAGTTCGTAACACTTATAACTTATTCCAAGTGTTCATTTTCGGTTCACAACATTTTGTTTTGGATTGGCAGTGTAGCTATGTGCTTTCATGCAATTGCTTAATGAATAAAAGGTATTTCCTTCCTTTTTGTGAGGCACTTTCCTAGCAATAAATTCCAAGCACTTGCTTAACATACGCTGGTTCGTAACAAAGTTGGTGGACCCTACTTTGGAAGTTGGCAGTGGACGACGACTATGGAAGGAGTTGCTTTGGCACAAGTTATGACAGAGGGTAAAGCAAGCAGGTTATGTGTCTGCTTTTCAGATGTGTTTTTGAAAAGAACATCATGATATTAATAACTTCGTCAAATTGCGTGAGTTAGAAATCATTTCATAAAACACGTACAAGATATATAATGCATGTGTTGTGTTAAACATGAGTATAGTATGCATAATTGTTAAATGCAAGGCCAAATTATTTTTGGGAAAAACTCCCAAACAACATGATAAGATCAGTTCAGGACCTGCCAATTAAAAAGAATGACCAGAAAACCAGGACAAACAAAATGAATGACTTACTGGAAGATTTCCCCAAGACAGACAGTGTAAACGAGAGAGGAAATAACTAAAAAAAAAAAAAAAAAGCAATGAAGAAAATTAATCACATTTCCATTCATTGCATTTTCACAATTCTCATTCATTATAATAGACACCTACTTTGAAGAGTTGGAGAAATAGGGAAACAACAAATAGGGCAGTCCCATAAACTTATTAAAACCAAGATACTAATAATGACAGTCAGGGAAAAAAGCTTGCCGTTAAGGAAATTGGTTAAAAAAACAAAAACCAAAAAAACATTTTGATGAATGGGTAAGATCTTGTTCTGCATTGGAAAGGGGATGCGACACTGGCCCAGTATTAAGCAGTAGTGGGAAGATCAATTTGAAAAGCTAGTGCAATGATAAGTATTAGCTGCTAAATCACTCTGGAAATGAAGGAATAGAAAATGTATTTTGAATGATATTATGAATTTGCCATGCTGTTGACTTCACACAATATCAATAATTTTCCCCAAGACTTTGCTTTTTTGATTCCAATTGTGCAATGTTTACAACCACTAGTAATTTCATTTCAATTAAAATGAAACCATAAAACACATCTAAAAATGAATTACCTGCTGCAGCTCAGTTCATCAAAAAATCCAAAGGCAACACGTGGTTGTCGTATTTTCTCATGATATCACCTTTATTCCTTTTGCTGAGGAAACCTTTAACATATTAATATCACTGGACACTTGGTTTGGAAACATTGTATGGATTAGTGAGCCCACAATGAAATCAGCACGACTATGAAACAATATTGATGGTACAATTGGTTTGAAATGAGTCGAGGAACTAGACAATGGGGCGCCAGCGGAGGGCGCGGTGTACATGGTTTGACAACGCCGCATGAAATCGCCACCCCGCAGTAAACAACGGATAACACGCACAGAAGAAAAGAAGGACAAGCGGGACAGTGCAGCCCAGAGTGTAAAAGGCAGCTAACTCGGAGGGTCAAAAGTAAGAAAGGGGGAAACAGCCAGGGGTGATAGAAGGGAAAGGGACAATGAAAGTCGCAAAGCCAACGGGAAAGGGAGGGCGTGTGTTCAAGGGATGGCCTCATGTGACGAGCAACACTGGGACAACTAGAGAATGGAACAGTGGGAAGAGGAGGCCTGGGGATGAGATGAGAAAACAGGAAGCAGGAGGGATGGACAGTGAAAGAGGGAGCCCACTGCTGCAGCGAAGGAGTGAGGAGGCTGGAAGCAGAGGAGTGAGCTGACCAAGCAGTGCCGCACAAAGAGGACCAGGCGGAAGGGAGTGAGAAAAACGGAGCAAGGAAAACGAAATGCAACGAAGAGCGCAAGGCAAAAATGGTGGGGGAAAGAGACACACCTGGGGAAAGGATATGAAAGGGAAAAGAACATGAGGGGGGGAAAAGGTGAAACCGGACCCAAAAGGGGTGAATATGCGGGGTCAACAGAAACACAGAAGGTGAAGCAAAAAGCAGGGAAAGCCTAAGCAAACACGTCAAGAGGGGAGACTGCGCAAGCGCGGCAAAAGAAAAAGGGACACAACAACAAAAGAACAGCAAGAGGACAAAAAGTAAAGAACTGGGTCGAAGGAGACAGCCAAGTAGAGTCAGTGGAGGACCGAGTGGGGGTGGGCCAGCAGACAGGGAGTGCTCGGGGAAGACAAGGGAGTACAAAAGTCAACCACGGGCACAGGGCGGGGAGCAAGGGAACCAAACCGAAAACGCCAGGCACAGAGGGGGCACAAACTGCCGGCAGGACAGAGGGAACGGACAAGTTGGGGGGAGGCTGCTGCAGAGTGCACACAGAAGCGGCAGACTGTGGGGGGCGGGGAAGGGGGCGGCCAGTGGAAGGGCGTCAGGGCAAGAGTGAACAAAGGGGGGAAGCAGTGGCAAGGGAGGGCGGGAGGAAAGAAAAAAAACAGGATGGAGCGGGAGGGGAGTGGCAAGGAAGGGCAGAAACAAACAGGAATGAGATAGCCAAAAAGGAGGGGAGAAAAGGCAAAGGCAAAGAAAGAGGAAATGGGGAAAACAAGGGGCGCAAGAAGGCGTGTAAACAACCGCAGGCGAACAAGGTGGAAAACAACGAGCAAAATCCGGCGGGAAAAAAAAAAAGCCAAGGATGGAAAACAGGATAATAGGGGAAGGGGGGAAGAGAGAAAGAAAGCGGTGAGAAAAAAGCCGAGGGAAGGAAAAGGAAGGACGGGATGTGGAGGGGGAGGGAGGCCAGGCCAGAGGTGGCGAGCATGGGTGGAGCAAAAAGGTCACAGGGGGGGGGGAGGGCCAAAGGGATGCAAGGACCAGAAGGACACAGTGGGCAAGCAAAAGGACCAAAGGGATGGTGAGGGGGAAGGAGAATTTTTTTTTTTTTATTTCTTTGAGGGGAAGGGTGGGAAGAAAGAGAGGAGGGGACGCTGGAGCGCGGGAGGAGGGGAGAGGGACGCCGGAGGGGGGGCGGCAGGCGAAGAAGGCGCAAGGGAAGAGGGGCCGGGAGAAGGGAAGCGGAAAGGAGGAACAGGAGGGAGGAAGGGGGATGGGCCGACCGGCGTGGAGAGGGGAGTCCAGGGAGGGGACGGGGGCACAAAGGCACAACAAAAGGGCGGCGCCAGGCGGGAAAAGGAAGCAGGGCGCCGGGGGGCCAGGGAAACAGGGAGCCACGGCCACAGGAATGAACTTGGGGGCCCGGGAGAGTGGGGGAAACACCTGGACGAGGTGCCCACCCCACAGGGGGAGAAGCCCGGAGAGGCGGCGCGGACAGACAGGGGGGGCCAAGGGGGGGACGAGCACAGCCGTTAAGAAGGGTGCATGGCCAAGAGGGTAAGAAGGGCCGAAGGCACAAGGGCCACGGCGGCCGGGAGCGACAAAGCGACGACCACGAGCAAGGTAGAGGGCGGCCGCAAGAGGGCCCGGGCACACAAGGGAGCAGGCACAGAGGGGGGGAGGGGGCGGGAGGCGCCGCACGGCTGAGGAGAAAGGGGGGAGCAGAAAACGGGCGGGGCCGGACGGCGGGGAGGGGAGGGGCGCACGGGGACCGGAGGGCGGGCCTGGCGGCGGCCAAGAGAAGGGGGCAAGGCAGACGCAAGGCGAAATTTTCCTGTACCACGCGCATAAGGTGAACTTGAGCGTAGACCCTCACTTGTTTACCCAAACGAGCTATTCCTGTACAACCGTCACGGTTGAAGACCACGGTACATGCGGCCAAAAGATTACCCTCACTTTTAACCCATACATTTATTATTACCCTCACCTTTAAACCCAACATATTATTTACGGCCTCACTCACACCCATACATTTATTATAACCCTCACTAACCCAACAGGATATTTACCCTCGAACGAAGT
>CM068953.1:142687453-142701645 GCA_035128595.1 Eptatretus atami
TTATAGCTTTTTGTCCAAAAATGTCAATATTTTTTCCCTAAAAATATTTGACTTGAGAAAGTTTGTTCTATAAGAACATATGTATCCCAGGCATACATACTATATATTTCCAGAGATCAGGGACATTAAGTACTATCTCTGGTGAAAGAATTAACACACAATATTAATTTTATTGAATTTATTTCCATTTGCCTACCCCTACCCCTTAATTAAATATTGCACTGTGCGTATTCGGTGGATAACAAAGGATAAACGCCTGGCTATGCTAATACATTATGGATTAAAAAATTCTGATTTTAAATACACATAGCTATGTTTATTTGTAATATAACATAGTCAGTTATCTCTTAAAAAAAATATACTAATTCTGGATTTTTATTTTCAGGCATGGAGGGACCTACGGTGTGCATCTGCAAACAGGATGGAGGAGGCATCAGCTTCAACTCTAACAGAAAAGGGGTGTTCAGCATCAACCAGGCCAGCAGCGCAAGGAAAGACGCATTCACACGTACCTGGGGAAAGGGTGCACAAAATGCGGCTTTACTGCAAACCCATCTATATGGATGAAGAAGAGTCAAAGGCCAGTAACTATAGACATGTACTTTAGGTCATCTGAGGAGGGTTTTCTTTCACACACTGATTGCCTTTTCTGTGGTAGACCAGCCAAGTTTGGGAGGAAGCGGAAGACGCAGGATGTGCTTCAAGTAAAGACAATTGAATTGAAGGACACGCTCCTGGCAATATGCCAACGAGCCGATGTTTGGTCAGATGCTGTGAAGGCACGGATTCTGCATGTGCATGACTTGCACGCAGCAGATGCAGTTTACCACCAGACATGCAGTGTTAACTTCGCACAATAAAAACAGATACCAATAGCTCAGATGACGGACACCGAAGAATCCAAGAGGACAAAGCTTGGACGCCTCGAGGCGATGAGAAGACAGCAGCTTCTTGCAAGTGCAAGATATCTTGAGGAAAATGATGATGAGCAGATCACCATCAATGATCTCATTGACCTCATGACACAGAAACTGGCAGGCACTAACCACGAAGCATACAGCTACCACCACATGAAGGCGAGGCTGTGGGAAAACTTTGGTGACAGGATAATCCAAACTGCGATCAACGGCAAGCTGAACGTGGTCACCTTCAGGACAACAGCCAGGGCAGTGCTTCAGGAATATTACAACAACCAGCAGCAGAAAAAGACACTACTGCAAGAGAAAATCAAGCTTGTACAGGCCGCTGCCAAACTCATCAAAGAAGACATTAAACCATTGAAACATCCCATGAAGTCTACCCATGTGGTGATGACCTGCAATCGCAAGAGGCTGGCATTAAATACTTACCAGATACTCTGCTGGTACTTGCTTGAAGGACTGTTGTGGGAAAGAAAGATGGTTTAAAGTGGCTTCAATTGGGCAAGCCATAGTGCAGGCAACTAGACCCAGAGTCTTACTGGCACCACTGCAGGTTGGTTGGGTGTGCAGCTATATCACCACTTCGCATCACGATTTCTCATTGACTCCCTTCATCATCACGGGTTCTGCTGTTCATATGAAGAAGTGCATCCGTTTGAACGAAATGCTGCTCAGTCACATGGAACAGACATCCCTAACGACAACAGAGTTTGTGCAGTATGCAGCTGACAATGTGGACCATAACATTCGCACACTGGATGGCCATGGCACATTCCATGCATGGGATGATTGCGCCGTCACCCCTGGAACCAGATCAGGCCGGCCAATACCCAGGGCTAAGGTGACGTCTCGTGATGTCACAATGTGGAGGTGCAGATATATGGTACCACAAGGAAGAAAGTCACGGGATGACAGCAGTGACGTACCAGAAACTTGTCAACCTAAAAGCCCAGAACTGCTCTGAAATCTTGATGTTCTGTGGAAGACATCCATCTTGTTTGGGTCCCCCAGACCTGCATGGTCAGGAATGATGCAATTCATACACAAGGGTGACCACCCTGGCAAGGCGGCTATCATGTTTCTGCCCATGATAGACATGAACTCGAGTGACAGCACATGCATATACTCGACCCTGATGTTTGTCACAGTGAACATGCACGACGCACGGTGTCACTCCAGTAATCACCTTGATCAGCCCCTCTGGTGTGAAGGCTCCATGATATCAATCGAGAGCCTATGAAGTGATCTGAAAGGGATTGTCCTACGCTTGGGGGCTTCCACGCGAGATGAGTTTCCTCGGATGTATTGGACACCTGATGGTGTCATCCGGGCTTCAAGAACTGATGGAGTGATATATGCCCCCAAGTGCAGTGATTCATATGTTTTAGTGCAGGCCATTGCCCGCGCAGTTCGCGCACACCTAATTGTTGATGCAGCCCTCAATTGTGATTGAAGCGAATCGTGTATGCTGCCTTCTACTGCGTACTGAAACAAATTATTATGTATATCAATATACTGACCATTAACTAGAACAATTAGTATGCAGAAAAACATATTTACATATTAAAATATCAATCCTTTTAACATTTCACATTTCGCGAAAGCGGGCGGCCATATTGGGATTCCATGATTTCAGGACTTTCCCCCCCGGAGGATCCCGTCCGGACTTTTTTCTGTCACTGAGGGACATATCCAGGAATTCAAATCTGTTGAAGTTGCTTTTGTTGCCAATTTTGTGTGAGGTTCAATACTGACATTTTCCTGGACTATATCTATAATACACACATATTATATATATATTATACATATACTGTAATCACACACACAGTATATATATATACATATATACATAACATATATTCATATACTGTATACACACACTATATAAATATACATTATACTGTATACACACACATATATAACATAATACATAACTGTATAACACAACTGTATATACACATACATATATATATATATATATATATATACTGTAACACACACATATTATATATAATACTGTATTACACCACACATATATATATACAATATAACATACACATATTATTACAATACTGTATACACACACATTATATATATATTATACATATACTGTATACACAACACATAATATATATATACATATATACATATACTGTATATTACACATATATGTATATAACATATATGATATATATATAACTGTATACACACACATATATACATATTAACAGATACTGTATTACACACACATATATATATATATAATATATATATATATATAATATATATCGATATATTGTTCAGTTTAAGAAACCACCCGAATGTTAAATATGCTTCACCGACCGAAGTTCTTCAGTGTAGTTATTTCCGGAAATAAATGTTTAGGAGAGTCCCTTACCTTTATATGGGTCATGTGGGATCCAAGCTGCATTGGAATGGGTTAGATTAGGAGTCAGTCAAAGGCCGTTGGAGCCATTTGAATGCAGTCATGTGGTGATCCGCTTCCTTACACTTTCCTTCTATTCTCTCTGTCTCTCTCTGTGTTCTCGGAGAGCCTCGGCGTTTTTTTCTGCCTTCTTCTGCTCTGCTGCTTCTTCTGCTTCGTCTGCCTTCTTCTTTCTTCTGCTCTTCTGCTTCTTTCTTGTGAAGACAAAAACCTATCATCGTTAGGACTTGGCTCTGTAATACCTAGATCCGGATCCCTTAAATACTGAGCACAGTACAAATCCTCACATAGACGGTGCCTTTTGAGAGCGTTCTATCATGAACTTTTAAATATATTCGGACATTTGCTTTAAAGTTTCGAAAAGTTTCACGTTAGTTATTTAAAGATTATTCCATTTATCGTATTTAATTTCGTAAATAACATTATATTCGTAAATACACCGAATATCGTAAATAGTAATACTATGACGGTTTCGCTATTGGACTTAATGAAAGCGACGTGACGAATATCGGAAGTGTGTTGTGTTAAAAAAATTGATTTTTTTTATTTTTTTATTAAGCGACAAAAACTTAGGACGCTGCTCTTGGCACATTTTCCTTATTTAATGCAAGACTGTAGTTTGACGACGACTCTTCCTTCACGCAAATAAGGCAATCAAGACATGAAATACACTTTACATAACCTCAAACATTCCCCGCTCGAAAGCAATCCCTTCATCTCGCAACCCTCAACCCTTAACCCCATTGTAAGCCTTCGTATGGCGATCACGTGCCCGGGCGATGTTCGGTCAGCATGACCTAGAGAATCGGCTCCGTTCGTTTCCCCATAATCGTTCTTGCGCGCCTGCAACCAGCCCGAATGCTCGCCTCACCTTAAAGTGCAAGGAGTTCGACTCTTAGACAGCCGGAAGCCCCGACTGAGAGGACTCGTTGCAGAAAACTCGAGATGGGCGGGGCTTGGGAGGAGGAATGTAAAGTACACACGCAGGCCCCGCCAATGAGCACACATTCTCGAACTTCCAGGCCACCCTTACAAAAGAGCAACTCCGGAGGTTTGTTGTCTTTTTCGACATCGTTTGCGCTGACTCTTTCAACCAAGTGCCGGAACACTCTGTTCCCTGAGGCACGACGTCGCCGGGGCAGCGTGGACACTCTTTCTCTGCAGCACACATCGTTGTTCTCTTCTTTTTCGACAGACGTTTGGACATATCTTTCTTTCTTTGGGTCAGACACGCACGCTCATCTCTCATTGAACCACAAAGTTACTTGCTCTGCGGAGTCGCGCTGCTGGTTCTTGGCACTTCACCCCTTTGGTTTTACCTCACGAACTGTTCATCACGAGCGAGAGCCCGAGCTGCGAAGGGCGGACGGAGTGATTAATGGACCAAAACCAACTGCACTACAGACACATTGTCGGATCTTACAACGTAGGCTATCCCCTCACACGTTCTTTTCTCCGCTTTTCTGCCTGCCACCCATTTCTCAGTTTCCCTTTTCACATAACTCACAAAAACACACACACACAACACACACCACACGTTCCACTCTTCTTCCATACACGCCTGACACCTCAGCAGTCTTTCTTTCCCCTCTCCATCAGTGTTGAAATCGCCAAGGCACCTCTACCCCAACCGGTAGGCTAGGCCGCGCAATTCCTCACTCCCTCTATCCCCCCTTTTCCCTCCGGGTTGTTATGCTTGAGCCCTTTACTATGTTATGGTATGGTAAGGCGCTGTTAAGTTGGCTGTGATTCTTTCTCTTTCTTGATTCTCATTGACGTACACGATTTACTTTTCAAGATCACCAGATGAGGTCAGTTAGCACATTTGCCGAGGTGCATTCCCCGGTCAGGGGCCATGGGGAACCCCAGCTTAAATGGTTGTTTAGACGGATTGGACACTGACTCGTGGTCGCTCGATAGGCGGTCGATGCCACTCACCGTGGGGTGAAGTTATTCATTCCGGTGGCCCTTAGGTCTGGGTGAGTTCCGAGAGAGAAACCAGGATTTCCCCCCTCATAGTACGCTCGAGCCCCGAGATGCAACTATTATATGTGCATTATATATACTAGTACGTGCCCGCTAAAAAATAAAAAGTATATAAATAAATATTCCCAACCTGCGAGCAAGAAACAAAACAACCACACAGGCCGTTTCTTCCGCCCTCGCGTGCTGCCGTACGTGCGTGGCGCGGATTACGACATATCACCAGTTCGATGATCGCAATTTAGGTTTTTAATGCCAATTATCAGATTAGCGCCAAGTATTTTACCTTTCGCAATGTTCGTCGCAATGAAAAACCAAAAAGGAGAAGAGAAAGAGAAAAAAATTTATCCTGGTTCGGAGCATACCAGCACTCTTGATGCTACCAAAATTTATGCCCCAAACCGTTTTCTAAATAATGGGAAAAACATTTTTTCCTTTCATAAACTTCTGTGCATTGTGTTTATCTATAAATGCGCATAAGGAAATCGAAGAAAATTATTGAATACACGAAGTCAATCCACTCTCGGAGTCCGTACGTTGTAACCGTAATGGGAACGCGGCTGAGCTTCCCTTCCCCCATCGGCCACGCCCACGCAACAACGATGTCTTGTCATTGGTTTTGGTAAATAAAATGGCCATAACTTGGGAAGCAGCTTGTCCATTAAATCAACCTTGGAAAGGCACATCCTCAGGTCCCCAGCAATAATCTGGCAAGTTCAATAGATCGGACCAAGTGTTTGTCGAGAACAGAAAAGGTCACAGGACACACACACAGACACACACACACACAGAAGATTGCTGGAAATTATATATATAATATATATAATATATATATATATATATATATATATATATATACATAGCAAATACACCAGTTGCTTCACCCTGACACACTGACATGTTACTAAAGGGGTGGAGAAAAAGAGGGAGGGTGAGAGAGGAGTGGGAAGAGGAGATGGAAGAAGGAGAGGGGAGGGGAAGTGAGGAGGGGATGAGGAGGATGGGGAGCGAGGAGGATTGTGGGGGGGGAGTGAGAGGGATGGGGGAAGAGAAGATGGCTGAGTTACGAGGAAGGGAAGGCAGACATATGGTGGAGCTTAATTACGATTCATACCGTTCTCATCGAAAATGATGCGCATAAAATAACAGTGAAGAGGAAACAAAATAATGTCTGAAAACCATTTATACTGGTCATACTATAACCACTGCCAGAGACAAACACCGCCAACACACGAGCAAAATTCCCGTCCAACATTAAACACCCGGGACATGTCCGGAAACAAACTCCGTCCAAGATAATAAACCACCGCGCGGACACGTCCAGAGCAAACACCCACCCAGATACGTCTGAGACAAAAAATCCGCCGAGATCAAACAACCGCCTGCGACAAAAATACAATCTGGACACGTCCGTAGACAAACCGTCCCGGTCATAATCAACGCTCCCCCACCACAACTGACTGAGCGTGAACAGTTTTTGTACAGAGGAATGGGTAAAATTATCCCATTCCACGCTCGTTTGCAAGTTGGTGTAGACTAATCCCACAGACTCACAGGCTGTAATTGCTGTTCACAGTTCTTCCACCAGGTAATAAACCCGGCTGGGGGGGGGGGGGAGGGGGGACACCTTATCCACCAAGATATTCTAGTTTTGCATTTTATTCATTTCTGAAAATCTGTTAGAATTTGTTTACTTGGAAGTTTGTGGGTTACAATTTGTAAATAAATGTGTAAAAAGTCTGATTCAATTGCAATTATCCAGGCTATAAGGCAACAAAAGGTGGAAAATTTTGAAAGGGGGTGTGTACACTTTCGTATAGGCACTGGGAGCGTGGACATACTGCAACGGATTTTAACACATGTTACTAACATAATGTGCACATAAACTGCGCATATATGATTGTTTAATCTTTGTGATTGTAAGAGTAATAGAGTTTTAATTGACATTTCTCTCAAAACTGTAGATCAAGGTAACTTTTTTTAAGATCAAATCATTCTTTATAGAGAGGAGAGAAGAGGGAATGTGGTCTGTCGAGCCTCTAATCATCTAATACATTGGCATCACATGACTGTAATACATCTTCAATACATTGCATCACGTGACTGTTCAGTGAAAATCACGTGATTTACTAACTACGAGCAACGTTGAGCATTCATCGCCGTTTGAGGACGCAATAAAAATTCCGTTCATGTTGGATGGATTTACGTGGCTTTCTCTGATTCTCATACTTCAATACCAACAGCTTCGTGAACCGGCGTCCTGATTTGGTCTGAGGGTCTCTATAAACCCAAGCACAAATTTGTACTTTTTATTGTGGGGCACCATTTGCCCAATAAATGTGACGTCCGTGTTCACCAGGAGACACCCTGAAATGGAAAAGAAGTCCAAAACTTGAGAAATTTCTCACATGCAGCAAACCACGTCGTTGTATCCCATTTCATATATATTTAAGGTTTGGAATCTGTGTGGAGCACTTACATCCACCACTGTAAATTAACGGGCGTTCCGTACATCACCAATGTACATGCGTCTACACAGAGCATCGATTCTGTTAAAAGCAGTTTTTGCGGGGGGGGTTACCATCCTAAAAGGGTCGCCACCTGTAGCCCGTTTATACTCACTGAGTGTGTAGGAATTGGATTATAGCCAAGGTTCTGGAGATAATAATATGAATTCCCTTACAAGGAATTCAACGCCAGGAGGAAGGTCTGGTGTTGGCTTAACGGTTATGATGGCTTGGCCTTAACTTTAGGGTCTTGAGTTGAAGCCCCTGTTTTTATTAACGTTGAACTAACCCAGTGGGTGACTGCTGTCATCCTTTGAGGTGCGCAAAATGAGTTACCAGCTACTCGTAACGGATGTCATATATAGCGGCACAGCTGGTGCCCCCAGAAATGACTCTGCAGTCAAGCCAGGCCACAGCTGTCCGAATAAATAAAAAATAAATGCAGAGGAGGCTATTCGCCCATCAACACATGCATCTACAGATACCAATTGCATCTATGATTGGGCTGGCCTGTGCTACCACCTTGATAAATGCTCAGCGCAAGCAAGGAAACTGCATTACCATTTTAAAGTCTTGGATAAAACAGACCGAGTTCAAACCAACCAACCATCCAAAACTCAGAGCAGACACTCCCAATCATTATGCGCACTAAAGTCTGTGGGATTAGCTGTGCTTACTCTTCGCAAAGTTACACTGTGGAGTCTTTAACGTCCACCAACCATTCCGGCAGATGGCATGCCACCTTAACGTCCATCCGAGGTTGGCACACATATTGAGAATCCACCCTTCTGGAAACATCAGGATGACAGTTTATAGCGGGCTTGGGATCAAAGCCAGAGCCCAATAGCCCAGAGCGTGAGTGTATGTATTATGACTAGCATGAACCCGCGCTCTGGCACATGTTGGGCGGGGTGTGTTTGAAAAGTAACTAGGCAGAGTATCAGTAGTCATTTTACTTTAATGCAGTAAGTGGGATACGATTTCACTGATTTACAGACCATTATTACTTTTTTTTACCATGCACCTCATATGGTCTTTGAGATTAATGTAAGCCGAATATCACGTTACTCGAGCGCAGAACAAATTGAAGATTTAGCGCGACACGAAACCACAAACTCGAAATATATTATAAGATTACATTAATTTACATTGTACTGTTATATTACTATATTACACTGTTCAATTGTGGCCTGTCATTAATTGGTATTGCTGCATATGAAATAGTCCGGCTCTTGTCCATTCCACGTGCAATATTCTCAGATCATCAATCATCCTGTCGTTTGCGATTGATAATCGCACACTACGCAAATGCCCTTACACACTTGCTGCAAGCATGGGTTCTGTCCCTGGTCACTGGCGGGGGTGTGGGACTTTCACCGAACTCTTCCTAACCATTCAATAAAGCCTCATCCAGACAATCATTCATAATTATAAATGTGAATGTTTAGTTATAACATCAGGTATGAAGGATCGTCGGGATATGAATGTTCCATTTTTCTTTGAATTATGGTTGCACCATCAATAGTTGATCAGAGTTTTATTCTTGCTCAGTTCAATCCTCCAATTTATAGTGAAAGCCAATAGGAGAGGAGCAGATCATCTCCCAAAATTGAAATTTTTTCTATATGCCACGTCAGGTGAATTTAATATTTACCTGTATCTCTCATGCCTGGTTTGCAATATTAGATTGGGAGTAGACATGGGATCCTGAGTGTCAAATCTCACTTGTCTGTTGATAATTACCAGGGAGGGGTTGACTCTGCCGTCATCCTTCTGAGGTTGGTAAAAATGAGTGACAGCTTGCTGGAATCCTTGTCAGAGTGGTGACTGTCTAGATTTACCCAATTTCCTTGTTGAGACTGCTTAGGCAGCACCCAACGCTCTGCACAGAGATGGTTCTGATGGATGTAATCTGCTTTAATCCAAGGTTTTCAGTTAACCTTCTCTTCATCTTCTCAAACATTTTTGAGAGACGATCACATGTAGTTTCAAGTGGCTTTCGGCTGTTCCTCGCACCATTCCTGAAACCATTGGCTGTAAGGCCTCGCACAGTCATCTCCTTTCTCCCCATCTTTTTCTTCACCGGAGATGTTTCTTTCTTCATCAAACGTTCCGCCATTAGAGCAAAATGCAAACTTGGAAGGTTTTTTTTTCGACATGAGGGAGCCATCGCACAACAATCTCACACAAGGTTCGATGCGAAAATGGAATTACATACCTGGTAAACCTTGGCAGCCTGTCCATGTCATTTCACGATGTTATGAATGGATTAGTCTGGTGATGCTGAATGCTGGACAAGCTCTCACTTGTTTTATTGAATATCGCAGAAAAGTAAAATAATTACTGTTGCGAATTTCGCGCCCTCCGGCGTGCGAACGGCCACGTGGACTCGAATTGCGGCCGCTCGCCCCCACCATTACGGCATTCTGTTGTGACCCTCTCGACTAACGCCGGAGCCAGTCAACGGGTGGGCCTTCGCCTCACCACCGATCGTGCCAATCGGCCACCGCGTTGGATAGCGTTGTTCACCAAACCGACCTACCTAGTACCACCAGTGGTAAACCGGCCGATCGGCACCTCGCCGCAGGTCGACTTCGGACACGAACCGCTTAAGCCGGTCCGTTTCCGTGCGTATCGGGATAACCGACGTGTATCGCGGCCGCGACGGTTCCGTGATTAATTACGGGCGTATCGGGGGGGGGCCCCCCACTACGACCCTTTTACGTGGAAGCAAGGATGGAGGTTCAAATTAAAGAAGACGAAGCGGAAACGGGCACAGTCAACAAGTTAGACATTTTAATCACGACACACGATAGCACACATACTACACCATACAGTTAAGAAGCAAAAGAAAGAATTACTACCGATACAAGCAAAGTTTATTTACATGCACTTAAACAGTTCTACTTTACAAGACACGGCGCCACAACACGCATTCACACAAAAGCAAAGGAAAACCCCCTCAAAAGGCAAGGGAGTCAGGACTGGGCCCGTGGGCTTAATGCGCGTGGAACCTGGAATGAGCGCAGGTCACGGAACGAAGGGTCCTACCCGCGCCCTCGTCGGCGGCCGATGTCGCTGCCGGCGGCGCCCCAGTTCGGTTGGCACCTGCTTGGAGTTAAAGTGGGAACGGGGCCCCCTTGTCGCACTCTCTCCAGCGGGGGAAAGGGGAATTTGTTGACGCTCTGGGGAGGGGAGTTTGGCTGGCTTGCTTGAGTCCCGCCGACGAGCGATTCAAGGCAACTGTCGGCCGACCGCCGTCTTCCTCGCCCCGGACCCGACTCCCAGTTCTCCTCAGCCGATCTCGCCGTCGCAGCCGTCGCCTCCGTAGCCGTCGGCCTCCGCAGCCGATCTCCTCCGCGCCGTTCGCCTCAAAAGCATCTGCCGAACGCAGATCTCCGCTCGCCCTTTTATCGGCGTCCAGAACCCACCCATATGCAAATTTTCGGCATCAAAACGACCTCAGGGGCGGAGGCTACGCTCGCCGATTGGACGGGAAAAGCGGGCGTGACATCTCTCCCTGATTCCTCAAATTAGCATATCCTGATTTCTTCTCAGATGTGTCGTGAGGCGGGCCCAAGCCGCCCCGCGCTTCCTAATGGATGGATCAGATGTGGGCGTGTAGCATCCTGGTCCGAATCTCCTCGGAAAAACCGCTATTTTGCACTCGCGGCTGCGTTATCGCTGAACGGCCAAATAGCCGACGCTCGGTGCCCCACATGATGGTGCAGGGATGGCCGTAGGAGAGAGGTGAAGTAGGTGGGAGTTTTCGGCGCGCTGGCGATGGCCATGATCCGTTTGGATGGCTGGTGATGTGAGGTATTTGCTGGGAGCGAGGTGAAGGTAGTTGTGGCTGCTGGCTTGTTGTTGTTGTTTGTGACGGTTGAGTGTGGTTGTTCAAAATAAAGGTAAACAGAAAAACGCCTAACTCAAAGCGTCGCAGCCGAATTAATCACATAAATACCCTCTAAACAACGGGTTTGGGCTAACTATACAATGTACTTAGAGTTATCTCACCTACGGACCTGAATGGTGGTTTGCGAATTCCAAACCGTCCAACCACTAATCCCTTTAATGTCATAACATACAAAGGGCAGCCAGGGGCAGTTTCATTGGCAAAAAGTCACAGTCGTGACAGGTCACCACTCCAACACAGTATTCCCAAATGGTATTACCCCAGTAGTCGGTACTCATTTCCAACCTCAGACAAATTGACAGGTGGAAGTCAACCCCACCTGGTTATCATAGGAAGGAAGGGGGTTTGAACTCAGACCTATGGATCTATAAGCCCAGCCAACGCCTACTATCAAGCCACACAAAGCCTGCAGAATCAATACATGAGTACATAAGTTTAATTAAGTAACATTCTCTTAGGCAAAGCTGGGTATTTTGATCATGACACCCTCTGCTAAAACCACACGATAGCATGTTTGCTATGATTCTCTCTTTCTATCGTAATTCATGCTACAGTACATATTTAATCGACACTCATTTAAATATATTAATACTTTCAAGCAAACATGATAACATATAATCAATCGCACAGATCGCTATGCATGGATCCTCAGCCGATGTAAATTCTGCCAAAGGACAATCCTGCTTACACTCTCTGAGCCCTGATCCATCCCTGATGAAATTATCAAACTATGCATCCATCATGGTTGGGTTTGAGAAATGAGGAGAAAAATATATGTACATGGTTAAAGGTTAGTGACAGGAACGTTTGATAATATCATAAAGGAAAACCCGTGATTGTGAAATGCTTCAGGCACCAGGAATGAAATAGTAGTGAGAATTGAAAAGTCAGGACCCCTTGCCAAAGTTAAAACGACCCACTCCTGTCTGCATCTAAAGGAGGTTTGAAGCACAGACAACAACTCAATCAAAACTTATTGGTCATAATCATCGACATTATATGTGGACATGAGAATAGCGGCAGAAGAATATATTATAAAAATGATTGATATTGTTACGGAATTTTGGAAATTCGATGCACAACAACATACAGGGTTCCTTAGTCAGCTATGTCGAAAGTGCTTTTCCATAAAAGCTCACCTTTCATTGTTTAAATGTTCAGAATTCGATTGAGCATGCGTGCCGGATCATTTATTAGTTAGGAACGAACAATGGAGACATCCCCCCCCTCTCTGCGAATAGCAAGAACCAGCCCTGCCGTCCGTGACTCATGAGTCAAACGAACTCCCTCCCACCCGTGGTAAGAGCGGGGGGATGGGCACGAGGGCCATCTGCGTCCGTCTGGTGGCGGGAGAAATGCGGGGAAGGATAAGAGGAGCATCTTTTTCTTTTGTTCGTGGGCCAGATGGAAAGCAGAGTTGGAGAGCAGAGTTGGAGAAGGGAGTTGAAGTAGCCGTATAGAAGACCGTCGGGTCCTCTTTTGGCTTGCCGTTAGGTTGAGCTGCGAAGTTTTTTTGCTTCGTGGCCATGAGCTCGTGAGGCTGGCTCGGGAGGCAGGCTTTTTGGAGGCTCTTTGCGGTTGACGCGTTCCGTGAGCTTCGGCTTACTGTTGGCTCGCGGAGAGCTTTTGCTTTCAAGTGCCCTGTTTGGAAGGAAGTTAAGCCGGTCGCCGCTCGAATGCCGAGTGGTGGCTTCTTCTTCTTTGGTTCGTGGAGCTCTTTGTTCTCCATTTTGAGTCCCGGCTTGGTGCGTACAAACACCTCGTTCTTGGCAGGGTCCCGGGGAAGCGCGCATCGACGGGAAGGACGGACGCCTCGTCTCACCAGCACGTGTTGAGAAGCGCGGGAGTGTCCTCGGGGAAGCGACGCATGACGGGACAGGAGCGCGCCTCGTCTCACCAGCACGGTTTGAAGAAGTGCGGGAGAATCCGCGGAGCTCGGGAGGATCACGGCTCACGGCGATTGGATCCAGTTCGCTCTCTGCCTGGAGCCCGGTCCGAACAACTTGGAAGGACCACACGAGTGGGAGAGGTCGAATAGGCTCTGGGTTTCAGCTCACTGTCCTCCGAGCTGAGCCTCGCTATTTAAAGGCCTCTGCCACCATTTCTTGATTGTGTGTGGTGTGTGCGTACGTTGGTCGTGGGCCGTTTCTCTTCTTTCTTCTTCGTTTTTTTTTTAATAAGTAGGAACTGCTGTTAAGTGCAGTGACTGTACATAATAAGTAGATCGTTGTAGTTTCTTTTGTCGTCTTTTTTGTTCTGGCATACGTTGTAGTACGCCGAGCTGTTAGACAAATTTTCCATGCTTGAAATTTTTCGAAATATGCCAGCGTATGACTCACACGTTCCGCAGAACGCTGGCCATAAGTTGTAGGCACGTTACGCGATCGTTGACACACGTTACTTGTAAGTTACTCATAAGT
>CM068953.1:142707403-142721484 GCA_035128595.1 Eptatretus atami
TTCTGATGAGAAGTTTGAAGACCAGCGGGGGGCTCACACGAGGGCGAGGAATGACAGAGCAACAACGGCTAGTATGTCTACTATCAATGCCTGCCTGTGCAGAAATAAACCAGGCAATGCAGGAGCTCACAGGTGTGAACTACAACAATGGAAATGCGTTGAACAAGTGCCAAAAAAAAAAAACCGAACCATCAAAACAAAAACATACTTGTTAAGCAAACATCATTGGGATAAATCGGACAGAAGAGAAAATCGGAATCCAAAGAAGATCCAGAATGGCATCAGCGAAACTGGCTTGTGTGCTTCTCGGAGCTGAAGAGAGGAATCAAAGAGAGCTAAGAGATGGATAGCTGCACAGTTCATATTTTAAGGCCGACCCAGTTCTTCTGCTGTGCTGTGCAACAGTGATCAGTCCTCTGGAAAAGAGGAGTTGTGGGTCACACTGGACTTGCTTCAACGGGACAAATAATCTTGACACGATGACTTCATGAACCGAGGGTGAAAACAACTTGTCTTTCCCTCTAAATGTGTACTCGCAGGTGTTTTCCCATCATAGATTTCAATATTTGGCCTCCTACAGCCCACATGTAGGACTAGACAAATCGCGTTGACAAGGTAGGGGTGTGCATGAAATACAGTGGCAATGTTCTCAGACGAAAGATGGATCAGCCACTGACGGAATATCCGTATCACCATAGTAAAACTAAGAAGAAGACTGATAGTGTGTCATTCAGTCATGAGATTGGTCTTAAAGCTTAGGATACAATAAAAAGTCCTTCAATTACATAGACCTCACAATGCGTAAAAGTTACCACAAACTGTAGAAGACTCGCATTGGCTGGTTTTTTATTTCTGCAAAGGCAGGCATTGATAGTAACCATACCAGCGTATGGGTTGCTCTGTCCCATAATCCTCGCCTCAGTTGAGCCCCACCCTGGTCACTTCAAACTTCTCATGCAGAACTTGTTCGAATTGATCAGGTTCAGATGAAAGACCTCCACACAAGAGACGATCACTATCGTCGAACCAATGGAACGCCTAAAAAAACATCAAAAAAGAAAATGTTAGGAAAAACTTGGAATGAATTGAGTTTTTCAGGTTGGACAATCTGCTGCAAGATAAAACAAAAAACCTCGCAGATTTGGCATACAAGTTGAATAGGCCAAAACAGAGCCTGCCAGGTAAGGCAGCATTATAACAACGGAATGGCTGTAAGATGTAGAATGCCAGTTCCAGTGACAGCTCACATGCCCAATGATGTATTGTGTAGAATGTACTAGCCATGTCCATATAGCTGACAAAAAGACGCTAGACAAGATTCAATAGAAAGATAATACATTATGCAGAACATCGGCATGCTCTGAAGGGTCTTAATGAAATTACGTAATATAAAGACGTCAGACTAAATGACAATCAATAATCATTACACACAGACTAAGGGGTTGGCGGAAGTGTGACGGGGGTTTGTGACCACTTTCAGACATCAATGGGCTCACAGCTCTGAAAAGATGTTATGTGTCATTAGGTTGGCAACTGCAAGGAACAGAAATAGATAAAGCACCAAAAAAAAAGAAGATGCCACATCCAAAGAAGCACAAAAATATGAGTGAACAGTACCAGCTTTGATAGAGAAAACAATACACAGGGGCTCTAAAGGCTGCACAAACCTTCCAGATAACAATGATGAGGATGATAGAAGAAACATATGATAACAGTTACTAAACATTATAAATACGACATTGATTAATATCTCAACATGTAATAAAAAGTAAGTTTATAAATGGATGTAAGTTTCTATGAGTTTCATTGCGGAATTATTCATTAACATTTTATCGAAAAACCTTAGTACAGAGACAGAAAATGTTGATTAGCCACCGAAGATAGAAAATATAAAGATGAAATTTTTTTATGTATAAATGATTATACATAATTAAATTAAAAAGTATGAATGACACATAAAAAGACTTGATTTATCATTGTAATTACAAATTTCTTTTTTTTTTTGTTGGTCCAGAAATAGAGCCAAATCCAGCATCAAGGTAAAAAATATTTTTTTTCGGGACAAAAAAAATATTAACTTTTTGGACAAAAAAGACTAAAATAATTTTTAATTATTTTACCCAATAAAATACAAATTTCACTTTTTATATAATTACTTATTGGTAACAATACTGACCTATAACAATAGAAAACAATTAAAGAATGCAGAAAACATAATTAACATTTAAATAATCAAAAACTTTACAATTTTCTCATTTTCCCGAAAGCCAGGAGATGAAACGAACATATTGGATATTAACATTATTTCATGGAACTTATACCACCCCGGAGGATCCAATAGGACTTTTTTTACTGTCAAATGAAAGAAAAAGACAATCACAGAGAATAAAAAAAAAATCTGTTGAGTTTTAGCTTTTGTTGCAATTTGTGGTAGGTTGAACGAACATAAAATATTCTGCTAAAAAATAGCCTGTACTATTAGGAAAAAACAAAACAACAAACGTATTGACAGAGTAATAAGGTCAAAAGCAAATGGAAATGAGAACGAAAGATTGTAACGTATTGCATACATATGTCGGCAGGATATAGTAGAGCGAAAAAGATAAGTTGGACCATTCTTGTTTTCTTACTGCAGAAACATCCAAACTGTCACGTATGCAAAAATGTATAAAAAAAAAAGATCTATTCCACTCAATGGCTTCTAAAAAATATAAAGAATGTACAGTAAGGACAGACAATTGCCAACTGAATAAACCAGGAGCAGTGAATCAAGTTTGAACCCAGGTAATGTCTGAAGATGAAAAATGAGGTGTTTCACTCATTTCACAAAGGTGATGAAATTGTGATTGCCACTTTAATCCTGCAGTAACACATTAATGATGTGAGGTATCAAAAAATAAAAAAATAACACGCCAAGACACCGCCACAGAAATGTCATGACGAAAACAAAACACGATCAAAGATGCAAAGGCATGGTGATACAGAATATTAAAAAAAAAAAAAAAAAAAATTGAGGAATATTTGAAAGAACAAATCAATAAACACACAGGATTTGAATAGCAGACAAAAAGTGTTATAGATAAGAGAGTCACCATAATAAATTCAGTCACGCATATTGATAATAAACACAAGGTGAAGAATTTTCATAACACGCGGACCTCCAAAAACGAGGAACGATGATGACATACAGTCCCTCCTAAGAAAGATGGTGGATCTGTGCACTCCATCACTCACCTCGTGCTCAACTGGCACTGGGTTAGGGGTTGAACAAAAACTTTTTTCAGTCCTTATAACAAAGAAAATGTCCTTTGACCATCCCGAACGATGAGCCCGATAAAAAATTTTCATGATTTCTTACAGTACAAAATTCCACACAAGTAGAAAATAATTATATTAAATGTGTGGAACAAAGTGATTCCTTGTTCTCAAAAAGTTGAAAATAAGCGTGTAAACAAAAAAATCAATTTATCAAAAGGAAGTAACTGACTATTTTTGAGAGGTTCACAAATATTTTTATTTTTATATGGGAAACGGTTATTAAATAATTTTAGATCCTCGTGGAGCGATCTAAGTCTTACTTCAACGTTGTTGTTCTTCAATCCTTCTTCTTGTGAGAACTTTTTTGTAAATATCAAAAACCCACAGTTTTCATCGAAACTTCCTGAAACTTGGCATACATATGTAAAAACACCACTGACGCAAACAGTAACACATCACATGCGATTTATGAAAATAATCACTCAATAGAAAAAAAGTTAATGACGTCCAAAATAATTCGCTAACATTGGAAAAAATCGCAAATAAAAAATTATCTCCGAAACTAGGCAAAAAGCTTTTATATGAAATATAGATTATAATAGGGAATAACAGTACAGGAGACATTAGCAGAGTAATAGAAATATAATCAGACACATAATGATACATCACTATGACGTCAATAAATCAATATATATATGAAAGATCATTCTATTTTTTTTGACAATTTTTTTGTAATCACAACCAGAGTTTTTCATTTTCGGAAACAAATTCGTGAAAAAATAGACCATGTATATAAAAGCAGAAAAAGCCACGCGCAGAAATACAAGTAACAATCTAACCATTTTTGGAGATTCTATAAAAATATCTTCTAAGAAAAAAAGTTGACGTAACATAATAATCGCCGCTATGGAAAATGCGACAACAGCATAAAATCTACCAAAACTAGGCAAGCTGTTTGGAATTTTTGTTAGCGGAATCAGCCGAAGAGCATTAGCACAGAATAATTATCGCCAAACCTGATACATCACAATGACGTCAATAATTACGTTTTTATGACGTTCATCATTAAGAGGACAGGGATCTTAGCAAAATCAATTTGAGCATAATGATTTGAGTTAGATCAGACATTAATTTTTAAGAGTATTAACTTCCCAGTATTGTAATGCTTGTCTTTTCTCCCTTTTTTATACGCCTAGATAATATTATTAAAATAATATATATATATTATATATATAATATATAAAAAAAAAAAATAATAAATAATAAATAAATATCGTGACGAAATTATGTGATAAACGGTTGTCCGTAAAAAAAAAAACGACGTCAGTCTGTCTAGCTAGTCTAAGATACTGATCTAAATCTGTACACATCAATAAAAACGTAAATACATCTCACAACTAAATAAAATAAACAACAAAGTTTTCAACTTTCACGATATTATATTTGGTACATAAAAAATAGGTAAACAAAAAAAAAGATGTGGAGACGGTGTGTCCGTGACATACTTCGTCATCTAAAGTGGTTACCATGGCACGCGGGAAAAAAATGCTAAAAAAAAAGTTTCATGTAGATAAGCACAATTCTGTATATACATATCTTGTAATCGAAAAAAAAAAAAAAAAAAAAAAAGCGTATATTGCGTGGCTCACTTGAGCTATTGTTATATAAATTTATTTTTGCTGATCCCACATCTTCAGATTCAAGCGCCTAAAAAAAAAACCTGATAGGACATGCGTTGTCCATTCATGAGCGCGAACATATCACAGATAGGGTGTACACAACGGTTGGATTATTGTGCACATGCCCCACGTGGTTGTTTTTGTCGTCATATGATAAAAAAGCAATGCTCTGAGCATACCTCTGGATTCACGCAAGCAAGCACAGGTATTGAGAAGCATCAACACTGAAAAATTAGGGACTTTTTAACTTGATCAACGTTCACGGCAAGGTCCAAGTTATCAGTGCACTGACAAAAAGTTTTAACATTTGAATAATCACATTCAATAATAAATTGTGTTTGTCGTTTGTCTATTGATGTCTTTGTAATGCTTGTAAAAAAGAGGAAACAAAGAAGATGCAAGGCACCATGGTGATGCTTAACAGGAAGTTTCATGTCGTATTCAGAAGTATAACTATGTATAAAGAAAGTAAGTATTAAACACTGATAAAAGAGAACAAATAGTGAGACCTCACTGGAATGTTGTGTTTTAAGTAATAAAATTTGGTCACGCACCTATTTGAGAAAAGACAGAGACTGCATGGAAAGGGTCCAGCGCAGAGCGACTAGGTTTGAATCTATGTGACTGCTAGGACAATAGAGTAATGCGAAGAACCGCGATGAAGACAGGACTTTAGTCATAATACAGACAGATGAGGTGAATATAAACCGAAGGAAGGATCTGTCAAAAGCTGTTTGAGATTATGAATGGTAAAAGGTAGACTGGAAGTAGAAGAAGAAGCACCTGAGATAGGTAGTAGGAGACAGTTGCCTGACAAACATGCAGCTGGAACTGTGAATAAGACATAGAACCTTATCACAACTGCCTATGTAATCAAAGGTACATTAGGATTGGATAAAATCGTTCAACACTTAGAGCATAAGATAAGAAAACTCGATGAGAATCATAACTAATACCACTGCAAATGGGTGTTGCTGTCATTTTTCTTTGAGGCAGGTTAATGGTAATTGTTGTCAAGACCTCAACATAAAATTTAGATGGACATAAAAAACCAAATTCTGAGTTCCTTCGACTGGCTCCATAAAATAATAAGAAAGCTGATGACATGTCACAAATCGATTCCCATGACCAAGTTGTGTTCACACACTTTCTCTTTTTGGTGTTCAATAAAAAAAAATCGTTCTGTGCACCCAAAAAAGCTGAAGGGCATAACCAAAAACTTTTTCTTAATGGTCATTTTCTCTTTCATTTTGGCCCTTCATGTGTCGTGTGAAACCCGAAATCTGACTCATATGTTGATGCCTACAATAAATATTATAAAATATAAAAAAAGAGGCATTCAAGAATCGTCTTGTATCATCGCAACCTCACAACTTTGAGAAAGTTATAGAAATATATAGCAACTACAAAGGAAACAATAATTACCACAGCCATGCATTGATTAATGAATGCACAAATAGAAGAAAATTTGCAGAAAACACAAAGACAAGCTATGGGGAAGTCGAAAACAAGAAGACAACATCGAACCACAAAGGGATAACAATAAAGTTTTGTATGTGATAATTACCGAAAAAAGATGTAACGCTGTGCAGGTAGAGATTTGAAACGTCTCGGAGCTATGAACAATCGAGACACAAGTGAGGCGAATGGCTTCATATATTAGTACTTTCTGGCTCACATGGGACTCAAAATAAAAACGACACAACAAATGAAGTGGCTGATGGCTTAAGGCTCTGTGGCCAAACAGCCTGCAATCCCCAGAATCCAAAAAGATGAGAAAGTGCTTCTGGGCTGGAGGCAGTGTGGTAATGGCTGAGATAATAAAGAACCCAGTTCAGAAATGAAGGTATAGGAAGATGGCCTTATGAATCATGATGAGCTAGTTGGGAGGCTTCGAGAACGCTATACAAGATTTATCTATAGCCAAATAACTGGAAAGCAAGCTGAGATTCAAAAAAGATGGTGGTATTACAGAAATCAACTCACCTGTTACCACGAAACACACATCTCAACATGCAATCGCACCTGCAGTGGAAGGAACCGAGATGGAACAGAAAGGATATGTTTAAAAAAACGTTCCTACTCCATGTAATGATTAATTTTTCCCTTCTATGGAAATATTTGACTTATCCGAGAACCATAGGCAAACAAAATATTAGTAGATTAAATATGTGTGTACTCTCAGTTGTATTTCTCTCCGTTTCTTGTAGATTGTCTAAAAGACGAAGAGTTAGTATATGAGGCTATACTATTCTGATTAGTTTCGAAATTTCTTCATTAATTTATGTTTTTATTAGACTTATTATATAGACTTACAGTATGTATGAAAACCTGGACTGCGGCAACTTAATAAGTGTTTATTTGAATGTGTCTGGAAATATTATTTTGTACTCAATAGTAATAAATTCTTAAATCAGAGTCTCTTTATCTCCGTTTCGTACAGATTGGTCGTTACAACACACACCACTACTACTAAACCAATATCATATACTCATAACAAGTAAACAATCAACACTGTGCGTCTACTTCACTCATAAGATGGAATGTTCGCTGCAAATCTGTGTCGGGATAATGACCTCTTAGACCTATAAAAAGTGCTAATTTAAGTATAATATACTCAATACTAAACATATTCGGCTTCAGAGAAGATAGTAAATGTGGCAATGAGATAGTTGTTTGCACGGAGAGTCACAACTTGAACAACGTCAATGAAACCTAGCGTGCAGCTTAGTCTTCAGGCCAACAGACAGCTAATTCTTTGCCTCTGTCTGCTGGATGCAGAGCTGCATCAATACGTTGGAGTAAAAGGAATGATTAGTAGTAAGCTGTGCCAGAGATATCGGACACACTATCAGTGAGTCATACATGTGAATATGCCATATTAGGGTTGATATGAGACCGTGTTGCATCTTTGAGACCACCAATGACTACTCTGCAGATTAGGGGAAGTCAAGCCGATGTATCTCTAATGAAGAAACGCATGAGCCGATAAGTACGAAAATCGTTGTAGATATAGCTTTGATGGTTTTGATTGTTACATAAATCCAACCTAGATGAGAACAGGAAGTATTGATTATCTGGCTATTTGGTGTGGATAGAAATTGAGGAGATGCTACTGGTATGCCTGAAGTTCTTGAATTAGCAATTGGAGTACGTTTGGTTATTTTTCACATTGATACTGTCAGCTAGTGAGATATCGTTTTCTAAATAGTGGGTACATCTCAAGAATCTGACAAGATTGCAATTTGGGCGGATTTGTAATTTGAAAATACAACTGGAGATTCACATATAGCTTTTCGTAGAAGGCAAGCTTATTGCACATAGGAATGTTGATGAATTGGGAAAAAGTACAGATGTTTGCAATGATTTTATTTTGAAATTGATTTCTTTCGATAATCGCATTATAAAGCAGAGGGTTAAAACAAAAAAGATGACCTGGCTCGTGATAAGTCCGAGTTATTTCGATTTCACGCGGTGTGTGTCATCAGAATTGAGCTCAGAGAGGTTAGTACGATTAAAGCAACCTTCGGATAAAACACGCGTAATAATGTGGTCTTTTATCTATGTCGAAGAACCTTAGTGTTCGAATCAGCAGAATTATATTAATAGACGAATAGGGTTCTAGAGATTCAACCGTAAGATTAGTATAAAAAACCATAATACACTGTAGTTTGGGGATCGTATGGAGGGTAAGAGATGTTGAGACTGGTATTACATGTAGAGAAGATATCATTGGTAGGAATGAGTTTTTGATAAAAATTAATACTAGTAGATGATGGACAATGTTCTACTTTGGAGGTAATTGTGTGAGGCTAGAAATGGAATCCGCATGTTTCGATATAAGTCTGAAGTGCATGTATTCAACGATTATGAATGCCGACCTATTAAGAAGAAGTAGACTCATACTATAAACAAATTTCCAACTCACCAACTCGGTCACGCACAACTGAGTACTCATCTGTTTATTCAAGGAGCAGTATTTGCGTGATAAGTATGCTTCCGAAGATAGCAGATTCCCACGCTGACTAATATATCGATATGACACCATCAGACATTTACAAATCACTGGTATGAGATTCAAATATTGCAACAACAGGAGATATAACTTGAATGGAATTCCATAAGTACAAGTTGGTGATATCCGAAGAAAGTAAGTAAGGTGACTGAGATATTCTTCATTTTGGAAAAAGGTTTTACTGGCAAGATGGACGGAAAGAATTTTTAAAATTGGTCTTCGTAATAGATACGGTTCTTGGATTATAAGATAAATGATTTAGAGGGGAAGAGATTTTAGGTTTTCATTTTATTCATCTATACGCCAAAATCACATCAGAAGAGGACATGACAGAAGATAGGATGTTTGAAACTTCTTTTACTTTTTGTAGGTACGTTACTCTTCTATTTGACTCCACCGGCCAAGCTCAGACAACAAGGCTTTGAATTCGAACACACAAACCACTCACAAAGAACTCCAAGCCCACACACACTAACCATTAAGCCAACACCAGTCAATATGAAAGTTGAAAGACTGGACGGCTGAGCTATACCAACAATGAATCAAAACTAGTCCTGGCCAACACACAAGCTCCACCACATTCATCATATTCAATAATAGTGATTAGATGTTAAAATCTCAGTTCAAGGCTCAGGCTGCATCAAGGCATGTTTGATTTTCTGTATACATTTTAAGACAGGATTTATACACTCATCCACGAGGCGCATGGATTTCCTCCGTATTCAATCTCTGACAACCTCAATTTTCTTAACATTATGAATTACCACACACGAGCAGAAATAACCATCATCGCCTGACAGCACGTGACGCCGCTCAACCTCCATACGATGACATTTGCTCCAGCAACAATCAAGACAGTACACATGCAGGTACACGCCGTAATCGCATCTTAGTCCGTAATGCGCAGCTGCGGCCACACGAGATGGTCCCCTTGTACTGTGACGCCGCGGATCTCCACGCCCTGTCTTCATTCTTCAGCACACGCTCGGTATGCCATTTCGTGGCCAAGTCGCTCTCACTCCATCACTCAGTCCGATATTGTCGGATGTCCTGCCCAGTGGAGGGGTAGTGGTGTTATGGTGGAACAGGGGGTATGTGGTGGGGGTGGGGTGATTGTTGGGGTGATGGTTAGAGTGCTGGGATTTGTGGGGAGGATGGTTTGATGTGGCTATTCCACGTAGGGCGAGAATGTCCGGAGGGGGGGCGGAGCGATAGGTGGGACCTCGTGCGCGACAGCGCACTTGCGTGCAGGTTCGACCTGGTTGATAGAGCGAATTGTGGTGGCATGGTGGAGGTTGGGTGTGGGATTGCAGTGGTCAGAGCTACTTCTGTCGGCGGATAAACTGATAATAAGCATGGTTTGATGGGCGCGCCATTAGATGCCGGGCGCGGAGCTGCGATACGCAACGCCCCATGGCAAGTACATTGAGGGCGGGTGCTGGTTGACTCGAGCGATCTTGTGGGACGCATGGTCGACGCGGATCGTGGGACTGTGTGGAGCGGGGCGAAGGGGGGAGGTGGAAGGCGGTTTGTCTGTTCGGAATTTGGTGCGTCCCAGGCGTACTTTGTGTTGAGGCGCTGACACTAGTTGACACTGGGGATCATTGTCTGACGATGCCGGGACTCTGCGCTCATAAGGGCGTATTCTGGCGACGGGCAGAAAAGTGGAGGGTTGGTTGGGGGGGATGGGTGATGGAGGGGGTGGGATTGTGGGGGGAGTGAGTGCCAGACGTGAGTTGTCATGTGGATGATAGTGGGGTTAGGATGGGACTGGTGGAGTGGGGGGGGGGGGTGCGGATGGTGTTGTGATACCTTGTGGGCTGTGTTAGTTGATCTGTGTATTGGGTGTGATAATTCAGATAGTACAAGGTGAGATGTATAAAACGGAGGTCAAATGATAGGGAGATTGTAATTGATTGATCTAGCTAAGTGTGAGAATGTTGGGATATAGTGTGTGTGCTAATGTTGGACGAATGAGATTAAGTTAATATGGATCGTGTTGGCTACAGCAGTGATCGATGTGTTCGATTATGGGGATGGTCGGTAGTGATGGGGGGTGAACTCCAAGACACCATAGGGGGGTGATGGTGGGTAGGTGTTGTGTGTTGTTAGATAATGGTCTAAGAAAAGTTGTGAGATTAATGGGAGATTATAGATGGTGTGAGTGATATAAGAATAGTGTTAATGTAAATTGATGTGAGTATAAATTGGGAGGATATCATTTGTGAGGTATGTGTGTGTTGGTGTGTGATCTAGTTAGAGGCGGTTCAGTTGAAAGTTTTAGTGTCCTCACCATGGTACCTACTTAGAAGTCGGTCAGGAGCCGCTCAGCAGGAATATGCTTACTTGACCATCACTTTACTCGAGGCTCTCCACTAATATCTAAGAAGACGTGTTGTTTCGTGTTCGCATTTTTGGTTATTTAGTGAAATTGTTGCTACACTAAGAAGATAATTATTTGTCTAGTGGCTCTCTAAGTGGATACTACATTGCGAGTGGCACAATAGCGCAACACATGTAGTTGATAGGTCAGCACGCATCATTCAAAAGAAAGCAGTATATTTAATAAAAGAATAAATACTAACATCGCATGTGGAACATAATAATACCACGTATAATAGCTCAGAATAGCATAGCATGGTGTTATCAGATATAATAATGGAGCTGGTGGCTTGATTTTCAGCATTGGTTCAGCTTCACAGTCCGCTTATGGTGTAGGTGGGTGTCAATGCACGCTGATACAAGTACAATAAAAATAATGAGGACGGATACCACAAGATTGCAGACTTGGCGTATTCTGTTATTTCGTTAAGACAGATCGTCTGACTCAGATAGATGGAGTTCGGTAGGTAGATCAAGACAGACAGAAAGATGCAGACAATACGACGAGAGTGAGTACGCATGCACTAGGCAAAGCCCGGTACATGAACAGTGCGGTGTAGGTATTGTTAGAGCCGAGCAGAACGGAGCACACATGTGGACGAGGACACGCACACACGCAGACACCACATTAACAGAGCACTCATACACTATACACCATCATCACACTCCAACATAACACACTACACGCACACACAACACAACACGCACACCACACGACACACACATTTACAACACACACCACACACGCAGCAACAACAAACACACGCACCACCAAGCCCACACCCCCCATACAACACCACACACACACATATACCATTACATAACATATTTAAAAACCACAAACAACAAACCACATACACGCCACACACAAACGCACGCACACACAACACACGAACAACGCACTGCACCACACACGACGCGTGCGACACACACCACAATAACAACTCACACCACACGCAACACACACGCACACACACACAAACACAGTTCACCGTTTGGTTTTAATTCACGCGAGATCAGTGCTTGATAGATTTTCGGGACAGTCATACATATGTTTTCCATTCTTTCTAAATCATGACTTATCAATAAGGGATTTATCTCATGACTCATCGTCAAATGTAATTTCCCGTATCCAGGCATGCCACAAACAAAAATATTTTAGCTTATACGATATAATTTATAATCATTTGCTTATCGTTCAAGAGGAACTAAACTATACAAAAAGTATACAACTTTGTATGAAGTGTTTTTTCATCGGAAGAGAGCAAGTCCATGGTTCAGTTTTTTTTTACCATTGGTACAAGATGGTAAAGAATCAGAGGGCTTTGATAAGACGTCGTGTGAGTCATTAAGTCTTTTTCAATTCTCTTTCAATGATCGACCTCTACAGAGAATGTATTCCATGCACCTCGTGTGATTATAAACTGCTTTTTCTGTGGACGCAGAAAAAAAATTATATAAATATACGATTCAATATATAATCCTTGCTTATCGTTCAAAGAGAAAACATCTCAAACTTACCACTTTGTGTTGAGCTGTTTTTTGTTCGTTGGGAGAAACGATCGTTGAGGCTCAGATTGTAAAATGAAAATCTGTCTGGAGAAACTGTCTGGTCGAATCACTTTAGGCAAGCGATGAGGAAATTTCAGAAATCGGTGTGGCACAGGAAATGAGCTCTCTGGTGAACAGCTTGGAAAATAATTGGGCGATTATTTCTCTTGTATATCATTTTCGAAACATACTTAAATGCTTGATTAATTTATTAATTCTTGCTGAGTTTAACTTGCAGCTTAAATACTTAATTAAATTTGTTTTAAAGGCCTGTCGTGTTCTGAATTGTATAGATAACAACAGGTGGTTCGAGTCACACAATAGTTCTGTTTTTTTCACAGCCAAGATGTGAAAAAAATAAAACCTTCTCTTTTACAGCGCGAACGCGTGTGAAAAAAAAACACTTCTCATTTTACCAGCAGACGTCGAAAAAAAACACTTCTCATTTTAACAGCACGACGTGTCGAAAAAAAACACTTCTCATTTAAACAGCAAACTGAAAACATTTTAAAAAAAACTTGTTTTGGTGTGGGTAATACAAAAATATATACACTAGTGAGGGTCATGAGATATTAAGAGAAGTTTCATTTCGTAATGGCAAAAGGTATTTGAAATATAAGATTCAAATGTTTTATTTTTAAAAATATTTTAAGATGGGGCATTATTTGCAAGAAATTAAATATTCGGAATATGAGAATGAAAATTTTTATAGGTTCAATGAGTGAGTAAACATATCATTGGTTATGTTTGAAAATGATGTCCCTGTTACAGGTTTAGATATCCTCTTAGATCATTGACAAAATTACTGTTGCTACTTGACAATCTTTATCTTGTGCATTGGTTTATTTGAATAGAATGCCCTAGTAAAAGGGGACCAAACAAATTATTGGGATAAAAGGGGGTGTAATTTTTAGGGGAAAAAAATGTGAATCGCTGAAATCCCCATTCATGTTACATGGAAAAGTTGAGGCCAGAATCGTTATCCCTACTCAAGATCCTTCCGACAAGAGACGTTTTGAACATTCTGGTAAAGACAATGAAGAGTAAACACTCTGACACAAAAAGAGGACTATCACTTCAAAGAGTTTTGAAAACTTCTGGTGAAGCATGAGAGTAATCTGAACAAAAAGAAGGCACGATACTTCCAAAGACTTTTGAAAACCTTCTGGTGAAAGACAATGAGAGTAAACCTGAAC
>CM068953.1:142757995-142772652 GCA_035128595.1 Eptatretus atami
ACATACACTCCACATAATGATTAAAATTCCTATCTGATGTCAAGCACACCAGCCTATCTCTTCTTCCCAAAATGATGAAATTAAAAAGGAAGTAAATAGAAAATCAGAGGATGGGGCAGGATGGTAGGTGTAGAAGAGTGGGGTTGTTGTTGTTGTTGTTGTGTTGCCTCAGTCAGTTCTGCTTGAACAGGTCCATGGCACGGAGACAGCAAATCAATCTCCTAGGAGCGACGCAGAGATCCCTCACATCTATGATGTTCTCTTGTCTAAGACGTGGAGCCAGGAGTGCACAGTCTTCCATAACGTGCCGTTGTATGTGGGGAGGCTTGGCAGAGGTTGCAGGTGTCGTCAGTGGTGTCGTCGCGTCTGTGTTTGTAGTGTAAGAGCTGTGGGTGATGTCCACTGCGAAGGCGTGCAAGGTGAACACAATCGAACCTGGAGAGTAGTTGGTCTGTGTCATGGATGGGTGGGGGTTTACTGCCCAGGATACTGTTTGGGCTTACTTTGTTGGTTGCGTTTATGGTGATGTGGGTGCGGATATGTTTTTTGTAGTTTCCATTGTTCATTGGGGGATGTTTTGGAGGATGTCACTGTCGTGTCTTTGTAGTGCCACTTTAATGTATCTAGGGGCCTGTGGGTGGGAGAGTGGTGTTGGGAAGGGTGGTGGCATGGAGGATGCTCTTGAGGGAGAGGGGAAGGCAAGGAGGTGGAAGTGTATGGTGGTGGGTGATGATGGTGGAGAAAGGGAGGGTGAAAGGTTTTGGAGATGAGAAAGGTGGTAATTGGAGGGGTGTTGAGTGTGGTGGTATAATGCTGTCATGGCAGGGGAAGGTAATGGTTTGATGTTCCTTCTTTAAGCTATCAAGTTGTATTGGTGTACTGTATGTATCTGTAACACAAGAAAAAGGGGCTGGAATATATCTTGAAAATAAAAGAAGGATTCACATTGTCACAACTTCTGTCATGGCATGGTCTCGGACTTTGCCAAAGGAATTATTTAATGCATTCCCAATGGTTAAAATTACCTTCTTGCTGTGATTCAATCACAAGGATTGCCAAGAAGTGATCTCTTACAAATGTGTATGAAGGTTCACTCACTATCTATAAACGCAACCGTTTACTCGTGATATAAGTACAGAATGCAGAAGAAAAACAGCATACTTAGAAAAACAAGGTAAGTGATTGAGCTACTGTTGCCATATTCAGAATTAAGTAAAAGTGGAAAGATTACAGAAGGAAACTTTGATCGTCAAAACTATTTATCTCAGTAAAATAGGTAACCCCAAAGCGATGTCATATCTTTCACATAAGTCACGAAACAATCATAAAATGATTTACCTATTCTCTAGCTCTGTGGAACATATACAGTCAGACCCCGACATTCATGGCTCCGCTATCCATGGACCCCGCATTTTCACAGTTCATGGAATGTGACATGCTTCTACATTTGCAGCACTATACTTCACATATTCGCGGCTTTTTCTGCACATCTGCGGGTTTTTCATGTTTTGTTTTTCTGACCTTCTTCTACATTCACAGCCCTGTGCTTCATGTATTTGCGGTTTTTTGCGGGCATATTCGCAGTTTTTCTGACTTGCTTCGACATTTATGGCCCTGTGCTTCATGTATTCGCGTTTTTTTCAACATATCTGTGGTTTTTTTGCGGGCGCGTATTCGCGGGTTTTTTCTGACTTGCTTCGACACAATCGCGGCCCTGTGCTGTGGCATATACTTGTTGGCCCGGTTTTGGCAGCGGTGTATTTGTGCACGAGTTTGCTGGACTTGCTGCTTCTAGCATTTGCAAGTCTCTCGTGTTTGCCATTGTCAACGTATTCGTTGTGATTTTTTGTTGTGGGCATAGTCGTTGGGTTTTTTCTGACCTTCTACATTTGCCGGCCCTTGTGGCTTCGTGTAATTCTAGCTAATATTCTTGTTCTGGGCATATCCCGCGTTTTCATAGGGCTATTCACGGTATTTTTTATGACTGCTTTCTTGACATTTGTGGCCTTGTGCTTCACATATTTGCGGTTTTTCGCAGGCGTATTCGTGGTTGTTCTGACCTGCTTCTGCATTCACAGACCTGTGCTTCGTATTTTTTTCGGACGTATTCGCGTTTTTTCTGACCTACTTCTACATTCGCAGCCGTGCTTCGCGTATTAGTGGTTTTTTTGCGGGCGTATTCATGGTTTTTCTGACCTGCTTCTACATTCGCAGCCATGCTTCGTGTATTCGTGGGTTTTTTTACGGGGGTATTCACGGTTTTTTCACAGGATTTTTGATTTTCCCTGATGAACTATGAACCACTGGGAATCCATCCCACCTTTTTCCGATTGAAGCATTTGCAGATTTGACATTCGTGGAATTTTTCAGGACCTTATCCTCCGCAAGTATCGGGGTCCGACTATCATAAACAGATAGCACATCCTACACAAAGAAACAAGCACATAAGAAATTCAACACAAGAACGCCCGTTTTAATGTTAATTCTTTCTTGCTTGGGAATGAAAATACACCCAAGAAAATACAACAAAGTCCAAACTGGCATTCCTAAATCTTAACTAGTTAACAGCACTAAGATTGGGGAAAAAGGTAAGGCGGCTTACCATGTGGGTCACCATCACCATATCTTACTTGTTAAGATTGTAAATGAAGCATTCCTCCATGGCGAAGAAATAATTGCTGATGTCCTCAAGCGAATCAGTGCCAGTTATGATCTGGTCCACACTTGTACAAATTGCAATGCCCACTGCCTTCAGTAGCCTATTTATATAGTTAATAGAGAAAAACAAATTAATTGACTTCATTCAATCTTGGGTATTAGTTTTCATTCACTGAACCGTAAGACAATATGGATGAGGCAAATATGCAACATTCTTATATGGCAAGCACGTGAAGCAAATTAAATTAAATAAAATCTACAAACTGTGTATAATGAATACAGAAAAATAAAGATATCAAATCACTCACATACTGTCAAACCCCCTTTACGTCCAACAATATTGTCGTGTCCAGGGGGTTTAAACCCTACCTGGATGGATGGCAAAGCTTCTCCCTTGAAAGCTATAACAAAGACTCGGAGATTAAAGCACGAGCATTAACGGGGTGTAATGCGAGAGCACAATCCACCCACGAGAGCACGCGAGTAGCACAGCACAGGGCACTGCACCAGGGACAGCACAAGGCTACAATTTCTTCAAAGGAATATCATTATTAAAATAAATGAATATTTGTACACAGTCAAAATTCATAAAGGTAATGATAATAAACAAAAGCAACTAGAGGGGAGCACTCGGTAGAGTGCAAAACCTCCACCGCCAATACTGCTGGTCACTTAGTGAACCGATATCCTATTCATTGTAGTCAAAACGGATCAGACTCTACTGAACCACGATTGAATAAACTAAATAGATCGACGCCATGTAGAAATGCCAAAAAATAAATAGAAAATTTTTTGAAAAAAAAGTGGCAAAATTTGTTTTTTTCTCAATTTTTTTGGGGGGGGGGGGGGTTGGAAATCACTTAAAAACATGTAGAAATGCAAAAAAAAAAAAATTCAAATTATTTTCAAATAAATCGAATTTTTTTTAAAAAAAGTTGCAAAATTTTGTTTTTTTTTCTCTAACAAATTTTTTTTTTGGTTGGAAATCACTTAAAACATGTAGAAATGCAAAAACAAAAATTCAAATATTTTTCAAAATGGCCGCCATAGCGGCCATATTGGACTTTGGACCAAGTCCAAATCTGATGGATTTCGACGAAACTTGGTGGGGGGATTAGGTATGGTCCAAGATCATGGATCCATCCTTGGACATACCTAATCCCCCACCAAGTTTCGTCGAAATCCGTCCAGGAGTTTTTCCGTAATACTGTCACAAACAAACAAAACAAACCAACAGAAGGTGAAAACAGTAACTCCGTCCATCTTCAATGGCGGGGTTAATAAATCCACACGTCGAGGCACCTCCCACACAGACTCAAATACAGACAAAGGGGACACAAAATGAAAAGAAAAAACTTTCTTTAAAACTATTCCTTTAGATAGCTTGGCCCAGAGCTGATCCTTGTGGAACTGGAATTGAGATGCTTCTCTCGGAGTTGGACAAACACACGCCAGGCAATCCGCGAGTGGCACTCCACATCAAGGCTCAAAGCCCCAGTGTAACGGCTTCGGGTGCTCTGATCGTCCTCATCGACCTGACCAGAAGCAAAAGGCCAGTGTCTTACTTCACCAAGCAAGCCAAACTGCTTCAACATGAATTCAATGGCTGTGTTGTCCTCTTTTCTTTAGCGTGTGCTCAACCTCCGCTCTCGCCTCTCCAAACAATGCACCTCACACTTCCACTCTGATCATGGCTCTCCCAAAATGCCAAGCCAACTCCTGCCTCTTAAAATGCACAACCTCTTTCCTTTGACCTCAATCACACTGCTATATAGTCCTATACAGTATTTGAAAGCCTCTCTCAATGCGCCAGCCAATCTTATTCTTTTATCTCGCCTATAACTCCTCCACCTCTGGGGTGTGGCATGCTCGCACCAAACCCGGGAAGGCAGTGCTTCTCCTGCTTGGCTAGCTTCTGTCGTCACGCCCATCAATCGTCCCTCGGGGGCGTGACTTCACTTGCTGTCAACCTTTGAAAGCTGGGCTTTCTGCCTGTTTATTGTGGTTTCAGGGATGCATTCCCCACCTTTATTGCCGATCTTGGAATATACAAAAACAAAGGGGAAAATTTCAGATGGCAATCACGTACTGGGGAACTTATTCTTACTCCCTAGGCTAATTAAGACTGCACCACCCCTCGTGTGGTAACACATAACACTAAGCTCACATGTTCCTTACTTACTCACATCGAGATGCCTCCTCCTCATCCACAGATCAAGCAACTATACACAATCTAATTCCCTATTAGATTCTTCCCTATCTACCCCCACAAACAGAACAATATTCTTGAAGAAAATAACAGAAGAGATCAAACAAGAAAAAAACAAATGATGTGAAATGTCTGCTCTGGTTTAGCAAGCACCACCCAATATATTCTGCTTCATTTGTGTTTCTTTGTAATCCCTTTATCTGAGAAAATCACGTTTTGATACAAACAAATAAATAAATATTATTGGAGTACAAACAAAAAGTGTAAACCTTTTCATTTTATTTTAAATAAAATGAAATAGCACTTGGGAATGAAAATACAGCCAAGAATACCAAAAGCCATGGAAACAATAGCAAAAATCTCTGAAGCAACAGCAAACGTCCCTTGAGTGCTATTGTAAGCAGGAACAAAAGCCATGCCAACCAGAAAACAAAATAAAAGGCTGTAGGAGATGAACTTGAACTCATTTTGTGTTGATTGGTTTTGGGCTTTGATTGCAAGGACCAGGCAAATGATTACTAAAAGTATCAGATAAACAATTGCACATACTGCCCATGCTCTTGATTGCACAATACATTCCCAAACAATGACTCCAACTCGAATCTCAAAGTTCTTATTCACTCGAATATTTCCCCAAACTGCCCAAGCCATACAGAAAGCAAATTGTGGCACAGGTGAAAAGGCAATTAAGGTGTGCAAAGTTTTCATCCATGCTGTTGTAAATCTGTATTGAAATCCATCTGTGATACAAGAAACCTTCATAGTCGTGATTTTTCTTTATCAACGAGCAGTTAATAATAAACACTGAACTTGCTGCAATATAAAGATTGCAGTTTAGATTTATAAAGTTGGAAATAAATAATGTGAACTCCAAAACTTCAAAATTTGCACACAACATTCCTTCAAAATCAATTAAATGTTGAGAACTATAAATGTTGCATGAAAGCATAATTCATCAAGTTTTATTCAATATCCTTCAAAATTTTAGGCAACAACATAAACATCATCTTTCATAATACATCTTTCAATCCGATTTTCCAAATTGTTGAAAACATTCTCCAGTTGCTGCTGAGTAATTTCATTTATTGCATTTGTGATCATAGTGCTAAGTTCATCCAAAGAATGTAGTTTTGATGAGTAAACAGTTTTACATAGCAACATAAAATGTAATCCAATGTTGAGGTGGTCAAGCAATTGGTCCACGTCTACCGACCCACTTCTCTGGGAAGCATAATCAAGCACAATCACACATTGAAGCATAGTGACAAGGAACTAGTCTTGCTGGTATGTGAAATATTTAAAGGTCCCCTGACATAAAAAATAAACTTGTTATTTATATATTAACTTGACCTTCCAGTGAAAGAAATCACCATGTTTTTTTTTTAATCAAAAATGGATAATTAGAGCAATATTTCGATCATTTCTGGAGCCTTTCACAACGTGCTATCCCCCCCTATAAAAATTGGACTTCAGCGAATCGCAGCGTGACTCACATACAGTAACTCGCACAGAGTGGATTGACTCGAGAGTCGAGATGTCGCGCGCCATATAAAGTATGTACAAATGCATTTTGCACATGTTAGTGCAATCTCTGTGATCGTCTTAATTCCAGTGATTGTTTCACGAGAGTTTTTAAGAGTTTTAGCCGTACTTTCGAAAACGCCTGCAAGATGTATCGTAGCAGGATGCAGCAATACAAGCAAAGACGGTGTAAGCCTTCATGTATTCCCGAAAGATGATAATCGTCGGAGAATATGGACATCTAACGTGAAGCTGACGAGGGAAACTGGAAAGGCCCCAGCGACACGAGCGTCATTTGCAGCGCCCACTTCGAAGACAGTGACTTTGATCACGGGCTCTATTCATCCCAACCCCTCATTCCTCACACACAGACAAAAGAAATTATGCTTCTCAGCCATGTCTGCACAACAATCACGAGGCAATTATTTATCACTTTACTACCTTGTCGTAGTCGTGTACAAATCCAATACATGTATGCACAATAAAGGCTATACCATGTAACAAAACATAAAATTTGACTGTTGAACCTTTCCATTAAAAAAAAAATAAAAAGGGGCATACAAGTAAAATACTAAAGATAATATTGCATCATTTCAAGGCGCAAGGAGATAGTTTCAAAATCAAACAATGTGAAAACCTGCACCCACATTTTGCAGCTTATTGAATTGTTTGTTGAAACCAGCCTGCTGGGATCGGTACGATTCCACATACATGCAAGCCAGGTATGGCTGCACTCGACATACATGGGTTATTCTAATGTGAAGGTACTGCTTCCATTGGCTTGCTATTCATCAACAATTAGCCAAAATGCTGTAATAAAAGAAAAGGAAAAAAATGTTGGCACAACTATTAAAGACAATTTATCTGTCCTATTACACGGCCTCATAGCCTCGGGACTCTTACGCATTGACTTATACATTGTGTGCATGCTAATACAAGTTACTTGTCAACTCTCAGTCTAGATTGTCCGATAAATCCGTCGTCCGTCCGACTAGTCCGATAAATCTGACGTCCTGTAGCTTTCTTAGGTCATCTCTTCGAGCATGCCAATAATATGGTGTCGATGTCCTTCGATCCGTCCGTCCGTCTGTCCGTTCACAATGAAGTTGAAGCGGGAGATCTGGTCATTAGTGATCCTGATAGAGGTCGATGAACGTACACGATGGTATGACTTTCAAGGTCACCGAGGGTCAAGGTCAAGGTCAAGAAAATCGTCAGTCAAGGCCTTTAAGTTGCGAAAATGAGATTTCAAATTCTATCTCCTCTGCCATTTCTCAAGCGATATTGAATGTGATCGTAGCATATGAATCTATGGGACAATATCTAAATTTGGTCACGCCGGATTTTTGATATTCGCTTTCGTTTTCGTGTCACGTGACTTCAAAGTTTGCAAAAACTGCCCTACCTTCAGGAGGCTATAATCTCTACTGGGCATGGTAAAAGTTAGTGAATGTGTCATTGCATAGCAGCTGACCTTGTATATTTATACATTTTCCGCCGAAGGTGCAAAAGTTTCAAAACCCGAAATGTAAACGTCGGCATTTATTTTCAAAATATAATTTTGTGCGCGCGCGCCGCCAAAATGCCGAGTCATCTTTAACCAAACTGCGCAGTTCGAGCTGCGCAGTAGACACTGCGCAGTCGAGCTGCGCAGTAGAAACTGCTCAGTAGTCTTCGGTCATAACTGAACATTGAGAACTTGTGTATTATAGAGATCCCTCACCCACACACGGGGGTAATTTGTTAGTTTTATATTCTCTTTTCTTATTGTTTTCTACTGGTGCTACATGACGACAGTAGGAACTAGAGGAGCACCGGTAGAGTGCAAAACCTCCACCGCCAATACTGCTAGGTCACTCAAGTGAACCTGATATCCTATTCATTCAATTTGACGTCAACAGTGCTCACAGAGTTATAGTTTGCAACTTTCCCTTTACATACTCAATTCATTCGTCATAACTAGATTCCTTGAGACAGAAATTGATTTACGTGGTATATCCACCTGAAGTTCCAAAATCAGCCGCAATAATATTTTGGCATGTTTTTTGTTGGAATCACTTTAACATGTAGAAATGAAAAAAAAAAAATCGAAATTTTGTTGAAAAAAAAAGTTGCAAATTTTTTTTTTTGGGGGGGGGGGGGTGGAAATCACTTAAAACATGTAGAAATGCAAAAAAAAATTCAAATATTTTTTCAAAATGGCCGCCATAGCGGCCATATTGGACTTTGGACCAAGTCCAAATCTAATGGCATGATCCTTGGACCATACCTAATCCCCACCAAGTTTCGTCGAAATCTGTCGAGGAGTTTCCGTAATACTGTTCACAAACAAACAAACAAAGACAGGGGTGAAACAGTAACCTCCGTCATCTTCGTGGCGGAGGTTAATGAAATAAATAAAATGCAACAGAACGTCAGATTTACGGACTACTCTAGACAATTGTGTCACAAGGTGTGTTCTGCACACAAGTTTTCATCGTATCCGGACAGCGAGATGGGTTCGTTTTATGCGCGGAGAGACACGGCCGATGACACGCGCTGGCCTTGTTTGTGATTAATTCGCCGCGAAGCAACATGTCCGCTCGCTGCGCGCTGTCACGTCACCTCACTGAAATATTTCTGATATCGAGCAGTATGCAAGTAGAATTTACATTATTGAATTACGAATAGGATTTAGTCTAACCACTTGTTATTTCCGAGTCTTCCTTCGATGTCCTCCCGATCTTCATGAACTCCGGGAATTTCATCGCCATTTTTCTCTGCTTGTCCTGCTTCGGGCTCGAACTGCTAAGGCCGTATTCCATTTCCAGCTGCCTAACTTCACCTCCCGCGACTATGTTATCCGACAATTCTCCATGTGATTCAGACCAAAATCCTTCATTTCTCTCACACTCACTGTCACTACAGACAAATGAAAGTCCATGTCATCCATTATTCAAACACAAATGTTCGATTTTTTTAAAGCAGAAATGAACGAAGCGATTGAGTCGATCAATCAAATGTGGAAACACACAGGAAGCCAATAGAATCACCGAGACCACCAACCCAAGTAATTAACGTGCAGCCTTTGACATACTGTACGTGACGTCATGTGGGTTACGCCCCTTTCAGGAGAACTTTTAGGGGCGTTCCCGAACGTTTGTTTTTTTTAATTTTACATTTTACAGAATGAGTTTGTGAAAAAACATTATCAGATCTGAAATCACGATGAAAAACTCCTCTAGGACATATATAAATGAAATTTATGTACTTTGGCATGTCAGGGGACCTTTAATCGTCGTAGTTCGGGAACAAAATGCGATCGTTGTGGTGGTTGACTTTACCACGGATATAGAAGTTGCCTCATCAGAAAATGTCAACGCGTCAAGAAACACAGGGGAATTGTGGAATTATTAACAGCAATGAAAACAACATTAATAACATTAACAGTGCAACACTGTACTTGATTTATTATGCTTTCAAATGCCATTTACATTTTTTTTCTATCACGTGTACATTAAAAGTTATAAAAGGACTTTATGGACATGCTGTGCATAAGTTGGGTCACCTAATCAAGATCAGGTTTTTTAGACTTAAATAAAACATCAAGAACGTATATGTTTAAAGCTGTCGCAAACAATAACCTGGGAGTGCACCATGGCAATGTTGGGCCGAATTACCTCATTGAAAGTATTTATGGTCATATTGGCCTTTTGTGTGTGCAAATAAAGTGGTACAACAAATTAAATTTCTCCATTCAATTTGACGTGCTGGGGTCTGGGATTTCCCCTGACGTAGAACCCAGCTGTGTTCACCACACCCACTGCTTATGCTTTTGGACCCCCGGCAGCTGTCCACGTGTACGGGCCATTTTGCAGCCTCAACCATGCCCCTTCTCGCAGTGCCGGATTAAGCCTCGGCTGGCCCTAAGGCACATTTTGAAATTTTAGAGAATGGCCTGAAAAATTGAAATTACATATTGGGCTCATGGAAATGGACCCCAGACAAAAGATGAACTGATTCAAGAACAAAATATTTAATACAAAAAAAGACAAATATTTAATGTGAAAATAATTTTTGGCCCGAATTTTTGGCTGGCCCTAAGGCACATGCCTTGTCTGCCTAATGGTTAATCCAGCACTGCCTTCTCGTGCCGCGGGAACTCCGTAACCTGTACACGGAACCCTTCGCGGAGATCCAGCAGCCGTTTTGGTGATCCCCATTCATGCTGGGTGCACCGCATGCACTACACACACCTTGCAGCATTCCGTGCCTCATGAAAACTCTTCATTTTTATTTGTTTTTCTTTCTTTTATCTGTCCATGCTCAGGCAGTTCACCTGGCATGAATTGTTTACATGCCGGCCCCTCTGAGACTGTCATGGATTAAAAACATGCCAACCTTTTCATTTTCCATCGCTCGGGAGGCTCACCCCTCCCGTCAGTCAGGCAAACTCCTACCCCCGTCTGAGTCGGTACACATCCCCCAATCTCCAATTCATTCATAATGTGGGGGGAAGGTTAGATATTCCCAGAGACCAGATAGAAATGTATAGAATGGCATGATCCATGTACAAGTAGTTAGCCCATCTTTATGTCATAGGTTGGAACATATCAACTTAAGGAATGTCTGGTCTGTATGTGTACCATTCAGTGGTTGGTGTGGGGTAATAAAAAGTTGGGGCTTATGGTTAAGGAAATTGTGTGCATAAACCCCTTTGTAAACCTTGACAGGGGGCGTTGGGAGACTTGGCAAGAGAGCAGGAAAGGGGCAGAGCTCGGATCGCCTCTGAGAGGTGGAGTTTTTTGTTGCCCCGAGAAAAGAGGGAGCGCCTAATCGGGCGGTAGGGTGTGTGAGAGAGCAGGTGGTCTGAGAACAATTTTGTAAGGAGATAAGTTGTGAGGAGAGAACTGTCGACTTTTGAAAAAAACGGGTTGATCTGAGGAGAATGGGGAACATGATAGAGAGAAAGAGTCTGAGGTAAAAATGGAGTAAAAAGAGTCTGAGGAGAAAAGACTGCTGAGGAGAGGAGGTCATCCTGCCTGTGTGTCTTTGTCTCCTCATCACCTGCTCGTGGCTGCTCCGCACCCATCCTTCCACCTGCTACCACCAGAGCTGAGTCCCCCAATTTTGTCCCTTTTCCATTTGTGACCGAGTCCAGAGTGAGGCGGCTTCATCCTTTAGAATTCTTTTATTCTCATTGTGCATAATTATTTATATTCGATTCCGTGTTCCCCTTTCTTGCCCCCCGCCACTACCCGCCACCGTCTCCTCGTGATCACCATACACTGGTTCTTTGTCTTTGGTTTTAAAAGAACTGAGGTTCTCATATCTCACCTCATGAACCGTGTGCGAGCAAACTTACCACTAATTTGGAACACATCTCTTCAAGAGATAAGCCGTTCGGAACATCACTGGATTTTAACCTCCCACCATGATGAGCTTGACGATAGTTGAGCTTTTGACACTACAATACATTCCACCATGCATGTCCTCAGCACACACTGTCATACTACTTCTCAGCACATACTCTGCACCTTGCATCATACCAAGAAAACCCGGGTCCTTTATTCCCCCCAAACTTGACACAATCCCATCGTGGCTCGCACCTTCTTACCTTGACTGGACTCCCCCACACCGGTTCGCCTTAAGGACTCGTAACCTCTACACCTGTACCTGCAATGCGCCATCATGATCTTTGCACATTGTTCAACACATTCTACCAATTATTGTATATTTTCTCAAGCATTTCCTTCATCTCTATTTGTTCCCCTTTTGCTTCATTCATTTCAACCTTCATCTTTGTTATCTCTCACTTTGCCCCTGCAAGTTTCCTTTCTACAACCACCTTTGTTGCCTCTATTCATTCGTCCATCTGTCATTCTCTCATTTCCATTGTCTGTCTCATCTCGTATTTTCTTTGTCACCTCCTCATGCCTTGTCTTACATTCTTTCTTTACTGCTATTTGTTCCCCCTTGGTTTATTTTTGGCCTTTCTTTAAGTCCCCTATCACTGTTGTATTCTTTCCAATGCTTTGTTTTGATTCTTTCTGCTCCTCTGCAAGTCCTTTCACCTCCCGCTGAAGTCAATTTGTTTATTTAATCATTCTGGCCTGACCCGCCACCATCTCATCCTGGACACCGCCCACGCACTCCCTCACTTCATTCAGCTATCCCCGTACTGCCTCGATCCTTGCTACAATGTCAATGCCCATAGCCTTCATCTCATTGCCCATAATCTTTGTGTCATTGTCATTCACCTTTATCTCTGCTTTCACCTTCACTTGTCTCACATCCAGTATATTGCCCAGCCGTGTCTCCAACTCTGCCATTAACTGTGTTATCAAGAGCCCCACATTGGGATGTGTTCGCTAGACTGGGAGCCAGGTCGAGTTTGTTTCGACATTTGAACACAAAACGTTTGAGTGTCCGGTACTGTAGGACATAGGTGCCCAACTGAAAAAAGGTCATTATTAAGTTCCATCAGATCAGACACTGGTCTGTGGGGCCTGGTCAAATGGTGCCATTTTATATTTTGATTACACTTTTGAGCACAAATGTCAAACCTCTATTACTAAACTCAGTTAAGTTCTCTGATTCTGAAAATGTAACTCAAGAATACATGGACGTCAGATAAACGTACGAAGAATGCAATTCATAATCATCGTTTTACAGCCGTTTCCATGCTTGCATTTGTAAGCCATAGTTCACCTAATGGCTACTTTCCAGGTTGCACGATCCCTTGCTAGCCCTGTTATCAGGCCTTCAACTCTAAGATCGTCTCTCGGCAATATATTCCATGTTTCCCTCAGACAGCCTCCAGCTCTCCTTTCATTCACATATTTATACACCTATTCACACAGCTGCCCAACCCCATCCTTTCTACATGTCAGAACCATCTCAACCTACCCCGACGCATAACCTCACCAATACTTTCTATACCTAACCTATTTCTAAATTCCACATTTGGTTTCCTATCCTTCAGTGTCACATTACACATCCACCTCACCATTCTCATTTCATTTCGTTCACACCTCCGTTCTTCCTTTTTCATCACCCATGTTTCACTGCCATACAACATCACGCTTCTAATGCAAGCTGCATAAAGTTTTCCCTTTAATTGGAGAAAGGTCCCTCTTTATGTCAAAAGGAGTAACAACACCCTAAACTTCCTCCAGCCACTTCTAATTCTTGCAATCACTGCTGCTTCTACACCACTACCTGCACCAATCATATCACCAAGATAACAATTTATCTACACATTCCAGAGCAATATCCCCATTAACTAACCTTTCCACTCTAACTGGAGCCACTTGTTTATCTGCGCAAACAGCACATTATATTTGAAGTCAGGAACCACTTGCAGGATTTACACAATATTGAATTGCTACCTACACCTTTTAAAAAAGAAAACTGTGCCACCTCTCCCTTTTTCCACACTTCCTTCTCCCACACCAATAATAAGTACTTTTGTTTTCTCTGTATTCACATTCAGTCCTCTGGCCTCCATACACCCCTTCCATACTGTATATTTACCCATTACCTCTTCCATCCTGTCAGCTATCAGCACTCGGTGTAAGCAGCATGTAGGAGTTCCCAAGGTCAGCCTCCTCTAAATCCCTGTGGTATAGCCTCAAGAACCATAATGAACAGGATTGGGCTCAAGACTGACCCCTGATTAACACCAAGTTTGACTTTAAAATCCTCACACTGCACTCCATTTACCCTCACGGAGGTTTTTGGGCCATCATACATCACCATAACTACCATAACTAACAAAGCCTCCACACATAACTTCCTCATGGACCATTGCACCACTTCCTGAGGCACTCCAAATCCACAAATATAAAGTACAGTTGGCTCTTCTTCCCCAGATATTTTTCTGTAATTGCCCAACTATAAAAATTGCCTCGATCATGCCCCCTCCTGGCATGAAACCAAATTGCATTTCATGTATATTAACACTCTGTCTTATCAATTTATCCATGATTCTCTGTACCACTTTAATTCCATGGTCTAGCAGCTTCAGACCCCTATAGTTGCCCCGAACTAAGGCATCACCCTTCGCTTTATAAAGATTCACTATTGCACTCTTCAACCAGTCATTTGGGACAGATGTCTCCCTTATCATTGCATTTCCAAATTTAGTGATAAAATTCACTCCAATATCACCAGATGCCGTCAGCATCTTTACAACAACACCAGCACTGCATGCCGCTTTACCATTCTTCATTTCATCGATGACTTCACTCCATATATATATATATATATATATATATATATATATATA
>CM068953.1:142772888-142797967 GCA_035128595.1 Eptatretus atami
ACTTCGAATATTTTCTACGTTTTTTCTCCAAGCCCTACGATGCCGCCCAAACGCCCTGCACCTTCTAAGACTTCTGGCAAGGAATTGAAGTGCCAGAGGAAGGTCCTGATGCTCCAGGAGAAGGTTAAGGTGCTCGATATATGCTTCGGGAAGGAATGGCTACCATGGACCAGAGTTAATAATCGCTAAGTCAGCAATAGGAAAGAGGCATTGGTGCTAGCAGCAAGCGGAAGACCTTAACAATGGCCAAAAAGAGCGAAGACTTCAACTACTAGATGACGGTGCCTTCAGCGAAGCGCTACAAGCCAACACCAAGTGGCAAGAACCTACCCCTCAGGGGTACAGGATCAGGGAGAAGAAAATTCATTGAGACCATATCAATATGCGGCGAGCTATGAATCCTCAATTATTGAGAACAAGGTACGTGGGAGGAGGCCCGAGTGTGGACCGCTCAACGTATATAGATAGACGGAGCTGCTAATGCATATGGGAGCCACAACTTATCAAGAACGAAGGGTGAGTACACAGCAAAAAACAGATGCAAGTCGCTTGCTACTGACAGCTTCACCGCTGCTTACAGCTTGGGCTATAAAGCAAAGCAAAAAGTAGTATCTGTTTGCATGTCTGAACACTGCACCATATGTACCTTGATTGTTTCAAAATGGTGTTCTGTCTCTGAAGACCCACCCCCGCCTTTTTGCTTGCATTTAGCGAAGCAACAAATGTGTATCCAGCTGCATGTTGGAATGTGCAGCATATGCACCTTGTTGTAGCAAAAGGGGTTTGGCTCTGAACCATCCTCTACCTTTTAGAGAGGTGATGCATAGATACTATGTCTAGCCAACTATGCGTCAAAAGCACAACAACCAGGCCATCTACGAAGTACACCAAGGGATTAGGGAATGTTGAGAAATAAGAAAAGGATCCTTCTTTGCACCTTGCAGGTGGTAGACGCTGAAATTGCGAAGATCCAAAATAGGTGACCCCACTCAGATGGGATGCACCATGGGTCACGTGGAGGATTCACAGTGGGTCGCCGAGAGGGCACCGTGGGAATACTGCACAGAATGCAGGCATATATACGTCTACTTAGCAAGCAGGCGATGGCATTCCCCATGTAACCTGCTTCTTTCTTATCGGGAAGGCCGGCAAATTTATATTGTTTTCACTATACAGACATATCTGACAAAAATTTAATCCATCTACTATCAGACATATTAGCAGTGGCACTCAAAATTTCATCCCTTTCATCATTCAAACTTTTGAAGCTATCATATGAATGTAGGCTCACAGCATCCTCATAAGACAAAATCCAAAAGAACAATTGCAGAGCAAGGTAATCGGATGTCTTCTTTATTGCAATCCTTACAAATGATGGTGAACTATTGTGATCCATTGCAGTAACTACTATGCAATTTTATTTTCCCATAACATGGACTTCTTGCAGTAAATTACTTACGTAATACCACCAACATTTCCTATTTAGACATGCAACTCCTTAGATATGCCCATGAAACATGGTTACCATGGACGGTACATCGAACAAGTGCTTGCAGAGATGCAGATACAGAGCCTCCCAAGGTCTGTCAGAGCATTTGGATGATCCACTACTGCTGGAAGCAGTGAAAAAAGCACCTGCTTAAATCACTGCTTCAAAGAGAATACCGACCTCTGCCCCACTCGAAAGAGAAGGAGAGAAAGCAGAAGGCATAGAGGAATTTTATCCCATACCTCCCCAGAAAACCCAGACAGTAGAGAGCTGCCAAAAAGACATCTCGAGCTGTCCAACCAGGGGGAACAAAAAAGGGTGACCTTACGTTTGAAAACACCCCCTGGGCCATTGGACATTTTCGGCGAGGGTGGCAGATGGATGTTCCAAAGTTTCACCGACTAGAGGCCGACCCTAATCCTTCCTGGAAGGTGTGCACCCCCAGATTCACCACAAAACGGTGAAGAAGAGATCCTCACCTTGAAGGGGGCTTAAATTCCAGCTGCTTTAAAGGTTCTGTTCTGGAAGGTAAAGATTGACAAGGAGGGGAACGGAGTGGGTGTATATGCCTGCAGGCTCCGCACAAGCAGTAGGCCATCTCCCAGGCCCACGAGATCAATGGTGCACTTGACATGGCTTCCAAACATCCTGGAGACCTTTAGAAAGTTGATGAGTCACGGCTCTGGCTGGAGATTGACAGAGTGGAACTTCTGTGACTGGACATCACTCGCTACCAGCCTCTGAGGGCGGCTCGTATTATCCCACTGCCAGCAAGCTCTCAGAAACAAGAAAGCAGTGGTCAAGTGAAGAACGAGCGATGAGACCATTGCCTCAGGTGGGGCCTCCGGTCAGCTCTTTGTTCCCAGTGGACCATGGGGGATATGTGTACAGGTCTACAAAGTTATCCAGTAGAAGATGGTCTTGACTTCCACACAGGTTTGATCTGCCATGCCGCTATCACAGATCAAGCAGGTAGAAAAAGCAGGAATAACCTGGCTCTGAATGTATATGGTTGGGAAAGGGGGTGATTGTCCACAGGCTAGCAAGCAACATGAAGACATCTCCAGAATCAACCTGCTGCTACACTGAGAAGGACAGATAAGTCATACTATACCTGGTTAAGACCTCAACCACCTACCTCACAATCACTCTCTGTGAGAGGTGCCTACATGGCTGTTCTCGCGAGGAGCTGCTGGGAGGCGCAGAGACCAGAATGTAAGGGCATTGGAAAAACTGCTATGAGAGGTAGATATGCCAGAGAAGGGGAAAAACATGATCTCCTTTCAGAACTGCACAAGTACCAACCAGCTACCCTTCATCATTTATGCTGACTTTGAGCCCTTTCCACCAAGATTGATAGGCGAGCTCAACCCTGACTAGAGCAACACACCGGAAGATGCAAACGGCATGAGGCTTGTGGTTACGGCTACATCCTGTAAAGTGTTGATGGTCAAACAGAGCCTCCAGTGGTCTAACTGGGGTCCAGACGCAGCGGAACACTTCCTCAATGCTATTCAGAGGAGGTAAGAGACACAATAAGGATTCCATAAGTCCCAACGCTAAGCTTCTGCAGAATGACACCCCAGACTGGAAGATATACAACGCCAGCACCAACTGTCACATTGCGATAAGCCTCTGACAGTTGCAAGGGGTGTCGAAGAAAATTTGTAAGTCATCTGAACAATAGAAAATTTATTAACAATTAACAATACAAACAGTACCATACAAACACTCATATGCATATGGATTTTTTTCACCTTTGTGGCCTTCTGGTCTAGCTACAGTCTTATCTAGATTATTTTTCGTAAAATCCGAGCAGAAACACACTTTTCATGAGAGAAAAAATGCATTGAATTCAATATCCGTTGGGTATTGAAAGGACATTTTATATCGTTTTCGGTATTTTTTCCAACCTTTTGCACAGAAGGCCTGGCATTCCATCTCGTAATACCATAACACACTATACTGCTCCATTTACCTTTCCAAAAATCATGACAGCACTCAATAAACTCCACAATCCGATAACAATTTTATTTCCTGACCCTTATTCATTTAACTGAAAGATTCTGCCTCAGTTGCCCCACTGAATAAACAATCCTGGCAGTATTCAATAAAACATCCCCAATTTTGTAAAGTACCAATCGCATATGTATATTGTAGACACTAAAATGTTTATTTTACTTTAATGGCATTTATAAACCAGCATGTCGCAGCATCATCACATCTCAGCGTTACCATGGTGACAACATACTCGTTTGACTTGTGGCTCACATGCAATTTATTAAATCACCCTGTTAGTTTAATTAAAACGACCATCAGTTGCATGACATTTCTCCGCAGTTTAAAGAAAAATCTGAATAGACTTTAAAACCCACTCACGACTCTCTACACATGGTTTGAATCCTGAATCGAGGGTCAATTCTGCCTTCAAGCTGTTTCTGAGATTAAAAATAAAACGTCAATGTATGTCCATTTTATTTCATAACCCAGGAATGCTCTATTCGTATAATATGCTATCCATTTCAATATGTTACTTCTCAGCCCTATTATTCTGTTAACCAAGCCCATCATCCTTGCATTACAAAACATTCTTGTTCTAACAGCTCTACTCACAGCTGGAAGCAATCATTCCTTCTCACGAGTGCTGTATTATTTACACAGGGCTTGCATCCGAGAGTTTCCACAACCTCTGTTAGCACACAGAACAATCCACTCCATGCTATACCTGCAGGAAGTACCAATGTGCTAATCCACCAGTGCATAATTACTCGCACTGCCTGCATGGATTTGCACAAGATTCACAATTACCAGAACCTTGAAGCTATAACCAGGCCCGACCACCATATTCAAATTATTATTGATTTTTTTTCCTTTTGATGGCTGCGAGAAAATTAACTTCCCATGTCAGCCGTCGTGCACATCAAGGCCAAACAAGGTCAAATAATATCACCAGCTTCAACACTTTATATCTTGAACTTATTTTATCTATAAATTACTAAAACTCTCATCTTGTAATGTGTGTGTATATATACAGCTCAAGGAAAAAATTAAAGAGACCACTGCCAAATTATCAGTTTTTCTGGTTTTACTATTTTTCGGATGTTGTTTGAGTAAAATTAACATTTTTGTTTTTATTCTATTAAACTACTGACAACACTTTCCTCCCAAATTCCCACAATAAAAATATTGTCATTTAAGAGCATTTATTTGCATAAAATGACAACTGGTCAAAATAACAACAAAGATTCAGTGTTTTCAGACCTCCACATTTACCAAACATAAACAAAGTTCATATTCATTTTTTAAACAACACAATACTTATGTTTTAACTTAGAAGAAGTTCAGAAATCAATATTTTTTGTTGAATAACCCTGATTTTCAATCACAAGCTTTCATGCGTCTTGGCATGCTCTCCACCAGTCTTTCACACGTGCTGTTGGGTGACTTAATTGCCACTCCTGGCCAAAAAATAAAAGCAGCTCGCTTGTTTGATGGCTGTGGCCATCCATCTTCCTCTTGATCACATTCCAGAGGTTTTCAATGGGGTGCAGTCTGCGAGATTGGGCTGCCATGACAGGGTCTTGATCTGACATGGTCCTCATCCACACCTTAACTTGACCTGGCTGTGTGGCATAGGAGCATTTTCCTGCTGGAAAAAGCAATCCTCAGAATTGGGGAACATATGTCAGAGCAGAAGGAAGCAAGTGTTCTTCCAGGACAACCTTGTACATAGCTTGATTCATGAGTCCTTCACAAAGACAAATCTGCCCCAATTCCAGCCTTGCTGAAGCACCCCCAGATCATCACTGATCCTCCACCAAATTTCACAGTGGGTGCGAGACACTGTGCCTCTGTGGCCTCTCCAGGTCTCCGTCTCACCATTAGATGACCATGTGTTGGGCAAGCGTGAAATTGGACTCAATCAGAGAAAGATGACCTTACTCCAGTCCTCTACGGTCCAATCCTTGTGTCTTTTTGCAAACCTCAGCCTGGCTCTTCTTTGCTTCTCATTGATGAAGGGCTTTTTCTAGCTTTGCACGACTTCAGCCCTGCCCCTAGGAGCCTGTTTGAACACGTCCTCGCCGTGCACTTCACCCCAGCTGCCGTTTGCCATTATTTTTGTAGGTCACTTGATGTCATTCCTACGGTTGTGAGTGACATTCAAATGAGTTGGCGGTCTCCGGTCAGTGAAAAGTCGTTTTCGCCCTCTGCGGTCTGTAGCTCTTGTTGTCCCCATGTCTGCTGCTTGACCTTGTTCTTATGAACCGCAGTCTTTGAAATTTTAAGGATGGAAGCAACGTGACGCTCACTGTATCCCTCTGCCAGTAAAGCCAGAATTAAACCCTTCTTTCCTCACTCAAAACCTTTCTTTCAACTCTTTTTGGCATGGTCAATAGTTATTTTTTCTTCATTCAATTACTTTTGAGGTACTACTAGCACTATTTTTGCCATCCAGCTGGTCCTATTGCAAGAGGATAGTGATGACCACAGCAGTGGTTTTATACTTTTCCTGTTAAATAAGATTCGGTTCAGGTGATCACCTAATCAGTACCTCATCTAAGTAGAATGAGGTGTGCCTGTGTTGGAATTCAACAGACACTGGATAGGAATGGCTGCCAAACATGTAGAGATGCTGATTTAAATTTTTTTTGAGTGTCTCTTATTTTTTTCCAGAGCTGTATAATATAATATAATATATATATATCATATATATATATATATATGTATACATGTAATATGTATATATACACATATACTAATATATATATATGTATGTTCCCGCAATACAGCCAAAACGGTACACGATAGCGAAAAAATTTTTGGGCCACCTTACTTATCATTCGCCTGTGGTGTGCAGTATCAAGTTTCGTTCAAATCAGGCAACGAAAAAAATTATTAAAAAATCAATTCCCGATTCAGTCAAGTCTTCGGGAGTATTTGATCAATGCAAACAACCTCACGCGTATAGTTCACTGTAGCTATCTTTTTTTCTTGAAATGATTTTTCTCATCAACCGCTGTCACAAGTGGGAACCCAACGGGTTCACGGGTCGTCTAGTATTTTATAAATGTTCTTGCAGGCCAGACACTGACCATGTTGTCGACCTGTATTACAAACACATTTTAAATTCATTTCAATTCCACTAACCTCAGGGCATTCCCTGTCTCCACTTCTCATACCGAGACAAGTTGACACAGACCCTGCCAATTGGATTTTCTCCCCCTTTCCTGCTTTCTGACTACCACATCATAAATACTTTCCAATTCACCTCATTTGCTGTTCTCCCCCCTTTCTTATTTTTATTTTTATTTTGTTCCATTTCTCTTTTTAAGTTTTCAATCCTGTTTTTTTTTTTTTCAAAGGTACCTTCGACCGGAACTCTTTTCTGTTTCCTTCCTGTCCACTGCACCCACTTATCAACTTCACATATTGATTCTGTCCCATAATTTCAAACATATTCCGAATTGGTGTTACCTTTCTCAGTACCATTTTATTGGTTACCTTTCCAAGGAGATTCCCCATCTTCACAAAACTTAGTGAGAGGGGAAAATTCAAAATTTCAAACAAAACAAAAACTTTGTAACCTTTACAATGAAAATACAACTAAAAACAGATACAGATACAGACAGGACACAAATAATCATACAATAGCTCTTAGACAAACAATACACAAACTTTCCTCAGTTCAAACCTCAACCCCAAGCTGGAAACACTGTTCCAACCAAAAACAAAAATAACACTATTTCTCAACTTTCAACTTCATTGGATAATGCCCTATTTGCACCTTCTCTGTTATTCAAGTCTGCTGACATTGAAGTACCAATGTAGACGAGAACTATCCAGCATAAACCGAAACAGTCCAGTGCAGCCAATCTCAACTTCCAACCTCTGTTGGACAATGGCCTTTCCAAGTCTGCATTGAAAGTGCCAATGTAGACTCCAAGGTCCAGGCATACACCGAAAGTGCCAGTGCAGCCAATAAAAAGTGGACCCTTTAGCCAGATCAGGACTTTCGGACTCAAACAATACCCTTTGAAACAACACATATCTTCAAAACAAAACTCAAATCTATCCAACTTCTATTCTTGTTCGAAGCATGTTAACATTTCCAAACAAAGAATGAGGCACACAGCAAGCGGCAGCCACAAACTCACCCACAAAGATCAATGTCTCTCACCTTTTCTGATCTGTGAGCTCGTTGCTACCACCAGCTCACTCTGAACCAGGCTCTTCTCAGGTTTAATGCTCCTACCTGGCTCGCCAAATTGTGGAAAAAATTCGAAGACATCTGTACAATTGAACATTTATTTTACAATTAACATAAACAAGTATGTACAAACACTCACATGCCTGTGGAGTGATCTAATACTGACTTGCTCCAGATCTCTGAATACATGGAGATCTTATCCCCTTATATAGTGTTCAGTGAGACTAGTGTTCTATTTTTAGACGCTGGCACCAACTTTGTCAGGTCTTGACATCCTCCAGATGGAACTTATATTCGGCCTTCATACAGCCCCAGCCTGATCTGGTTGAATGGTTGTAACAATATATTCAATCCCGACATGTTTATCCTCCCCGGCACAGAAAAACACACAGAATGCTTGAATGACGTCAAACTTCAACTCTTATGGACATTAAGGATAAGTTTCTATAGTATATAGGTTTTAAAAGTCAGTCGCTTCTCCAGACTGGGAAGATATATATCTTGAAGCGAGTAGGCTTAGTGAATACTTTTTATACTTAGTGAATGAATACTTGGTGAATTAGATTTTCCTAGATCTACATTCCAATTTGTTGGTGTCTTTTATAAAGAAAAATTCCTGTATATACATATATATATATATATATATATATATATATATATATATATATATATATATATATGTAAAGAAATGCTGAATCTGGCTTCCTGGAAAGATATGATTATGTATTAAAACAGATACATTGAGTAAATTATTTCATAGTTATAATATATTATTTTAATACCAGTTTTAATTATCATCAACTTATTATTTTATTTATCACCCTCAAACCCATTATGCTAATTTTTAGAAGAAAATGCATCTGCAGGGGCAACACGACTCAGTTCTCATGACTCAGACACACAACTGTTGTCTCAGTCGTTGTCTCACGACTTAGACAACACGACACACGACTCAAAATATCACCGAAAGTTTCGAGGGACAGCCAAATAAAATGCAACCTAATGCTGAGGATAAAACAGAAACAAATAATCACCCCTGTGCTCTCCACAACCTGAAGGGCTATGATTCACAATCTCTGATGCAGGCCATCAGCAAAGTGAAAGGTACAACCACCCTATCCCGAACAACATGGAAAAGTTACACGTCATTCTCTCTCAAGCATGATACACAGGAGGGGGCTCAAGAAGGTAAAAAAAAACTAAGAGCTCTTCATTTGAATTCCGGTTCATTGACAGTGCTCAGTTCCTCCTGGCTTCCCTAGACAAGCTCTCATCAGCCAACTGACCTGTAACTTTCACATCACAGCCGCATATGAGCCTGACGAGCATAAGCGGCAACTACTGCTGCAGAAGTGTATATCCACATACATATATGACATCTAATTCACCATACCCACACATCAACTACCGCCGGCGTATGACTCCAGGATCTCCATCCCCTACACCCAGGAGGCCTTCTACAGCAAGCTCAGTGATGAGAACATCAGTGAAGAGGATTACACCCAGGCCCAAAAGGTGGACCGCTTTTGGGTGCAAAGACATGGAGACTACCATGACTCTACCTCCAACAGACCTGCTCTTTCTGGCAGATGTCTTTGAGACCTTCAGAAAGACCTGCAAGCGACAATATAGACTAAAACCCTTACCCACTACTATATGAGTCCTGGCCTGAGCTGGGACACGCTCCTGAAGAAAACCAGCGTAGAGCTCAAACTTCTCACAGACTACGACCAGAGTCTGCGCGGAGCATCTCCATGTCTCAAATAGCCATGCAAAGGCAAACAACCAACATGTCGAAGGGTACGACTCAATCAAACCTAATAGCCATATCTTTATACCTTGATGCCAACAACCTATTCGGCTGGGCATGAGCCACCACTGCCAACAGGTGGCTTTGAGTGGGTAGAGGACTGCGGCAGCTTGTTGGATCACTGCAGATCACCTGGCAGACAGCCCGTGGGCTACATCTTGGAAGTGGACCTAGAATATCCTGAGGAGCCTGCACGACAAACACAATACCTATCCTCTGGCACCAGAGCACATGGTAGTTCAGAAGGAGTGGATGTCGAGAATACCAGCAATAACTTAGGGGGACATCAGTTGATACATAAAGCTGGTGCCAAACCTCTTCTCTTCTACAAAGACCAAGTATGTGCTGCACTACCATAACCTTCACCTCTATCTCTCCTTGGGAATGAGGCTAAAAGAAGTCCACTGAGCTCTGGATTCAATTTGAGCCCTTTGATGGAGCCCTACATCCTGATGAACACAGAGCTTCGCAAGGAGGCCACCAGCGACTTTGAAAAGGATCTCTACAAGCTCATGATAAATTCTGTCTATGGCAAGAAGATGGAAAACTTGCGCAAGCGTGTAGACGTTATAGCTCGGCCATGCCATGAGGAGGACAAGCTGCGGTGCATAATCTCTTGCCCAAGATTTGCATGGCAAAGAATTCAATAATGACCTCGCCTGCTCTTCACATGAATAAGAGCAAACTGCTGCTAAATAGACCTGTCTGTGGGTAAGAGCATCCTGGACTCTCCAAGCATCTCATGTACGATTTGTACGACAAACACCTTAAGGCCCAGTATGGAGACCGCGTTCAGCTTGTTATACTCAGACACGGACTCTCTCCTCCTCGAGATCCAGACAGAGGATATATACGCGGACATGGCCGCACACGCAGAGTTCTACGACACGAGCGACTACCTGAAGGACCACCCACTCCACGGCATCAAAAAACAGAAGGTCTTGGTAAAATGAAGGATCAGTGTGCCGATGCCCCGTTGCCAAGTATGTGGTCTGCGTTTGAAGATGTACTCGATCAAGAGGTCTGATGAAAAGGAATCCGGAAGGCAAAGGATGTGAAGAAGTGGCGTTGCAAAGAAGCACCTTCACCATGAGCATGACAAAGGGCTCTCTTTGACAGGAAAACCTTCAGGCATGGAATGGATATGCTGAGAATCGGTTACACCAGATCTATGGTATATGTGTAAACAGTGTCTTTATACCCTTCAACTCCAAGTGGTGGATTGTGAAAAATGGTATTGACACACATGCATATGGCACAAAGACATCCCTGGCCCCTTTCGATGACCTGATAATCAATGAGCTACTTCGCTAAAGGCAGGTGATATTATATTTCAACTGAATACAAATGGAGTTTTCACCCATCTATGAAAGGAAGATATGATTTAGCAACCATAGAAATATCCCAAATTTGCTTAGATTTCTCATCGTAGGCCCGAGCGGATGCGGGAAAAATGAATATGCTTTTAAGATGCTCCTTAATCAAGGCTTTTTAGATTACGACAATTTAATCATTTTCACAAAGTCAAGCTTTCAACCCGAATATCAACTGCTCTCACAAGGTTTCAACGTGGGTCTTCAAAAAAGAACATCATTGGTTTGTTCACACTTCAAAACAAGCTAAATGATTATAACATCGAAGATGCCATACAGATATTTTGTCAACCCAAAAGAAAAAAGAAATCAAACCCTCCAGTATCTTGTATTCTTAGTGATAACAAGGAAGACATACCCGCTCCACAGAAAATTGGAGAAATCAAACAAGAACCTTATAATGTTCGATGATTGTGTAAATGAAAAAAACAAACAGTAATGATAGCTACTATACCAGAGGGAAGCATTACCCTTATAATTGTATTTATCTTCAGAGTCGTACTTTCAACTTCCTTGTTGCTCAATAAGAAAATACGCAAATACCTTCATACTCTTCAAGTAAACGGTGTGTGATACACAGATTTTTGGAGAGACAACTGTAAACAGTATGTAGTGAAAGCGAATTTGAAGAGTTCATGAAGAACACGAAGGGCAAATATTAATAGCCTTGTTAAAGAAGAGGAGATGCTTTATGATATTTTCCAATAATAGATGGATGTGCAAGAACGAGCAAGAAGATTTAAAGAACATCAAAAGTGTGGTTTCCAAGATAGCTCAACAACAACAAAGACATCCGGAAGAAACAGAAGCAAAAATCAACGGGTGAAGAAGCGTTATAAAGAAAACAAGAGGAATATTTTAAACCGCTTCCGAAAGCTTCGCAAAAAAAATGGTAGAAATGGGGGTTTCCACAACTCCTTCAATAGAATACACCCCTAAAAAGCTTCAAATGATAAAAATTTTGGTCAAATGATGGAGCAAAAATTAAAAGATATAGGAAAATTAGAATATGATGATGAGGATTATTACAACAACTGGAGGAGGCAAATCAACTTCCCAATTATGTTGTGAGAGCTCTTCAAAACAATGAATATTCAGTGGATTAAAAACCAGAACGGTCTCATTCCAACAGAAGAACCAGCAATATTCTATCTTGTCAAACAGAAGGTATTGATATTCAATGATAAATTGGCATTCCAAAGCTCTGCTCAATCAAATGTACAATTAACTCCAAGATAATGTTTCTTCTAAACAAAGATGGGTATCACAATTCAACTTATTTTGATGAACTGTGAATTTGAAAAATTGATTCACTGGACACATTGATTTACTGCACTTACTTGACTATGGGGTTGATGTTGCTGGAGAGAACAAAGAAGAATTAAATGAGAAGGAAAAACATATTATCGATGTTTTAAGTAAGCTTGGTTCAGGTTCAGGTGTAAGCTTTCTTCCAAATGACACAGTGACCAGCACAGCTTGTGGATGGACTGCTTTTACTATTGGGTAGTAGAGGCTAGAAACAATAAGCTTAATATAGGCTTCAGCCATTTTAGACCAGTTGATGATATGAAAATAATTAATAAAGGCCAATTCAAGATAATATTATCCTATATACAATGAGAAGCACGATCTTAAGCTTTAACTTCACAACTAGTGATGACACGGCTTTTTCCCATTCCACTACAACGACTTACAACAAAGAATACGAAGCTTCACTATTGTCAATGGAATATATAAATACTGTTCAATATCACAGAGAAAACAAGTTCAGTTATCATCCAGGAAGTGGATCAAAACATAATAACAATCCCACCCGAGCATATGAGATTTTCAAATCTTCTTCTCTTCTTCTTCTTTCTTTCGGCTGCTCCGTTACGGTCGCCACAGCGATCATTCGATTATCCGCATAGTGATTTGGCTTAGTTTAATACACGGATGCCCTTCCTGATGCAACCCTGTGCGCCTCTTACGACACAGCGGATATGGTAACCTATTCTAACCGGGCAACTACACGGCCCAGTACACTGGTACTCACTTCGCCGACCTCGGAAGATGACAGGCTGTAGTCAACCTCCTGGTGTGTATTAATTCAAGCGGCCAACGGAGATTGAACTCAGGACCTTTTGGATCCCAAGCCGCTACCCTAACCACTACGCCAACACCAGGCTTTAATAGCCTGTTGTATCACCCGAAATTTTTCAAGATATTTTTCAAATATCTTTGGAAATTGCATTCCTGATGAAGAAACAAGGATGTGACCAAGAAAATAACATAGGCTTCCAAAAACATACTTCAAAATCAAGCATTCAGTTAAAAAAGTATTTCAAAGTTGATTTACACACTTGAAAATTCATTCAAGAGAATTATTTGATTTCTTCTCAAAAAATTGAAACGAATGGACTTTATCACAGCGATGAAACTATCAAATATCTCATATATAAATTCTGATTAATTCACTGTAATTTGGTTGATGGGGCTTACAACGACGGTAAAAGAACAAATGTAATATTCTCCTTCAGTGTGACTCAACCCCCACTGGATATAAATTCAACATGGAATCGAAAATCTTGTGTATCTGCCTGCATCCATCAAAAACCATCTTCAGAGTAAATTTTAGAATCACCGACCAAAGTAATCACCTGATTTCCTTCAATGGAGATTATATCCATCAGAATTCACTTACGAGAAGTTCCCTTACGAGAATGTACTGAGACTTATTTCGTAGTATTAGTTATATATATATATATATATTATATATATAATACATATAAGATACATATAGATATCGAATATATATATATTATATACTATATATATATATATATATATAATTATATATAGATACATATATATACTATATAATAATATATACATATATACACATAGATATCGATTATATATATATATAATATAATATATATTATAAATTATATAGATACATATATATATACATATATACACACATTATATATATATATATATATATATATACTATATATATATATATATATATATATATATAATATACACATTAATCCCCGCCTATAGTATCGCGTTCCCATATCGCGCCCCCGGTTCATCGCGGTTTTTCCCTTGGAACCTAACTAATTTTTTCTGCGGATTCCCCGGATATAATATAATAAAATATAAATTATTTAAGCAATAAATAATTAAATGCGTGCGCGCTTCGACAGTCACACAACGCACGAGACAAAGTTTCGCTGTGAACTTCGAATATTTTCTACGTTTTTCTCAAGCCCAACGATGCCGCCCAAACGCCTTGCACCTTCTTAGCTTCTGGCAAGGAACCGAAGCGCCAGAGGAAGTTTATATCACTCGATATAAATCAAACCCAATCGTGTTTATACACCGCCCAGCGTTAATAATCACTCGATATAAACAAAACCCAATCGTGTTTATACACCGCCCAGCGTTTAATAATCACCTCGATATAAATAAACCTAATCGTGTTACACACCGCCCAGCTTTAATATTCACTCGATATAAATCAAACTAATCGTGTTTACACACCACCCAGCGTTTAATAATCACTCCATATAATAAAACCCAATCGTGTTAACACCGTCCAGCGTAAATCACTCAATATAAAATAAACACCAATCGTGTTAATACACCGCCCAGCGTTTAATAATCACTCGATATAAATAAAACCCAGTCGTGTTTACACCCACACCAGCGTTTAATAATCACTCGATATAAATCAAACCCAATCGTGTTTACACACCACCCAGCGTTTAATATTCACTCGATATAAATCAAACTCAATCGTGTTTACACACCACCCAGCGTTTAATAATCACTCGATATAAATACAACCCAATCGTGTTTACACACCGCCCAGCGTTTAATATTCACTCGATATAAATCAAACCCAATGCTGTTTAGCACACCACCCAGCATTTAATATTCACTCGATATAAAATAAAACCCAATCGTGTTTACATACCACCCAGCGTTTAATATCACTCGATATAAATAAAACCCAATCGTGTTTACACACCACCAGCGTTTAAATTCACTCGATATAAAAAACCCAATCGTGTTACACACCACCCAGCGGTTAATAATCACTCGATATAAATAAAACCCAATCGTGTTAATACACCACCCAGCGTTAATAATCACTCGATATAATAAAAACCCAATCGTGTTTACACACCACCCAGCGTTTAATAATCACTCGATATAAATAAAACCCAATCGTGTTTAAACACCACCCAGCGTTTATTATGCACTCGATATAAATCAAACCCAATCGTGTTTATACACCACCCAGCGTTTAATAATCACTCGATATAAATAAAACCCAATCGTGTTAAACACCACCACGCGTTTATTAGCACTCGATATAAATCAAACCCAATCGTGTTTATACACCACCCAGCGTTTAATAATCACTCGATATAAATAAAACCCAATCGTGTTAAACACCCCAGCGTTCATTATGCACTTGATATAAATCAAACCCAATCGTGTTTATACACCGCGTTATAAAAAAAAAAAAGGCATTTTTAGGCATTTTTGGGGAGGCGTCCATTCATCGCGGATTTTCACTTCTCGCGGGGGGTTTGGAACGTAACCCCCGCGATAAACGGGGGATGACTGTATATATTATATATATATGTAATGTATATTTATATGTATATATATATATCCATGTAATATGTATCCATATACGATTATCGAATATATATAATATATATATTGTTACGGTTCTGAAATTCGCAAACACCATAAAGGTCCCGTAGGTGAGATATATTTCTTAAGTACATGTGTAGTTAGCCCAAACCCATTGTTATAGAGGAATTAATGTGATTCATTCGGGCTGCGATCCTTTGAGTTAGGCGTTTTTCTGTTCCTACTTTGTTTTGAGCCACCCACGCAACAAACAACAACAACGCCAGCAGCAAAACCTACCTTCCACACTCGCTACCGCAAACCTCACATCACCGCCATTCCAAACAGCGCCATGGCCATCGACACCGCCGAAAACCCTCCACCACCTTCTCCTACGGCCATTCCCGCGCCACCTGTGGACGCGCAGCGTCGAGCTGTCTCAGCGAGACACGCGAGACGCGAGTGCAGATGGCGGGGTTTCTGAGAGAATTCGGATCAGAATGATGCACGCCCACATCTGATCCACCCAATCAGGAAGCGCGGGGCGGCTTGGCCCCGCCTCCAGACGCGCTGACGAAAATCGGCATATGCAAATTGAGGATCAGGAATGATACACGCCCCCTTTTCCCCGTCCAATCGGCGAGCGTGGCTCCGCCCCTGAGGTCGTTGGATCCGATAATTTGCATATGGTGGGTTCCGAAGCCGATAAAAAGGCGAGCGCAGTGAGTTGAGCAGTATCGAGCAGAGTGTCGTGGAGCAGCAGATCGGTGAGGAAGTCAGTTGGGCTGGGTCGTTGAGACGGAGCTCGAGAGATCGGTGAGGCGAGATCGGTGGGGCAGACGGCTGCGGAGGCGAACGGCTGAGGTGACCTGGAGGCTCGCGTCGCGGGATCCAAAAGCCAGCCATACTCCCTCCCCAAGCATCAACAATTCCCCTTTTTCCCCCGCGCTGAGAGAGTGCGACAAGGGCCCCGTTCCCTCACACCAGCAGGTGCCCACGGAACCGCCGTGCACGACATTCTGCGGCTCGCCACGAGGGCGCGGGTAGGACCCTTCGGTCTCGTGGCCTGGCCGCTCATCCAGTCCCACGCGCATTAGGCCCACGGGCCCAGTCTGACTCCCTTGCCTTTGAGGGGTCTTTTCTTTGCTTCGGATGTGAATGCGTGTTGTGGCGCGTGTCTTGTAAGGTAGTAACTGTATAAGTGGTCCGTGTGTCGTGTAGTCGGTTTTAACTCCTTTATATGTGCATTTCTTTTGTTCTATGTTGATATATGTGCAATCGTTAATTGTGACTGTAAATACGTGTGCTATATGTGTGCTCCGCGTGCCGCGAAATAAATGTGCATTGTGTGAACTGTTTTCCCGTTTCGCTTCGTCTTTTCTTTAATTGAACCTCCATCCTTCTTCACGTAAAGGTTCGTAGTGGGTGCAAAAACGCCCGGTAAATAATCTGAACCGTCGAGGCGACGATAACACCGCTCGTATCCCGATAGTACGGAACGGCCCGCCAAGCGGCTCGTGTCCGGGTCGACCTGCGGCGAGGTACGATCGCCCGGTTTACATCCGCGTGGGTACTTAGGAGTCGAATTTGGCGAACAACCTACTACCTACGCGGTGGCCGATTGCACGATTGTGGTGAGTCGAAAGGCCCACCCGTGACTGGATCTCCGGCGTTAGCGCGGAGGGTCACGACTGAATTGTCCGTCCGGTGGGCGAGCGGTCGCGGTTCGATCGCGTGGCCGATCGCACGCCGACGGCGCGAATTCGCAACACTGGTGTACAGGAGTGTGATTCAAATCCCTCCCGCTCCAAGCTAAATTCATAGGGAATCGGTCCAGGAGGAGCGACCCCCGATTCCCTCTAAATTACGAGCGATTAAATTAACCCCTTACGTGGAATATGATGGCGTCTCAAAGGCGAGCGGGAGCCGAGGGGTAGTAGAGATGTATATGTGTAGTGATGTAGAATCCATGGTCCAGGATGAGACCCCCATGCAGGAAATGCTTAATGAGCAGGAACAATTTCCCCCCAACTGAACCCAGGGCCCGAAATGGGCGCCGGCGGCGGCAGAGGCCGCGGTGTATGACACCCCCCCACCCCGCCTCCGTCAAAGTCCTTCCCAGTCGCCGGCGGACCCGCGCCCGAGGGTGAAGCGATTGCCGCGGACCCATTAACGTGGGCCAGTAAAACTGATTTTGCAGGCAATTAAGGCGAATGAAAAACGAAATGAAAACGAAATAAAAGTAGTAACAAGCAGATGGAAAACAACACAAACGAAATGAGACGGCAAAATGGATGAATGAACGAAAAAATGATGGAGACGCACTCAAAATGGAAACAAACAAAAACGAAAATGAAGGAAGAAATAAAAGAAATGCGGGGTGAAACGCAGCAAAAGCGGCCGGAGCCTGCAGGCGGCATGAAGGCAACAACAGCGAAGTGCGTAATGGCACGCCACTGTGGGAGCGAACGAGCTGGGAGGGGGTGCAACGGTTGTCAGCCCGCGGAAGGCGGTAGAAAAAAATAATTCGGAGACGTTTGGGCAGAAGTGTGGAGGTGACGGAAAAAGTGACGGTGACGAGAGGGAAAAATTAATTGGGGTGACGGAGACGTGCACGAAGGAAATAAAAATGGTGGAGTGTGAAAAAGACTTCAAGACATGACGAAGAGAGTTGATAAGCTGGGACTGGAGGTAAAACGGAGACAGAGGAACTGGGAAGACGGATAGACAAACACAAGGGGAAGCCGGAAGGACAGTTAGAAGCCAAAGTAAGGTCGGAGTGTACGGAGATGAGAAAGGAATTGGAAAAGAAAACTGAGTTACAGAAACACCAGAACGAAGAGACGGAATTGCAAAACGAGTTGAGGTGTTGAGAGAGGAAAGAAGAGAATGGAGAATGAAACGTTAAGGAACCACACTGAGCAGATTGAACAATTAGAAAGCCAAAGCAAAGTTGAGTTGCGGGAGATGAGAAAGGAATTGGAAAAGAAAGCTTCTGAGTTACAAAACGAGCTGCGGATGTTGAGAGAGGAAAGAACGAGAACGGAGAATGAAACGTTAAGGAACCACACTGTACAAATCGAACAGCTGGAAGCGAAGGCCAGATTAAGAATGAGATGCACAGAAAGAGTAAATGATGAAGAACGAATGAGACAGAAAAAGGAATCGATCAATGGAAGAAACCACGAGATTGCAGAAATGAGGAACAAGAAGAGTACTGGAAGAACAAGGAATGAGACAGGAGAAAGAAAATCTGTCAGTTGGAAGAAATAATGAGATTGCAGAACGAGAACAAGAAAGACAGTGGAATAGAAAACTGAAAGAGTATGAATTTGAAACTGAACGACAAAAGGAAAAAATAAGTTGGAATACGAGAGGAGAAAATGAAGGAGCAAGGAATGAGCAGAAGGAGAAATCAGGAGATTGAAGACACAACGAGATTGAGAGAGAGAACGAGAGGAACAATGGGATAGAAAACAAAAAAGAACATGAAGCGAGGTTGACCAATTGAAAGAAAAGGCAAGGCTGGAGTGCGAGGAGGTAGACAAAGAACAGCGAATGAAACACAAAAAGGAATTAACCACATGAAGAAAACCATGAAACTGCAGAAGGAAAGACAGGAGAAGAAACAAGGAAGAGTAATGAGACAGCAGCAACTGAAACACAAGAAAGAGATTAACCAAATGAAGCAAACAACGAAACTGGAGAAGGAAGGGCAGGAGAAGAAACAAGGAAGAGTAATGAGACAGCAGCAAATGAAACCAAGAAGGAGATTAACCAAATGAAGCAAACCATGAAACTGGAGAAGGAAGGACACGAGAAGAAACAAGGAAGAGTAATGAGACAGCAGCAAATTGAAACACAAAAAGGAGATTAACCAATGAAGCAAACCATGAAACTGGAGAAGGAAGACAGGAGAGAAGCAAGGAAGGGTAATGAGAGAACAGCGAATGAAACACAGGAAGGAAATGAGCCAATTGAGAGAAACGATGAGATTGGAAAATGAGGAGCATGAGGAAGAGTGGGAGAGAAAACAAAAACTATACGAGTTTGGAATTAATGAACTGAAGGAGAGAATGAAATTGAAGTCAGAGAGATGGAAAGCTCCAGAAAGAAAACAGAAATAGGAACAAGGAAGAAGATGTATAGAGACCAGGAGATAGAGAAAATAGAGGAGAGACTGCTATGATAATGACGGGGTTAAAGGAACAGAACACACACACACAGAAGTAGTGAGGATAATGGGGTGAGCTCGCGGACTGGGTAGGACCGGTGTGAGCAGCTGGAATGGCTGCCTCCAGGAAAGAGGGGAGGAGTATGCCCCCTTGAGGCGAATCACGACCAGGTGGGTCGTCGTGCCAAGCGGAGTTGAAAGGACGAGTGCTGTGGACAGGTGCACGTGCAGCTTGGGGGTATTAGAGCCCCGGAACCCTTGTGGACACGAATCCCCATGTGGTTGTGCAGGGGTGTGTGTTGCGAGTGTGCGGAGATGCGTGCTTTCCAGCACGCATGGGTGAGTGAGGACCCCCTGTGCAAGTGGAAGTTGGGTGTGAGTGAGAGGTCCGTGTGAGGGAGACCGTGTGTGTGAGTCTCTGTATGTAAGGGAGATGTCGGTGGCATGCTCGTAGCATGCAGCCGCGTCTCCCGGTGTGAATGGAGTGTGATGGAGTGGAGTCTGTGCGTCGTAACACGCAGGTGTGCGTGGGTGGAACCGAGACGACGGCGACAGAGGGACAAAAGCCGGGTACGGCCGTAGCTGTTGTGGGGACCGTGCCGGGTTCACCCCGCGGCGAGCGCGAGGTCCGTGCTGTGCAACGCACGAGGCCCCCACGTGCTCGCTTGCGGGATGAAGCCCGTCCGGAAACGCCAGCGGTGATTTGCGATCCCGCGGACGGACAAAGTTTAGGCAGGACAACGGATTTGGACCGGACGGGTTCTCCACGCGAGCTTGTGTTAAGCTCCAACGGGCAGAGCACATGTGTTCGTGTGGGAGCCCCTCGGAGTGTGAGGTTTGTTTTGGGGGGTGCGCAGGGTGACGTCATGACTGCACGTAGGGTTGGAATGCAGGAGGGTATCCCTGCCGGATGGTACCGCCAAGAGGACGAGGTACACGTGCAGCTGCATGACGTCATCGGGAAAGGTGCAAGAGCGCAGGCTGTGAGTTGCCGCGCTGGTGCTGCGCGTATTTGGCAATACAAAATTAACGAAAGCAAGCCTCGCTTTCGGGTGAACAGATTCCCAGGTAAGGGGTGAAAGACCCCCTTCCCGGGCACAGGATGGAACTAGCTAGGGGAAGGTTAGCTTAGCTAGACCGGCTTCATGGGGCAGGGGTAATCCTCATGAGCCCGTGGAATGATTAGTTAGAGGATGTTAGTTGGCTTTAGGATGGTAAATGGGAAATGATTTTTTCAAAGATTGGAGACAGTGACGACTTTGAGTGTGTAGAGGGGACGTAGCTTAGCTACGTAGTGTTTAAATGGAACGTGCTATAGTGTAAGGGACGACGTGGGAGCACGAGTGAGTTAGGGGATGTAGATAGAAGGATGGCAGAATTCAGCGATGTGTGTTTTGGAAAGTTGTGAGGAGAGTACATGGTGAGAGTGAGGCCAGCGGGTCTGTGTGTATGGAGTGAATGGGAAGCATGGTGCGATGAGTGATTGGGGTGAGGAGTGACTCCCGCCCAAGGACCCCGGGGTCGTACTGAGTGTAGAGTGAGTTAGTGGGTTAGTTAAATTGAAAAATGGAGGTCGTTTTTGTTGGTGGGAAGTAGGCTCGAAACCCGTTTGGAGGGGTGCAGGAGCCTGTGACGGGCTGGGAGCGTGGCTGCGAACGGTGAGTATCGCTGAGTGGGTACCCGGGCACCGGGCTAGTCGGCCGTGGTAGGCCAAGGGCCCATGGGGGGCCGGGTTAGCGTAGTGGGCACGGGTGCGCCCGCTGGTGCGGGGGCCCGGAGCGCCGTTAGGCCGCGTGGGCAGTGTCGTGGGCACGGGTTGACCCTCGGAAAGGGGCCCGGGCGCCAGCCTGCCACGTGTGCGTTTCAGGGAGTTGCCATGGGGGGCACTCCCGGTGTTTAGGGAGCTGGTAGGCTCGGAGGCAGTGTAGTGCCCGGGGTGCCATCGTAGGGGATTCGGCAGAGGGTCGTGCCTGCCAAAGGGAGCCACGCGTCCCAGCCACGAAACCGTGCAGGGCACAGGGAAAATTCGAGGGCGAGGCCCGAAATTTGAGAGGACACCACACAGGCGACGGGAATCTGGGTTGTTAGAACCAATAGTGTAAGAGAGAGGCGCTTTTTGAAAGCCCCGGGGTAGTTTAAAGGTTAACGGTTAGGGTAGATAGGAAGTGTACCCCTCCGCACCATCCATCCCTTCGCTCTCGTTGTGGGCCGCTGACCCACTTTGGGTTAGAGATCGCTGAACTCTGGGGAGGCCATCTTGAGGCTTTGTTGGCCTCGACACAGGACGCTAGCTCTCCCTTATTCCCCTCCGGGAAGGAACGTAGGGGTTGGGAGTAGGCTAGGAAACGATAGGTTAGACCGAACAAAGACGATTAAGGGGTTAGGGGACGATTTATAGAGGGAAGAGGGTGAAAATAAAAACAACAAAAAAATAAAAATAAAAATAAGTTGGGGGCTAAATTGGTTTTTACAAATTAAGGGAGTGGGTAGGTACAGTGACAGGCAAAGGCGATAGGTGGAGGGAGACAGGTAGGGTAGGTCCGAGTCCACCTTCTGTGTGGCCAACACCACCGCACTCCCTCCACCAACCTCCACTGCAAGGCAAAGGCTGGCCAACTTCATCTCTGCGGCTGTGTGCTGCGGGGCCTGTGCCGGCCAACTTTCATCGACTGTTGTTTTCTGCCAAGGCCTGTGCCGGCCGGATCGTCTGCTGTGTTTTGCTGCAAGGCTGCTGTGCCGGCCGGATCGTCCGACGGCTGTTTTACTGCAAGGCCTGTGCCGGCCAGTTCGTCTGCCGGCTGTGTTTTGTCTGCAACGGCCTTTTCTGCGGCTATGTTGCCTTTACCTTGCCATGTCATGCCCACTGCCCTTTTCACCAGCCCCGTTCAATTTTGCTTTGCACCCCCCTGTTCATTCCATGCCGCCAGGATCCGCAAGCAACAGTTTGCAAAGCTGCAGGAACTGTCCTGTTGGCAGCTGCAACACGGGCCTGCAGTGGCGGCCCGTGCACCGGTTTCCTTTTGACTCTTCTTTTCCTGCAGAGTCCATTGATCCTGGGCCATGGTAGTGTAAATTATAAGGCTAAGTTGTGTATTGTAAATATGAGTGCGCCCCCGGCATGTCTGTCTCGCGCCGGCAATTTTATTTAAGTCGTCTGTATGAGTGAGTTTGTTTAGTTAGTTACTCAGCCCTCAGGTTATTTATTTTGGGGACACGAATACCATGAATGTCGCACTCAAGATCCGTAGTAAAACGTACTAGGGGAGAACTACACATGATGGCACACGATAATTTGACGACTCGGACGAGTCTTGTAAAAAGGGAGGGGTAGTGTTACGGTTCTGGAAATTCGCAAACACCATAAAGGTCCCGTAGGTGAGATATATTTCTTAATACATGTGTAGTTAGCCCAAACCCATTGTATAGAGGGAATTAATGTGATTCATTCGGGCTGCGATCCTTTGAGTTAGCGTTTTTTCTGTTCTACCTTGTTTTGAGCCACCACGCCAACAACAACAACAACGCCAGCAGCAAAAACCTACCTTCACCACTCCGCTACCGCAAACCTCACATCACCGCCATTCCAAACAGCGCCATGGCCCATCGGACACCGCCGAAAACCCTCCACCACCTTCTCCTACGGCCATTCCCGCGCCACCTGTGGACGCCGAGCGTCGAGCTGTCTTCAGCGAGACACGCGAGACGCGAGTGCAGATGGCGGGGTTTTTCGAGGAGAATTCGGATCAGGAATGATGCACGCCCACATCTGATCCACCCAATCAGGAAGCGCGGGGCGGCTTGGCCCCGCCTCCAGACGCGCCTGACGAAAATCGGCATATGCAAATTTGAGGATCAGGAATGATACACGCCCCTTTTTCCCGTCAATCGGCGAGCGTGGCTCCGCCCCTGAGGTCGTTTTGGATCCGATAACTTGCATATGGTGGTTCCGAAGCCGATAAAAAGCGAGCGCAGTGAGTTGAGCAGTATCGAGCAGAGTGTCGGTGGAGCAGCAGATCGGTGAGGAAGTCAGTTGGGCTGGGTCGTTGGAGACGGAGCTCGAGGAGATCGGTGAGGCGAGATCGTGGGGCAGACGGCTGCGGAGGCGAACGGCTGAGGTGACCTGGAGGCTCGCGTCGCGCGGATCCAAGCAAGCCAGCCATACTCCCTCCCCAGAGCATCAACAATTCCCCTTTTTCCCCGCGCTGAGAGAGTGCGACAAGGGGCCCCGTTCCCACTCACACCAGCAGGTGCCCACGGAACCGCCGTGCAGCGACATTCTGCGGCTCGCCACGAGGGCGCGGGTAGGACCCTTCGGTCTCGTGGGCCTGGCCGCTCATCCAGTCCCACGCGCATTAGGCCACGGGCCCAGTCTGACTCCCTTGCCTTTGAGGGGGTCTTTTCTTTGCTTCGGTGTGAATGCGTGTTGTGGCGCCGTGTCTTGTAAGGTAGTAACTGTATAAGTGGTCCGTGTGTCGTGTAGTCGGTTTTAACTCCTTTTATATGTGCATTTCTTTTGTTCTATGTGATATTAATGTGCAATCGTTAATATGTGACTTTAAATACGTGTGCTATATGTGTGCTCCGCGTGCCGCGGAAATAAATGTGCATTGTGTGAACTTTTTCCCGTTTCGCTTCGTCTTTTCTTTAATTGAACCTCCATCCTGCTTCACGTAAAGGGTTCGTAGTGGGTGCAAAACGCCCCGGTAAATAATCTGAACCGTCGAGGTCGACGATAACACCGCTCGGTTATCCCGATAGTACGGAACGGCCCGCCAAGCGGCTCGTGTCCGGAGTCGACCCGGCGAGGTACGATCGCCCGGTTTACCATCCGCGTGGGTACTTAGGTAGGTCGAATTTGGCGAACAACCCTATCCTACGCGGGTTGCGATTGGCACGATTGTGGTGAGGTCGAAAGGCCCACCCGTGACTGGATCCCGGCGTTAGCCGGGAGGGTCACGACTGAATTGTCCGTCCGGTGGGCGAGGCGGTCGCGGTTCGAGTCGCGTGGCCGATCGCACGCCGACGGGCGCGAATTCGCAACAATATATATATAATATATATATTATATATAATATAGATAGATAGATAGATATATATGGATATTACTGTCATCCCCCTTTATCGGGGGTTACGTTCCAAACCACCCCCTCCCCCCCCCCCCCCCCCCCCCCCCCCCGCGAAGAGTGAAAATCCGCGATGAATGGACGCCTCGCCAAAAAATCGACTCATCTGGTCTGGTCCGCTTGGCAGTGATCGGGTTTGAGGTGCCGGAGATCGACTTGTCTGGTCTTTGTCGCCTTGGCAGTGATCGGGTTCGAGGTGCCGGAGATCGACACGTCTGGTCTGGTCGTTTGGCAGTGCTCGTCCAACCGCAGCAAACCTTT
>CM068953.1:142797992-142810227 GCA_035128595.1 Eptatretus atami
AACACGATTGGGTTTTATTTATATTGAGTGATTATTAAACGCTGGGCGGTGTATTAACACGATTGGGTTTTATTTATATGGAGTGATTATTAAACGCTGGGTGGTGTGTAAACACGATTAGGTTTGATTTATATCGAAGTTGAAATAAACAGCTGGGCGGTGTGTTAAACACGATTAGGTTTTATTTATATCGAGTGATTATTAACGCTGGGCGGTGTATAAACACGATTGGGTTTTGTTTATATCGAGTGATTATTAAACGCTGGGCGGTGTGTATAACACGATTGGGTTTGATTTATATCGAGTGAATATAAACCTTCCTCTGGCGCTTCGGTTCCTTGCCAGAAGCCTAAGAAGTGTGAGGCGTTTGGCGGCATCGTTGGGCTTGGAGAAAAAACGGAGAAAAATTCGAAGTTCACAAGCGAAACTTTGTCTCGTGCGTTGTGTGACTAGTCGAGCGCCACGCATTATAATTTATTGCTTAAATAATTTATATTTTATATATTATACCGGGGAATCCGCAGAAAAAATTAGTTAGGTTCCAAGGGAAAAACCCGCGATGAACCGGGGGCGCGATATGGGAACCGCGATATAGCGGGGATTAATGTGTATATATATATATATATATATATATATATATATATATTATATATATATATATATATTATATATGTGTGTATATATGTATATATATATGTCTATATATATTTAATATATATATATATATATATATATATATCGATATCTATGTGTATATATGTATTATATATATATATATAATAATGTATCTATATATATTTAATAATAATATATATATAATATATATATATATTATATCGATATCTATATGTATCTATATGTATATATATCTCATTATAACAGATATATATATATATACATAATACTACGAAATAAGTCTCAGTACATTTCTCGTAAGGGAACTTCTCGTAAGTGAATTCTGATGGATATAATCTCCATTGAAGGAAATCAGGTGATTACTTTGGTCGGTGATTCTAAAATTTACTCTGAAGATGGTTTTGATGGATGCAGGCAGATACACAAGATTTTTCGATTCCATGTTGAATTTATATCCAGTGGGGGTTGAGTACACACTGAAGGAGAATATTACATTTGTTCTTTTACCGTCGTTGTAAGCCCCATCAACCAAATTACAGTGAATTAATCCAGAATTTATATATGAAGATATTTGGATAGTTTCATCGCTGTGATAAAGTCCATTCGTTTCAATATTTTTTGAGAAGAAATCAAATAATTCTCTGAATGAATTTTCAATGGTGAAATCAACTTTGAAAATACTTTTTTAACTGAATGCTTGATTTTGAAGTATGTTTTTGGAAGCCTATGGTTATATTTCTTGGGTCACATCCTTGTTTCTTCATCAGGAATGCAATTTCCAAAGATATTTGAAAAATATCTTGAAAAATTTCCGGTGATACAACAGGCTATTAAAGCCTGGTGTTGGCGTAGTGGTTAGCGTAGCGGCTTGGGATCCAAAAGGTCCTGAGTTCAATCTCCGTTGGCCGCTTGAATTAATACACACCAGGAGGTTGACTCAGCCTGTCATCCTTCCGAGGTCGGCGAAGTGAGTACCAGTGTACTGGGCCCGGTGTATGCCCCGGTTAGAATAGGTGTACCATATCCCTGTGTCGTAAGAGGCGACCAGGGTTGCATCAGGAAGGGCATCCGGTGTAAAAACTAAGCCAAATCACTATGCGGATCATACGAATGATCCGCTGTGGCGACCCCTAACGGGAGCAGCCGAAAGAAGAAGAAGAAGAAGAAGAAGATTTGAAAAATCTCATATGCTCCGGGTGGGATTGTTATTGTTTTATGCCCACTTCCTGGATTATAACTGAACTTGTTTTTCTCTGTGATATTGAACAGGGTATTATAAGTTTCCATTGACAATAGTGAAGCTTCGTATTCTTTTGTAAGGTCGTTGTAGTGGGAATGGGAACAAAGCCGTGTCATCACTAGTTGTGAAGTTAAAGCTTAAGATCGTGCTTCTCATTGTATATAGGATAAAATATCTTTGAATTGGCCTTTATTAATTATTTTCATAATCATCAACTGGTCTAAAATGGCTGAAGCCTCATTTAAGCAATTATTGTTTCTAGCCTTCTTACTACCCAATAGTAAAAGCAGTCCATCCACAAGCTGTGCTGGGTCACTGTGTCATTTGGAAGAAAGCTTACACCTGAACCTGAACCAAGCTTACTTAAAACATCGATAATATGTTTTTCCTTCTCATTTAATTCTTCTTTGTTCTCCCAGCAACATCAACCCCATAGTCAAGTAAGTGCAGTAAATCAATGTGTCCAGTGAATCAATTTTTCAAATTCAACAGTTCATCAAAATAAGTTGAATTGTGATACCCATCTTTTGTTAGAAGAAACATTAATCTTGGAGTTAATTGTACATTTGATTGAGCAGAGCTTTGGAATGCCAATTTATCATTGAATATCAATACCTTCTGTTTGACAAGATAGAATATTGCTGGTTCTTCTGTTGGAATGAGACCCGTTCTGGTTTTTTAATCCACTGAATATTCATTGTTTTGAAGAGCTCTCACAACATAATTGGGAAGTTGATTTGCCTCCTCCAGTTGTTGTAATAATCCCTCATCATCATATTCTAATTTTCCTATATCTTTTAATTTTTGCTCCATCATTTGACCAAAATCTTTTATCATTTGAAGCTTTTTAGGGGTGTATTCTATTGAAGGAGTTGTGGAAACCCCCATTTCTACCATTTTTTTTGCGAAGCTTTCGGAAGCGGTTTAAAATATTCCTCTTGTTTTCTTTTAAACGCTTCTTCACCCGTTGATTTTTGCTTCTGTTTCTTCCGGATGTCTTGTTGTTGTTGAGCTATCTTGGAAACCCACCTTTGATGTTCTTTAAATCTTCTTGCTCGTTCTTGCACATCCATCTATTTATTGGAAAATATCATAAAGCATCTCCTCTTCTTTAACAACAGGCTATTAATATTTGCCCTTCGTGTTCTTCATGAACTCTTCAAATTCGCTTTCACTACATACTGTTTTACAGTTGTCTCTCCAAAAATTCTGTGTATCACACACGTTTAGCTTGAAGAGTATGAAGGTATTTGCGTTATTTCTTATTGAGCAACAAGGAAGTTGAAAGTACGACTCTGAAAGATAAATACAATTATAAGGGTAATGCTTCCCTCTGGTATAGTAGCTATCCATTACTGTTTGTTTTTTTCATTTACACAATCATCGAACATTATAAGGTTCTTGTTTGATTTCTCCAAATTCTGTGGAGCGGGTATGTCTTCCTTGTTATCACTAAGAATACAAGATACTGGAGGGTTTGATTTCTTTTTCTTTTGGGTTTGACAAAATATCTGTATGGCATCTTCGATGTTATAATCATTTAGCTTGTTTTGAAGTGTGAACAAACCAATGATGTCTTCTTTTTGAAGACCCACGTTGAAACCTTGTGAGAGCAGTTGATATTCGGGTTGAAAGCTTGACTTTGTGAAAATGATTAAATTGTCGTAATCTAAAAAGCCTTGATTAAGGAGCATCTTTAAAAGCATATTCATTTTCCCGCATCCGCTCGGGCCTACGATGAGAAATCTAAGCAAATTTGGGATATTTCTATGGTTGCTAAATCATATCTTCCTTTCATAGATGGGTGAAAACTCCATTTGTATTCAGTTGAAATATAATATCACCTGCCTTTAGCGAAGTAGCTCATTGATTATCAGGTCATCGAAAGGGGCCAGGGATGTCTTTGTGCCATATGCATGTGTGTCAATACCATTTTTCACAATCCACCACTTGGAGTTGAAGGGGTATAAAGACACCTTGTTTACACATATACCATAGATCTGGTGTAACTCGATTCTCAGCATATCCATTCCATGCCTGAAGGTTTTCCTGTCAAAGAGAGCCTCTTTGTCATGCTCATGGTGAAGGTGCTTCTTTGCAACGCACTTCTTCACATCCTTTGCCTTCCGGATCTCCTTTTCATCAGACCTCTTGATCGAGTACATCTTCAAACGCAGACCCACATACTTGGCAACGGGGCATCGGCACACTGATCCTTCATTTTACCCAAGACCTTCTTGTTTTTGATGCCGTGGAGTGGGTGGTCCTTCAGGTAGTCGCTCGTGTCGTAGAACTCTGCGTGTGCGGCCATGTCCGCGTATATATCCTCTGTCTGGATCTCGAGGAGGAGAGAGTCCGTGTCTGAGTATAACAGCTGAACGCGGTCTCCATACTGGGCCTTAAGGTGGTTGTCGTACAAATCGTACATGAGATGCTTGGAGAGGTCCAGGATGCTCTTACCCACAGACAGGTCTATTTAGCAGCAGTTTGCTCTTATTCATGTGAAGAGCAGCGAGGTCATTATTGAATATCTTTTGCCATGCAAATCTTGGGCAAGAGATTATGCACCGCAGCTTGTCCTCCTCATGGGCATGGACCAGCTTAACGTCTACACGCTTGCGCAAGTTTTCCATCTTCTTGCCATAGACAGAATTATTCATGAGCTTGTAGAGATCCTTTTCAAAGTCGCTGGTGGCCTCCTTGCGAAGCTCTGTGTTCATCAGGATGTAGGGCTCCATCAAAGGGCTCAAATTGAATCCCAGAGCTCAGTGGACCTTCTTTAGCCTCATTCCCAAGGAGAGATAGAGGTGAAGGTTATGGTAGTGCAGCACATACTTGGTCTTGTAGAAGAGAAGAGGTTTGGCACCAGCTTTATGACTTCAACTGATGTCCCCCTAAGTTATTGCTGGTATTCCGACATCCACTCCTTCTGAACTACCATGTGCTCTGGTGCCAGAGGATAGGTATTGTGTTTGTCGTGCAGCTCCTCAGGATATTCTAGGTCCACTTCCAAGATGTAGCCCACGGGGCTGTCTGCCAGGTGATCTGCAGTGATCCCAACAAGCTGCCCGCAGTCCTCTACCCACTCAAAGCCACCTGTTGGCAGTGGCTGGCTCATGGCCCAGCCGAATAGGTTGTTGGCATCAAGGTATAAGATATGGCTATTAGGTTTGATTGAGTCGTACCCTTCGACATGTTGGTTGTTTGCCTTTGCATGGCATTTTGAGACCATGGAGATGCCTCCGCGCAGACTCTGGTCGTAGTCTGTGAGAAGTTTGAGCTCTACGCTGGTTTTCTTCAGGAGCGTGTCCCAGCTCAGGCCAGGACTCATATAGTAGTGGGTAAGGTTTAGTCTATATTGTCGCTTGCAGGTCTTTCTGAAGGTCTCAAAGACATCTGCCAGAAAGAGCACGTCTGTATGGAGGTAGAGGTCATGGTAGTCTCCCATGTCTTTGCACCCAAAAGCGGTCCAAACCTTTTGGGCCTGGGTGTAATCCTCTTCACTGATGTTCTCATCACTGAGCTTGCTGTAGAAGGCCTCCTGGTGTGGTAGGGGATCTGCGAATCTCTCCCAGGAGTCCATATGCTCATCGGGGTATATACACTTCTGCAGCAGTAGTTGCCGCTTATGCTCGTCAGGCTCATATGCGGCTGTGATGTGAAAGTATTCAGGTCAGTTGGCTGATGAGAGCTTGTCTAGGGAAGCCAGGAGGAACTGAGCACTGTCAATGAACCGGAATTCAAATGAAGAGCTCTTAGTTTTTTTTTACCTTCTTGAGCCCCCTCCTGTGTATCATGCTTGAGAGAGAATGACGTGTACTTTTCCATGTTGTTCGGGATAAGGGTGGTTGTACCTTTCACTTTGCTGATGGCCTGCATCAGAAGATGTGAATCATAGCCCTTCAGGTTGTGGAAGACCACAGGGGTGATTATTTGTTTCTGTTTTATCCTCAGCATTAGGTTGCAATTTATTTGGGCTGTCCCTCGAAACTTTCCGGTGATATTTTGAGTCGTGTGTCGTGTTGTCTAAGTCGTGAGACAACACGACTGAGACAACAGTTGTGTGTCTGAGTCATGAGAACTGAGTCGTGTTGCCCCTGCAGATGCATTTTCTCTAAAAATTAGCATAATGGGTTTGAGGGTGATAAAATAAATAATAAGTTGATGATAATTAAAACTTGGTATTAAAATAAATATATTAAACATGAAATAAAAATTTACTCAATGTATCTGTTTTAAATAACATAATCATATCTTTCCAGGAAGCCAGATTCAGCATTTCTTTACATATATATATATATATATATATATATATATATATATATATATATATATATATATATATATATATGTATATACAGGAATTTTCTTTATAAAAGACACCAACAAATTGGAATGTAGATCTAGGAAAATCTACATTCACCAAGTATTCATTCACTAAGTATAAAAAGTATTCACTAAGCCCTACTCGCTTCAAGATAATATATCTTCCCAGTCTGGGAGAAGCAGACTGACTTTTAAAACCTATATACTATAGAAACTTATCCTTAATGTCCATAAGAGTTGAAGTTTGACGTCATTCAAGCATTCTGTGTGTTTTTCTGTGCCGGGAGAGGATAAACATGTCGGGATTTGAAATATATGTTACAACCATTCAACCAGATCAGGCTGGGGCTGTATGAAGGCCGAATATAAGTTCCATCTGGAGGATGTCAAGACCTGACAAAGTTGGTGCCAGCGTCTAAAAAAATAGAACACTATGTCTCACTGAACACTATATAAGGGGATAAGATTCTCCATGTATTTCAGAGATCTGGAGCAAGTCAGTATTCAGATCACTCCACAGGCATGTGAGTGTTTGTACATACTTGTTTATGTTAATTGTTAAATAAATGTTCAATTGTACAGATGTCTTCGAAATTTCTTCCACAATTTGGCGAGCCAGGTAGGAGCATTAAAACCTAGAAGAGCCTGGTTCAGAGTGAGCTGGTGGTAGGCACGAGCTCACAGATCAGAAAAGGTGAGAGACATTGATCTTTGTGGGTGAGTTTGTGCTGCCAGCTTGCTGTGTGCCTCATTCTTTGTTTGGAAATGTTAACATGCTTCGAACAAGAATAGAAGTTGGATAGATTTGAGTTTTGTTTTGAAGAATATGTGTTGTTTCAAAGGGTATTGTTTGAGTCCCGAAAGTCCTGATCTGGCTAAAGGGTCCACTTTTTATTGGCTGCACTGGCACTTTCGGTGTATGCCTGGACACTTGGAGTCTACATTGGCACTTTCAATGCAGACTTGGAAAGGGCATTGTCCAACAGAGGTTGGAAGTTGAGATTGGCTGCACTGGCACTGTTTCGGTTTATGCCTGGATAGTTCTCGTCTACATTGGTACTTTCAATGCAGACTTGAATAACAGAGAAGGTGCAAATAGGGCATTATCCAATAGAAGTTGAAAGTTGAGAAATAAGTGTTATTTTTGTTTTTGGTTGGAACAGTGTTTCCAGCTTGGGGTTGAGGTTTGAACTGAGGAAAGTTTGTGTATTGTTTGTCTAAGAGCTATTGTATGATTATTTGTGTCCTGTCTGTATCTGTATCTGTTTTTAGTTGTATTTTCATTGTAAAGTGTACAAAGTTTTTGTTTTGTTTGAATTTTGAATTTTCCCCTCTCACTAAGTTTGTGAAGATGGGGAATCTCCTTGGAAAGGTAACCAATAAAATGGTACCTGAGAAAGGTACACCAATTCGGAATATGTTTGAAAATTATGGGACAGAATCAATATGTGAAGTTGATAAGTGGTGCAAGTGGACAGGAAGGAAACAGAAAAGAGTTCCCGGTCGAAGGTACCTTTGAAAAAAAAAACAGGATTGAAAACTTAAAAAGAGAAATGGAACAAAATAAAAATAAAAATAAGAAAGGGGGAGAACAGCAAATGAGGTGAATTGGAAAGTATTTATGATGTGGTAGTCAGAAAGCAGGAAAAGGGGAGAAAATCCAAATTGGCAGGGTTCTGTGTCAACTTTGTCTCGGTATGAGAAGTGAGACAGGGAAATGCCCTGAGGTTAGTGGAATTGAAATGAATTTAAAATGTGTTTGAATACAGGTCGACCAACATGGTCAGTGTCTGGCCTGCAAGAACATTTATAAAATACTAGACGACCCGTGAACCCGTTGGGTTCCCATTGTGACAGCGGTTGATGAGAAAAATCATTTCAAGAAAAAAAAAGATAGCTACAGTGAACTATACCGCTGAGGTTGTTTGCATTGATCAAATACTCCCGAAGACTTGACTGAATCGGGAATTGATTTTTTAATAATTTTTTTCGTTGCCTGATTTGAACGAAACTTGATACTGCACACCAACAGGCGAATGATAAGTAAGGTGGCCCAAAAATTTTTTCGCTATCGTGTACCGTTTTGGCTGTATTGCGGGAACATACATATATATATAATAATGTGTATATATACATATATACATGTATACATATATATATATATATATATATATATATTATATATATATTATACAGCTCTGGAAAAAAATAAGAGACCACTCCAAAAAAAATTTAAATCAGCATCTCTACATGTTTGGCAGCCATTCCATTCCAGTGTCTGTTGAATTCCAACACAGGCACACCTCATTCTACTTAGTGAGGTACTGATTAGGTGATCACCTGAACCGAATCTTATTTAACAAGGAAAAGTATAAAACCACTGCTGTGGTCATCACTATCCTCTTGCAATAGGACCAGCTGGATGGCAAAAATAGTGCTAGTAGTACCTCAAAAGTAATTGGAATGAAAAAAATAACTATTGACCATGCCAAAAGAGTTGAAAAGAAAGGTTTTGAGTGAGGAAAAGAAGGGTTTAATTCTGGCTTTACTGGCAGAGGGATACAGTGAGCGTCACGTTGCTTCCATCCTTAAAATTTCTAAGACCTTGCGGTCATAAGAACAAGGTCAAGCAGCAGAACATTGGGGACAACAAAGCTACAGACCGGCAGAGGGCGAAAACGACTTTTCACTGACCGGGATGACCGCCAACTCATTTGAATGTCACTCAACAACCGTAGGATGACATCAAGTGACCTACAAAAATAATGGCAAACGGCAGCTGGGGTGAAGTGCACGGCGAGGACGGTTCAAACAGGCTCCTAGGGGCAGGGCTGAAGTCGTGCAAAGCTAGAAAAAAGCCCTTCATCAATGAGAAGCAAAGAAGAGCCAGGCTGAGGTTGCAAAAGACCACAAGGATTGGACCGTAGAGGACTGGAGTAAGGTCATCTTCTCTGATGAGTCCAATTTTCAGCTTTGCCACAACACCTGGTCATCTAATGGTGAGACGGAGACCTGGAGAGGCCTACAAGGCACAGTGTCTCGCACCCACTGTGAAATTTGGTGGAGGATCAGTGATGATCTGGGGGTGCTTCAGCAAGGCTGGAATTGGCGAGATTTGTTCTTGTGAAGGACTCATGAATCAAGCTATGTACAAGGTGTCCTGGAAGAACACTTGCTTCCTTCTGCTCTGACAATGTTCCCCAACTCTGAGGATTGCTTTTCCAGCAGGAAAATGCTCCATGCCACACAGCCAGGTCAATCAAGGTGTGGATGGAGGACCATCAGATCAGACCCTGTCATGGCCAGCCCAATCTCCAGACCTGCACCCCATTGAAAACCTCTGGAATGTGATCAAGAGGAAGATGGATGGCCAAAGCCATCAAACAAAGCCGAGCTGCTTTAATTTGTTGCCAGGAGTGGCATAAAGTCACCCAACAGCACTGTGAAAGACTGGTGGAGAGCATGCCAAGACGCATGAAAGCTGTGATTGAAAATCAGGGTTATTCCACAAAATATTGATTTCTGAACTCTTCCTAAGTTAAAACATAAGTATTGTGTTGTTTAAAAATGAATATGAACTTGTTTTGTTTGTATTATGTGAGGTCTGAAAACATGAATCTTTGTGTTATTTTGACCAGTTGTCATTTTATGCAAATAAATGCTCTAAATGACAATATTTTATTTTGGAATTTGGGAGAAATGTTGTCAGTAGTTTATAGAATAAAACAAAAATGTTAATTTTACTCAAACACATACGAAAAATAGTAAAACCAGAAAAACTGATAATTTGGCAGTGGTCTCTTAATTTTTTCCGAGCTGTATATATACACACACATACAAGATGAGAGTTTTAGTAATGTATAGATAAAATAAGGTTCAAAGATATAAAGTGTTGAAGCTGGTGATATTATTTGACCTTGTTTGGCCTTGAGTGCACGCAAGGCTGACATGGGAAGATAATTTCTCAGCCATCAAAAGGAAAAAAAATCAATAATAATTTGAATATGGTGTCGGCTGGTTATAGCTTCAAGGTTCTGGTAAATGTGAATCTGTGCAAATCCATGCAGGCAGTGCGAGTAATTAGTGCACTGGTGGATTAGCACATTGGTACTCCCTGCAGGTATAGCATGGAGTGGATTGTTCTGTGTGCTAACAGAGGGTTGTGGAAACTCTCGGAATGCAAGCCCTTGTAATAATACAGCACTCGTGGAAAGGAATGATTGCTTCCAGCTGTGAGTAGAGCTGTTAGAACAAGAATGTTTTGTAATGCAAGGATGATAGGGCTGGTTAACAGAATAAATAGGGCTGAGAAGTAACATATTGAAAATGGATAGCATATTATACGAATAGAGCATTCCTGGGTTATGAAATAAAATGGAACATACATTGACGTTTATTTTTAATCTCAGAAACAGCTTGAAGGCAGAATTGACCCTCGATTCAGGATTCAAACCATGTGTAAGAGGTCGTGAGTGGGTTTTAAAGTCTATTCAGATTTTTCTTTAAACTGCGGAGAAATGTCATGCAACTGATGTCGTTTTATAAACTAACAGGGTGATTTAATAAATTGCATGTGAGCCACAAGTCAAACGATATGTTGTCACCATGGTAACGCTGAGATTGATGATGCTGCGACACTGGTTTAAAATGCCCAATTAAATAAAATAACATTTTAGTGTCTACATAATACATATGCGATTGGTACTTTACAAAATTGGGATGTTTTATTTGAATGCCAGGTTGGTTTACAGTGGGCAATTGAGGGCAGAATCTTTCAGTAAATGAATAAGGGTCAGGAAATAAAAATGTTATGGATTGTGGAGTTATTGATGCTGTCATGATTTTTGGAAGGTAAATGGAGCCAGTATAGTGTGTATGGTATTACGAGATGGTATGCCAGGCCTTCTGTGCAAAAGGTATGAAAAATACCCGAAAACGATATAAAATGTCCCTTTCAATACCCAACGGATATTGAATTCAATGCATTTTTCTCATGAAAAGTGTGTTTCTGCTCGGATTTTACGAAAATAATCTAAGATAAGACTGTAGCTAGACCAGAAGGCCCAAAGGTGAAAAAAAAATCCATATGCATATGAGTGTTTGTATGTACTTGTTTATGTTAATTGTTAAATAAATTTTCAATTGTTCAGATGACTTACAAATTTCTTCGACACCCCCTTGCAACTGTCAGAGGCTTATCGCATGTGACAGTTGGTGCTGGCGTTGTATATCTTCCAGTCTTGGGGTGTCATTCTCAGAAGCTTACGGTTGCTTAGGATATCCTTATTGTGTCTCTCCTCCTTCTGAATAGCATTGAGGAAGTGTTCCGCTGCGTCTGGACCCCAGTAGACCACTGGAGGCTCTGTTTGACCATCACACCTTACCAGGATGTAGCCGTAACCACAAGCCTCATGCCGTTGCATCTTCGGTGTGTTGCTCTAGTCAGGGTTGAGCTCTCGCCTATCAATCTTGGTGGAAAGGGCCTCAAAGTCAGCATAAATGATGAAGGTAGCTGGTTGTTACTTGTGCCAGTTCTGAAAGGAGATCATGTTTTTCCCCTTCTCTGGCATATCTACCCTCATAGCAGTTTTCCCAATGCCCTTACATTCTGGTCTCTGCGCCTCCAGCAGCTCCTCGCGAGAACACCCATGTAGGCACCTCTCACAGAAGTGATTGTGAGGTAGGTGGTTGAGGTCTTTAACCCAGGTATAGTATGACTTACTGTCCTTCTCAGTTAGCAGCAGGTTGATTCTGGAGATGTCTTCATGTTGCTTGCTAAGCCTGTGGACAATCACCCCCTTGTCCCAACCATATACATTCAGAGCCAGGTTATTCTGCTTTTCTACCTGCTTGATCTGTGATAGCGGCATGGCAGCATCAACCCCTGTGAAGTCAAGACCATCTTCTACTGGATAACTTGTAGACCTGTACACATATCCCCCATGGTCCACTGGGAACAGAGCTGACCGGAGGCCCCACCTGAGGCAATGGTCATCCTCGTTCTTCACATTGACCACTGCTTTCTTGTTTCTG
>CM068953.1:142838483-142861449 GCA_035128595.1 Eptatretus atami
ACAGACAGACAGACAGACAGACAGACAGACAGGTACGGTATTAGTCAATCTACCGGTATAAAACACAATGTGTGTTTGTGTATTTGTCTGTCCCCTTCATAAGCACCAATTGAGAAGAGTTTTAAAGGCAAATCTTTAAATACGACTGGGTGTTCACTGTGGTCAAAAGACTCAAAAGACCACGATGACCCCAAAGACCCAGATGACCCAAAAGCCCCTATGGACCCCGAGGACTCAAAACAACTGAAAGACCCAGAGGACTCAAAAGACCTCGAGGACCCTGAAGACCCAAATGACCCTGCAGACTCAAAAGAAACAAGACCCCCAAAGACTAAAAAAAAAACCCCGAATACCCAAAAGACCCAGAGGACCCAAAAGACCCCGAGGAAACAAAATACCCCGAGAAAACAAAATACCCCGAGGAAACAAAATACCCCGAGGACCAAAAGATCTTGAGAACCCGAAGAGGACGCAAAAAACCCAAAATACCCTGAAGACCCAAAAGACTCTGAGGACACAAAGGATCCAAAAGACCCTAAATACCCCAAATGAATTACAACTGGGTGTTCACTGCGGTCTATTTGTCAGGACAATAAAGAGTTGAATTTTTTTTTCTTAGTTTTCCAATATTTTATCTGTAATACTACATCTGTAAAAGCCACTTGGTTTAATAATATAACTCAACCCATCATTTTTGAAGGGCTTTACACGAGTTATACATATTGTTATGATTGTGGGGTAAATGGAAGAATCAAATAGGGAGTTTAGCATTGTGTGGAGTTGCTTGGTCCATGGACGAGTATAAAGCAGCTCAATGTAACTAAGTTAGGGAATCTGTGAACTTAAGTGTTACGTGTCACCACACAAGGGGTGGTGCAGTATTAATTAGCCGAGGGGGTAAGAATAAGTTCCCCAGTACGTGATTGCCCTCTGTGATTTCCCCTATGTTTTTATATTTCAAGCCAGGCAGTGAAGGTGGGAAACACGTCCCTGAAACTACAACAAACAGGAGAAGCCCTGCTTTCCTGGGTTTGGGGTTGAGCAGGCCATGCCCCGGAGGCAGAGGATATAGAGCGACAGGGAAAAGAGCGCACAGGAGAGACTGGCGGAGTGTGAGGGGCTTCGGACTACTGCATAGGATGGGAGATCGGTCACACGTTGGTTTGTGAGAGGCTTCCGACCGGATAGAAGAAGAGAGATCGGTATGATCGAGGTCGAAGACAGGCAGGCTTGTGCACTTGTGGATTGTGGAAGGATTCCGTCTCGATAGAATGGGAGATCGGCAAAGTGCACACACGAGGTCAGTATGCGGAACGCACGAGGCAGGTGGCACTTTTGGAAAGAGGAAGGCTGGCACATTTTGAGCCTTCATGTGGAGAGCCGCTCGCCAATTGCTCAGCGTACGTCTGCCTGGTACAAGAGAAGTGGCGTTTTGCGCGTGTCTGCCCATGCTGGTGGAAGCGCCCCAATTCCAGTTTGACAAGGATCAGATTTGGGCCAGGCTGACTACAAATATACTTGAAAAGGAGGGTTTTTATTTTTATTTTGTATCCCCGTTGTCCATATTTGCATCTGTGTGCAAGGCCTCGACTGCAGGATTTACTTATTTCATATCATTATTATTTCCCTTTGAATTATCGCCTTTGCAAATATTTGCGTATTTTTCATTAAAAGTATTCCTTTTAAGACATTGTAGCATTGTGCTGTTCTGGTGCAGCCCCCTATGCTGTATTCCTCCCCGTGTTCCTCCCTGTACTCCTCCTGGATGGATCGCCTCTCCGCCATTAGGTCCCGTTAACACACGCACATTAATTCCTGAGTCTCGGTTATCACCTTCACCGGAGAGGCTTTGCCATCCGTCCAGGTAGGGTTTTAACCCCCTGGACATGACAAGTGGTGTCAGGAGTGGGATTCGGACCCTGATCAACAACTGTTGTCAGGTAGTGTGATTTGAACCCTGGCTCCGACAGGTAGGGTCGGAGCGGGATTTTTTGAGCCCCCCCTCCCCCACCGTGCCATTTGCCATCGTGGTGGAATTGTGGAATCCATCAGACTGATCAACATCTGGTGTCAGGAGTGTGAGATTCGAACCATGATCGACAATTGTTGATCAGGTTGTGGGATATGAACCTCTCCTGACTCCTTTGGGAGTGCATGATTCAAACTACAATAATTGATGTTGGAAGAAAAGAACGCTTGGAAAGTTCAATACATAATTTTCTGCTGAGGTGATTAAACACGAACGAAATGGTGGACGAGCATGAAATGTCGATGATTATACTAGATAGTGACCCATTGGAAGGAAGCGAGTCGGGGGATAATTGAGTGATAATGACAGGACAGGAGTCTCGCCAGTCCCAAGCGTCGGTCCCCCTTCCTCCACAGTTGTGGAAAAGGAAATGCAAGGAGCGGGTGGGTGCGATGTCCAAACAAGACTTGCTTCATTTATTAATAGAAGAAATGAATAAACTAACGAATGAACAAATAAAAGAAATGAAATAGCTATTGAATGAACAAAGGAATGAATTGGTGGGAAACATTAAAATAATAACAAACGAAATTACAGAAGAAATGAATGAAATGATGAACAAAGGAATGAAATGACAGAAATGAATGGACGATTAGAAAACAAAATGAATGGAATAAAAAACATAATTAATGAACAAATTAATGAAATTAGGGAAATGAATGAATGATTGGGAAGGCACGGTGTGTGAGAGAGGGAGAGGCGAGACAAATGGGAGGGGAGACAGAGGGGAGGTGGCGGGAGGGGAGAGGAGAGTGGTGAGGGGAGGGGTGAGCGGAAAAGCAGGGATTCTGGCAGATATGATGACCAGTTTAATGTCCATCTGAGAGACGACAAACACATTGATGAATCACATTGCCTGTGAAACACCGGGATGACAGTTTATAGCTGGGTCGAGATTCAAACCCAGGTTAGATAGCTTAGAGAGAGTGTCCGTACCTCTCTGCTATTCTGCTGTGATGTGGCAATTATTGCTTTGTAACAACGGAAAACATTTTTTCTCATTGTAGTCATCTAATTTATTTTGCCTTCCTAACTCCGGAGATGTCCCCATGGAGAACTGAGCTGCAGTATTGCCGTATAATCTTGAAGAGCTCTCGCCTGAGTGGCTTAACCACCCAAGCAAGCACTCAAATTAAAGGGTGAAAGAAACCTTTCCAAACAAGACGTTAAATTTTGTATATGTATCTATCTTTGACAAAGTGATGGATCATATAATAAAAGAAGATCTTAAAAAATGGGAAATGGGTATAAAATACAATTGCACATTTTCAGCGAGCAAACCACTGCCCGAAACACCGCATGGCCAAACACAGGCAAATGGGCCCTGGACTTTGTTCAAGTTGATCGATATATTCAGTGATGGTGCGAATATTGTAAAGCAGTCACCAAGTGGCTTAAGCACTCAAGCAAGCACTCCAATGAAACGGTTGATAAGGAACGGCTGGCTAGGCAAGCGATTCGCGATCGCCGATTAATCATTATAAACACCATGCACCTGGAGATGCCCGGAATGTCAAGTGATGTTCGAATTGGATAAATAAACCCTTTTTTGTTTCGCAGTCGGAAGTATTGCTGAAGTCAATAAAGAAGTTTACATTTTGAAATTTGGCTGAGATTACGAGATTCTAGAGGTCATGGAAAGTGCGGAAATGAAATAAATCCATGAACACTGGTGTCTCCGGGCCTGTATATGCATTGAAATGTTTCCAGTGATTCATAGGTATGATGATCAGACATTTGATGATATGAGTGAGGAGAGTGAAAAAAAAAAACTTTATCATCGAGAAACTGTTGCAGCCTGTCCAAGTCAAGGCCTTGTTGAGCAGGCCAAAGGAAATGGTGAATACAGACCCCAGCAAGCAGAGGGCTGACAAAGGGGTTGACCAAGGATGAAGCCTTGATAAAGGAAAATTAAATAAGGCCATTAATTATTTTAAATTAACCCAACCACCCAGTTTTCATTCATGCACTCCGGTGAAATTCCCTTGGTATGCCTGGAAAGTTTCAGTCCACGAGAGTTATGGCTTTGGAGTTATGGAGGAGACACACACACACACACACACACACACACACACACACACACACAAACACACTGACTGACATTTATTATTATCTGTACTAATAAATGTCAATGTGTGTGTGTGGTGTGTGTGTGTGTGTGTGTGTGTGTGTGTTTGTGTCAGTGTGTCAGTCTATCAGTGTGTCAGTGTGTCAGTGTGTCACCTTCGTCACTCCAAAACTATAAAACCGGGCAGCCAGAAACTTTACATGCACACTAACAAACTCTAAGGAAGTGCAAGAGTGAAAATTGGATGTTTGGGTTAATTAAAACACCAATTAAGGGCCAATTAAGAAGACAATTAAGGGCCTTATTCAATTATATCCTTCATCAGGCGATCCTCGGCCACCTCACTCTCTGGGGTCTTAAGGTGTATCCTGGGTTACTTTGCTAGGTTCTAAAGCTGCCATGTTTTGTGACCTGCTCAACCATGCCTCAATTTGGAACAGGCCACAACGATTTCTTAACGATAGTTTTTGTTTTCACGTTCCTCACTCATATTATCGAATGCCTGTTCATCATAGCTATGAATTGCTGAGTACATTGCAATCCTTATAAACGTCCAGGGATGCCAGCATTCGTGGCTATATTTCATTTCCGCCCATGCGATAACCTCGAGAATCTCTTAAATTAACCTGAATTACAAAGTTGAAGCTCCAGAATCGAACTTAGCAGCAGTTCTGACTGCTAAAAAAAACATGTTCATTTGTCCATTTCGGAAATATTTGACATTTCAGGTGTCTCCGAGAGGTGTATGTTTAATACAACTGTTCGGTGATTGCTAATCGCATGCCAAGCGAGCCTTTTCTTATCCACCATTTTGTTGGAGTGCTTATGCCACTTGGCGAGTGCTCCACAATATTCGCACTGTCACTGAATACGACATAGATCGACTTGAACAAAGTTCAGGGCCACTCGTGTGCATTGGCCAAATGTTTTTGTGCGATGCAACAGGCAGTGGCTGGCTCACTGAAAATGTGAAATTTTACTTTATACGACATTTGCCCTTTTTGTCCGATCTTCCATTATACGACCTATCACCATGGCACAGAAAAATACAAATTAAAATTAAAGTTTCATTTTTATAAGTTTCTTTAACCGTTTCGTGGATTGCTTAGGCCTAAGTCACATTTGGCACGGCGGCCGTAGGGTCTACAAAATCTACGGCCACCAGCAATTATAGGGCAGCCGCAGTATTTTCACGGTCACACAATGTAGCAGTCACATATGTTTTTATTTTTCGGGGAGCCGCACGGCGTATTTAGAAATTGTGGAGACCGAAAACGTGGGGTTGCCGTACGGTCTTTGATTTGATGTTGCAGGGTGACCTTATGGCGTCCCTGCGGCGGCCATAGAATTTTTAAGGCAGACGCAAGGTAGCCTCAAGGTGCCCGCAAGGCGACCACTGGGGGGCCCTAATGCGAACGTGCGGCCAGACGGACGGTAACGAGTGGGTATATATACCAGTTCTTTTTTTACTGAAATAAAAATATAACAGTTCGGAATATACCAGTACAGTGGTGCCCCCAGAATCCGAATTTAATTCGTTCCTGGACCCCAAGAAAACCCACTTTCAACTGATATTCCCCATGTTTAAGGTAAAATAAGATGAGTAAATGACCTTCGGTGGCAGTGAATTGTATGTAAACTGGTGCAATCACCAATCCAAAGGTCCACACAGGATCGTGCTCCGGCCTTGGTTCCGATCGCTCGCGCACTCTGCGAGAGCGCTGCCCCCAGGGCAGCTCATCAAAACATGATGCCCCAGAACCACAATCACTTTCATCAAACGCATCGGGCTGAGGTAATCATGGATATTCCAAATTACAACCGGTTTTTCTGTGAAATTAAATCCTTGCCCGACAGTCCGTCACACACGTGATCGGATTGCTTTTTTGTTATTAATTAAAACACAAGATGAGTAAAAAAAACCAGCACAAATCAAGGTGAAAACACGAGAGTAAAGTAGCGATCGACACATGAGAGATGCTTTCACGAGTACTTCCACCGACGAACTGAATGAACAAAGCGCGAAAGATCGGCTCGAACAGGTGGGGGAGACACGTGAACAAACATGAATGCCACGTTGTGTTCGGTTTTTGAAAATGTATTCGGTTTTTATGGCAAAATTAATTTTTCATTGATAAGAGCCTACAGCAACCGCACGAATAACTCAAGCCCACCGTACGCCCCACGTACGGTCGACATGGAACACATCTACGTCACAGCTTGGCTTGTCGAATTGCTACGGCCAACGTAGAAATGAAAAAAAGTTATAACTCCACGCTATAATTCCACGGCGACCCCTACGGCCTGTAAAAGATAGCCATATGGTGTAGGGCCACCCTGCGGCCACCTCAGAAACTCTGCGGTCGCCGCACGTTTCTGTCAATTCGGGGGGGGGGGGGGGGGTACGGCCGCCATATCCTAGCCGTAGAGCAAATGTGAATTAGGCCTTAGTGAAGCGACTTGCCATGCATTCTTCAAGCTTCAATCAAAGGTGATACCACAGTTCGATACCGGAGTTAGGAAGGCAAAATAAATGATATGCTCACAATGAGTAAAAAATGTTTTCAGTTGTTATTAAGTAATGAATCACCTAATCTGTCTAGCCTGGTTTGAATCCCGACGAGCTACAAACCGTTATCCCAGTGTTTCACAGGCAGGGTGATTCATCAATGTATGTTCTGTCTCTCGGATTGACGTTAAACTGGGCATCCCATCTGCCAGAATCCCTCTCCCCCTCTCCCTCTCTCTACTTCCCCTCTCACTCTTCTGTCTCTATCACTGCTAACCTACACCTCTCTCTCCTACCGCTCTCCCTCTTTCTGACCCCACAACTGTGTCTGTCTCTGTCTCCCTCCCCCTGCTCCCCTACCCCTTCCTCTTCCCTCTCTGTTGAGGGGACTGTAGCATGTACGAATCAGATTTAGAGTGAGGTGACAGGATGGGTGCAAACTGCATGTACAAACATGCATGCATGCAGACCTTTGTCAGGTAGATGACGTGGGTTTTAAATGCTCCCGCCGCAGGTCTCTAAAGTATCCACTTTGTCTGTGTGTGTGTGGGTGTGTTATTGGTTGTTACCTCCATATGCAGGTTTCAGAAGGTGTAACGGAGTCCTCCCAGGTCTCGAAGTAGCCACCTCCATTTCGGTAAAGGCAGTCACGAATCATGAACCAAGGTGTGAAGTTTTGTTCTCAGAGTTTTGTTCCGAGGGCGCTCTTGAGAATCGTCCCTGAGCCCCGGATGAGTTCCAACTGTAATTCGTTTGTAGTAATATTCCCAGGGATGTTTTTTAAGATCTCTCTCAGGTTCATCCTCATCATTGTCGTTGCTTCAATGATCACTTGTACAATTTTGGATCTCTTCAACTTTCAGGGTCTTTTCACTTCATTTTTGAGATCTTGGTATTTGGTCATTTTCTTGATTTCTGCATGGTTTAGGCCAAAATTGCTGGGGACTGAAACCCCAATTAGAGAGAGCGAGAGCTCGACGTCGCCGACAGAGCTCGGGCAACGAGAGGGAAAGGGAGCGCCGAGAGAGAGAGAGAGAGAGTAGAGAGAGAGAGAGAAGAAGAAGAGAGAGGAGAGAGAGAGAGAGAGAGAGAGAGAAAAAGAGAGAGAGAGAGGAGAGAGAGAGAAAAAGAGAGAGAGAGAGAAGAGAGAGAGAGAGAGGAGAGAGAGAGAGAAGAGAGAGAGAGAGAGAGAGAGAGAGAGATAGGGGGGAGGGAGAGGTGATGTGTGTGTGTGTGGTGTGTGTGTGTGTGTGTGGGGTGTTTGGTCTTTAAGCATAACATATCATTCTCTTTGCTAACCTCACCCTCCTCCCTCAACTTCTTCTCTCCCCACCCCCCTCACTTCTATCTATCTCTATCTCTCTCTCTCCTCTCTCTCTTCTCTCTCTCTCTCCTTCTCTCTCTCTCTCTCTCTTCTCTCTCACACACCCCCTACCTCACACCCATCTCTCTTCAAGTTTCCATGGCGGTTCCATGGCGGTGCCATGGCTCGTTTCTCTATGGGGACATCTCCTGAGTTAGAAGGGCAAAAAAAAATTCGGATTACGACGAGTTCAAGAGAGAATTGAGAAATGTTTTCAGTGGCCACAAAATACAAAGCAATGAATCCTCACATGATGCCAGGATAGCCAAGAGATACGCACACTAGCTCTAAGCTGTCTAGCCTGGGTTGGAATCTCAACAGAGCTAAGACTGTCATCCCTGTGTTTCACAGGCAGGGTGAATCATCAATGTGTGTGCTGTCTCTTAAGGCCCAGTCACACCTTGACGTTTTAGCCAACGTATGCCGATTTTTGAAAAATTTGTCTAAAAGTGCACTGTGGTCACCAACAATTGCACAAAATTTCCTCATGAGTGCAGCTTCCGTATTCGTGCTCTCCATTACATCTGCTGCAGCATTGTTTGCCTCTACAGGCTGGAGCAGTATGACCAAACTTTGGGCATCTGTAGCATCTTAAGGGGGGAGGAATGTATTCCTGTAGAGTGAAGGCTTGATAGCCCAAGAACACTTTTGGGAAGGATTGGGGTGTCAAAGGACAAAACACCGAGGTGGTATCGACTTACCCCATCCCTGACGGTGTGAGACGGCGAGCGTCAACATCTCCTACTCCGCTAAATGATCGATATAATCAATTCAATGGAGGGATCAATCCCATAAATGACTCCTCGACTCTCACTCAGACTCCTCGGAATATGACACAAAACACGGAGCCCGTCAAAATATGGGTTTTATAACCTTTCCATTGTCGACTGATTTACACTGAATGAAAGGTTCTCCAGATCTGGCTTTCTGGTACCAGAACATCATCAAATTATTTGTTGATCAATGTAGCATTTTATCGGTTGTCAGGACTTAAGGGTATAACGCCATCAAAAACCGAAACTATAACATAAGTTTGTGATAGTACTCTTCGGGGTGAGAGGCTTAGCCTTTGGGGGGGTCGACTCTTCGTAACTCTCCCGCCGTGGTCTGCCCCTCTTCCTAGTTAGATTGACCTCCATGATGAACCTCGTCATCATCACCAGAAGTGTTGATCATCCTTAATCAAACCTCCTGCCCTGGAGGGTTAGGTGTGGCCAATTGAGTAAAGACTCAATCGTAATATAAGCTAATGGACACAAAATACCAGAAAAAAGCCAATGCACCCTCAACACTCAACCGTCCTGTAATAGGTCCGACTGAACTCCTCTCCTCTCCCCACGCCCTCCAACCTTTCGATACTTGATGATCATTTTAACTGTCTTGTTGTTTGTTTAAGCTTCATAAGCAGGCTATTGTCGTTTACAACTGAAGGGATAAATTATAGAGTGAATGACAATTTGTGAAGGTGGCCGCTCCGAATAAATCTTTGTCTTTGCATAACCCAACATGGCGGCCGAATGACGTCTGGAGAGGCGGAAGATATGTTACACACACAAAGATGGATGAGCCGGCGTATTATTAGATAGATTATGTATAGAGTTAGTCAAATTCAAAAATCATCATATTTCTTAACAGCAAAGGTATCATGGCATATCTGTAAATAGTCAAAAAAAATCGTTAGTGATTGAAGCAGCAGTCGGCCTAATCCACTGCAGGTTCAATGTTTTGGCGGATTGAAGAAATTATAATTTTTCTGAAGGTTTGGATTGATTGAAGCAACTTTTACTGAATAATTATTTTCTCCGAGGAGCGTTTTCCCTGTTTTAGGGTGGGACAGACAGACAGACAGACAGACAGAACAGACAGGTACGGTATTAGTCAATCTACCGTATATAACACATGTGTGTTTGTGTATTTGTCTGTCCCTTCATAAGCACATTGAGAAGAGTTTAAGGAAATATTTAAATACGACTGGGTGTTGTGGTCAAAGACTCAAAAGACCACGATGACCCAAAGACCCAGATGACAAAAGCCCCTATAGGACCCGAGGACTCAAAACAACTGAAAGACAGAGGACTCAAAAGACTCGAGGACCCTGAAGACCCAAATGACCCTGCAGACTCAAAAGAAAAAAGATCCCAAAGACCTAAAAAAAAAAACCCGAATACCCAAAAGACCCAGAGGACCCAAAGAGAGAGGAAACAAATACCCCGAGAAAAAAAATACCCGAGGAAACAAAATGATTGTGGGGTAAATGGAAGAATCAATAGGGAGTTTAGCATTGTGTGGAGTTGCTTGGTCCATGGACGAGTATAAGCAGCGCAATGTAACTAAGTTAGGAATCTGTGAACTTAAGTGTTACGTGTCACACACAAGGGGTGGTGCAGTATTAATTAGCGAGGGGTAAGAATAGTTCCCAGTACGTGATTGCCTCTGTGATTTCCCTATGTTTTTATATTCAAGCCAGGCAGTGAAGGTGGAAACACGTCCCTGAACTACACAAACAGGAGAAGCCCTGCTTTCCTGGGTTGGGGTTGAGCAGGCTAGCCCGGAGGCAGAGGATATAGAGCGACAGGGAAAAGAGCACACAGGAGAGACTGGCGGAGTGTGAGGGGCTTCGGACTACTGAATAGGATGGGAGATCGGTCACACGTTGGTTTGTGAGAGGCTTCCGACCGGATAGAAGAAGAGAGATCGGTATGATCGAGAGTCGAAGACAGGCAGGCTTGTGCACTTGTGGATTGTGGAAGGATTCCGTCTCGATAGAATGGGAGATCGGCAAAGTGCACACAGAGGTCAGTATGCGGAACGCACGGAGCAGGTGGCACTTTTGGAAAGAGGAAGGCTGGCACATTTTGAGCCTTCATGTGGAGAGCGCTCGCCAATTGCTCAGCGTACGTCTGCCTGGTACAAGAGAGTGGCGTTTTGCGCGTGTCTGCCCATCTGGTGGAAGCGCCATTCCATTTTGACAAGGATCAGATTTGGCAGGCTGACTACAAATATACTTGAAAAGGAGGGTTTTATTTTTTATTTTGATCCCCGTTGTCCATATTTGCACTGTGTGCAAGGCCTCGACTGCAGGATTTACTTATTATATCATTATTATTCCTTTGAATTATCGCCTTTGCAATATGCGTATTTTTCATTAAAAGTATTCCTTTTAAGACATGTAGCATTGTGCTGTTCTGGTGCAGCCCCCTATGCTGTCCTCCCTGTTCCTCCTGTTCCTCTCTGGATGGATCGCCTCTCCGCCATTAGGTCCGTTAAACACGCACATTAATTCCTGAGTCTCCGGTTATAACCTTCACCGGAAGGCTTTGCCATCCGTCAAGGTAGGGTTTTACCCCTGGACATGACAAGTGGTGTCAGGAGTGGGATTCGGACCCTGATCAAACTGTTGTCAGGTAGTGTGATTTGAACCCTGGCTCCGACAGGTAGGGTCGGAGCGGGATTTTTTGAGCCCCCCCTCCCCGTGCCATTTGCCATCGTGTGGAATTGTGGAATCATCAGACTGATCAACATCTGGTGTCAGGAGTGTGAGATTCGAACATGATCGACAATTGTTGATCAGGTTGTGGGATATGAACCTCTCCTGACTCCTTTGGGAGTGCATGATTCAAACTACAATAATTGATGTTGGAAGAAAAGACGCTTGGAAAGTTCAATACATAATTTTCTGCTGAGGTGATTAAACACGAACGAAATGGTGGACGAGCATGAAATGTCGATGATTATACTAGATAGTGACCCATGGAAGGAAGCGAGTCGGGGATATTGAGTGATAATGACAGGACAGGAGTCTCGCCAGTCCCAAGCGTCGGTCCCCCTTCCTCCACAGTTGTGGAAAAGGAATGCAAGGAGCGGGTGGGTGCGATGTCCAAACAAGACTGCTTCATTATTAATAAGAAAATGAATACTAACGATGAAAAAATAAAAGAATGAATAGCTATTGAATGAACAAAGGAATGAATTGGTGGGAAACTTAAAATAATAACAAACGAAATTAAGAGAAATGAATGAAATGATGAACAAGGAATGAATGACAGAAATGAATGGACGATTAGAAAACAAAATGAATGAATAAAAAACATAATTAATGAACAAATTAATGAAATAAGGGAAATGAATGAATGATTGGGAAGAGCACGGTGTGTGAGAGAGGGAGAGCGAGACAAATGGGAGGGGAGACAGAGGGAGGGGGGAGGGAGAGGAGAGTGGTGAGGGGAGGGGTGAGCGGAAAAGCAGGGATTTCTGGCAGATATGATGACCAGTTTAATGTCCATCTGAGAGACGACAAACACATGATGAATCACATTGCTGTGAAACACCGGATGACAAGTTATAGCGTGGTGAGATTCAAACCCAGGTTAGATAGCTTAGAGAGAGTGTCCGTACCTCTCTGCTATTTCGCTGTGATGTGGCAATTATTTGTTTTGAACAACGAAAACATTTTTTCTCATTGTAGTCATCTAATTATTTGCCTTCCTAACTCCGGAGATGTCCCCATGGAGAACTGAGCTGAAGTATTGCCGTATAATCTTGAAGAGCTCTCGCCTGAGTGGCTTAACCACCAAGCAAGCACTCAAATTAAAGGGTGAAAGAAACCTTTCAAACAAGACGTAAATTTGTATATGTATCTATCTTTGACAAAGTGATGGATCATATAATAAAAGAAGATCTTAAAAAATGGGAAATGGGTATAAAATACAATTGCACATTTTCAGCGAGCAAACCACTGCGAAACACCGCATGGCCAAACACAGGCAAATGGCCCTGGACTTTGTTCAAGTTGATCGATATATTCAGTGATGGTGCGAATATTGTAAAGCAGTCACCAAGTGGCTTAAGCACTCAAGCAAGCACTCCAATGAAACGGTTGATAAGGAACGGCTGGCTAGGCAAGCGATTCGCGATCGCCGATTAATCATTATAACACACATCACCTGGAGATGCCCGGAATGTCAAGTGATGTTCGAATTGGATAAATAAACCTTTTTTGTTTCGCAGTCGGAAGTATTGCTGAAGTACTATAAGAAGTTTACATTTTGAAATTTGGCTGAGATTACGAGATTCTAGAGGTCATGGAAAGTGCGGAAATGAAATAAATCCATAGACTGGTGTCTCCGGGCCTGTATATGCATTGCAATGTTCCAGTGATTCATAGGTATGATGATCAGACATTTGATGATATGAGTGAGGAGAGTGAAAAAAAAAACTTTATAATCGAGAAACTGTGCAGCCTGTCCAAGTCAAGGCTTGTTGAGCAGGCAAAGGAAATGGTGAATACAGACAGCAAGCAGAGGGCTGACAAAGGGTTGACAAGGATGAAGCTTGATAAAGGAATTAAATAAGGCCATTAATTATTTTAAATTAACCCAACCACCCAGTTTTCATTCATGCACTCCGGTGAAATTCCCTTGGTATGCCTGGAAAGTTCTAGTCCACGAGAGTTATGGCTTTGGAGTTATGGAGGAGAACACACACACACACACACAACACACACACACACAAACACACTAACTGACATTTATTATATCTGTACTAATAAATGTCAATGTGTGTGTGTGGTGTGGTGTGTGTGTGTGTGTGTGTGTGTGTGTTTGTGTCAGTGTGTCAGTCATATGTGGTCAGTGTGTCAGTGTGTCACTTCGTACATCCAAAACTATAAAACCGGGCAGCCAGAAACTTAACATGCACACTAACAAATCTAAGGAAGTGCAAGAGTGAAAATTGGATGTTTGGGTTAATTAAACACCATAAGGCCAATTAAGAAGAAATTAAGGGCCTTATTCAATTATATCCTTCATCAGGCGACCTCGGCCACTCTCTCTGGGGTCTTAAGGTGTATCTGGGTTGCTTGAGTTCTAAAGCTGCCATGTTTTGTGACTGCTCAACCATGCCTCAATTTGGAACAGGCAACGATTTCTTAACGATAGTTTTTGTTTTACGTTCCTCACTCATATTATCGAATGCCTGTTCATCATAGCTATGAATTGCTGAGTACATTGCAATCCTTATAACGTCCAGGGATGCAGCTTCGTGGCTATATTATTTCCGCCATGCGATAACCTCGAGAATCTCTTAAATTAACCTGAATTACAAAGTTGAAGCTCCAGAATCGAACTTAGCAGCAGTTCTGACTGCTAAAAAAAATGTTCATTTGTCCATTTCGGAAATATTTGACATTTCAGGTGTGCTCGAGAGGTGTATGTTTAATACAACTGTTCGGTGATTGCTAATGCATGCCAAGCGAGCCTTTTATACACCATTTTGTTGGAGTGCTTATGCACTTGGCGAGTGCTCCACAATATTCGCACTGTCACTGATACGACATAGATCGACTTGAACAAAGTTCAGGCACTCGTGTGCATTGGCAACAATGTTTTTGTGCGATGCAACAGGCAGTGGCTGGCTCACTGAAAATGTGAAATTTACTTTATACGACATTTGCCTTTTGTGTGATCTTCCATTATACGACCTATCACCATGGCACAGAAAATAATTAAAATTAAAGTTTATTTTTATAGTTTCTTTAACCGTTTCGTGGATTGCTTAGGCCTAAGTCACATTTGGCACGGCGGCCGTAGGGTCTACAAAATCAACGGCACCAGCAATTATAGGGCAGCCGCAGTATTTTCACGGTCACACAATGTAGCAGTCACATATGTTTATTTTTCGGGGAGCCGCACGGCGTATTTAGAAATTGTGGAGAGAAAACGTGGGGTTGCCGTACGGTCTTGATTTGATGTTGCAGGTGACCTTATGGCGTCCCTGGGCGGCCATAGAATTTTTAAGGCGACGCAAGGTAGCCTCAAGGTGCCCGCAAGGCGACCACTGGGGGCCTAATGCGAACGTGCGGCAGACGGACGGTAACGAGTGGGTATATATACCAGTTCTTTTTTAACTGAAATAAAAATATAAGTCGGAATATACCAGTACAGTGGTGCCCAGAATCCGAAATTAATTCGTTCCTGGACCCCAAGAAAACCCACTTTCAACTGATTCCCATGTTTAAGGTAAAATAAGATGAGTAAAATGACCTTCGGTGGCAGTGAATTGTATGTAAACTGGTGCAATCACCAATCCAAAGGTCCACACAGGATCGTGCTCCGGCTGGTTCGATCGCTCGCGCACTCTGCGAGAGCGCTGCCCCCAGGGCAGCTCATCAAACATGATGCCACAAACCAAATCAACTTTCATCAAACGCATCGGGCTGAGGTAATCATGGATATTCCAAAATTACAACCGGTTTTTCTGTGAAATTAAATCCTTGCCGACAGTCCGTCACACCAGTGATCGGAGCTTTTTTGTTATTAATTAAAACACAGATGAGTAAAAAAAACAGCACAAATCAAGGTGAAAACACGAGGTAAAGTAGCGATCGACACATAGAGATGCTTTCACGAGTACTTACCAGGACGAACTGAATGAACAAAGCGCGAAGATGCGGCTCGAACAGGTGGGGGAGACACGTGAACAAACATGAATGCCACGTTGTGTTCGGTTTTTGAAAATGTATTCGGTTTTTATGGCAATTAATTTTTCATTGATAAGAGCCTACAGCAACCGCACGAATAACTCAAGCCCACCGTACGCCCACGTACGGTCGACATGGAACACTGTCAACAATTGGCTTGTCGAATTGCTAGGGCAACGTAGAAATGAAAAAAAGTTATACTCCAGCTATAATTCCACGGCGACCCCTACGGCCTGTAAAAGATAGCCATATGGTGTAGGGCCCACTGCGGCACCTCAGAAACTCTGGGTCGCGCACGTTTCGTCAATTCGGGGGGGGGGGGTAGGCCATATCCTAGCGTAGAGCAAATGTGAATTAGGCCTTAGTGAAGCGACTTGCCATGCATTCTTCAAGCTTCAATCAAAGGTGATACCACAGTTCGATACGGAGTTAGGAAGGCAAATAATGATATGCTCACAATGTAAAAAATGTTTTCAGTTGTTATTAAGTAATGAATCACCTATATCGTCTAGCCTGGTTTGAATCTCGACGAGCTACAAACGGTTCCCAGTGTTCACAGGAGGGTGATTCATCAATGTATGTTCTGTCTCTCGGATTGACGTTAAACTGGGCATCCCATCTGCCAGAATCCCTCTCCCCTCTCCCTCTCTCTACTTCCCTCTCACTCTTCTGTCTCTATCATGCTAACTACACTCTCTCTTACCGCTCTCCCTCTTTCTGACCCACAACGTGTGTCTGTCTCCCTCCCCTCCTGCCTACCTTCCTCTCCTCTCTGTTGAGGGGACTGTAGCATGTACGAATCAGATTTAGAGTGAGGTGACAGGATGGGTGCAAACTGCATGTACAACATGCATGCATGCAGACCTTTGTCAGGTAGATGACGTGGGTTTAAATGCTCCGCCGCAGGTCTAAAGTATCCACTTTGTCTGTGTGTGTGTGGGTGTGTTATTGGTTGTTACTCCATATGCAGGTTTCAGAAGGTGTAACGGAGTCCTCCAGGTCTCGAAGTAGCCACCTCCATTTCGGTAAAGGCAGTCAGAATCATGAACAAGGTGTGAAGTTTGTTCTCAGAGTTTTGTTCCGAGGGCGCTCTGAGAATCGTCTGAGCCGGATGAGTTCCAACTGTAATTCGTTGTAGTAATATTCCAGGGATGTTTTTTAAGATCTCTCGGTTCATCCTCATATTGTCGTTGCTCAATGATCACTTGTACAATTTTGGATCTCTTCAACTTCAGGGTCTTTTCACTTCTTTTTGAGATCTTGGTATTTGGTCATTTTCTTGATTTTGCATGGTTATGGCCAAAATTGCTGGGGACTGAACCCAATTAGAGAGAGCGAGAGCGAGAGCGAGAGAGAGAGAAGAAGAGAGAGAGAGAGAGAGAGAGAGAGAGAGAGAGAGAGAGAGAGAGAAAAGAGAGAGAGAGAGAGGAGAGAGAGAGAGAGAGAGAGAGAGAGAAGAAGAGGAGAGAGAGAGAGAGAGAGAGAGAGAGAGGAGAGAGAGGAGATAGGGGGGGGGGAGAGTGGTGTGTGTGTGTGTGTGTGTGTGTGTGTGTGTGTGTGTGTGGGTGTTTGGTCTTTAAGCATAACATATCATTCTCTTGCTAACACCCTCTCCCTCAACTTCTCTCTTCCCACCCCCCTCACTTCTTCTATTCTATATCTCTCTCTCTCTCTCTTCTCTCTCTCTCTCTCTCTCTCTCTCTCTCTCTCTCTCACACCCTACCTCACACATCTCTCTTCAAGTTTCCATGGCGGTTCCATGGCGGTGCCATGGCTCGTTTTTCTATGGGGACTCTCCTGAGTTAGAAGGGCAAAAAAAATCGGATTACGACGAGTTCAAGAGAGAATTGAGAAATGTTTTCAGTGGCCACAAAATACAAAGCAATGAATCCTCACATGATGCCAGGATAGCCAAGAGATACGCACACACTAGCTCTAAGCTCTAGCCTGGGTTGGAATCTCAACAGAGCTAGACTGTCATCCCTGTGTTCACAGGCAGGGTGAATCATCAATGTGTGTGCGTGCTCTTAAGGCCCAGTCACCCTTGACGTTTTAGCAACGTATGCCGATTTTTGAAAAATTTGTCTAAAACGCTGGCACACGTTGAATACGTTATGGGTAAGTTTTGATAACATTGAGAGCCACGCTGAAACACTGCCATACGTCGTTGCACGCTGGCTTTAAACGTTGTACTTTTCGGTTGTCCTCAAATATTTGCATGCTTGAAATTTCACGACGTATGCCGGCGTATGACTACAACGTTCCACTACGCTGCCTAATTTGTTGGCACGTAATGCGATCGTTGACAGACGTCAACACATGTTATTTGTAGTTAATCATAAGTTGAGACATGCCGAGGTAATGTTTAGCGTACAAGACTTATTCCAGCTATGAGTAACGTGTTGTAGGCACGTTAGCGATCGTTGAAACACGTCGACACACGTTACTTTTAAGTTACTCATAGGCTGAAAGACGTCGGATAATGCTTAGCGTGCCTGAAACTTATTTATAACCTATCAGTGACATGTTGCTAACACGCTACGCGATCGTGACAATACCTTCGACACTCTTGCTTGAAAGTTATTTATACGTCGAATCACGCCGAGTTTTTGTTTAGGGCAAAGAGGCTTTTATCTAACCTATGAGTGACGTGCTTTGCACCTGTGTGTAAGGCACCTCTGCCGCATACTGGCGTATGTAGACGTATTTTGACATTTACACGAACTACAGACTTAACGAACGAGTTCCCAACACAGATACAGATAATGATGTAATGGCAGCGATTAGGGGAATTGGTAAATAAAAGGGTTTCACCGGAGGAACCCGTCAGTGTTGCAGACTACATAGCGAGTACATGTCCATGACATTACGAGAGATGGAGTATGGCAACGATGACACACAATATTACCTGTCCTCCAACATCAGCATACCCTCATCGATTTGGAGCACAGTTGCGTGCCAATAGAGAGAGAAGAAGACGTGAACGGAGGAGAAGGTACTGGGTGCACCATGGATCGGATTTGATTTGCACCGATAAGATTTGCACGATAAGATTTGCACCGATAAGACACCAGTTGATTTGCACCGCCAAGAACACGTTAAGTGTAAAATTGCGATTGTTTTGGCGCAAGCGTCTATTTCAATAGTGGAGTTTGAGCGATTTAGCACGTTCAATAGAACGCTTCAAATTTCCGAGCGCCAGCGTCAAAAACAAAGGCGAGTGACAGCAATTTAAATCGTTCATTGTAAACAATTAAAATTTGAATGGCACCGTTTAAAAGTCGTTGAGTGTAAAAAATCAATTGTTGAGCGCAAGCGTCTACTTTCAATAGTGGAGTTGCAGCCATTTAAATCTTTGAGTGGCAGCTATGAATAGCAAACCCACGTACCGGCAAAGATAAACTGCTGCACGATATGGATAAGTTAGGCTATCGTTGGGCATACGTTGTGAAGCCGAGCAACGATAATTATTTGTTGGTATACCGTATCTATAAGGTATCGACCGCTCTATGTACATTATAGTATTGAGCATTGTCCAACTCGTTATGAATACACCTAAAACGTAAAAACATAGCTCTGTTGAAAAAAACCCAAAAAATTAGCGCGGAAGAACTTCGAACAATGGTGCAAAGATGTCTCCTACCGTGACAGCGATGCAAGGAGGATCATCATCACCCCACCCTCCCATCACACTACACCTAGCACATGAACAAACTACTATACTGAACTGATACTGATACTGTTACTGCTGACATGGACATCGACTCAAAAGGAGTCGAAAACACTGATGGGTTCCCCTTGTGAAGACCATTTTTATATACCAATTCCCAAAACGCTGGGAACACGTCATTATATGGCAGTTGTAATTTATTTTTTTTTTTTTGTATACCATGTCGAGGCTCATTGAGAGCTAAACACACACGCACAGCAAGGGGGATGAGACAAGAGGGCGGGTGGAAGGGACAAACACTGGGGAACAGACACATTAGGTGATCTGTGGAAGGGAGAGGATGGGGATGACGGGGACATGGGGAAGAGAAGATGGACATTACAGGGACTTTCAGGAAGGAAAGCAGGGGAATTGAAGAAGTGGGCTTGGGTGGATTATCGGGGGTAGAAAAGATCGAGGATTTGGATGGGGGATGATAGAGGTGGTGGTGACAGCTGTTTTGAAAGCCTGGAGGGAAGATGTGGAAAGAATAGAGTGAGGGAGTTTATCCAAAGGGGGAAAAAAGAGGAATGAAGGAGTGAGGTGAGCAGTGGTTCGTGATTTTGGTAGTTTTACCAGAAGGGGTTTGTGGGACCTTGAGCGCTGTGCAAATGTGGTGGGGACAAATGGCAGAGAGAGCAGGGGGCAAGGCTGGAGAGGATCGGTAGAAGACAGAAAGACCACGACAACTTGCGGTGATTGAGTGAGAGCCCAAAGACTCAGTTCATTGCGGGAGATGGATGATCTAAATGCCCTGGTTTCGACAGCGTGAAGCGAGAAAGGTGGAGGCAGGAGCACCAGCCCAGAGGGGAGAGCAGTACTCATCAGGCTACGGACAAAAGCTTTGTAAGTGGTCAGGAGCTCAAGAGGGCGAGGAAGGACTTTGCACGACGGAGGATTCCAGTCGGCGACTGGCTTTGAGGCGAGGTTGGAATGTGACTTTCCCAGGAAAGGTCATGGCAGATAGTGAGACCGAAGCTTGAAAGAAAAATTCTTCCAGAGGATTGTTGAGAAAGTTGGGGGGGGGGGGTTTCTAAACGGTCCTTTCGAAGAGACATAGTGAGAGTGTGAGATTTGTCTGGATTGAAAGACATGTTTCCATGTGTTGGACAGTTTGTGATTTTATCCAGATCTGCAGTGAGCGAAGAACGCTGCTGTGCCGGTCTGAGGATGACAGATGGTACGGCAGAGGGTGGTCATCGGCAAAGAGATATAGAGGATTTTCCAGAGAGTCGGAGAGATCATTGATGAAAACCAGAAAAAGAACAGGGCCAGAACGTACTCATGAGGAACTCCAGCCTGCACAGGAGAGAGGGGATGAAAGAACTCCATTTAGGGCACACGTTGACTGCGACAGGAGAGGAAGTCTGCGAGCCATGAGTGGAGATGGCCTTGGTACCATGGGAAGAGTTTGGTGAGTAGTGCAGGGTGCCAGACTGTGTCAAAAGCACGTGATATGTCCAGGGATACGGCGGATTTCCTGTCTGGCTTTGGGACTCCATCCATTGATGGAGAGCAGAAGCAGCATATCCAGGGTAGAGTGACCTGGTCTGAAACCAAATTGATGATCGGAAATCAAGCCATTGGAGAAGAGGAAGGATTTCATGTCTGAAGCGATGATGGATTCATAACCTTGCTGATGATTGGGAAGGCGTGATTGTCTGTATTAAGGGATCTGTTTTTGCACCTTTTTTTATGCAGGGCAATGATGTTAGCAGATTTCCAAGCAGAGATGAGATGAACTTGAGCAATAGAGGGGAATAGAACGAGAGAGGGTGAGCAAGGAGAAGAGCAGGCTTTGAGGACACGTGGGCTGATGCCGTCTGGACCGGTTGCAGAATCTGAGTCGAGGTTTGAAAGCAAGTCTCCACTTGTTGAAAGAAAGGACACAGAGTCAGGGACGTTGGGTGCGACTGGGTAAGGTGGGTTGAGAAAGTGATGGTTTAGGACACAAGATTAGCTGCAAACACGAGTTTAGACATTCAGTCTTATCACGTGCGGTATCAGCAGTGCAGCCATTTGAGGTAAGGAGGGGATGGAGGGGAACATACACAAACAGTTTGATTAAACGCCACCAGGATTTTGAGGAGGGAGAGAGGTTTGAAGTTTCAGACTTGAGATGAGAAGATGTTGTTTCTGGCTCTCCTGGGTAGATACACTTGTTCGAGCTTTGTGGAAGAACTGAGATGCCCACAGTTGGTGTTGCTTTCCATGAGGCAAAGGCAAGTTGTTCAAGATGCCTGCACAAGCTTCAGTAAAACCAGGCGGGAGGAAGGGTAGGACAACTGAAGACGAGAGGGGATAAATCTGTGCATGAGGTAGAGCAAGTTTCTTTGAAAGAATTCCCAGGATGAGTTGATGTTTGAGAAAGTAGTGATAGGAGACCAGTCTGTAAGTTTGATAGCTCTTGAGACCCTGCAGTCGGCTTGCGTGAAATGCAGACTCGACGGCGGTGAGGTGGTTCTCTGATAAGCCAGAGAGATGTCCACTTTGACAAAGGACGTGGTCAGAAGAAACGATTGGAGGGAGGAAGAGAGCGAGATATTGTCAGGGAAATTTGTCAAATCAGATCTAGAAGAGATGGAGTACATTGTTGAGATCCGGGTCGGGAATTGACCGGATTGAGTCAGTCCAATAGTACAGAAAGCTTTTGCTGAGGTACATGAGAGTGAGGAGAGGTACCGCACACTATCCAAGTGGCGTGAATGACAATTGAAGTCACCAATAAGAGGAAGAGAAAGTTTGAGATGAGAAGATAGAAGATGGTCCATGTTTCGATAGTGAGGTGTAGATGGAGTCATCATGTTCGGTGGACGGTAAGTACACATATAAAATGAGGTGGGAGTGGAGGGAAGCCGTAGCCAGAGGTATTCCTGGGGGTGTGGGGGAGTGAGAGCAGTGCAAGGAGAGTGAGAATAGAGTCTTTGATGAAGAGAGCAACACACTCCCCAGGAGCTCAGGTCTGTCAAGCGAGGAGGGAGTAACCGGGAGAGATACTTGGGAGTCAGACACGTCATGGGAGGAAAGTTTCTGTTAGGCAGATTATGTTGGTTTTCAGTGGCAGCTGTATGGAATGATCTGAAAGGTTTGAGCGAAGGACCCGGATATTTGAAGGTCCAACTTTTATGAAGAGTAGGGGAGGAGGCTTGGTGCAGGGGTGGGGGGAGGGGGAGGGTAGGCAGGGACGAGGGGGGGAGGTAAGGAGGTTTGTGAAAGAGTGTGGGGGATTGCAGAATAGCTAGAGGGGGGCGAATGAGGAGGAGAAAGGCTCTGTGGTGCTGGGGGGAGGGGGGACAAGAGACAAGGAAGAAGGCAGTTGAGGATTAGAGGAGGTGGAGTGAAGAGATGGAGGTGAAGGCCAGTGGAGGGAGGCAGCTTGGTGGATGAGGGGGGGGCAACTTTGAGAAGGATGAGTGAGGGGATGAAAGGTGGAGAAAGGTGAGGGGGAATTTTTGAGAGAGGTGAGAGGGAGGCTTGGAGGGAGAAGTGGGATGGTGTGTTTGAGAGTGAGAGTGAGGGTGTAGGGGGGTGAGTTGGCACTGAGTTGGAAAAAAGATGGTTGATGGAAAGTGAACATCCATTGCAAACTGTGGTTTTTAAAAGTTTTAGGTCAGAGATGCGATTTAACACAATCTTGATGGATGCAATGAGGCGAATTCAAGAATATGAGAGAAGAAGCGCTGTAATAGTTGGACTTTTAGGCAAGGAATGAAGGAGAGGTCGAAATGAGAGCAGTCTGTTAATAGCAGAAGAGTAGTGCATTATGAAACAGTAAAGAGTACCACATGTGTGAGAGAGGAAGAGAGTCATT
>CM068953.1:142866573-142884111 GCA_035128595.1 Eptatretus atami
CTCACGTGCAAGCAAATTGACTAACCCCAGATGGTCACATTCTGATAAGAGACAAACAGAACTTTTTCATGGACATGGTATAACCTACCTTAGGGGTAAACAACAGATGTGTTATCCAGTCAAGACTCTTTGTTTCAGCACATCGAAGCTAATTCCTGTGGTTTGTTCTCGAGCACTTTCAAGCTTTATCAGACATTTGCATTGCTTCACAGCCCTCCTCTTTCACGACTCTTGCATAATGCATGTTTCATAACAATGCCCTGTATTCCAGAAACCTCAACACTGCGAAATATCATGTGATCCCTAAAGTTTTACTCCCTTACAAATTATTATTCAGCATATTATGTGCATTCATTAATTAGAATTAAGTAGTCTCATGCCTCACTGGCACGGAACAAAGGCAGCTGCCTTCAGAGAGGGTTTATTTTATTACAATTGTCAACCAAGTGGAATAAAGAAAAGATTATATTTGTTTTACAATTAATTAGCATACTATATCGATCTATTATAAAACAACCATCAGTATGTGATGATCCATTATAAAGTGTATATATTTTAAAGTAAGCTGGAGAGCATATAATAAATTTTAATCAACTGCATATTTATCAATGGAAATCAAAAGGGCTGTTTAAGGAAGGGATCATTGAGGACTGGTTTTTTAAAATTTACAATGCTTTGATTGATTCCAGCATAGTGAAAACTTAAACTTACTGATTCAAGTATAGGTACTCATTGTTGTCGTGATAAGAATGAATATATTTTAAAATAATTGTTCACACTTCCACATTTCTCCCTTTTGTCTGAACAGGACAAATATGAAGTGTTAAATTTGCAATCGTGAAAATCATTTAATTTAATATCTACTTTTATGAATAATTTCCATCATAATTTATTTTGAGGTCCTAAGTTAAAATCATTTCCGAAATCACCATAGAATAACTCCATCTAAATCAGGTCTCCTCAGGTAAACACAACTAGTATCATCTGGGCAGTTCAGCTTGAATATCCAAAAAATGGCCAATGTTTCCACAATCATCCAGGTAGATCCTTTAGCTTAAAATCAGGTTATTATTCACAACAGCAGACAGTATGGTAAATTAACATCAAGATATGGTAAATATGGAAAAGATCAAGATGAACATCGGCCAAAAGGACAACATAGGCCGAATTTCTGAAATTGTCAATTTTCATTCGATTGACTTATAATTTGAAAAAGAGTTGCATATTTCGTCATTGAATTCAACTACCAATTATTTTTGAGGTCAAATTTGTTTAATGGATTTTGTTGTGCTCTACTCGACGTCTTCTTCTTGCTTGTTTGTTTGTGTGCAGGATATCTCAAAAAGTTGTGGACGGATTTGGTTGAAACATGTTGGACAATTTGGGTGTGTGACAAGGACAAACTGATTAGATTTTGGTGAAGATCCGGATCCGACTAATATAATTTAAAAAAATCATTATTCACTATTGAGAGATAGGGCCAAAAACGATATATAGCATGATATCTCAAAACGTTGTAGATGGATTTGGATAAAACTTGGTGGAAATGTTTCGTGTGTGAAAAGGAAGAATTGATTCAATTTTGGTGAAGATCCGAATCTATATCCGTGTCATAATTTTTAAGTGATTCTTCATCATTGAGAAATAAGGCAAAACTAATATATAGCACGATATCTCAAAATGTTGTGGATGGATTCAGAGGAAGCTTAGTGGACAGATTATGTGTGGTAAGGCCGAATTGATTCAATTTTGGTGAAGATCTGAATCCGGATCTGGATACGAGAATAATTTATATTTTAAAAGTGATTATTCACTATTGAGAGATCGGGCCCAAAACGATATCGTACTGTATAGCATGACATTTCAAAAATGTATTGGGCCCAATATGTTCTCGTGGATCAGGCATTACGTGGCAGAGGTATGCAATCTACCAATTGCCCTTCTAGTTTGTTCATGTATTGGCAATTTTAATCATTTTCCGGTCATGCATCAAATTAGCATGATTATTTTAATAACAATTACTATTACAATTAACAAAATCAGTCCATTTAAATGAAATGTAGTATTATTTCCAATTTGGCTCATCTGTTGCATCCAATTCATCCAATATCCGCATCTTTCATTCCATTCAAAATCATAATCTGTTTGTGGGATTTGGATTTGATACAATCATTTAATCTGCTCTTCCATAAAATAGTCCAAATTATCATAGTAATCCTGTGCAGAATAGTCTTCATGTGGTTCCTTTCTAAGTTCCATCGCAGAACTGGTCAATTTCTTCCAAAATATTTTTCTTTCAATTTCTGCAAAATTCTGCAAATTTCAAAATCGTCTTCCCCATTCCATACCATAGCCAAATTATCATGAAGCTTTCTTCTAGCTTAGAAATATGTCATCTCTTTCAATAAGGATTTTTAAAGGGGGCGAAGTAGTCAAGTGCATGTGAGGCATTACATATCCCAAGTAACAAGATCCTGTCCAATTTAAAGGAAGCCAAGAGTATGCCCTGTATCCACGGATGTAATAGGTGCCATTCAAATGTTACCTTTTTCTTTAAAAGGATGTCTCATATTTTACCAACTCCATCCCTTTCTGTTTCAGAAGTCCCTTAATATGCAAGGGTTGGGGCAATCCTACTTCTATGTAATATTGCCAAGTGGAGTTTCCCATTAGAACAGCCTTAGGAATTGCTTCGTCAACTGTTCAGGATTTTTCATTAACCAGACAAATGAATCCTTTCGTTTTTACCCCCATTTTCAAAGTGGGGAAGTTTTTTCCTAATATTAAAGGGAAGGTAATACCCATGTGTAAAATTGGTACAATTATATCCACCTTTTCCCCATTTATCTTCTATGTCTTGAGATTTTTAATTAGTTGCCTCTTAGTTGCTCGTATGTTGTATATATTCAACTATCGTTTTTCTAAAAGTTACACAGTAATTGGTACTCTGTAATGGCCATACTGATAAAGGAATCCCTGTTTTTGACGAGTGTGGTATATATATATTATATATATAATATATATATATATATATATATATATATATATATATATATATATATATATATATATATATATATACGAGTGTGTTCAAAAAGTATCCAACCTTAATTTCGTGCGTAAACAAATGAAGCTAGGGAGGCGTGGTTTGGTGCACGTAAGTAGGCGATCCTAATCCATATGCGTGAATATTTTCCCGCCTGCAGAAGCTGTCAGTCGCCGACAGACCGCCGATGAGTGAGGAAGTGTAAGTGAGCGCCGTCGGATTTTCGTTTTTGACAAAATGCGGAAAAACTTGAACAACGCTACTGCATCAAATTTTGTGTAAAGCTGGCGATTCCCAAGTGGAAACGATCCGCAAGATTCAACAGGCCTTCGGGAATGAAGTAATGGGCACCACACAGATAAAAGAGTGGTACAACCGCTTCAAAGATGGTCGCACATCAGTGGAAAGTGAAGCACGTTCTGGTAGGCCCTCAACATACCGAAATGAGATCGTCATTGACAGTGAGGACCCTGCTGATGCAGGATCGTCAAATCATGATCAGAGAACTTTCAGACGAGGAGGGCGTCAGCATTGGATCCGTTCATTCCATTGTGACTGAGGATTTGGGCTTAAGGAGAATCTCACCGAAGTTCTGCCAAAGCTGCTAACGATCGAGCAGAAGCAACTCCATTTGGAGATCGCACAGGACATGCTGGAGACTGTGAACAGCGATCCCAACTTCTTCAACACAGTGATCACTGGCGATGAGACTGGTTTATGGGTACGACCCAGAAACCAAGTTCCAGTCATCACAATGGAAGCATCCAACATCCCGAGGCCAAAAAAAGCAAGGAAGGTCTGCAGCAATGTCAAAGTCATGCTGACCGTCTTCTTTGACTCCAGTGGGTGGTTCATCACGAGTACGCACCACACGGCACAACCATCACCAAAGAGTACTACCAAGAGGTACTGCTCGCCTTCATGACGCTGTGCGACGCAAACGGCTGAGCCTGTGGTAGCGGTCAATTGGCAGCTCCATCACGATAACGCACCCGCCCATTCTTCACATTTGATACAGAGTTTCCTGGCCAAACACAACACACCTGTGCTTTGTCAGGTTCCCTACTCTCCCGACATGGCTCCGTGTGACTTCTGGCTTTCCCCAAGGCTCAAAATGCCCCTGAAAGGGACCAGATTTCAGTCCAGAGAAGACATCATGCGGAATGCGACGGAGCAGCTGTGCGCCATCCCAAAAGAGGCGTTCCAGCACTGCTTCCGACAGTGGCAGAACCGTAGGGAGAAGTGTGTGGCAGCCCAAGGGGACTACTTTGAAGGAGATTAGTGTAAGTTTGTTGTATCTGGATACGAGCATTTTTTATGAACAAAGGTCGGATACTTTTTGAACACACCTCATATATACCCAACAACTACTTTTATTTTTTCCGGTCTGCATAATCATATGACATTGCCAAGTAAGCGTTTATACCGTGTAGTCCTCTGTCATGTAAATGTTCTGACCCACTTGTCTCTCGTTTTTTTCTGACAACCTGTGGATCGCTATTAACTGGTGCCTGTGTTAGTTGTCTTTCCCTCATCCTAATATCCTTACAAGTGCTTCCCTCTTGCGTCTTTTACCACGAGGTCGATACATGTGATGGTTAATGTGATGAGTGGGTGCAGGTGTGTGGAAATAATTTTCTTGATGAATATATATACAATAATTAGTATGGGTTGCATGCCCTGGCCCTACTGACCATAGGAGCACCCCCATCTCTGCCCTCACCTCTCCAATTAACCTTCATCATTCCATTTTTCATCTTTCTACTACTTTATGTCGAATATGGGACATGGATGCAAATCCAGCAACTACTTTTGTTATTTACTCCTGGCTCATTGTAGTGACATGGCTAAGCATGTATTAATCCCATGTCTATTAACTCCGTGCAAGCCACATGGATGTGAATGTGCTCTCCTCTGAGCAGTTAATTGTAATGCCTTTACATCTACACTTACAGTATGTGGCTGGTAAGTGCGATTGAAAACAATGATGTGTGTGTGAATGTGAAGCATTCATGCCATTAGTATGCATGACAGTGTGTGCAATAGTTCATAACACTGTGTGTTTATCATCTGGTTGAAAACTCACAGGAAAACTTAGTAACATAATTAAAACAAAGAGCATAGCACCGCATGCGGTGAAAAACAAGACCCGAGCAAGTGTGAGATGACAGTTCATGGCCCTTCTTGCACTGGGAGGAATGGATTCATGCTGCTCGGCCCTTCACTGCTGTGTGGGCAGCCAGCAAAACCTGATGAGGTCCCATCTACCCCGGCTGAAGAGCATCCCCCCCTAACACCCACATTCTGTGAAACTTTATCAAAACAAAGCCTCCAGGCTGGAAACCACAGCAATCAGCAATAGCTGGCTCTGGCAAGGCTTCCTCACCTGGGAACAAAAGCTTTGACAACACTGTTTAAAATGATAAAAAAAATGCAAACATGGAATAATCCACCTGGTGTATATCTATTTCTTTATAGTTAATGGAGCTGAAAATGTCAACCTCATTGGTCTTTACATTATAATCTCATGTGGGGATAAGCTCGTTTTCAGCTAGAGGTTGATCTCATTACAATTAACGCTACAGGTAAGGCAACTGGCCATTTTAAACCTGTCTGGCTGCAAATTTTTCTTTCCCAGTTTTTTGTTTGTTTGTTTGTTTAGAATCCCATTAGAAAACATATCTGCTATGACTAGGATGTACTCATACCCACAATATTTTGGCATCTGCACAAAATCAATTTGAAAAATGGGTCCATAGGTTGCTTCTGGAACCATCTGAGGTCCTTTTCCAGGATTATGTTCTTGACAAATTTGGCACATACTACTATAATATTGTTTTGCAATTGGGCTAAAGCCTGAGCATCCCATTCCCTCATGAGAGAGGGACACATCCCATCCCCCCTTTGCTCATATGGCCAACACCATGTGCCAGATGAGCAAGCCATATCATCGCAAAAATAATCTGTAACCCACCTTTATTGCTACCATTCAGAATCGTTCCATCCATCAACATTTAAAACCTCCTCGCTGTCCATATTTTTAAAAGGAAAACCCACTTCCCTTGCCTTTGCCACAGCAGAACACTGCACATTCCATCCAACTTATTCTGACCATCTAAACACTGTTAAAGTAGAGGATGAGGTGCCATCCTCATGCTCTGCTGTAACAATTGAAGCTCTGCATACCATATTCGTGCAACATGGTATTCCAAACTCCATTGTGTCAGATAGTGGATCGTAATTTACGAGTTCAGAGTTTCAGAGCTTTTGTAAAAGGAATGGCATTAAGCACTGCACATCTGCCCCCTACAAACTTGCCAGTAATGGTCAAGCCGAATGTGCTGTTCTGATCATCATGAATGGTCTAAGCCGCATTAAGGAAGACTCCATTCAATCTAGTCTTGCTCGTGTATTGCTCAACTACTGCAACAGACCCCATCAAACCACCAGTTGCTCACCTGTGAAGCTTCTGATGGGTCGTGAATTAACAACATGTTTATCATTAGTGCACTCGGACATAACAGTCGAGGTCAAGAATAACAAGTATCGACAGAAACATAATCACGACCAAATGTCTGCATACCGCAACTTCCAGATCAATGATCCTGTATATGTGTTGAACACCGGATGTGCAACCAAGTGGTTATCTGGCCTCATTATCGATGACATTGGTGAAATTATGTTTCTTGTGGAGTTGTGTGAAAGTATCATTGGCATCTCCCGCAATGAGGCTGAGTCTTTGGGCCTCTCACTCAATCACCGCAGGTTGGTCGGTGGTCTTTCTGTCTTCTACCGTCTCCTCTCCAGCCTTGCCCCCCTGCTCTCTCTGCGATTTGTCCCCACCACATTTCTACAGGGCACTCAAGGTCCGCCAACAACCCCCTTCTGGTAAAACTACCAAAATCACGAATCACCGCTCACCTTCACTCTTTCATTCCTCTTTTTTCCCGCCTTTGGAATAAACTCCCTCACTCTATTCTTTCCCATTCTTCCCTCCAGGCTTTCAAAACAGCGGTTCACCACCACCTCTTATCATCCCCCATCCAAATCCTTGATCTTTTCTACCACCGATAATCCACCCAAGCCCACCTCCTTCAAATTCCCTACTTTCCTTCCTGAAAGTCCCTGTAATGTCCATCTTCTATTCCCCATGTTCCCCGTCCCATCCCTCTCCCTTCCACAGATCTCCTAATGTCTCTGTTCCCCACTGTTTTGTCCCTCCCACTCCCTCCCCTCTTGTCTCATGCCCCCTTGCTGTGTGTTGTGTGTTAGCTCTCACACGAGCCTCGACAAGGTATACAAAAAAAAAAAACTACATGCATGCGTAAACATGTTGACCAACTCAGGGTACGTCATGGGTAGCCAAACATTGAACCGGCTCAAGTGCCTTTGTCACCCACTCCTGTATCAACACCACCTGCGTTTGAACAAAAGGTGTTTCCTCATGAAGGCTTTTTACCCATGAACGTACATGAACTCCTTCTCGACCCTGTACCCCTTATTGAGAAGCCCCCGGCAGTTGCAAGCCAGGACAGCCCTCCACTAGCCCTTAGAAGATCAGCTCGTGTCTATAAGCCTCGTGAGCATCTTGACTTGTATTAAAAAAAAATAGGGGGGGGGGGAGATGACATGTTTCAGTAGTTTATGCTAATACATGCATACATGGGTGCAGCGGGGCATGGTTAAGGAGAGTCTTGTGACCCGCCCATGTTTCGATGCTGTGCTGTGCCGTGTTGTGTCCGTGTCCGGATTAAATCTGCTGGTCCCACTTCAGAGCCTTCGACCCTGTCTCCTGAGTACTTTACACCCACCCACAGCGAAAGCAATGTGCGATGAATGTTCGAGAGAAGAGAAGGTTTGAGATTATTTATCAAGCTCTGTATATGTACATTACCTCCACCTGGTCCAAGAAATTCTTTATTTTCGGCATCTGTTTTCACACTATTATCATCTCTCTTCATGCTGGGTGCATCTTGGTTCCCATGGGAAAATTTCCGTATCACTTCCCGTGCTCCAGTGATTTATCGGTCATGGAGTGTTAACACCCCGTTCCCTTCACGTTTGTCATGCAATCTTCCGTAATTTTCATTCATATATTGAGCATAAGTTCCATTCTCAAGCTAATATAATTCACAATACACTTCTGACACACACACATGCGCACGTACACACTGAAATGTTGTACACAAACTATTCCTTAATACATTCAGTATATTGACCATAAAACATCCAGAACATTGACCATATACCAGAATCTTTAGATTTTTGAGTCTTTCCTTATCAAAGGTTCCATCTTTCATAATGCTAAATGCATTCGTTTTTTGTCCATCCACACCATTTGTCCAGGTCTCTTACAGATTCTGGTCTGTATTTGTCAACCATATATCATCTACATGTTCCCTTCTCTGATATTTGTAACCCTAATGGTCTTTCTTGTTTATTTCCCATTCTTTCCAAGGATCCTAGATCCTTACAACGCTGAGTACCCAAACACTAGTTAACACCACAGGACCCTAAGATCCAGTGCAAATAGTGTTAACCTAATGCGGCCCTTTGCTCACATACACTGACTGAGAATCAGCAGGCACATTTTGATTCCTACAGTTCAATGACTCAGTCAGCGGGGCTCCAAACCCCTCAAAACATTTGAATGCTCAGACTTCCGAAATCCAATTCCCACCTGGATTCCAAGCCACTATTAATTAATGATTCAACACAATTTTTCTAGGATTTTATCAACCAGTGAGTTCAGAGATGGGGCATACGACTCAGCGAATGCAAAACACAACAAAAGCACAGGAAAGGGAATCTCAGAAAGTTCCCCTTACCTTTTCCTTAAGTGGCCATTTGTATCTGCATCACTTTAGTCAAAACTGCTCCAGCCTCCTCTCTCCCAGGGTGTGGCAGTCCTGCCGACTATGCCAGAAACTGCAATGGAACACTCGAAGTCTTGATCAAGTTACACCAGTCACAGTGAGAGTTGAATCATTTAATAACACATGCGCATGGAGGAGATAATCAATACAATGTGATATCTCTCTGGCTTGATGTTTCAACCAGAGTTTCTTACTGTATATATGGTAGAGTAAATAGGGGGGTGGTAGGCCCATGTGCAAGTGAGCTGACCAACCCTAAGTGGTCACATTCTGATAAGAGACAAACAACTTTTTCAAGGATGTGGTATTGCCTTAGGGGTAAACACCAGATGTGTTATCCAGTCACGACTCTTTGTTTCAGCATATCGAAGCAAATTACTGTGTTTTGTCCTTGAGCACTTTCAAGCTTTATCAGACATTTGCATTGCTTCATAGCCCTTCCCCTCCATGACAAAGCCCTACAGAAAACTTGATAATGTGAGGTAATATCATGTGATCTCCAAAGTTTTATTCCCTCACAAATTGTTATTCAGCATATTATATGCATTCATTAATTAGAATTAAGTAGTTTCATGCTTCACTGGCACGGAGCAAAGGCAGCTGCCTTCAGACAGGTGTTTATTTCATTTAACTTGTCAACCACGTCAGGTCAGGTCAGGTATGGGAGCATGCGCCAGAGCAGCACGTCGCTGCGTCCACTTTCCGCCGGTACTCCAGGGGCCTCCGTCTGGCCATCGCCCAGGCAGATGCCTGGACCATCCCCATCTCCTTGAGATGCCGATAAACCTGCTGCAACCATGAGGCACATGGTCAGCCCATTGGCCGCTTCCACTCAGGAGACTCCCTCACTGAGAGAATCTGGTGAGCAGGATCAGCATCAGGAAAATGAGCCACATGCCCATACAGCCGCAGCTGACGCTCACGGAATATGCAGGTAACAAAACTCATTTGAGTCTCTCTCAGCAACCGTTCATTGGACAGAAAGTCTGACCAGCGATAGCTAAGGATTCTCCAATGAGACCTGGTACCAAAGGAATTAAGACTCGGTCTCAGATCCTTGGTCAGAGTCCAAGTCTCACATCCATAGAGCAAGACTGGAAGCACCAAGGACCTGAAAACCCGGACTTTCGTCCTCCCGCACAGGGACCGGCAGCGCCACACCCCATTATCCAGTGAATCCACGACTCCCCAGGCCCGATCTAGACGTCTATTGACGACTGACTCACAGCCAGCAGAGACATGAATATCACTGCCAAGGTAAGTGAATCTCTCCACGACCTCAACATCTTCACCACAAACAGGCACAGACAGGACAGCAGCATCCAGGATGTCATTGAAAGCCTGGATCTTAGTTTTGACCCAGGAAACCCGTAATATTTGCAGCTCTGACGCCTCATTCAGCACTTCGATGGCCCGCAAAAGGATATCTAAAGTCTCCGGAAAGATGACTGCATCATCTGCGAAATCAAGGTCAGAGATTTGACATCCCCAAACGATGCACCGCAGCTTGATCTCTCCGATATCCTCCCTAGAATCCAGTCCATACAAGTGCTGAAAGGTTGTGCGGGGCCAGTACACACCCCTGACGAACTCAATAACAACTGGAAATAAGTCAGAGATGGTATCACCACATCTCACAGCACTCTCAGTACCAGAGTAGAATTCAGACATCAGATCAATCAGTTTTGGTGGCACCCCACGAAGACCAAGAATCCTCCAGAGGGCATCCCGATCACTGAATCGAACGCTTTACAGAGATCAACATAGGCTGCAAGCAGCCCCTGCCGAAACTCTCGCCTGCGTGCGGTGAGGACCCGAAGAGCAAGGATACGGCAATCGTTGACCTCTTTGGTGTAAAGCCTGACTGCTTTGACGCTTGTGCTCAAGCACGATTGGTGGCGAACCCAATCAAGAATTATCCGAGCAAAGACCTTGCCCAGCACTGAGAGCAGCGTCACCTCTGGGTAGTTGTTGCAGTATTGGCGATCACCCTTCCCTTTCCAGAGAGGGACAACAAGGGTCCTCTTCCAGTCAGTTGGGATGATGCCTTGTGTTCCAGGCAGAGCACAGAACTGCATGCAATGACACGAGTGCAGCATTTCCACCGGCCTTGTGAAGTTCAGCATGGATGCACAGATCCCTGGAGCTTTACCCCATTTCAACCGGTTCACCGCAGCCTGTATTTCCACAAGCGAAGGTGGACCACAGTTGATTGATGGTCAGCAACAGTTATTGTAACACCCCTGTCATCCAACTCGACAACTGGTGGATCAGCCTGGTAAACCGTCAAAGTAACCGGCCAGCAGGCCTTCACTTCGGACTCCTCTGTCAAGTGCCTACACCCTCTGCTCTAACTGCAGTACACCGAGGGATGGGCTTGAATGAACGCAATGCGCAAATTCCCCTGTAAGCAGGACGAGAATCACTTGACCACAGGTGATGCTCTACCTCCTCACAGATTCCTGGCACATAGGCCTCCTTGTCTACCCTTAGCGCACGTCAGTTTTACTCCTCAGCTCCCTGAACAGCTCAGCTCTGCCATTCAGCCTGGCCCTGCGTCTCTGGCCAATGGTATCCAGTGTCACTTGAGAGACAAAATTCTTCTTTGTGTTATGTTAGAGTTCCAAGACATCCACCAGCAACATCAAGGATGTGGTCTTGAAGGCACTCCACAACTCTTCAGGACCTCCCAAAGCACCCAGACCCCAAAATCTCCACTCAGCTTGTTCGCAAACTCCTCAGCTACCCTCTCATCCTTGAGCTTGCAAATGTCCAGCCTAGGATGGGATGGTAGTATTCTCCTAGATTTAAGGTGCAACTTGAGAGTTGCTACAACAAGCTGGTGGTCAGTATTGAGGAACTGAGCACTCCGGTAGCCCCTGCAGTTCTGGATCATCCTCCAGCGACCATCAACGAGGCATGGTCAATCTCCTTTGCCACACCGCCAGCATTGGAATACCAAGTCCAGCGATGAGCTTCTGTGTGCTGAAACCATAAACTGGCCACCCTAAGTCCATGACATCTTGCAAAGTCAAGGAACTTATAGTGGGGCAGATAACAGCAATTTTTGAGAGGAATCGTGAAAAGATGATACAGCATCAAATTTGGCACATTTGTTCTCCAGGGGATTCTAATCAAATCTGCCTGATTGGCCATTTGAAAATCCAAATTTTGAAAAATTTGAAGAAAAAAAATAATTCAAAAACGTCAAGATCACGAATCAATGTTGGATGGTGGCTGAGATTGGTGAATGTTTCAGAACATCATCAAAGACGTTCCAAGTCTGCCATACAGTTTTCTTCTTTACGCGGAAGGCAGACACGACGTCACATCCAGTGAACGCATGGAAGTATGGGATCCCTCTAGCTTTCTCAGGGCCTATTGCAGAAACTACCTCATGGACTGGAATCCATCGCGCCTTGGCTCCTTGGCCAAAGGCAATCCAACTGTTCTCAAGACCTAGTTCTGTAAGGATGGCAGTACAGATATTGCTATGACTAGTACGTCCATGTCATTAGCCTTAATGATAATGGACTTGCTACCATCCGTCGTTGCATTCCTGGCGTGTACAAATATTTGAGTGTCAGCTTCTTCATGACAACTTGAAGACACAGCATCCAGTGACTTCCTTGTGTTGCTAATGGCATTTCTCCTTTTGTGACAATGACTGTGCTTGTCGTCTGTGCTTCAAATCTTTTCCGCAAGGAAGTGAAACAGCTCAGTCTTGTTGCTGTCATCTCGAAGAAAGCTTCTCCAGTTACTTGGGTCTTACTGGTTCCTGTCACACTTCTTCTGATTCCTTGCCCCTTTTCGACCTTGCCTCAGACTTCAGACTTGACTTCTTGTACACATCACACTACGTCCACCTCTCGTACCTGGCACCATAGGATTCCACTTTTGGGATGATGTCTTCTTTAGCATAGTCATCAAATATCTTTGAAGTGCGTGGAGGTAGGGCATTGATAAGTGCTGAGCCATCATTGATGACTGCATCTCCACTTGGTTCTCTGTCTGGGATGTTCACTTGCACTTCAAGAATTTCAGCCAGCTGTGAATTTCAGCCAAGGTTTTTTTTTTTTCAAATTTTTCAAAATTTGGATTTTCAAATGGACAATCAGGCAGATTTGATCAGAAAGCCCTGCAGAACAGAAAGCCAAAGTTGATGCTTGTATCATAATTTGCACGATTTTTCTACTATCTACTACACTATTAGTGCTATTCAGGTTCACAGTTCTGACCCATGTGGACCAACACAGTCTCATAACCATCATATCAGTTCCAGTCGATGCATTGAAATCCCCCAAGACTAGAAGTGTATCTCGTCTGGGGCACTGATCAACCACAGACTCGAGCGTGCCGTAGAATGCATCCTTCACGGTGAGATCACTTGCCTCAGTCGGAGCAGAATCAGAGACCGGGAAATGACACCCAAGTAGTGACGAATCCTTAGTCTTATAATATACTCGTTGACCGTGTTACCTCATTATCATTGGAGTCACTTATTGGACACAGCTACAGCAACTCCTTGGGCATAGTAACCATTAGAGCGACCAGACCAATAGTAGCTGTAACCCCCGCCATGATCTCGCTGCAATCCGGTCTCCGGATCTCAGAGAGTGCTGCAATACCTATGTCCAAATGCTTAAGCTCAGATGATAACAGAGACAGGTGATCATCCTCTCTTCGGGATAGGACATTCCAGGCACCCACCCAAAGGGACCGCTTAATCTTAACCGAGGAAACACCCTCTGGTGGACGACACCTCAGCACCACCACGACACACTCTCCCACAATCCGACCAGGGAATGTTACCCCGTGGTTTCCCTCCTATCAGTAAAGATTGGGAGTCCCAAAGGCTTTGCCCAATCCCGTCATCAGGTGAGCTGCCCTGCGAAGGGAAGCTGCACAAGATGTACTCCCACGGAGTGGGTTTTCAGATTTTTTTATGCTTCTGGAATGTTTTGCGGAATAAAGGGTTTTACGGTGGCCGGAGTACAAATGCTGCCACCAACCTCCTCATAAGAAGTAACCCAACTGCAGGAGGACGTCTGCAGACACATTTGGGATCAACCACAGACTTTAATAACTGCTTTAATAACTGCTCAAAAATGCTCCAGCCTCCTCTCTCCCAGGGTGTTGCAGTCCTGCCAACTCCGCCAGAAACTGCAATGGAACACTCGAAGTCTCGTCAAGTTACACAGCAGTAACAGTGACAGTGGAATAATTAATAACAAATGTGCATGGAGGAGATAATCAATACAATGTGATATCTCTCTGGCTTGATGTTTCAACCAGAGTTTCTTGCTGTGTATATGGTAGAGTAAATAGGGGGGGGGGGTGGTTGGCCAATGTGCAGTGAGCTGACGAACCCCAAGTGGTCACATTCTGATAAGAGATAAACACTTTTTCAAGGATGTGGTATTGCCTTAGGGGTAAACACCAGATGTGTTATCCAGTCAGGACTCTTTGCTTCAGCATATCGAAGCAAATTCCTGTGGTTTGTCCTCGAGCACTTTCAAGCTTTATCAGACATTTGCTTTGCTTCAAGTCCTTCCCCTCCATGACTCCATGAAAAAGCCCTCCAGAAAACTTGATAATTTGCGATAATATCACGTGATCTCAAAGTTTAACTCCCTTCCAAATTGTTATTCAGCATATTATATGAATTCATTAATTAGAATTAAGTAATTCATGCTTCACTGGCACTGACCAAAGGCAGCTGCCTTCAGACAGCTTTTTATTTCATTTAACTTGTCAACCAGGTGGAATAATGAAAAGATTATATTTCTTACACAGTTAATTTGCACACTCTATCCATCTATTATAAACAACCATCAGTATGTGATGATCCATTATCAAGTACACCCGGACCCCTACATTTGCAGTTCCAACATTCTGAGATCCGCGTATTCGCGGTTGATTAATTGCGACATGCTCCTACATTCGCGGGAAATTGCCCACGTATTCACAGTTTTCGCGGAAATTTTGTTTTTTCACGAGCTGCGAGCATAACACAGTTGCAAAACATATCTTCCACAAACCATGCACAAAGCAGCTGGATGTATATACAGTGCAATACTGTACTTATGCATAAAACATATCTTCCATGAGCCACAAACATGACCAGCTTCCTGTACCGTATTGTAGCTTTGTGGATTAACATAGTTCGCAGGACTTCTCACCATGTGCACTTTATACATATGATGCTGTACATACTGTATTGTAGATATGCGGGATAAACATAGTTTCACGGGATAACATAGTTTGCAGGACATACACCATGTGCACTTTAAACACACGGTACTGTGTTGTAGCTCCGCGGCGTAAACATAGTTTCACAGGATGTCTCACCAGTGTAACATGTCATTCCTGCGGCGCCATCCCCCGTGAGTAACTTACAGAATGAAAACACTAGCAGCATGTATTGATGTATCCAGTAATTACCAGGACACCATATATGGACATTACACAATGGAAACATTCAGTGCATCTTAGTGTAAATCACCATCTTGCTACAAACAGCACCATCTGAGCTGTTACATTTTAAATACGCTCAGCATAATCTTCCTGTAGAAAGGAAAGATGTCATGTCCTGTGAGTTAAAGAATGGAAACATTCAGCGCATCTTAGTGCAAATCACCATCTTGCTAAAAACAGCAGCATCTGAGCTGTTGCATTTTTAAAACGCTCAACTTAATCTGCCTGTAGATAGGAAAGACGTCTGCCTGTAGATAACTCCTGTGAGTTAAAGAATGGAAACGTTCAGCATATCTATTAGTGTAATTAGCAGCTAGCTAATTACACAATGACATTAATCACCACATCTCATTAGCTGCGGAATACAGCATCAGTTAAAATCCCCAAAAAACAATGCACAAACTACTTACCCCTCCCACAGATACAGCAATGCAACTTCAAGGTCATTGGGAACTTGCCTCTGCGGACCACGATGCGGCAAGGCATTCCCTGCAGAACTCGTGAGCTTCATCGAGGAGAAGTCGTACCTGCCAGAGCAGGTCTTTAACGCTGATGAGACGACTTGTTTTGGAAAAAGATGCCACCAGAACGTTCATCTCACAGCGCGAGAGCAAAGCAGCTGGCTTCAAGGTCACAAATGACCAGGTATCCCTTCTCCTCCGCGCAAAAGCCGAAGGGTCTTCTTGGTAAAGCCCATGATGCTCTCCCGTTCCCTGAACCAACATGCATTGAAGAACAAAAAAAGCATGTGCTACCATGTACTGGAGGGTGAAGAGGGAGGCATGGGCTATGTCTGAACTTTTTATGGACTGGATCCACACCCGTTTCGTTCCTCAGGTCGAGAGGTACCTGGCAGGAAAGAACCTTTAATTCAAGGTACTCCTGCTGCTTGACAAAGCTCCTAGCCACCCCACGGACCTGAACGGCGCATCTTCATCCTCATCATCGTCATCATCATCATCATCGTCATCTTCATCATTTGGCAAAGTTACATGTGCTCTTTGTTTAATAAAAAAATTGAAACCGTACATCATGTGTTGTTTTTTTTTTCGTTTTGCGGTACTGTACAAGGAACTTTAAATGCATTCTTTAATAAATTGGAAATGGTACTGGTGTTGTCGTTTGTTTTTTTTATTTGTAAGCTCTTCAATGAAACTGTGATCATGCATTCGTGGTCGAAAACATTTAAACTTAAACAACTTTCCCCATTGAACCAGGAACCACTGCAAACCGATAACGTTATCCCCATTGTACCAATTGCCCGACTTTGGTGGTGTTGCCATTTGCGGCCTTGTTCTTGAACCAGGAACTGCCGTGAACCGATAACATTATCCCCATGTCTCCATTATAACATGACAAAGCACTCATGGATTTTTTTCCGATACTCGTGGATTTTACCCTGACATTCTTGGATTTTCATTACTTCTACAGCATTTTCCTGCATTTTCGCGAGATTTTCCCAACATTCGTGGATTTTTGTGGTCGGAGAAATCCCCAGATCCAATCCCCCCATTTGCCATTGAAACAATGCCCTACATTCGTGGGTTTTCTGGAACGTATCCCCCATGAATGTCGGGGTCCTGGTGTATATATATATTTAAAGTAAGCTGGAGAGCAATAATACATTTTTAATCTATTGCATCTTGCTGCAAACACGGTCACATTGTGCCAATGTCGACATGATCTATGTAAATCAAAAGGGATTTTAGGGAAGGGATCATTGGGGACTGTTTTTTATTTTTATTTACAATCCTTTGATTCCAGCACAGTGAAAGGTTAAACTGATTGGCTAAAGTATAGGTGCTCATAGTTGTATTGACAAGATGAATATATTTTAATATAACTGTTTACACTTCCACAGTACCCAGGGAAAGGTCTCAGAGCACCAATTGCCAGTGAGGGAACCAGGGTAGAAGCTGTAAGAGCTCCCTAATAATTTCGAATGTAGAACAGGTAAACGCTACATTGCCATGCCACAATATTGTGCAGTGGCACAGGATGAAAAATTGAGGGCAGGACCAAATTTGATGAAGCACCAATGCCACAAAATGATGGGTAAATTGGTTGCTTAGAACAACTGTGGTTGGAGGGGAGGGGGGGTCAAAATAACAGAGAAATGAGTTTTTGTGGAATGTTAGG
>CM068953.1:142884136-142886636 GCA_035128595.1 Eptatretus atami
TGCGGAATGCGACGGAGCAGCTGTGCGCATCCCAAAAGAGGCGTTCCAGCACTGCTTCCGACAGTGGCAGAACCGTAGGGAGAAGTGTGTGGCAGCCCAAGGGGACTACTTTGAAGGAGATTAGTGTAAGTTTGTTGTATCTGGATACGAGCATTTTTTATGAACAAAGGTCGGATACTTTTTGAACACACCTCATATATACCCAACAACTACTTTTATTTTTTCCGGTCTGCAATAATCATATGACATTGCAAGTAAGCGTTTATACCGTGTAGTCCTCTGTCATGTAAATGTTCTGACCCACTTGTCTCTCTTTTTTTCTGACAACCTGTGGATCGCTATTAACTGGTGCTTGTTAGTTGTCTTTCCCTCATCCTAATATCCTTACAAGTGCTTCCCTTTGCGTCTTTTACCACGAGGTCGATACATGTGATGGTTAATGTGATGAGTGGGTGCAGGTGTGTGGAAATAATTTTCTTGATGAATATATATACAATAATTAGTATGGGTTGCATGCCCTGGCCCTACTGACCATAGGAGACACCCATCTCTGCCTCACTCTCCAATTAACCTTCATCATTCCATTTTTCATCTTTCTACTACTTTATGTCGAATATGGGACATGGATGCAAATCCAGCAACTACTTTTGTTATTACTCCTGGCTCATTGTAGTGACATGGCTAAGCATGTATTAATCCATGTCTATTAACTCCGTGCAAGCCACATGGATGTGAATGTGCTCTCCTCTGAGCAGTTATTGAATGCCTTTAATTACACTTACAGTATGTGGCTGGTAAGTGCGATTGAAAACAATGATGTGTGTGTGAATGTGAAGCATTCATGCATTAGTATGCATGACAGTGTGTGCAATAGTTCATAACACTGTGTGTTTATCATCTGGTTGAAAACTCACAGAAAACTTAGTAAATAATTAAAACAAAGAGCATAGCACCGCATGCGGTGAAAAACAAGACCGAGCAAGTGTGAGATGACGTTCATGGCCCTTCTTGCACTGGGAGGAATGGATTCATGCTGCTCGGCCCTTCACTGCTGTGTGGGCAGACCAGCAAAACTGATGAGGTCATCTACCCGGCCTGAAGAGCATCCCCCCTAACACCCACATTCTGTGAAACTTATACAAAACAAAGCCTCAGGCTGGAAACCACAGGCAATCAGCAATAGCTGGCTCTGGCAAGGCTTCCACTGGGAACAAAAGCTTTGACAACACTGTTTAAATGATAAAAAAAAATGCAAACATGAATAATCACCTGGTGTATATCTATTTCTTTATAGTTAATGGAGCTGAAAATGTCAACCTCATTGTCTTTACATTATAATCTCATGTGGGGATAAGCTCGTTTTCAGCTAGAGGTTGATCTCATTACAATTAACGCTACACGGTAAGGAACTGGCCATTTTAACCTGTCTGGCTGCAATTTTTCTTTCCCAGTTTTTTGTTTGTTTGTTTGTTTAGAATCCCATTAGAAAACATATCTGCTATGACTAGGAGGTACTCATACCCACAATATTTGGCATCCTGCACAAAATCAATTTGAAAATGGGTCCATAGGTTGCTTCTGGAACCATCTGAGGTCCTTTTCCAGGATTATGTTCTTGACAAATTGGCACATACTACTATAATATTGTTTTGCAATTGGCTAAAGCCTGAGCATCCCATTCCTCATGAGAGAGGGACACATCCCATCCCCCTTTGCTCATATGGCCAACACCATGTGCCAGATGAGCAAGCCATATCATCGCAAAAATAATCTGTAACCCACCTTTATTGCTACATCAGAATCGTTCCATCCATCAACATTTAAAACCTCCTCGCTGTCCATATATTTTAAAAGGAAACCCACTTCCCTTGCCTTTGCCACAGCAGAAACACTGCACATTCCATCCACTTATATTCTGACCATCTAAACACTGTTAAAGTAGAGGATGAGTGGCCATCTCATGCTCTGCTGTAACAATTGAAGCTCTGCATACCATATTCGTGCACATGGTATTCCAATCCATTGTGTCAGATAGTGGATCGTAATTTACGAGTTCAGAGTTTCAGAGGCTTTTGTAAAAGGAATGGCAATAAGCACTGCACATCTGCCCCCTACAAACTTGCCAGTAATGGTCAAGCGAATGTGCTGTTCTGATCATCATGAATGGTCCTAAGGCCGCATTAAGGAAGACTCCATTCAATCTAGTCTTCGCTTGTATGCTCAACTACTGCAACAGACCCATCAACCACCAGTTGCTCACCTGTGAAGCTTCTGATGGGTCGTGAATTAACAACATGTTTATCATTAGTGCACTCGACATAACAGTCGAGCGTCAAGAATAACAAGTATCGACAGAAACATAATCACGACCAAATGTCTGCATACCGCAACTTCAGATCAATGATCCTGTATATTGTGTTGTAGAACACCGGATGTGCAACCAAGTGGTTATCTGGCTCCATTATCGATGACATTGGTGAATTATGTTTCTTGTGGAGTT
>CM068953.1:142891636-142894538 GCA_035128595.1 Eptatretus atami
CATATATCATCTACATGTTCCCTTCTCTGATATTTGTAACCCTAATGGTCTTTCTTGTTTATTTCCCATTCTTTCCAAGGATCCTAGATCCTTACAACGCTGAGTACCCAAACACTAGTTAACACCACAGGACCCTAAAATCCAGTGCAAATAGTGTTAACCTAATGCGGCCTTTGCTCACATACACTGACTGAGAATCAGCAGGCACATTTTGATTCCTACAGTTCAATGACTCAGTCAGCGGGGCTCCAAACCCCTCAAAACATTTGAATGCTCAGACTTCCGAAATCCAATTCCCACCTGGATTCCAAGCCACTATTAATTAATGATTCAACACAATTTTTCTAGGATTTTATCAACCAGTGAGTTCAGAGATGGGGCATACGACTCAGCGAATGCAAAACACAACAAAAGCACAGGAAAGGAATCTCAGAAAGTTCCCCTTACCTTTTCCTTAAGTGGCCATTTGTATCTGCATCACTTTAGTCAAAACTGCTCCAGCCTCCTCTCTCCCAGGGTGTGGCAGTCCTGCCGACTATGCCAGAAACTGCAATGAACACTCGAAGTCTTGATCAAGTTACACCAGTCACAGTGAGAGTTGAATCATTATAAAACACATGCGCATGGAGGAGATAATCAATACAATGTGATATCTCTCTGGCTTGATGTTTCAACCAAGTTTCTTACTGTATATATGTAGAGTAAATAGGGGTGGTAGGCCCATGTGCAAGTGAGCTGACCAACCCTAAGTGTCACATTCTGAATAGAGACAAACAACTTTTTCAAGGATGTGGTATTGCCTTAGGGTAAACACCAGATGTGTTATCCAGTCACGACTCTTTGTTTCAGCATATCGAAGCAAATTACTGTGTTTTGCCTTGAGCACTTTCAAGCTTTATCAGACATTTGCATTGCTTCATAGCCCTTCCCCTCCATGACAAAGCCCTACAGAAAACTTGATAATGTGAGGTAATATCATGTGATCTCCAAAGTTTTATTCCCTCACAAATTGTTATTCAGCATATTATATGCATTCATTAATTAGAATTAAGTAGTTTCATGCTTCACTGGCACGGAGCAAAGGCAGCTGCCTTCAGACAGGTGTTTATTTCATTTAACTTGTCAACCACGTCAGGTCAGGTCAGGTATGGGAGCATGCGCCAGAGCAGCACGTCGCTGCGTCCACTTTCCGCCGGTACTCCAGGGGCCTCCGTCTGGCCATCGCCCAGGCAGATGCCTGGACCATCCCCATCTCCTTGAGATGCGAAACCTGCTGCAACCATGAGGCACATGGTCAGCCCATTGGCCGCTTCCACTCAGGAGACTCCCTCACTGAGAGAATCTGGTGAGCAGGATCAGCATCAGGAAAATGAGCCACATGCCCATACAGCCGCAGCTGACGCTCACGGAATATGCAGGTAACAAAACTCATTTGAGTCTCTCTCAGCAACCTTCATTGGACAGAAAGTCTGACCAGCGATAGCTAAGGATTCTCCAATGAGACCTGGTACCAAAGGAAATAAGACTCGGTCTCAGATCCTTGGTCAGAGTCCAAGTCTCACATCCATAGAGCAAGACTGGAAGCACCAAGGACCTGAAAACCCGGACTTTCGTCCTCCCGCACAGGGACGGCAGCGCCACACCCCATTATCCAGTGAATCCACGACTCCCCAGGCCCGATCTAGACGTCTATTGACGACTGACTCACAGCCAGCAGAGACATGAATATCACTGCCAAGTAAGTGAATCTCTCCACGACCTCAACATCTTCACCACAAACAGGCACAGACAGGACAGCAGCATCCAGGATGTCATTGAAAGCCTGGATCTTAGTTTGACCCAGGAAACCCGTAATATTTGCAGCTCTGACGCCTCATTCAGCACTTCGATGGCCGCAAAAGGATATCTAAAGTCTCCGGAAAGATGACTGCATCATCTGCGAAATCAAGGTCAGAGATTTGACATCCCCAAACGATGCACCGCAGCTTGATCTCTCCGATATCCTCCCTAGAATCCAGTCCATACAAGTGCTGAAAAGTGTGGGGCCAGTACACACCCCTGACGAACTCAATAACAACTGGAAATAAGTCAGAGATGGTATCACCACATCTCACAGCACTCTCAGTACCAGAGTAGAATTCAGACATCAGATCAATCAGTTTTGGTGGCACCCCACGAAGACAAGAATCCTCCAGAGGGCATCCCGATTCACTGAATCGAACGCTTTACAGAGATCAACATAGGCTGCAAGCACGCCCCTGCCGAAACTCTCGCCTGCGTGCGGTGAGGACCCGAAGAGCAAGGATACGGTCAATCGTTGATCTCTTTGGTGTAAAGCCTGACTGCTTTGGACGCTGGTGCTCAAGCAGATGGTGGCGAACCCAATCAAGAATTATCCGAGCAAAGACCTTGCCCAGCACTGAGAGCAGCGTCACCTCTGGGTAGTTGTTGCAGTATTGGCGATCACCCTTCCCTTTCCAGAGAGGGACAACAAGGTCCTCTTCCAGTCAGTTGGGATGATGCCTGTGTTCCAGGCAGAGCACAGAACTGCATGCAATGACACGAGTGCAGCATTTCCACCGGCCTTGTGAAGTTCAGCATGGATGCCACAGATCCCTTGCGAGAGCTTTACCCCATTTCAACCGGTTCACCGCAGCCTGTATTTCCACAAGCGAAGGTGGACCACAGTTGATTTGATGGTCAGCAACAGTTATTGTAACACCCCTGTCATCCAACTCGACAACTGGTGGATCAGCCTGGTAAACCGCTCAAAGTAACCGGCCCAGCAGGCCTTCACTTCGGACTCCTCTGTCAAGTGCCTACCACCCTCTGCTCTAACTGCAGTACACCGAGGGATGGGCTTGAATGAACGCAATGCGCAAATTCCCCTGTAAGCAGGACG
>CM068953.1:143055451-143067757 GCA_035128595.1 Eptatretus atami
CCGTGAACTATTAAAGGCCCACGAGGTCCAGTTCTGACCTTTTCTTTCCTGGGGTTTTTCTTTGTATGAACGTTGTGGCGCCATGTCCTTGAGTAGAATTGTAATAGGTGTACATAATAAATAGAACGGTTGTAGTTCTTTGTCTTGCTCGTTCCGTCCATTGCTTATTGACTACATGAATGCATACGTGTTTGATTGCATACGTGTATGACTGCTTACGGGTGTATAAATAAATGTCATTGTTTGAATGTCCACCTGTTCGTTGCGTCCTTTCCCTCAATTGAGCTGCGTATTGCGTTCGGATATTACTGGCTTTTTAATAGCAGATAAAGTAATCGGATCCGCGGGGCTTGGCGATATACACCGCTCGGCAAATCGCAAACGGAGTGAGCTGCTTAAGCGGCTCGTTTCCAAGCAGGTCCCGTGAGGTGTAAATCCCCGGCATTTCTGTCTGCGCGCATACTTAGGTAAATCGACAATTCGGCGATCGGACCCGTCGGGCGCGGACAGAATCGTTGGCTGATTACGGTGTGATTAAAAACACACCCGTAGCTGGATTTCGGCGTTGATCCGAAAGCTGCGACTGGATTGCCACGGTCGGTGGGCGCGGCCGCAATTAGCTAAAGCGGTCGTCCGCACGCCGGAGTGGTGAGAATCCACAACAATATATATATATATAATATATAATATATATATATATATATTATATCATATATATTATATTTATATATATATGTATGATGTATATATATAGTAGTGGGGCATAGTTACACATTGTAAGCAATAACAAACTATGCATCGTATGTAGGTACATAATAAACAGCAGTAGTTGCAGCACGACCTTCTGTTGTCCCCATTGTCTTGGGTCACTCCCCTGCAGTGAGTACAACAAGGCTGCACTTATTTTCTGACATTCTCATTTACCGATGCTTTCTGATAGTTCTGTGATTTTTTCCAGGTGTATCAGCTTTGGTGTCCGTTGGCATGCAAAATTTCAGCTTTCTACGTCACCCAAAAGGTACCGATCATTAATATCAATCAGGGAGTCTGTGAGTGGTTAGATTTAGCTTTATCTATATGATAACGGGGTATGCTTTCACAATGTGTCAGCATACCAACCATGCTTTCCCATTATATCGGGTCACTCACTTGCATTTGATTTTTCATTTCTTTATTTTTAATTTTTATTTCATTTATTTATATTTTCATTTGCAGATGCTTTCCAATGGTTGTATGGTTTTTACTGTTGTGTCGGCTTCGATGTCCGTAGGCACACAAAATTATTGTGCTTCCCCATTATCTCGGGTTGCTCACCTGCATTTGTTTTTTTCCTTTTTTTAATTTATTAATATTTTCATTTATGGATGTTGTCCAACAATCCTGTGATTTTTCCTGGTGTTCCAGCTTCGAGATCCACTGGCACGCAAAATTTCAGCTCTCTACCTCACCCGGAAGGTTCCGATCTTTAATATTAGTCATTGAGTCTGTGTTGTGTAAAGGCACAGAAACAGTTTTATATCCTGTATTAGATATACAAATTGCTTGCCCTTGCATGTTGAGTACAACGTAATGGTGATGCAAAAGTATATTATGTGCATCCACACAGACCTGCAGTGTTTGAACTGAAGAAATTACGAAATCCTGACTTGACTGAAAGCAAACCACCGAGCATAAACCATATCAAGAGACTGCTGCAGCAGTGTCGGTGCACTGTCAAGAGTGTGGTACATGGATAATGATGACCTTTCATATATTTTAAATATGGATACAAATAAACACGACATAGTGACCGAAGCTTTTCATGCTGCACTCCTCAGGGTAAAAATCGCAGCAAGTGGAGAGAGATCCACAAGCCTCCGAGTAGCCGGATACAGGCCATGCACTATCCGCGGTATATACTGTATATATATATATATATATTATAATATATATAATAAATGAAATATATATATATATATAATATATATAATAATATAATATATATAACATAACCCGGTTGTGTTGGAGAAGAGTTGCAGGAGTGAATGTTGACAGAAGGGTAAGCTGCAAGAGTGAAGGGGAAAGTATATAAGACGGTAGTGAGACCAGCTATGTGTTGTATGGTTTGGAGGGCGGTGCACTACAAAAGACAAGGAAAGCGGAGCTGGGTGGCAGAGTTTAAAGAATGCTGCGATTCTTCGTTGGGAGTGACGAGGATGGATAGGAAGAAATGATAATTAGAGGGACAGCGAGGTTTAGGACGGTTTGGAGACAAATTGAAGAGGCGAGATTGGATGGTTTGGACAATGTGCACAGGAGGGAAGCGGAGTATAGTCAGGAGAGGGATGTTGAAGATGAGCCGCCAGCAGGAGGAGAAGTGGAAGGCAAAGAAGAGGTTCATGGATACCGGTGAGGGCGGACATGCGGGTGGTTGGAGGTGTCAATGATAGATGTGGGGATAGAGCGAAACTGGAGACTGTTTGATTCCGCTGGTGGCGCCAATGGAGCTAGCCGAAGAAGAAGAAGAGAAGAGTATATATATTGTTACGGCTGTGGAAATTCGCACCACCATTCAGGTCCCGTAGGTGAGATATCTTTTAAGTACATGTATAGTTAGCCCAAACCCATTGTTAGAGGGAATTAATGTGATTCATTCGGGCTGCGATCCTTTGAGTTAGGCGTTTTTCTGTTCCTAACCTTTATTTGAACCAACCACGCTCCAACCGTCAACACAACAACAACGCCAAGCGCACGCTACCTTCACCACTCGCTCCCGCAAACCTCACATCACCGCCATTTCCAAACGGCATCATGGCCATCGGCACCGCCGAACCCTCCACCACCTTCACCTCTCCCTAGGCCATTTCCGCACCACCTGTGGGCACCGAGCGTCGGCTATCTTGGGCCGTTCAGCGATACACGCGAGCCGCGAGTGCAAATAGCGGTTTTTCCGAGAGAATTCGGATCAGGAATGCTACACAAACGCCACATCTGATCATCCAATTAGGGGAAGCGCGGGCCGGCTTGGCCCCGCCTCCCCAGACACATCTGAGAGAAATCAGGATATGCTAATTTGAGGATCAGGGAAGATTCACGCCCTTTTCCTCCGTCCAATCGGCGAGCGTAGCCCCGCCCTGAGGTCGTTTTGATCCGAAAATTTGCATATGGTGGGTTCCGTGGAGCCGATAAAGGGGAGCGGAGATCTGCTGCGGGCAGATGAGTTTGAGGCGACGGTTGCGGAGGAGATCGGCTTGCGGAGGCGAACGGCTACGGAGGCGAACGGCTGCGAGGGAGATCGGCTGAGGAGAACCGGGAGCTCGGGTCCGGGGCGAGGAAGACGGCGATCGCGACGAGGTCGGTGAATCGCTCGTCGCGGGACTCAAGCAAGCCAGCCATACTCCCTCCCCAAGAGCGTCAACAATTCCCCCTTCCCCACGCTGAGGAGTGCGAAAAGGGGGCCCCGTTCCCACTTTAACCCAAGCAGGTGCCAACGAAACTGGGGCGCCGCCGTGCACCGCATTTTGCGGCTCGCCACGAGGGCGCGGGTAGGACCCTTCGGTCTCTGTGGACCTGGCCGCTCATGCAGGTTCCACGCGCATTAGGCCCACGGCCCAGTCTGACTCCCTGCCTTTGAGGGGGTCTTTCCTTTGCTTTTGTGTGAATGCGTGTTGTGGCGCCGTGTCTTGTAAAGTAGAAACTGTTAAAGTGCATGTAAATAAACCTTGCTTGTATTCGTAGTAATTCTTCTTTGCATTCTTACTGTATGGCTGTATATGTGTGCTATCCATGTGTCGTGAATTAAATGTGCTTACTTGTTGAACTGTGCCGTTTCGCTTCGTCTTTTTCTTTAATTGAACCTCCATCTTGCTTCACGTAAAAGGGTCGTTAGTGGGCCTGATACGCCCGATTATTAATCAGAACCGTCGAGCAGACGATAACACCGCTCGGTTATCCCGATAGCAGGAAGGGACGCTTAAGCGGTTCGTGTCCGAATCGAACCTGCGCGAGGTGCGATCGCCGGTTACCATCCGCGTGGGTACTAGGTAGGTCGAGTTTGGCGAACAAGCCCTATCCACCGGGTGGCGATTGGCACGATCGTGTGAGGCCGAAAGGCCCACCGTGACTGGCTCCCGCGTTAGTCCGAGAGGGTCAGCGACAGAATTGTCCGTCTGGTGGGCGACGTACCGCGATTCGAGTCACGTGGCCGTTCCTACGCCGGCGGGCGCGAATTCGCAACAATAATATACCTGGTATGTTATATAATATATATACATATATGTATATCATACAATACAATAGTTTTTAACATACATACATAGGGTGTCCATAAAGTCCTTTATAATTATACCTTATTGATGTGCTTCGTGCAACTAATGGTGCCCATATAGAAGTGTTTTAAATGAGCAAAAAAACTTCAATATCTACTACTCATTTTGTATAATTCCACAGGTTATCTATATTCATTCTATTGTAATAATTTTTTCATCTTGTAAAGAGACTTTATGAGCACCCTGTATATATTTTTGCACACACACACACACACACACACACACACACACACAACACACACACACACATCACACACACAACACCAACACTGTTTTGCTCATACATTAGTGCATTTCTCAATTGAGAAAGATGAAGAAGAAGGCCTATTTGCTGAAAGCTTATCACCATAAAGATCATTCAGAAGCTACATCCCGTGACTCATTTACTTTCTACAATTATGTATGTACATTAACTGTTCAACCTGGGAGAGATATGTGCTCTACGAGTGCCGGTTCTCAATTTTAATTGAAACAACCTGGAATATGTTGCACAATGGCGCAGGTAAGATCCATGTTATAATGAACTAGAAACTGCAACACATACTGAAAAATTTGACGTCTAAAAACAGTCCTACGGCCCCAAATACATTTGCTCAACTGAACAAAATATAGCTTCTTCGTGATATTCCAAGAGATTCAAGACACATACTACGTATTCTGATGTGCCATATCATGTTGCAGACATCAGTTCTGCTGGAGCTTGACAAAGGTTACACTGGGTCATTTGAATTGCTTTCAACAGCAATGGATAGGGCAAGAATTTGGCCATTGTCTCCCTCTTGGTTATCCTGTATGTATGTATTGTAATATGTATATATATATATATATATAATATATATAATATAATATATATAATATATATAATATAGTCATCCCCGCGTTATCGCGGGGGTTACGTTCCAACCCCCCCCGCGACGCGATTGCGATGCGATAAGTGAAAATCCCGCGATGAATGGATGCTCCCTAAAAAGGCTATTTTTTATAACTGCGGTTGTATAAACACGATTGGGTTTGATTTCTATATTGTGAATGTAAACGCTGTGTGGTGTAAAACACGATTGGGTTTTGATTTTCTATATTGCGAATGTTAAACGCTGTGCGTGTATTAACACGATTGGGTTGATTTATATTGAGTGAATATTAAACGCTGGCGGTGTATAAACACGATTGGTTTGATTTCTATATTGCGAATGTTAAACGCTGTGGCGTGTATTAACACGATTGGGTTTGATTTATATCGAGTGAATATTAAACGCTGGCGGTGTATAAAACACGATTGGCTTTGATTCTCTATTGCGAATATTAAACGCTGTGCGGTGTATAACAATGATTGGGTTGATTATATTGAGTGAATATTAAACGCTGGCGGTGTAAAACACGATTGGGTTTGATTAATATCGAGTGAATATTAAACGCTGGGCGGTGTATAAACACGATTGGGTTTTGAATTTATACGACTGAATATAAACGCTGGGCGGTAATAAAACACGATTGGGTTTGATTTTATATCGACTGAATAAAATGCTGGGCGGTGTATAAACATGATTGGGTTCATAGGCTCTGATGTGGCTTCGTCCTTTCTTGATGTAGCATATGGTCAATTCTTCAAACTCGTAAGGCGTCCAAGTGCGGCAAACCTTTTCCTTCCCGAAGCAATCTAGCACCTTCACCTTCTCCTGGAGCGTCAGACCAGCGTCTGGCGCTTCAGTTCCTTGCCAGAAGCTTAGAAGGTGCAGGGCGTTGGGCGGCATCGTGGGGCTTGAGAAAAAACGTAGAAAATATTCGAAGTTCACAAAGCGAAACACTCAAGAACGCGACACGCGATGGACTGAAGGATTAATATTTTATATTTTATATATTATTACCGCGGGAATCCGCAGAAAAAATTAGTTAGGTTCCAAGGGAAACCCGCGATGAAGGGGGCGCGAAGCGGGGCGGTGAACCACGATATAGCGGGGATTACTGTGTATGTATGTATGTATGTAGTATGTATGTATGTATATAGAATATAGTTACGAATTCGCGCCCGCGGGTGGGAGGCCGCGCGTACTCTAATGGCAGCCGCGTCGCCCACCGGACGGACAATTCATCGTGACCCTCCTGAATACCAGCCAGGAGCCAGTCACGGTAGGGGTTTAACCCACCACAACCCTCCATTCTAATCCGCGCGAAATAGGGTGAATCGCCGAATGTGATATACCTAAATACCCACGCGGTAACCTACGAGGGGTTTTGCATCCAACGCCGCAGGTCGGCTTAGGACACGAACCGCTTACGCGTCGTTCCGTGCTACAGGGATAACCGAGCGGTGTTATCGCCGATCTCGACGGTTCAGATTATTTATCGGGTGCTACACCTCTTCTACAATCCTCCGTGATGCAAGATGAACTTTCAAACAAAGGAAAGGACGCAACGAAATGGGGAACAGTCACAAGCACATATTATGGCACACACCCACAGGCAAGCACGTATTCACAGCCATACAGTAAGAATGCACATATAACAGTCAAAGCATGAAAGCAACACAGAGCTACAACCGAATAAAGCAATGTACAGCACTTATTTCAGGTTTACTTAAAAGACTGGCGCCACAGCACATTTACACAAAAAGCAAATAAAAGCTACCCTCATAGGCAAGGGGGCAGACAGTCCGTGACAAAATTACGTGGGACCTGGGTGAGCGCCAGGTCCACGAACCGAAGGGTCTACCCGGCCTCTCGTGGTGCGATGGCGGGCTGCCGCAATGTCAGCGTAACGTGCCTGACTCCGTGCCCCTGGCGTGGTCGGTGAGCTCCTTTAGGCCGTGCGTTGTGCAGGCACGTGTGGTCGGTCGCACCACGGTTGGGTGGGGGAACGGACGGGTTACCGGCGCTATCTCAGCGTGGATGGGGGGAATTGTTGATGCTCGGGTGGAGAGAGGGGAATGGCGGACCTCCCCGTCCCGCTAGCTGGGCTCGGGACCAGGCACGACTCCGGCAAAACGCTCGCCCCTGAGCCCTCTTCCGCGTCCCCGCTTCACTCCGCGACTCGTCCCTCGACCCAACTCCGAGCTCCGTCCCCTTCGCCGTCGATTCCTCGGATCCCCGTCCGCAGCCCGATGAATAACACATATCCCTCAAACAACGGTGTGGACTAACTACACATGAACTTATCGATATATCTAACCGAGGACCTTTCGGTTATTGCAAATTCCACAGCCGTAACAAAATATATATAATATATAATATATATAATATATATATATATATATATATTATATATAGTTACGAATTTGGGAATTCGATTGCACACAACATACAGGTTTTAGTCAGCTATGTCATAAGTGCTTGTTCCCTAGATAGCTCACCTTCAATTGTTAAATGTTAAAATCGATTAGATGCGCTGCGATCGATTTAATAGTTAGGGAACGAAACAATGGAGACGTCTCCTCTTCCTGCGAAAGGAAGAAGAACTGCCGTCCCGGATTCATGATGTCACCAACTCCTCCACCCGTGTTGAGTAGGAATCACGAGGGCATGATCACGCGGGTGCGGGGGAGGGGGGCGGAGAAGGAAAACAGGAGATCCTTTCTTTGTTCGGTGCTGGTGTGTTCAGTACAGTTTCGGCTCGAGCTGCTAGAGGAATAAAGAGGAGATCCTTTCTTGGGTTTTTGCTGAGTTGGAGAAGGGATTGAGGGTAGTCGTTCAGCAGACTTCGGTCTGTTTGGCTGGGTTAGGTTGAGGCCTCAGAAGCTTTTTGCTTCGGCTGGCTCAGTGAGCTTCGGTGCGGCCTGGCTCGGGAGGATGGCTTTTTGGAGACTTTTGCTTTGGTGGTTCAGTGGGCTTCGTTTCTGCTTGGCTCGGTAGACGTCTTGGAGAGCTGCTTTGTTTTGGAAGAAAGTCGAGCCGGTTACTCGGCTCGAGCGCGAATGGTGGCTTCTTCTCTTCTTGGTTCGTGGAGCTCTTTGATCTCCGTTTGGTTCGCGCTTGGTGACGACTCATCGGCCTCTTCTTTGGAGGGGTTCCTTGGCACGACGCATCGACGGAAGGATCTGCGCCTCGTCTCACCAGCACGTTTTGAGAAGCGCGAGGATCCGCGGAGCTCAGGAAGGACGCGGTTCACGGGCGATTGGATCAGCTCGCTCCTCGCGGAGCCGGGTCCGAACAACTTGAAGCCACACTTAGGTGGAGAGTCGAGATAGGCTCGGTTCACCACCTGTCCTCGAGCGGAGCTCGTTAAAGCCTCAGCCACCATTTCTTGGGTGTGTGTGCGAACGTGTGTCCGTGGCCCGTCTAAAAGTCAGGAAATTGTTAAGTGCTTGTGTGCGTAATCTTGCTTTGCATTTCGTAAAGTCAGTAAGTTGCTGCTTTACGTGCTTCTAGTTCCCATTTTATAATAAATACTCCAATTGTTAAATGTTTCACTGTCGCGTCGATTCTTTCATTGACGAGCATTTCATGTGTGGGAGTTAGAAAGCTGTTGTTTGCCATAAAGGGGACATTTGGACCGACGGTTCTGGCGATAAGCCTCTCGGAATCGCGCACGGACGACAGGCTCGCCTCAGCGGTTTTTCCGTACGAGTCGTCGAGGGTGGAATAACCGGTAGTTGGATCACGTGGTATTAGTACATTGAGATTGGCAATCAACCTACCCCACGTGATCTGCCATTGGCGTATTTCGGTTCTTGTACAAGGACCGTCACTGACTTATCCGTGCGCGATCTATATCGGGCGATCGGTCGGTCCGACTCGACTTGCGGCTTGTCAGAGCGGTCGGTTGGCGGCCGACGCGCCGGCGCCGAACAATGTAGATATAATATATATATAATTATATATATATTATATATAATATATATATAATATATAATATATTTGTTATGGTTGTGGAATTCACAACCCATTCAGGTTTCCCAGAGATAATTGTTCGATAAGTGGGTGTTCAGAATTAGATTCCACTGATGTCTAAAGGGAATTATTCGTGTAACCGGGCTGTGATCTTTGAGTCAGCCATTATTCTTTTTGCTATCTCTATTTTGAACAACCACATTTCAACAGCCACAACACTACCTAACAACACCACACGCCTCTCACAACCACGCCACACCAGCGCCAACCACACACATCTCAACAACCCAGCCATCCCACCGACAGAGCAACACAACATCGCCTCACCTTCATCTCCAAAACCCGCCATCTTTTCGCCACTCCACGCGAATCCAACGGACGACGCGCATCTCGCCGACAGATGCGGGAGCTGGAATGTTTTCTACAACGTCCGCTTTCCACGGCTGATGATTTCTACCACTCTGCTCTCTCCGCGTTTCGCGAAGAGATCGGATCGAATCGCAAAAAGGGGCGGAGCCTCAGGGGGGTGAGAGGTGAGAGGTGAGAGATCAACTCACTCACAAGACCCCAAATAAAGGCGCCTGAACGCCAAGCAAGCAGTCTGTCGGGAGCTGCAGAGAGTGGAATTCTGGAGTCGAGCTGCGTCGAGTCGGAAGAGCCAGGCCCGGCAAGGTTTGAGTCCCAGTGAGGCAGTCGGGTCGTCAGAGCGCAGCCAGCCTGCCGTGCACGCAGAACTGCGAGTCGGTGGAGAAAGCCGGAGGAGATCGCCAACTGCTGAGGAAAGGGCGGGCTCTTAAAGGAGCATCAACTCGAAAGAGCAAAAGGCCCGTTCGTTCTCTGAGGCTCGTCACTTAGGCCCGAACCACCGAGTCGCACGGCGGGGCTGGGCCAACCAGTCGGCAGCGCCACTGCCGTGTCCGAGGAAACGTTGAAGGTAACCACGAGTCACCACGAAGTGGCAGGTAACCAGCAACGGCTCTCGGAGCTCTTGCGTCTCACAGCTCCGTGACTATTAAAGGCCCACGAGGTCCGTTCTGACTTTTTCTTCCTGGGTTTTTCTTTGTATGAACGTTGTGGCGCCATGTCTTGATAGAATTGTAATAGGTGTAACATAATAAATAGAACGGTTGTAGTTCTTTGTCTTGCTCGTTCCTGCATTGCTTATTAACTACAATGATTGCATACGTGTTTGATTGCATACGTGTAATGACTGCTTACGGGTGTATAAATAATTGTATTCGTTTGAATGTCACCTGTTGCGTTACCTTTCCCGTCAAATTGAGCTGCCGTATTGCGTTCGGTAATTGGCTTTTTAAATAGCAGATAAGTAATCGGATCCGGCGGGGCTTGGGATATAACCGCTCGGCAAATGCAAACGGAGTGAGCTGCTTAAGCGGCTCGTTCCAAGCCAGGTCCGTTAGGTGTAAATCCCGGCATTTCTGTCTGCGCGCATACTTGGTAAATCGACAATTCGGCGATCGGACCCTGTCCGGGCGCGACAGAATCGTGCTGATTACGGTGTGATTAAAAAACACACCCGTAGCTGATTTCGGCGTTGATCCAAAGCTGCGACTGATTGCCACGGTCGGTGGGCGCGCGGCGCAATTAGCTAAAGCGGTCGTCCGCACGCCGAGTGTGAGAATCCAAACAATATATATAATATATATATATATTTATATTATATATATATATATATATAATATCATATATATTTATATATATATAGTATGATGATTATATATAGTGGGGCATAGTTACACATGTAAGCAATAACAAACTAGCATCGTATGTAGGTAATACAGAGTAGTTGCAGCACGACCTTTTGTTGTCCCACATTGTCTTGGGTACTCCTGCAGTGAGTACAACAAGGCTGCACTTATTTTCTGACATTCTATTTACCGATGCTTTCTGATAGTTCTGTGTTTTTCCAGGTGTATCAGCTTTGGTGTCCGTTGGCATGCAAAATTCAGCTTTCTACGTCACCGCAAAGGTACCGATCATTAATATCATAGGGAGTCTGTGAGTGGTTAGATTTAGCTTTATTATATGATAACGGGTATGCTTTCACAATGTGTCAGCATACCAACCATGCTTTTCCATTTACGGTCACTCACTTGCATTTGATTTTTCATTTCTTTATTTTTATTTTTATTTCATTTATATTATATTTCATTTGCAGATGCTTTCCAATGGTTGTATGTGTTTTACTGTTGTGTCGGCTTCGATGTCCGTAGGCACACAAAATTATGTGCTCCTCCATTATTCGGGTTGCTCACCCTGCATTTTTTTTTCCTTTTTTTTTAATTTATTATATTTTCATTTATGATGTTGTCCAACAATCCCTGTGATTTTTCTGGTGTTCCAGCTTCGAGATCCACTGGCACCGAATTCAGCTCTCTACCCTTCCCGGAAGGTCGATCTTAATATTAGTCATTGAGTCTGTGGTGTGTATAAGGCACAGACAGTTTATATATCCTGTATTAGATATACAAATTGCTTGCCCTTGCATGTTGAGTACAAGTAATGGTGATGCAAAAGTATATTATGTGCATCCACACAGACTCGCAGTGTTTGAACTGAAGAATTACGAAATCTGACTTGACTGAAGCAAACCACCAGAGCATAAACCATACAAGAGACTGCGCAGCAGTTGTCGTGCACTGTCAAGAGTGTGGTACATGGATAATGATGACTTCATATATTTATATGGATACAAAACAACGACATAGGAGAGCGTTTCATGCTGCACTCCTCAGGGTAAAAATCGCAGCAGTGAAGAAGGAAGTGAAGGCGTGTGCTTTATATCAGTCTCAATAAGAGACGCTGATGTGTTCACCTAATGACGTCACGGTAACCGAATGCCCATTGTCGCTCATCATCTTCAACCTCGAGCTCCCATTGGTGGAGCAGAGTTCGCAGATGAATTCACGTTTGCAACCACATCCTGGAGAGAGGGGATGGGTTTCCCCTAAGGTCCATTCACCATTGTTACCGTATTCCCTTGATCTTCCATGCTGAAAGAGACACAGAGACAGTACATTCCTTTTGACAACATGGTATGGATCGTGATAAGGATGAAGGTTGCTTCCAACATACTAAATGAAATGAGCTCCGACCTCGGCTCAAATATCCTGAACATGATCTGCATTGTACTGGTCTGTACAGATAGGGTATGG
>CM068953.1:143071633-143081984 GCA_035128595.1 Eptatretus atami
GATTTTCAAGTATTGGAACAGTTGGTTGCCATGGAAACGGCCATCTGTGCAATGAAACATTGGTGTGTCTTGTTCAATATCAGAATGTTTCGGCACCTTCAGTAGTAAAACGTTTGATTTTAAGTTTTTGTAGTTTGATGTATTGTAAGTGTGATCCCATTTGTGGACGAGCTCTAGTATCGTGACAAGAAGAATGGTGATTGATTTGGTGAAGATCTGAATCGGATCCGTATCGAGATATTTTTTCAGTGATTCATTCCACCATTGAGTAAATGGGCTAAAACGAAATCTAGAAGATATCTCAAAAAGTTATCATGGATTTGTATGAAGCCTTGGTGGCTGAGTGTGGTAAGGGTGACAATAATCAAGCCGATTACATTTTAGTCACTGTCCAAATCAGTTCCAGCCTTATCAGTGGGATATAAAACATAATCGTGAACTCCAGCTCTGTGGAGGTATGCTGTCTTCCAAGTGCCTATCAGTTTTAATTTGTTTGTTTTTTCATTTACTTATATAACTTTCATTTACATATGCTTTTCCCGACGGTTCTATGATTTCTCCCTGGTTATCGGCTTCGAATATCCGTCAGCACGCAAAATGAAATGTGCTTCCCACATTGTCTCGGCCGTTCAACCCAGCAATTTTTCTTAAGATCCTTCGTTTTTTACTTTACTAGTGCGCCCGGCCGTAGGACCCGATGCGGGCCCAGTAGGTCGGGGCCCGTAGGTGCGGCCGTAGGTGCGTGCAGTACACTGTGCAAGCTTCGTCTCCGTTCGCTCTTCGTAAACGACAACTGGATTGGGGCATTGTTTTCCATTAGATCGGACCCAACCGTATCCATAAAATGGGCCATAATGAAGAAACACTACGTGAAACATACTCAGAGTCCCCAGTGTCAATTGTGACGTCTATCAACGACGACAGTATGAAAGAAAATCCCCTGTGACGCCCAACCTCCGCTTCTCCGCCCCCTCTCTTGCTCCCCTACTCTCCCTCCTCTCTTGCCCCCCTCTCTCTCCTAGTCTCGCCCCTCCTCTCCTCCCCCTTCTCGTGAATTGTGATGCCCCTCTCTCTCGCCCCTCTCCCCTCCTCTCTCCTCCTCTCCGCCCTCTCTCTGTAAATGTATCCCAAACATGGGCGCCCTACAAGCACAAACAATTAATTCAAACTTGCCGGAACAAAACAGCTTCAAACCCTTGGAAACAGCTTTGTTTCCTTGGGAAATTCAACTTGGATTAACATATATGTGATACAATTTAATTAAAACCTTGGAAACAACAGCTCTCTCAAACCACAAAAACCCCTAAAAACGCCCCCAACCCACCCCAAAAAACCCCATTGGGAAACAAGCTCTTTCCCTTGGAAAATTCAACCTCTGGGATTCCAATTTCAATAATTTGAACCATTAAGTCAACTTGGGAAACACTCTGGTTGGGAATCGTGAACGTGCCTTAAGAACGATATCAAAGCTTTGAAAACGGCTACATACTCAGGTCCCAGCGTCGTTGCACATATACCCAAACGAAGGAAGAAGACAGAATTGTGACGTCATTCGTGCCAAAAAAATAAATATAATAATAATACAATAACATTTATTGTGACGTTCATTCTATGATGTCCTTAGCCACCGGTCTTGTCATTGGTTGACAGTTAAATGGCCGTAATCGGAACGACTTGCGTTCCCGATCTAAATATCAAACTTGAAAGGCAACTATCAGGCTCCCGCGTCGATTGGGACGTCATACCAACGAAGAGAAGAAGATTGTGACGTCCAATTTCGTGCAAAATAAATAAATAATAATACTAAAATACAAACATTTAATATGTGACGTCAATTCGTGACGTCATAGCACCAGATGCCACGTATGGCGCGTTGACAGACACGTTATGGTCATATTGGTTGACCGACCAATTATAGGTCGTTATTATGCTTGACAGCATTGCGTCAGTGTATTCACGTTATGTTGTCTTTTTTATTACGCCTAATATATTTGCTGCTATTATTATTAATCATTGCTGTATTCCATTATTCTGAGAATCTATTTTGGAAAACAATGCATGATAACGGTGGAAACGACGACTTCAGCTGCGATATTATATCCACCTCTTTCAACACTGAAAAAAACATAACAATGGTAGTAACTTGGGAACCGGGCTCGTCCGATTAATATCCAAAACATTGAAAAGAGCACCAAATCCGGGTCCCTGGCATTTCCTGGCAAAGTTTCAATCAGATCCGCGCCGGTGGTTGTCGAGTAAACAGGCCAGGTCAACAGACAGAACACACACACACACACACACAGAATTCGCTGACATTAATGTACATACATATATATATATACATACTATATACTATATATATATATACTAATATAATATACCTACATATATATACATACTATACTATTATATATATTCATTTATTCTAATATTGTCTCATTTACGCGGATGTTTCATGATGTAATGTGATTTTTTCCCACCCTGTGTCTCGGCTTAGATGTCCCTCAAGTACGAACACAATGTCAGACTTTCTACATCACTGGAGGTACCAATCAATTAATAATCAGTCAGTGATTACTACCATTTTTATTATATTGGAACATGAACTATATGCTAACTATATACTATACAATATTATATATCATTATCTACTAATATATAATAATATATAATATTCCGTAACAATACATGATACCTAATACAATATAACTCTAAATATACATAATATCATAACTATACATACTTATAATATACCTACTAATGTATATGTTTACGGAGTTCCCGCCCGCCCGGCAAGTACGCGATCGGCACCTATTTGATGTCGAATCCCGCCGAACGCGTCGCCACGGAACGGACAAATTCAGTCGTGAACCTCCTGGAACCTTACCTCCAGGAGCCAGTCACGGGTGGGCGGTCTTAACCTCACCACGATCGTGGTCAATTGAACACCCGCGCAGGATAGCGGTTGCTCGCCAAATTCGACCTACCTACAGTACCTGCGCGAAGTTGGTCGACCGGGGATGTACTCCGCGCAAGCGTGACTTCAGACACGAGAACCGCTTAAGCGCTCGTTCCGCTGCTGCAGGGCATTAATCGAGCGGAGTTATCGTCGACCTCGACGGCTTCATATTATTTATCGGGTGTTTCAACCACTATCATCCCTTACGTGATTGCAGAGTGGACACTTTCAAACAGGGAGAAGACGCAACCGATAACGGGGAACAAGTCTTGACCAGCAAGCACAATTCTATTTCACACATCACACACGCACGTAAGGCAGGATGGCAATGTGCAGCAAAAGCCGAAAATGCAACAAAAGCTAAAGCACTACTACGAACTATAATTTTTACAAACTTAAACAATCCTATACTTGTCGAGACTCGGACGCCACATCATTCATTCAAATAAACAGGAAGACCTCCCCATAGGCAGGGAGGTAGACGGTCCGTGGACCAAATGTGCGCGGTAACCCACCACAAACCCAAACCCCTGGAGGAGCGGCCAGGCACGAACAAAAAGCGTTTACACTGCGTCCTCGTGACGCGATGCGTGGGGCAAGCCCAACTATCCCCGCGCTGCGCCCCGACTCGTGCCCTGGCCCGTGTCGGTGAGCCTCTCCGGCGTGTCGTGCCAGCACGTAATGGGTCGCACCACGGTTAGGGTGCGGGAATGAATCGGGCACCGGCACTATCTCAGCGCTTGCTAATAGGGGGAATTCTCGCATGCCTCAGTGTTCGAGCGAGGGGAATGGACTGGTGGCTTGGTCGCTTGTGAAGCCGAAGGTGCTCGATTCCAACGACGAGACGAGCCAGCGACCGAGACGAGCCCAGCGACGAGTCACGAGCGGACCCCCACCACAACGAAAACAAGTTCCCACACAGACTCGCTTCTTTTATAGACCGCGGGAGGAGCTGTTTGAACTTTGATCAAACATGCGATTGGGCGGGGCCACGCACTCTGTTCAGCATGGATGTGGCAAAAGGCGTGAGCCTCTTTTGATCCGATTTCTCTCCCGTAAGGATCCACATCTCATCGCCGGCTTGAGAGGCCGGGGCCCATAACCGCCGACCACCCCATTGACAGGAGAAAGGGCGTGAAGCCTTCCTGATCCGCATTTCTCCTCCCGTAAAGGCATCCATCATGCACTCGCGGCTTGCTGCGTTGGCAGCAATCAACGAACGCTTTCGGACAGTACGACGTTCGGTGTTGGACTGCATGGTGGCGTTCAGCAATGGTTGTGGAGGAGACAAGGCGAAAGGTGGTTGGGGGGTTGCTGTGGCTGGTTTGGTGGTGGGGCGTCGTATTGGGAAATGGCAGTGAAGCGATCCGTGTGCGCGGACTGGTTAGATGGAGTAAGAGGCAAAGGTGGTGGTTCATTGAAGTTGTTTGCGGCTAATGTCCCAAAATAACCATAGAGAAATGAAACAAATGGCCTAACTCAAGAAGCGTCGCAGCCCGCAGAATCAACCACTATATCCTCAAACAAAGGTGTTGGGCTAACTACACATGACTTATCGATATATCATCACCTGCGGACCCTCTTAGGTCGGTATTGCGATTTCCACAGCCGTACACTACCCCTCCCTTTTATTTACAGACTTCGTCCCGAGATCGTCGAATTTCGTGTGCCTCAGTGTAAGTTCTCCACTAGAACGTTTTACCTTCGGCATCCTGAGTGCGATATTCTCTATATTCCGTGTCCCACTATAAATAACCTACGGCCTGAGTACACTAACTAAAACAACCCACCATTCAGATGACTTAAATAAATTTGCGGCGCAAAGAACATACATGACCACAGGTCGGGCCAACTCATTTTACAGTAAAATCTTAACCTCCAACCTTACAAAATTTACCACTAACCATCGGCCCAGTATCAATGACTCTGCAAAGAGGAAAAGCAGTTAGCGGGGCCAGGCTGCTCGCCATGCAGTGTCTGGCTCAGGCCATGCAGGTGACAGGGAATGTGCCGACTGCACAACACGTCCAGTTCCAAGTCCCTCCCTTTTAGAAATGCAACGCAGTGGAAACCACAACGGCTGCATGGGCTGCCACAAACCAGTCCTCCCGTGCCAGCTTCCAAGTGGGCAACGCAAGATGAACGGCAACGGACACTACGGATGGATGGTTCATGGATGAAATAGGCCATGGCGCACACCGGTGCACGGGCCGCCAACTGCAGAAGCGCCCCCTGTTGTAGCTGCCAACAGGTCAGTCCTCGGAAATCTGCGCGACATCCTGCTGCGCACATTGGGCAATGACACAAATAAGGGCGGGAAAATGCGAACAGAACGGGCGGCAAACGATAAGCACAGAAGAGGCAGTAGGCATGAGATAAGGCAAAGGTAAAGGGCAGGCAGCAAGGATGACAAGGCCGCTGTGCAAACACAGCCGCAGATCGAACATTGGCCGCCACACGCCTTGCACGCAAGCTAGCAGACGATCCGCCGGTACAGGCCTCGCAGCAATAACAACAGCAGCAGATGAAGTTGGCGGTCCTCTTCCGTGACCATTGCAGGTTGATGGATCGGATGCGGTGGCACCTCAGAAGGAAGCGGGGCTCGCGATACCTTACCGTTCATCCCTCCCAACCCTATCGCTGTTGACCCGTCTCTGTCCATACCACTCCCTTTAATTTGTTAAACCATGTTTAGCCCAACTTATGTGTTTTTGTTTTTTATTTTCCATTTCTTATACCTCCCACTAGAAAATCCGTGCCCCTAACCCTCCTTATCGTCCTTTGTCGCTAACCACTATGCTAGTCACCTGCCTATACTCCACCCCCTACGTTCGCTTTCTTGGAGGCGAATAAGGAGAGCTAGCGTCCTCCTTGTGCGCGTGACCTGGCCCAAACTCAAGACCTCACGGAATGGCTTCCCCTCAGACTTCAGCGCAATCTAACCATAAGTGGTTTCCAGCAGCCCACAACGAATAGAGCGAAGGGAAATGGCTGGTCGCGGCCAGGTACACTTCCTATTTACCCATATCCACTTTAACTTTTGAACTACCCCGGGGCTTTCAACGCGCCTCTCGCTTAAACTATTGGTTCTAACAAACCAAGGATCCCGTCGCTCGGTTGGTGTCCTCCCCATCTTTGGCCTTGCCCCCCAATTTTCCCCGTGTGCCCTCACACGGTTCGTGAGCTGGGACGCGTAGGCTCCCTTTGGACAGCGAATCTACCGCCTGCCGATATCCCCCACGGATGGCACCCCCGGGCCACTACACTGCCTCCGAGCCTACAGCTCCCTAAACACCGGGGAGTGCCCTCCATGGCGACCTCCCCTGAAACGCTCACGTGGCAGGTGCTTTCCCGGGCCCTTTCAGGGGTCACCCGTGGCCCACGACATGCCCATGCGGCCAATGGCTCCCCGGGCCCCGCATCTGCGGCGCACCCTGCCACTTTACGCTATCCGGCCCCCATGGTCCCTTGGCCTACGCGGGTGCGACTAGGCCCAGGTGCACCGGTGTACCATCAGTGATTACTCACCTTTCGCAGCCACGCTCCAGTCCAGCGACCAGGCGCTCTGCTACCCTCCAATGGATTATCGAGCCTATCTTTCCCCACCAACACAAACGACCCCATTTTGTAATTTGACTAACCCACTAACTCACTTTACTCTGACCCCGGAGGGTCCATTGGGCGGGAATCACTCCTCCCCCCCAAATCACTCATCGCACCATGCATTCCACATTCGCTCCATTCCACGCAGAACCGAACTGCTACCTCACTTATCACTGTACTTTCCACTTCACTCTTCAACTCTTCAACATCGCGAAACTCTGCCATCTCCTGCCTTCACTACATACCCATAAACTATTCGTGCTCCACGTCGTCCCTTAACTTTAGCACGTTCCATTTAACCTACGTAGCTAAGCTACGTCCTCTACCACATCAAAGTCTGTCCTGTCTTCAAATAATCCTCACCCAAATCAATTTCCTCCTAATCTCACTAAAACCCCGTCTACTAATCCATTCACGGGCCCCATAGAGACTTTACCCTTGCCCTATGAAGCCGTCTAGCTATCACTAAACTCTCCCCCAACTAGTGGTTCATCTGGTGCCCAGCAGGGGGTCTTTCCACCCTTCGCCCAGGACATCCTGTTTCACTCGAAAGCGGGCTTGCTTTTGTGGTTCTTATTCGCAAACCGCACCGCGACGCCGTCAACTCGCAACACCTGCGCCACCCTTCCCGTGCGTCATGGCGGCCGTTCGCTCGCTTTGGCGTACTCGTCCCTCCTAGGACCCAGAACCCTTACATGCATGCTGAGTTCACCCTATCCCTTGCCGCGATTCCATAACCCTTTTAACAACTCTGCCAGAGCACATGACGTTCCACCACTGATCGATCTCAATCAAAAGAAAAAGCCGTGAACCTTCGGCGTTACCATTCGAGGGGCTATCCCCCACCACGACACACATGTTGCTCTTAGCCATCAGACGCTTCACACCACAGCCCGATAAGCTCGCCCGGTGAGCGCACGAACCCATCCGGTCAAAAATCCCTTATCCAGCCTTCCCATTTGTACCGCGCCACGGCTGGATCTATGCCAACATATTCATCGCACCCGCTGCGTTTTGCCGACGGGGTTCCTCAACTCCGCAGCGCGCCCGTGGACTTATGATGGCCTCGAGTTGCGCTTGAGCCATGGCCACGAACCCACACTCGAGTGCGCTCTATGTCTATTATGTACTTCAGATCATTGCCCTCGTTCCATCAGGTCACTATCGAACATGTAACAGGTCATGCCCGATTCAGTGTATCTGAAGCTCGTCGTCTATTACTCATCATCGATATGTCATGCACTGAAGCTCAGTGCATGTTAAGTTCTATTGGCCCCCTGCAATGTAATCATCCTCTGATGGGATGACTATCTGCGTTTTGCGCTGTTGCCCTGTTATTCATCGTCGCCACTTGCCCTTTTTGGTGCGGCTGAGATGTCCTGTTGTTGTCCGGTTTGACAATGTGATCCCACTGCCCCCGCTGTCCAGATCTCGACTTGGAGATAATCGCTCTCAGCTGCACTCCATCTCTTAGAGTTTTGCTACGACTCATAATTCGATAAATAGTTCCTGTAGTCGTCGCAAAATTCGATGTTCCTCTAACCCTGGCTCCGCTTATCCCTCGCTACGTACTTATGCAGGATCAGGAGCTATCATAGTAATTCTTGCGTTCATGCGGCATCCTCACCTCGGTTGTAGTCTCACGCACGTATATGCATGAGCTTATAGTTGTATGTCCCATTCTTCCATGCCATGTTCTCTTACAGAGAGGATGTCAGCCCTGAGCAGTTTCCACTTATAGAAGTGCACCCCCGATGCTGCAAGACAGATACTTCCGAATCCACAGGCTTGAGACAAGTTAATCTAAAGCAGCCGACTCTTGGCTAATTGTGCTGTTCGTCACGCAGCGTCGTTCTGACAGTATTCTCATGACGTATCTTGTACTTACCACAATGGCAGTTCACAGCATTCAAACAGGACTATCTGCCGATGTTCGTCATCACCGCCTTCTTAAGGCTTTACCCCGGCAATACCAACTTTTTGCCTTACAATTCGTCCTGCCGCAGGCGGCGCGAAAGCCCAAACCCGCCGTATACAGTCGCATTACTCGTAACTACCGCACCTGTGAACATGACACAGTGTGTAAGGCTGGCCAAGTGCCACTGCGCTCTCTGTTCACCCTGTGCAAGTACGGCCTTTCAGATTTGGTACTCGAATCATATTATGATCCAATGCGAGCTCGCCCACTATGAGTAATTATGTGAGTCTGTGGGCAGGACTGCATGAATCAGATTCTTGCTATGGCCAAGAGAACAACATCCGTTATCAGCGTCCACTGCGCACGAGGAAGCATAATCGTTCCAGCCTGAACCAATACTCTCCTTCGATTGTGCTGCCTGTGAATTTCAAGCTTCCATTGCTCTGGTCTGGTTTTATTCATTCAACGTTATCGGCCTCACTTGGTTATTTGCCTACCAAATTGGCAAGACCCAACTGCTTGCTCGACGTCGCCCCATGATGCCGGAAAACGGACTTCACCACCTTTGTTGAATCCGCGTTGTATTCTAGAGTTTTCTCTGCCAACTGTCTCATTACGTACTCAGCCTTGGTTTGATCAGTGGACAGAAATCGACTCATCGTTGATGTTTTGATATCGGTATCATCCTTGACCTGTTTGGGGATGTGTGACCGTTTCCTTGCGAACGTATCAATTCTAGCTCTTTGGGTTACTGTCGCGTCGTTGACCGGAATCGTCTGCTTGTTACTGCATATGCAAAAACATTTGATTGATTATTGTGGTCGACGGCGCGTCGTTCGCTCCATCACACGATCCATCTTGACAACCGCCGAGCCGTCTGCTTCACTGTCAACGACCAATATGCTGTGTTTCTTGACGTCATTCTTACTACGGTCCACGATGCCAGCTAACTAACATAGAATCTCCTAATATAGGCGCACATACTCCAGCACTCTTGTAAATGTCCACAACCCCGGGCACAAAGACGTAACCTCACCTAAATCCATCCTCTTAATACCAGCAGTATACCGTCTAATGGCAGGCATAACTATCATCAGCGCGACTATTTAACTATGTTGCATGATGACGTAATCTGTTCGCCGCGATAAATGATACGCCCTAGCAATCGAATACCCCAACACAGTCACCAGTACGCGATTAAGATTTTAAGCCATTACCTACGTCATGATCACACCCCGAGAACATCGAGCGGAGCGCGGGACCCACCAGAACCCCCAATGCAGCCGAGCCCCGTACAGCGCGATCATGCAGCCCACTCCCTTAACCTTAACATGACTGTAAATCCATCTGCCAGCCGTCCCCGTATCGTCCTCAAACTCACTATGTGCTCGCCGCACCCGGCTCACCCCGCGCTGCCACTCTTACCTATGACCGCTTAACAGGGTAGCCATCCGTCCGCACCAATATAAACATCTACCTGCAAGCCCCGGTGGATCCATATCAAACCATTGTGATCCACTATACGACCTCAAACCCCTTATAGATCGCCGAAGTACAAGAACAGTACCCAATCACTGCAGCAAACCTACCGTTACATACGCTTCACAGAGACTATCAAAATTACCGAAAAAAGGAAGAACAGTGTTTGAAAATGCCGTAATATGATGAAACCGAAGCTCGAAGTAAACATGTCATGAATTAAATATCGACGTAAACGAAGCGCGAACTGCACATGACCGAATCATAGTGACTGCTATGTGCCTGGAACGCGCGCCGCGCCACAGCACGACGTCATGCCACCGCCCAGCAACCGTAACCCTACGGCGATGGCACATGGCATCGCGACCGTGGCTTCACCTATTTTCCTACAA
>CM068953.1:143099449-143117837 GCA_035128595.1 Eptatretus atami
AGCAACACAAACCCATATTCGAATGGAGAGAATCAGAAGAGGTCAGTAAGCACACAGTCTCTCTGATTTTGCCATCCATGGATTTTTGAGTTCTTATATAATATGCAGGGGAAGAGTGGGGGGGGGGAGCAAGATGATGAAATGGTCGGTCTACCTTGAGACGGATGGTGCCAAGGCTGATGTTTTGGGGTTCAGGGAGAGATCACACCATAGCTCTATTGCAATGGCCCATTTGGAGGTTAGCTTAAATTCAAAGGGCTGAGGAATATTTTACAATCTGAAGTTGATAAAAGTTTGAAAAGACATCTGGATATCACTTGGATATACATTCCACTGAAGCCAGACTCCTGCTTCTAGCCAGACTTTCAGGCACCAATAGATCATTATTTAGATATAACAATCCCTTGAGAGGCTAAATAAAAGAATAGATAATTCTTTTCTACTGAATAAAGATGAAAGATTATTTGGAAGGCCAATCTGTTTTGGGAAGAGGGGTGTTTTACTAAGCACACTGATAACCTTCCAATACAGTCGAGATATAAGGTCGTTTAAAATGCAAATATATGTTATTAAAAATAGAAACGTGTTCAAGCACATAGACGTAATAATCATGTTGTATTTGAATACATTTTCCATTCAAAGTTTATTACAATACATTGTGCTATATGCCAAAAACATTTACTTGTTTATGGTAATTATCAATGAAGTTTAATTGGCAGTGTTTTGTTTTAACCTTTTTATCGCCCTTAAACCAATTATGATAATTTTGGAGAAATTTGCATCCACACAGACCGTCGCCAGGACTTGATTTGTGTGGTGTTTGTGTACTAGTGTGTTACATAATTAATGAGACATAAGTAGAACTGCCACTAAATAACTGCTGGCAGTGATGACTGGGTACCAAGACGTCCCACTTTGATGCAACCCCACTTTGAATGGACACCTAACCCTGACCCATGGCGTTTTTAAAAATTATTGTGCAATTGAATTTTGAATGGGATTTACATAAATTCAATGAATATCAAATGGAAGATCAAACAGGTACAGTCCTGCATTGGAGTAATCAGAAGGAAACCAAACAAGCAAAAATCAAAGATTAGGTAATCAGGAGGAACCTGGATAGGATTCACCTTTCAGCTGCTACTCCTCCACCCTCAAAACCATCCAGGCACAACCATGTGAGCCTTATTCAAAAAAGAAAAAAAAAAGAACCTAGATCAAGTAAATTAAATAACTGGCTGCCAGACCATGTGTCTCATCAAGCTGAAATTTAAAATATGTATTCCCCATCACTTCCCTTTGTGCTGGAGTCCCACTGAAATTGCCATTTTTTCTCAATCTGGTCCTTGGCCAGACTAATAATTTCTGATGGTCCCACATTTTCCAGTTTAAGGCCATGCTTCCCCGCTACATCACAGGCCTCATTTCCACCAATGCTGACATGAGCAGGGATCCATCACAGGTCAACCACCAGACCCCTCCACTTCGCAATATTAACCAAATGCCAAACTTCAAGCACCAAGTCATTCCTACAACCATCCTGTAAGGATTCCAATGCCTTTATCTCTGAAAGTGAACCTGAGAGGATAACCACACTGAGAGGATTAAACTCAATTATCCATTCCAGAGCCAGAACTATGGGAAATAGTTCGAGAATAGTCTAATGGCAGAACATTCAAGAAGACCGAGAGATGATTACTTAGCCGAAATTCCCGAACCACCCTGAAATCAGGGATGCATATTGCAGCAGCTGTCTTTCCAAGAGAAGGTTCTTTGGATCTGCATGTACATGGTATGATTGACTCCAATTTGAATTGCTAAACTCAATAGCCTGATTGCATGTCACGCAGGATTAACCATGTCTGATTTTCCCCAGAGATCCACATGGAGGCGAGGGGATTCAAGGGTCTAGGGGGCCCAAATATAAATTTTATGGTGGGGGTTGACCGGAAGGGAATCCAACCCCATTTCCTCAGCATTCATTTTACATGCAAGGCCGAAAGGTGGGAAAGTGGAGTTCCCGTCAAGCTTTAGATATTTTAGATATTGTAAACACCTGGTGTTGGCTTAATGGTTAGGATGGTGGGCTTTGGATCCCAGGGTCCTGAGTTAAAATCCCGCTCAGCTGTTGAATTAATACCAGGTGGGGTTAACTCGAACTGTCATCCTTCCGAAGTCGGCAAATTGAGTGCCAGCATGCCGGTATACTGTGTCGGAGTGGCGACCCGACCAGGATTGTGCCCAATGGCCAAAGAGACTGCTTAAGCAGCACCAATGCTCTGCACAGAGTATGGTCTCAATCTCCAATCTCTCTTTAGATATTCCCAGCAGTTTGCAAATAAGGCTTTACCAGGATGGTTATCCACAGAGGAGGTAGTTCTAGCCTAATATTTCATTTTCAAAAATTCCCAACGGAGAGATAAGGGCATTTCGCCTGCTTCCACCAGAAGGGCAGAAACAGGAGTGCTGGTAAAAGCACCTAAACAGATACGGATGGCTTTAGACTGGACAATCTCCAGATTTTTTTGATTGCTCGTGGACATATCCCCAAGGACCAGGCCACCATAATCCAGATGAGAATGAATCATAGCTTTTCATTCATTCAAGTGGAGTTCCCATCAAGTTTTAGATATTTAGGTAGTTTTTCGGAGACAGCAACCGCCCTGGGTGGTACTGTTGTGGGCCAGGGTTCGGTGGGGAGGACGACCGCTAGATGGAGCAGTTAGGCCGTCTCCCACCGAACACCGGAATGGAAGGTCGTAACCCTCAGATAACTCCAAAGATCACGGGTCCCTTAGCGGACCGTGGACGCCAATATTTTGACCGCGTGGCATAGGGTTAATTTCTAGCTCCATATACCTAATAACCACGCAGTCTAGCTACCGGTGAAACCACACCCTTGGCCGACTTTGTCCGAACTGAAAAGTCGCTGTTACCGACTCGGATCCGGCGTAACCGAGCGGAAGTTACCAAAGCCACGCCGACCAAAGAACAATTTACGGCAACGACGCCTCACTAATTCTCAACACGCACCATGCTGGTCAATGGGAGAAAGCACAGAAAACGAGCTAGTACATTAACAGGGGTTTATTACAAACAATAATCTGGAGGGGAGCACACAAAGAGCAAGTTATCCGAATAAAAGAAATGCAGGCAATGTACAGTGAGCGAAAAAGCACTTAACAGTTCTACTTAACAGACTGCCACACACACACACACACACACACACACACACACACACACACACACACACACACAACACACACACACACAAAGAAATGTGGCTGCAGCCTTTATTTTGGCCCTTCAGCTCGGGAGGGAAAGGCGAGCTGAGGCAGGCCTATTCTTGCACATGTCCGCCTCGTGCGGTCTGGTCGAGCTTGTCCAGTGGGGACTCGAAACCCCCGCCAACAACGCAGCACCAAGCACCAGGACCAGAACCATGCAACGGACGCCAGTCAGCACGGAACGCGCAGACAACGAGCACCCGGTAGACGAGAACACCAGCAGCAAGACGAGGATCTCCTCTTTCTCCACTCGACGGCTCGCCACCTTACTCTTATCCCCCCTCCCCCGCGGGTCGAGGCAACGCTCTGAAGACTAGCCTCGGATTGGACAAGGGCGAAATCCCATCTGGCTGGGCGGGCTGCCCCTGAGGTGGTCAGCCTCCTGATTGGACAAGGCGTCTCGGGGGGGGGCGAGGTGTTTGAGGAGTCTCAGAGGCCCGCCCCCTGAAGAGCTCCATAGTAGCTTTCGGCACGCTGGCCTCCATGCTTGGGCGCCGTGCGATGCTCGCCCTTCACTCATGGCTGGAGGAAACGTTCCATGCCCTTCCTCACGGCGGAGCCTCGATCTGAGGCTATGGGGGCTCCACCCACGCCTTCAGCCAAAAACACGTGGGCAATGGCGACTGGGTTGAGTGAGGGACGGTGCCATTATTGGTGTTGTTGTTGTAGTAGATGTATGAATCCTGACTATAAAATAACTCAGCGCACATACGAAATTCCCATTACACATAGGGGGATGGATTCTAACTATAAACACATACTTATCGAAATAACTAAGCTTAGGAACTGCTGTCTGTTTGTGTACAAAAGCTGCCAGATCCGTAACAGTACTACCGTTCCGAATTAGGAGCGTTGAAGTGGTGCCCGGAACCATCTTACACTCCACGTGTCATGATTGCTGGTCTTACTTTCTGTCTCACTCAAACTATAGCTACTGGGCTAGCTTTAATCTCTCTTTCTTGCAAACAAACATCATGTACTTTTCATCACACATTTTCCTTACTCACTCATTTTCCCTCCTCACTTTATTCATGCAGTTCTTTTAGTTAATGCTTGGCCTCGATGAGGACTATTCAGTCCGTGCCTGTAGCCTTCAACATAATTTTTTTTTAAAACAACAGAAGAAGACTATCACGACGTGCTCACTACTCACGATATTACCAGAAAGACAATGTAATAAATTAATGCCTTTAACACATTTACCAGTCAGCTTCTTAACATGGGGAGTAAATTCAGATTAAAGAGAGGTCATTCAAAGTCAAGAGGAATTTCTTAATTAATGAGGAAAATTAATGAAGAATTCTAACTTGAAGATGAAATTCTAATTTATGAAGAAAATTCGAATACAATGAATGAAATTCTATAACTAAGGGAATTCTTGTTATAGATGAAATTCTTGTGTTAAGAGCGGAATTCTAACTAGAGAGGAAATTTCAAACAAGGGAATGAAATTCAAAGTAAAGAGAAAATTCTTACAAGTAAGTGTTATCCTTATGATTATAGGATTCATTTTTGAGATTTTAAGAAACACAACTTCCTTTCAAAAGAAAGTTTTCTATAACCTTTATGATGAAGAGATAAGTGATAAGAATATAAACAGCACAAGAAATTTTGGAAATATTTTAAGATAAAGAACCTTGGAGAATATATTGATTTGTTCTAAAACAGATGTTTTACTGTTTAGCTTGATGTGTTTTGAGCTTTTAGATACTCTGTTCATAATAAAAATTGTTTAGGATTAGATCCTGCCCACTATTTCACAGCTCCTGGTTTCGCTTGGAGTGCCAATTGTTTTTGATAAATGACAAACCAAGATATAGATTTAATCAGTTTGATTGTAGATATGCTTTTGATTGATTGAGAAAAGTCTAAGAGAGGTGGAATATCACAAGATGTTTCAAAAAGATTATGCTAAAAGCTAATTAATAAATATCTTCCAAATTATAGAGTGAAAAAGATTAGTAATTATTTGATGTATTTTGATGCTAATAATTTTGTATGGTATGGGAATGTCTCAATCTCTGCCTTATTTGGTAAATTAGAGTGGGTTGAGAAAGGATTATGAAAAGGCTTTTGATGAATATTGTTATTTCTCTCAGAGGAATCTGAATGAGGGAAGAAGAAGGTTATTATTTTGAAGTTGATTTGAGTACCCGAGTGATCTTCATCATAAGCATAAAGACCTTCCTTTGCATGTGAGAAAGAAACCCCAAAGGAAAGAATGGTTTAGTGATTCATCATAAGTAATATTAAGGTAAATCAACAGAAAAGTCATTTAGCAACATTCTATGATAAAGAGGGATATGTTTTGCATCAAGGAACTTTTGAGACAATATTATCGCTGGGTTGAGAGTAGCTAAAAATTCATAGAGGTAAAATTTAAAGAAAGTCCTTAGGATGGAAAAAGTTATATTAAATTCAAGACAGACATGAGAGCAAATACAAAAGGTAAAAATTGGAAGGGGACTTTTTATAAATTAATGTAATAAGCTGTAATTTGAAAGCTATGGATATATGTTAGGAAACAGGCAAAACATTAGATTCGCAAACATCTTGGAAAGAAGCTTCTAGATTGATAAATAAACCAAGTTTTGAGAGAGAAGAGGTTTTTTAGAGAACTTTCTGCTATTCATATGGAAAAGGAAAGTATTGTAATGGATATACACATTGGTATATTGGAACAGCAGTTTCTTGATTATTCAAAGATTATTGCATGTATGATTATTTGTATAATGACTTTAAGAAAGAGTATGGTGAAAAATGTTTCATGTTGTATATGGACCACTAATTAGTTTTATTCTCGATATAAAAACTGATTGATGCTTATAAAGATATGAAGAAAAATATTGATATATGATACAAGTATTTTAGTAAGAGAGCGAGTTATTTTTCAAAAAAGAATGAAAGGTTTTATTTGGTAATTTAAGGATGGAGTTCGGGTGAAAGTAAATGAGTGAGTTTTATTGGATTTGAGAGAAAAAGGCATAATATGCTTAAAAGTATGGGTGATCAGATTGATAAAAGGTTAAAGGGCATGAAAGAAAATATGTAATAGAATCAATACTTTTTTAGAAATTCATTATAAATTGTTTTGATGAATAGAAAGAAGACATATAGGAAAATGAATACAATAGAAGTTTATAAACATAAGATTATATATGGAAGAAGGTAAAATAAAACGCATTAGGGGCCTTTTCGATGAAAGAGATTTATTTTAGATAATGGAAGATTGTGTTTCATATGGGATATTGTACAGATAGAGTGATAGAATTGATTTTGTTGTTTCATATGGACACAAGTTTTTAACGAATGGGAAGATTGGTTGGGTTTTTAAGGGGCTCCGCCGCGTTTTTCACAATATATATTATATGGTCGAACCAAGTATTATCAAACTAAGAGTGAGAAAATTCTCAGTTCTGGTATCATTAAATGGAACATAATGTGAAAAATAATTCAAATAAGTCTTATTGAAAAAAATAACTAAAAACCAAACGTAAACTAGAGGGGGAGCACTCAGGACGATGCAAAACCTCCGCCGCCAATTACTGCTGGGTCACTCAAGTGAACCTTATATTCTTATTCAATTAAATAGTCACTCTAGTGCTGACAGTATGTAGTTCTTTTTTCCAACCATTTTTTTTTGAGGGGGGGGGGGCGGTGGAAATCACTTTAAAACATGTAGAAATACCAAAAAAAAAAAATTTTCTCGTAACAATTTTTTTTTGGGGGGGGGGGGAGGGTTGGAAATCACTTAAAACATGTAGAAATACAAAAAAAAAAATTCTCTATTTTTTCTTTGGGGACGGTTAACAATTTTTTTGGGGTGGGGGGGTGAAATAACTTTACATTGTGAAATGCCAAAAATAATTTCTATATTTTTTGGGGGGGGTAACAATTTTTTTTTGGGGGGGGGTTGGAAATCACTTAAAACATGTAAAATGCAAAAAAAAAAATTTTTTTCTTAACAATTTTTTTTGGGGGGGGGGGACCAAGTCCACAAATAATGGCATGAATCCTTGGACCATACCTAACCCCCCACCAAGTTTCGTCGAAATGTCCGTCAAGGAGTTTTTTTCCGTAATACTGTTCACAAACAAACAACAAACAACAACGAAAGTGGGTGGAAAACAGTAACCTCCATTCATTCTTCGTAAGATGGCGGAGGTTAATAAAACAAATAAGCGAATCAATTTTAAAATACCATAGTTAAGAGGACGTAAGAAAATAATAAATTCCTTGAATGGACTGAAAAATTTGATGGTTATTCAATTGAACATGGAAAAATAATTTTCTACCAATCTGTCAAAATGATATGCAACTCAGGGGGTGCGTCAGACGAGATCATTAAGGAAAGTTATATTCATTTCGTAATGGCACAATAAAGGGGTATCTTTGAAAAATATTAAGATTCAAATAGTTTTTCTTTAATATTTTAGATTGGGGATTATTGTGCAAAGAAAATTAAACTATTTTGAAGGAATTTGAGAATGAACAAATGATTTATAGGTTCAATGAGTGAGCTAAACAATATGCATTGGTATTTTGAAAGAGTGTCCTAGGCTTTAGATGTTTCAGATATATTCTTCGAAGATCACCTTTAACAATCACATTACTACTTTGCTACTTGAACAAATCTTTATCTTGTCGCATGGTTATTTGCAATAGAGTTGCCCTAGGTTAATAAGGGGAGACAATAAATATACTTGGGCTAAAAAGGGGGTATTTTTAGGGGAAAAAAAAAAAAGATCGCTGGAAAATCCCCCATTCACTTATGTACATGGAAACAAGTGGAGGCAGGAATCTAGTATTCTTACGACTACTACCCTGTTTAGGCTATGTTCTACTTGATGTTGAATGGTTTCATGCTCCTCCCATTACTGGCGAATGTGTTCATGCTCCTCACATCCCAGTGCGAGTGCGTTCCACTTTATCCATTGTGATGGTTTTGGGAAATGTGCCTAAGCAATACCAGATTAAGTCAGAAAGCAGTACCACCATCAGATTTGTGCTCACTCCATCCTGAACGAGTGGTTCATGCTCTCCATCCCGAGCGAGTGATTTGTGCTCCTCTCCTGAACGAGTGGTTTGTGCTCCTCCATCTGAGCGAGTGGTCCGTTGCCTCCTCCATCCTGATGCGAGTGGTCCGTGCTATCCATTCCCGAGCGAGTTATTTGTGCTCCTCCACCTGACGGTATGGTTTTCAATGCTCCTCTCATCCTCGAGCGAATGTGGTTCATGCTCCTCCATCCGATGCGCAGTGATTTGTGCTCCTCCATCCCTTGAACGATGTGGTTCGTGCTCCTCCATCCTGAGCGAGTGAGTCCATGCTCCTCCCTCCTGAGCGAGGTGGTTTCATGCTCCTCCATCCTGAGAAGCGAGTGGTTTTCTGGCTCCTTCCATCCTGAGCGAGTGGTCGTGCTTTCCATCCTGAGCGAGTGGTTCGTGATCGCCATCCTGTTGTGAGTTGTTCGTGCTCTTCCTTCTGAGCGATGGTTCATGCTCTGCATTCCTGTTGTGAGTGGGTTAGTGCTTCGCCTCCTGAGTGAGTGGTTCATGCTCTGCTATTCTGAAAGCGAGTGGTAGTGGTGAGTGCGGGCCCATCCCGAGGAGTGTTCATGCTCTTGCCATTCTGAGCAAGGTGGGTAGTGTTTGTTTCTTGCAGGCCATCCCGAGTTGAGTGGTTCGTGCTTTCCTCCATCTCCGAGCGAGTGAGAATAGTGGGTTTTTTTTCCAATTTTGGCCTTCATTTTCCCACCTAAGTAATATAAAGCAATACGAGTCACATAACTAAGCTTATGATACCCTTTTACTTTCAGAAGAAGCCTATGTTCCCTCTCTTCCATATATAAGTTATGTCTCCTGCGCAAGTTGGTTCGTTTTCCTCCATTCCTGAGTGAGTGGTTTGTTCTCCTTCCACCTGAGCGAGTCATTCTTTCTCCGTGCCTCCTGAGCGAAGTTTGTGAAAATAATCACCTAGAGTGTTCTAATGCAGCTGTTTTGTTATGCCGGATTACGTGGCTTTTTCTCAATACCTAGGACCAAATTTTTTTTTTATTTCCCACCCCATCACACAAAAGCTGTTGTATAAAGAAATTACTGTTGTATGAAATATCCCTGAAACGTCTGTATCAATGCAGACTTTGTTTTTTCCGTTGAAAAGCACTATTCAAGGCTAGTTTTTGGGTTATTTTTCAGTACATGTATGCTCTAGTCGGGTAAAGTCAGCACTTGAACTCGGAACTTTTGTCAGATTCCGGAACATGTATTGCCGATTATCGCGCAGTGTGGTGGTTGTGTGGTGTCGTTGTGTGTTGTGGGTGTGTGTTGTGTGTTTGTTTGTGCTTTGGTTTCATAAGCAAGACAGTATCTCTCAATGCTTAAGCTCCCTATCCCCGACCCCAATCTCTCTTTGCCCTAAATCCTTGCTTACACCCTCCAAATACTGTGCCAGAACCATCCTCCCACACCTAACTCTCCTCACTCTCCCTCTTCTCTCTCTTCCCTCTCTGTCTCTTGGAACATGTCCGGATGGTGGTTTAATCGTCAGCGAGTAGGTGTTTTTTCTCCGGACGGCTGTAGTCCCTGGGTGTTTTACTTACTCTCTGACATGTCCAGATGGGACGTTATGTATTCCGGCACGTGTCCGAAGGAGTGTTATGGGTTCTGCACAGGAGCTTGGCTCCAGCACCCAATTTAAAGTATGACCATTAGAAAATGCGATCAGACATTATTTTGTTCCATTCTGCACTGTTATTCGATGCGAATCATTTTGATGAGACGTTTGAATTATAATATATGCTCCACTGCACGTCTGCATTCTCTTCCTCTCACCTCACACTGTCTTCCCTCCCCCACACCTCCTGCTAACACACACCTCCTCGCTCCCCTCCCCATCTTTTTTCTTCTCTTATCCCTTTTCATATTCCTGTCAATAAGTGATGGTGGTATTTTGCTAGTATCATAATATGTAAGCTCTTTCTAACCATGACTGACGACTGACCGACTTCACTCACTAACTGATCATTAAAGATCGGTACTTCTGCGGTGACGCTTACAAAGCTGAAATTTTGCATGCAATGGACATTCAGAGCAGGTACACTTGCAAAAAAATTCGCAGATCTCGTCATACATTCTTCCATAAATTGAAAATATAGAATGGAATTTTGAAAAATCAGTGAGTGACCGGAGACAATGGGGAAGACGGTAACTTTGTGTGCCCATGGACATCAAAGCCATACAACAGGAAAAAATCACGAACTGTCAGAAAGCATCTTTAATTGAAAATATAAAATGAAATAGGTTGGCCTCGGTTGGTGCATAGCCCCTGCCACACAACGCCTGATCCACGAAGAACCATATCAGGCCCTACATTTTTGAATATCATGCCTTACAAGTACTATATCGATTTTGGCCCTTAATTCTCTTCACGGTGAAGAATCATTTTAGCAATTAAATAATTCTCGTATCCAGATCCGGGATTCAGATCTTCACCAAATTCGAATCAATAGTCCTTTTGCCACACACCCAACCTGTCCACCAAGTTTCATTCCGAATATGTCCAACAAAACTTTTTTTGAGTATCATGCTATTATATATAAGTTTCAATTCAATCAAAATGGAAGACAATAGGTACAGCCTGCATTGGAGTAATCAGAAGGACCCAAAAATGAGCAATAAAAGCAAGATGAAGTCATCAGGAGAGAACCTGGATAAGATTCACATTTCAGCTGCTATCCTCTTACCTTCAAACCTATCAGGCACAACATGTGAGCCTTATTCAAAAAGAAAAAAGAAAAAAAAAGAACCTACATCAACTCAATTAAATAATTCTGGCTTGCCAGGACCATGTTGTCGATCAAATGTTTATACCATGTATTCGTCGTGACCTCGAGATCTAATTTGAGTTTCACATCGAATTATTAATGTGGTTCCAGAGGAAAACATTATTTAATATTTTTCTTTCAATTCCAATTATGGCTTCCAAACCATGTGACATAAATTTTCTTAACAAATCTAAGACACGGCATGCCTTGAGGAACATTTCTTGTGAGCTTCCTCAATCTGTCCAGCCATTTTGGAGAGAGATTTCATATATTGTTTTAGGGTAAATCCCTATTGGTCTGAAACATGACCTATGACATCATATGGTATGAACCTTTTTGTTCCTCATGGATAGTGCGGTCATACATTTAAAGTTCGTCTCGATTCTGTTTCACCATTGCTAAAAAGATATTTTGAGGTTTTTTTTATTTAAACAATAACAAGGCTACCGAATCAACATGACCATGATGTCAGCAAAAAAATTTGTTGGATCATTATCCAAGATGACCCTCCAATATTTTCTTCATCTTATCAGATGTGTGTTATACATATGCAATTATGACGTGCATAACCGAAAGCACGATGACATCTGTAAAATCCCACTCATTCCGCATGAGGTAGTACTTTCCTACGTTGATAAGGTTTTTCAATTTTCTTTCTGCAGTTTCGGAGATTCCAGAGGTCCAAAGTTTTTCCAGGTTTTTGCAATTATTTGGCTGCCACCCACGTGACCTATGACATTTTCATATTTATAATTAGAACATTTCATACATGTGTTAGTCGTATCAGGTGAAATTTTTCGTCTCAATCCTCGATATTTAGCTGGTACGGGAGTAATAGCATGAAGATCTGTGTGGACAAAAAAATAGACAAAACTAGTAAGCTGCATCCGGTTATTAGATGTGGAATTAGGAGTGCGTACCATCCCCACATAATGCCTGATCCACGAGAACATATCGGGCCCCTTACATGTTTTGAAATATCATGTCTATACAGTAGGGAGTGGGGAACTTTTTCCTGTCAAGTGCCATTTTCATTTTTAGAACATCCTTCGAGGGGGCCATGCAAAATTATTTGAACACAATATATCGGACTCACTAATGTATGGCTGGAACTGTTCTCTTTGGCGAGGTTATGGTGTCAGGTTTGGTAGTGATGATTTGATGCTACTCGCAGCTGGTTTTGCAGGTTTGGGTCAGTCAGTCTTGAGCGAACGAGTTCTTTATGCAAGAGTCAGTTTTGAAAATAAACTGTCACAGCAGCTGTAGGTCGTTCCAACAGTGATGCAAATCTTCAGTGCATGTCTCCTCAGAATGGGGAAGATCCTCAGCACTATACATACATTGTAGAACTCGAGCAAATGGAGGTTGTTTGTACTAGCTTTGAGCTCGTCATTGCTTTGCACTCATGATTGCGTTGTAGGTATGTCGGCACTCAGCTGGTAATTATGCGCGTGGCAATATGTTCAGTTCCCTTTGTACTTTTTCATGTCTGGAAACTCTCTTCCACAATGCCTGTGAGGATTTGCCACTCAGCAGAATTCAGATGTCACAGCAGCTTTTGTTCTTGCAGGTGGGAAAAGGACATGTTTTCCCCCTTCCGTTTGCACTTTCCACGCTTTAGTTTAGCTTCAAATGATTTCAATTTTGATCTCAAGGCTGAGAGCTGCTTTGTACCTTGGAGGCTTGACGTTCAGCCTGACATTACTTGTAATTCCGACCATGAAGCCCAAATCCACACAGACCACTTGCTATCACTTCGTCCATGACAGGTGTTCCCCTTCATCTCCATTGAACTGTTTTCACTTCTTCTTCAGATGAACCGGTGTGATCATATTTTCACGACTCAGCCACATCGCACCTCACCATGTAAACAGAAATCTCCGACTCTGACTCAGTTCACTCAGTAGCTCCTTTGAACTGGATGACGTTCACCCTCTGCTTTTGATGACTGTTTTGTGAAACGACTTGTTCATCACATTTTTGAGCTTCGTGACTGTGACACAGATTCTTTTGGTGTATGTTACAGTGTGGATAACAACTACTCACTTGGATCGAGACTTGAGACGACGAGACATTCGAATCTGTTCTAGCCAAAACAACTTGCTCTAAACATCCTCCTTTTGGTGTCCATGCAGGCTATGCATAAGACTTAGCAAACTCCCGCTCGTATCAAACTCAGCTGTAATCCCCCGCACCAAATGGCTGTTGGGCTGGTGTTTTATGTCCGTTTGTCCTCACGCAGGCAGAGAGAAAAACTGTTAAACATCTCTTGCGTTTCCTTCAGTGTTTTTCAATTCTTGGATCCATTTCAGTTATCCGATTCGATTACAGTTCTTCGAGACAAACTGACCACTTTGGACCACATTTTTACTTTGTCCTGGAATTTGCGAGCAGTCTCCGCCAGGGCAACAGGCACTCTTTCACAATTCTCCTTCTGAACTGCTGCGCATCGTTCTTAGCGCTTGAGCTCACTCCCACAAAACTAGGCACTGGCTAGTGGTCTCGGTCAGATTGTGGTCTATTGAAAGACTGCTCTTTTGAGCACAAAACTCCGCTGAGACGTTACTTATCCAAGCGCATTTTCCTTTCACTCGTCGTTTAGATGTTTCGAGCTGTATTGACTACAGAGGTTGGCACTTTTTCATCCGACCGAGAGCGCTTCCGCACACTAGGTATGTTGCCTTTTCTCACAGAAATAATTCGTTGCCTTTCTCTTGGAAAGTCACATTCCCGATGCTACCTTTCTTTTTCTGTTGTCGCCATGTGCATATTATACTTAATGAAATATGACAAGATTACGAGATTCACACATTACGTTACGCAACGTTGCTGCATTCACTTGACTCCTGAACTGAAACAGACTAGATGACAGCTGTCTCGTTTTTTAGCTGTCCGTTTATATTTTTTAGGAAAAAATAATCGTGTCTGGGCAGGTTTTTTTTTTTATTGTGTTGTATTTTCTGGGGTGGCTTTTGTATTTTTTAGAACGAATGATAGGCTTCATTACTAACGCGTGCCTTGAGATAATAGGAAACAACACAACAAACAACACAATACCCCTTGACCATTATGGAATACGTAGTCGTTGGCTATGCCTTTCTGCGGTTTTTTTAACGCTGTGGCGGTGTATAAACACGTGGGTTTTTTTATTCTATCTTGTGAATATTTTTAACGCTTGGCACATGAGAGTAATGGAAACGAACAACAATAACACACCACAATACATGGCAATTGGACATTGTTGGCTATGACCCCTTATGCTTCTCGTTTTTTTTGCTTCTGCGTTATTTTGTTTCTCGGTCTTTGTCATGGGAATATGAATGCCGGAATAAAGCATCGCGGGGACATTGAAGACCAAATAATATAGAGTATATGGTTGGTATTTCTCACTGATTTTAATAAGATATCTCCCGACTCATCAAAAATCATTTTTATCGTGTTTTATCATCTATTTGATCGCTTGATCCGAATCAGGCCAAGTAACCGGAAATTGTTACAGTTGGAACAAGTTATAGGTAAAGTCAGAAGCGAAGTAGAAGATTTCTTCGGCTTTTGGTATTTTATTTTTTATGAGAGATTCCTGTTCTGAGCGTGTTTGTAGTTGTTGTGAGGTAATGTTAAGTAATTTATTTTTTCATAGGCAAAAAGACTTTTATTGCATAATTTAGAAGCGAATGTAGAAGAGATTCTTACTTCGCTTTCTAGGCTTTGCCTATTCATATTGATGAATTGCCTCCGCTGGGGCCGGATCAAACTGTGTTCTCGTCGAGCCGGGGTATACGGCCCGGAGGCCGGAGGTTCCCCCCCTTGCTTTACAGTACTTATTATTCGTGTTTTGTGTCTATCTCTCACTGGTGAAGAAAACATTTAAATTAAATAACTCGTATCCAGATCGGATTCGGATCCACCAAATTGAATCAATTCTCTTTTCTACATACCCAACGTGTCACCAAGTTTCGTCCGATCGTAGCGCAACTTTGTGAGAATCATTTAATTATTGCTTTCGCCCTATCTCTCAATGGAGAAACACTTTAAAAAGATTTCATTCCGTCTGACCGAAATTCTTCCAAATTGAATCATTTCTTTGATATACACCCACTTCCCTCATTTGCGACATCTCTGTCCGATCAACTCGCAGAATCGTTGAATATATTCGTTTTGGCAACTATCAATGTGAGTGATCACGTTAAAATAATCGAGTAGGGGTCGGCAACTCCCCTGTAAGATCCAATTGCTCCATGTCTAACAATTCCCACCAACCTGTCCCACAATTTCATCCAAATCAGAAAGCAAAAATTTATATTTATTTATATATATAATTATTTTATTATTATATATACCGCTAGATTGTAGTGGCGTGCCGCCTGTATCCGGCTTTTATCGGAGGCTTGTTGGAGATTCGCTTAGGACGGGACTCCATGCGGCCGCTTATGAGAGGGTGGTAGGCACCGAATCATGGCGACACCCAATCCTTATTCCCTGTTCGTAAGAGTGACCAGTGTTGTCGTCAGGAAGGCTGGATCCTGCATAAAACCTATGCCAAACAGTATGCGACATAACGATTGATCCCTGGGCGACCACCTACGGGAGCAGCAAAGCTAACACCAAATATTTAGTAATATATATAAATATATATATATATATATATATACATATTCACAGTATACATACAACAAAGCATCACCTCCAACACAGAGACCATCGGACCAGTTGACCTCTGTCAAAGAGAACAACTTCTATGGTCAACTGAGTAAACATCAGAGCGACTCATCGGTTTCACCTTATTTGTCTCATCAGAATGGCATACCATAAATATCATACCAATGTTGACAACATTCATCGTTTATACATTCAGATGCACCTCCTGACTGTGTTAATGGGCTGTGTCCGATGTGGGTCGGGGGAGTGCTTGTCAACACCCACAGGTTCGATTTGCCCGCGTGATCAATCATGTTCTTCTGGTTGCATGCGTTTGCCATGGCAGGAAACAACGTCTGGGTCCAGATGGAGGTTGCTCTTGGTACGGATTATGCGTTTTCTGTGTGAGAACATAATCCGCGGTTGATTTCACCATCAACAAACTAGTCAGGAGTGGGTCTGACTTATAAAGGATGTATGTGGTCGTATTGGTTGGCCTGTGCTCAAATAACAAAATCATTTATATTTCCAGGGTATAACCCAATATATGTTGGGATAGAGCAAGTGGAATGGGTGTGTGGGATTCTGTCAAATTTTGTTTTCCGCTTTCGTTATGCCAATGCATTGCAGAATTGGAGTTACCTTATCAGAACCTATGGCTTCAGGAATGTTTTATTAATATTTCTACAGTCCCTCCCAACCATTGCGTACCCAGAGGCTCAGGAGGCTTTTAGGAAGGTGGTTTGGTGGGTGGTGGTCCTTGTATGTGAGGATTTCAAAGTCATAGCATTCTTTGTGGGCTCTAAAATCTACGGATCAGATAATGGTAATGTATTGAGGATTTTGTTGATAATTTGAATTGGTTGTTTAAATGATGGAACGGGCACAGTTAACTCGTCTACAGGGAGATGTCCCTCTGGATCTCACTCATTTCATAAATAGCTGAATGTCATGTGGCAAGGTCCAATGAACATTCTCGGAGGAACTCAGTGTATCACGAATTTTAAATTGAAAGAGATCTCTAACACACAAGACTGGCTTGTTTGGTAACTTCTCAACAGACTGGGTTGTCTTTGTCTCATTGCGAGTTTTCAATAGTGAGGAAGGATTGCGACAGCGATATTGCATGCCAATAGGAATATACCTACATTATGGAATAACATGTGGGGATACAATCCCTACACTCTCAGTAGTCCGTGGGTTAAAGGAATCAACATGTCCCCTTTGGATGATGAAGTTTTGCAAACAAGTGATCAAGGAAAGCAAGGCAGCTCTTATAAAAATTAAGGATTGAAACCCTTAGGTTGGAGGATGCTCGGAATATAAAGGAAAAGCGGCTTTATGCTCGAATGAGACTTTTAAACAAGCAACTGCCTCTTGAAATTTATTTTGTTCTTCAAGATTTAATCTTGACACCCACTTACAACACCATATGGAATATAATAACAGTATTGCAGGGTGTTAAATCTGGATGTGGAATCTATTCCGGTAATAATTTCCAGAACAAACCCTTTTGTTCAAATATCGACAAGGCAATGACCTGCCAATTAATTTTTTTCTGGGGAAGGTTGGGCCATATATCATAAAGTCATGATGAGTTGGAGGCTCATACCTTCCCCAGTAGCAACATTCCTGGCGCACCATGCGTATCTTAGTCTCTAAATTCTTTCACTAATCTGAAACTAACTTCTCCTGAGTTTTTAAACTAGGCAATGCAGAATAAAGGGGGGGCTAGATAGCTGTCAGGCCAAGATTGTTATCAGTTTTCTCATGTTCAGCACTTGATGACGGGTGGTTGGGTTGATCCTTAGATTCTTCAATAATGTTTGGTCTTAGGGAACTTCCTCGTGATTGGAAAAACACTCATTGTAATTCCTATCCTAAAGATGGAATAGCACAGCCATCTTTCATATCGTCCAATTTCTCTCATTTAAGTTGTCTGCAATTTAATGAGAAGATGGTGAACAATTCGCTGGTTTATCTTCCTGGAAAAGAACACGCCTCCTGTTAAATTCCTAGAGTGTCCGTCAGAAGGTGGCCGTTCATGGACACATTGCCGCACTGGCAAAGAGACCTCGGTGAAATTCCTAATAATTCAGATCTTCTCTGGGGTGTTTCCTTGAGTATCCATAAAACATATGATTCAGTTTGGAAAGGTGGCTCCTTAATAGATTAATTCACCCGGATTAATGGAGAATGTTTGAGTGATTTCGGACCTTTATTATCGAATAGATTCCTTTCAAGATGTGGAGGTCATCAGAACCTCTCTTCCATTTTTATTACAAATAAGGTACATTCCCGGTACAGCCGACAAGCCCAACTCTTTTAATATTATGATTAATGATGTAGCTCCCATTCACGATCCACATGTAGATTATTTTTGTTCGCTGATACATGTGCCATTGTTGTGGATTTGTTGTAAGAGTTTATCCTTTCGGCAAAAAAAATCCAGAACAAATATCCGTCTTTTCGAAGCAATGGGCCTTAGCTGGAGGAGTTCAAGCTTCAGGGCACAAGTCAAAGTATCATATTTTATCTCACATGAAAAGGATGACGACCCATAGTGTTGGTATCATTGCACTTCCCTCACACCGTTCTGAAGCGTCATTCTACAATCTTTGATAAGGAATTTAACCTGCG
>CM068953.1:143124809-143143575 GCA_035128595.1 Eptatretus atami
AAGAGAGAGATTCTAATGGCAGAACATTCAAGAAGACCGAGAGATGATTACTTAGCCGAAATTCCCGAACCACCCTGAAATCAGGGATGCATATTGCAGCAGCTGTCTTTCCAAGAGAAGGTTCTTTGGAGCTATCGCATGTACATGGTATGATTGACTCCAATTGATTGCTAAACTCAATAGCCTATGCATGTCACTGCAGGATTAACCATGTTGATTTTCCGAGATCCACATGGAGGCGAGGGGATTCAAGGGTCAGGGGGCCAAATATAAATTTTATGGTGGGGGTTGACCGGAAGGGAATCCAACCCATTTCCTCAGCATCATTTTACATGCAAGGCCGAAAGGTGGGAAAGTGGAGTTCCCGTCAAGCTTTAGATATTTTAGATATTGTAAACACCTGGTGTTGGCTTAATGGTTAGGATGGTGGCTTTGGATCGCAGGGTCCTGAGTTAAAATCCCGCTCAGCTGTTGAATTAATACCAGGTGGGGTTAACTCGAACTGTCATCCTCGAAGTCGGCAAATTGAGTGCCAGCATGCCGGTATACTGTGTCGGAGTGCGACCCGACCAGGATTGTTGCCCAATGGCCAAAAGAACTGCTTAAGCAGCACCAGCTCTGCACAGAGTATGGTCTCATCTCCAATCTCTCTTAGATATTCCCAGCAGTTTGCAAATAAGGCTTTACCAGATGGTTATCCACAGAGGAGTAGTTCTAGCCTAATATTTCATTTCAAAAATTCCCAACGGAGAGATAAGGGCATTTCGCCTGCTTCCCAGAAGGGCAGAAACAGGAGTGCTGGTAAAAGCACCTAAACAGATACGGATGGCTTTAGACTGGACAATCTCCAGATTTTTTGATTGCTCGTGGACATATCCCCAAGGACCAGGCCACCATAATCCAGATGAGAATGAATCATAGCTTTTCATTCATTCAAGTGGAGTTCCCACAAGTTTTAGATATTTAGGTAGTTTTTCGGAGACAGCAACCGCCCTGGGTGGTACTGTTGTGGGCCAGGTTTCGTGGGGAGGACGACCGCTAGATGGAGCAGTTAGGCCGTCTCCCACCGAACACCGGAATGGAAGGTCGTAACCCTCAGATAACTCAAAGATCACGGGCCCTTAGCGGACCGTGGAGCCAATATTTACGCGTGCATAGGTTTAATTGTCTTGATCTCCAATATACCTAAATAACCACGCAGTCTAGCTACCGGTGAAACCACACCCTTGGCCGACTTTGGTCCGAACTGAGTCGCTGTTACCGACTCGGATCCGGCGTAACCGAGCGGAAGTTACCAAGCCACGCCGGACCAGAACAATTTCGGCAAACGACGGCCTCACTAATTCTCAACACGCACCATGCTGGGTCAATGGGAGAAAGCACAGAAAACGAGCTAGTACATTTAACAGGGTTTATTACAAACAATAATCTGGGAGGGGAGCACACAAAGAGCAGAGTTATCCGAATAAAAGAAATGCAGGCAATGTACAGTGAGCGAAAAGCACTTAACAGTTCTACTTAACAGACTGGCGCCACACACACACACACACACACACACACACACACACACAACACACACAACACACACACACACACAAAGAAATGGTGCTGCAGCCTTTATTTGGCCCTTCAGCTCGGGAGGGAAAGGCGAGCTGAGGGCAGGGGCCTATTCTTGCACATGTCCGCCTCGTGCGGTCTGGTCGAGCTTGTCCAGTGGTGGGACTCGAACCCGCCGCCAACAACGCAGCACCAAGCACCAGGGACCAGGAACCATGCAACGGACAGCCAGTCAGCACGGGAAGCGGACCAGACGAGACGAGCACCGTGGGTAGACGAGAACACCAGCAGGCAAGACGAGGATTCTCCTCTTTCTCCACTCGACGGCTCGCCACCTACTCTTATCTCCCCCTCCCCCGCGGGTCGAGGCAACCGCTCTGAGGACTAGCCTCCGGATTGGACAAGGGGCGAACATCCATCTGGCTGGGCGGGGCTGCCCCTGAGGTGGTCACCTCCTGATTGGACAAGGCGTCTCGGGGGGGGGGGGGAGGGGTGTTTGAGGAGTCTCAGAGGCCCGCCCCTGAAGAGGCTCCATAGTAGCTTTCCGGCACGCTGGCCTCCATTGGCTGGGGCGCAGTGCGATGCTCGCCTTCACTCATTGGCTGGAGGAAACGTTCCATGCCCTTCTCACGGCGGAGCCTCGATCTGAGGCTATGGGGGCTCCACCCACGCCTTCAGCCAAAAACACGTGGCAATGGCGACTGGGTTGAGTGAGGGACGTGCCATTATTGGTGTTGTTGTTGTAGTAGATGTATGAATCCTGACTATAAAATAACTCAGCGCACATACGAAATTCCCATTACACATAGGGGGATGGATTCTAACTATAAACACATACTTATCGAAATAACTAAGCTTAGGAACTGCTGTCTGTTTGTGTACAAAAGCTGCCAGATCCGTAACAGTACTACCGTTCCAATTAGGAGCGTTGAAGTGGTGCCCGGAACCATCTTACACTCCACGTGTCATGATTGCTGGTCTTACTTTCTGTCTCACTCAAACTATAGCTACTGGGCTAGCTTTAATCTCTCTTCTTGCAAACAACATCATGTACTTTTCATCACACATTTTCCTTACTCACTCATTTTCCCTCCTCACTTTATTCATGCAGTTCTTTTAGTTAATGCTTGCCTCGATGAGGACTATTCAGTCCGTGCCTGTAGCCTTCAACATAATTTTTTTTTAAAACAACAGAAGAAGACTATCACGACGTGCTCACTACTACGATATTACCAGAAAGACAATGTAATAAATTAATGCCTTTACACATTTACCAGTCAGCTTCTTAACATGGGGAGTCCAGGTTAATTCCTTATCAAAGATGATGCTAAGAATGACGCTTCAGACATGGTTTGAGGGAAGTGCCATGACTCCATCACTATGTCGTCAATCCTTTTCTTGTGAGAAAATATGATGAACTTTGACTTGTTGCCTGAACAGCTTAAATCCCCAGTCTAAGGCCCATTGCTCGAAAAGACGGATATTGTTCTGGATTTTTTTTGCCCGAAAGGACTAACTCTTACAACAGATCCACATGGCAATGTCATCAGCGAACAAAATATCTTACTGTGGATCTTGGAATGGGAAGCTACATCATTAATCATAATATTAAAGAGAGTTGGGGCTTCGGCTGTTACCTCTGGGGAATGTCCTTATTTGTATGAAAAATGGAAGAGAGGTTCTGATCGACCTCACCTGAAAGGATCTATTCGATAAAAGTCCCGAATCCACTCAAACATTCTTCCATTAATCCGAGGTGATTATCTTATTAAGGATGCCACCTTTCCAAACTGAATCATATGTTTTATGGATATCAAGGACACTCCCAGAAGAAGATTCCTGATTATTTAGGGATTTCCGAGTCTCATTTGCAGTGCTGCAATGTGGTCCATAACGGACCATCCCTTTCTGAACCCACTCTAGAATTTATACAGGAGGTTGTTCTTTTCCAGGAAGTAAACCAAGCGATTGTTCACCATCTCTCCATTAATTGCAGACAACTTAAATGAGAGAAATTGGACGATATGAAGATAGGCTGTGCTATGTTTCCCATCTTTTAGGATAGGGATTACAATTGAGTGTTTCCAATCACAGGGAAGTTTCCTAAAGCCCAACATTATTGAAGAATCTAAGGATCACACCCAACACCCTATCATCCAAGTGCTTGAACATGAGAAACGATAACAGATCTTGGCCTGGACACTATTCCTAGCCTTCTGCATTGCCTGTTTAAACTCCAGGAGAGTGTAGTTCAGATTAAGTGAAGAATTTAGAGACTGAACTGCATTGGTGTCACCAGGAATTGATTTGCTACTTGGGGAGTATGAGCTTCCAACTCATCATACTTTATGATATTGGCCCACTTCCAGAAAATAATTGGCCCAGGTCATCTGCCTTGTCGATATTTGAACAAAAGGTTTTGTTCTGGAAAATAATTGCCGGAATAGACTTCCATCCAGATTTAACACCCTGCATACTTTTTATTATTTTCCATATGGTTTTAAGTGGGTGTCCAGATTAATTGAAGAACAAAATAATTTCCAAGAGGCAGTTTTTTGCTTGTTTAAAAGTCCTTCGAGCATACGCCCTTTTCCTTTTATATTCCACGACATCCTCCAACCTAAGGGTTCTCCTTAATCTTTTAAGAGCTGCCTTCTTTCCTTGATCACTTGTTTGCAACCTTCATCCCACCAAGGGACTTTGATTTTCTAACCACTGGACTTCTGGAAGTTAGGATTGTATCCCCAGCTATGTTATTCATAATTAGGTCATATTCTATTGAGGCCATCAATATCGCTGTCGACAATCCTTCCTTCACTTCATTGGAACATCGACATGAGAAAAGACCCCAGTCTGTTGGAAAAGTTCCAACAAGCCAGTCTCTTGTGTGTCCTCAGGATCTCTTTCTAATTTAAAATTCGTGATCACTGGAAAGTGATCACTCCGAGATTGTCGTCATGGACCTTCCAATGACATCTCATTGCTCATTTGATGAAATGAGTGAGATCCAGAGGGGACATCTTCCCTGTAGAAGGGATTAATACATGTGCCCGTTCCATCATTTAATACAACCATATCAAATTCATCAATCAAATCCTCATACATTCACCATTTCTATCCGTGATTTTAGAGCCCAAAGAATGCTATGACTGTTGAAATCCCCACATACAAGGACCACCCCCACCCCACCTTCTAAAAGCCTCCTGGAGCCTCTTGGGTACCAATGGTTGGCAAGGACTGTAGAAATTTATTATAGAAACCATTCTCCTTGAGCCATGGTTCTTGATAAGGTTACACTCCAATTCTGCAATGCCTTGCATTAACGAGAAGGGAATACCAAATTTGACAAGAATCCACAGCCACCCCATTCCCACTTGCTCTATCCAACATATATGGGTATACCCTGGAATATAGAATTGATTTTGTTTCTTGAGCCAGCCAACCAATCCGACACATTCATCCTTTATACGTCAGACACACCTCCTGACTGTTTGTTATGGTGAACATCACCGCGGATTATGTCTCACACAGTAAAACCGCATAATCCGCACAGAGCAACCATCCATCTGCCACCCAGACGATTGTTCTGCTCATGCAAACCATGCAACCAGAAGACACGTGATGTGATCACCGGGCAAATCGAAACCTGTGGAGTGTGACAGCACTCCCCGATCCCAATGGACACAGCCCTACACACAGTCAGGAGGTGCATCTGATGTATAAACGATGAATGTTGTCATATTGGTTGGATATTTATTGGTATGCCATTCTGATGAGGACAAATAAGGCTGAAATCCGGATTGGTCGCTCTGATGTTTAACTCATGTTGACCATATAATGTTTGTCTCTTTGACAGAGTCACTGGTCGAGGCTCTGTGTTGGAGGTGATGCTTTGTTGTATGATTCTGTGTATGTATAATATATATATATATATATTATATATATATATATATATATATATATATGTTGTTGTTAGTCTTTCGGCTGCTCCCGTTAGGGGTCGCCACAGCGGATCATCCTTATGATCGCATACTGATTTGGCATAGGTTTTATGGCGGATGCCCTTCCTGACGAACCCTGGTCCCTCTTACGACACAGGGATAAGGATTGGGTGTCGCCATGATTCCGGATGCCCTACACCCTCTCATAGCATGGCCCAGTGCAGAGCTCCCGTCCTCAAGCGATCCTCCAACCAAGCTTCCGAGTGCCGGATTACAGGCGCACGCCACTACACCCGGTATATATATATATATTATATAATTTATTATAATATATATATATATATATTTAATATAATATAATAGCTTTCTGATTTGGATGAAATTGGTGACAGTTTGGTGTGGACGAGGCCAAATTGTTTACATTTTTGGTGAAGATTTGGATCCGGATCCGACTACTCGAATTTTTAAGTGATTCATCACCATTGATAGTGCCAAAAACGAAATATAGCACAATATCTCAAAAAGTTGTGGACGGATTCGCACAGAAATTTGTGGACATGTTGGGTGGGTGATCAGCAAGAAATGATTCAATTTTGGTGAAGATTTCGATCCAGATCCGGACATGATAATTTTTTTAAAGTGATTCTTCACCATTGAGAGATAGGGCGAAAGCAATATATAACATGATGTCTCACAAAGTTGCGTACGGATTCGGACGAAACTTGGTGACACGTTGGGTATGTAGCAAAAGACGAATTGATTCAATTTTGGTGAAGATCCGAATCCGAATCTGGATACGAGTTATTTAATTTTAAATGTGTTTCTTCACCAGTGAGAGATAGGACAAAAACGATATAGTACTGTATAGCAGGGTGGGGAACCTCCGGCCTCCGGGCCGTATACGGCTCGCGAGACCGTTGATCCGGCCCGCGAGGCAATTCATAATATGGAATAGGCAAAGCCTAGAAGCGAACGTAGAATTCTTCTTACATTCGCTTCTTAAATATATCAAATTAAAGTCTTTTTGCTATGAAAAAATAAATATTACCTTAACATTACCTTCACAACAACAACTACACCGCCTCGAACAGGATCTCATCTAAAAAAATAAATACCAGAAGCGAACGTAGTATTCTTCTTACATTCGCTTCTGACTTTACCTATAACTTGTTCACAACTGTATAACGCAATTTCCGGTTACTTCGGCCTGGATTCGGATCAGCCATCAAAATGTAAATCACGATAAAAATGATTTTTGATGATGCGGGGAATATTTTATTAAAATCAGTGGAGGAAATACGCACCATATCTGATATTATTTGGGTCTTTTCATGTCTCCGACGATGCCTTCTATCTCCCGGCATTCATCATTCCCATGACAAAAACCGGAAACAAAAAATAACCAGAAGCAAAAAAAAACGGAAGCAAAGGGTCATAGCAACCAACATGGATTCCAAATTGCCATGGTATTGTGTTGTTGTTATTGTTGTGTTTCCTATTCTCTCATGTGCACGCGTTAAGTAATATTCACAAGATAGAAATAAAACCCAATCGTGTTTATACACCGCACAGCGTTTAAAAACAACCGGAAGCAAAGGGTCATAGCCAACGACACGTATTCAAATCGTCAGGGGTATTGTGTTGTTGTTTGTTGTTGTTTCCTATTCTCTCATGTGCACGCGTTAAGTATGAAGCTCACTTCGTTCGCTAAAAATAAACAAAGCAACCTCAGAAATACAACACAAAAAAAAACCTCCAGACCGATTATTTTTTCCTAAAAAAATAAATTAAACGGACAGCCAAAAACGGACAGCTGTCATCTGTCTGTTTCATGTTCAGGGTCAGTGAATGCAGCACGTGCGTAACGTAATGTGTGATCGCGTAATCTCATGTCATCATTTCATTCAGTATATGCAAACATGGCGACTAACAAGAAAAGAAAGGTAGATGTGGAATGTCGCACTTTCCAAGAGAAATGGCAAACGATTATTTCTTTGTGGAAGTAAAAGGCAAGCCAGTATACCTAGTTTTGTCGGGAAGCGCTCTCGGTGATGAAAAGTCCAACCTCGAGCGTCATTATACAGCTCGAAACATGCTAAACTGGACGAGTAGAAAGGACAAATGCGCTTGGATAAAGTTAACGCTCTTCGGCGGAGTTTTGGTGCTCAACAAGCAGTCTTCATAAGACCACAATCTGACCGAGACAACACTATGCATGCTAGTTTTGTGGTGAGTGAGCTAATCGCTAAGAAGCTGATGCCGCATTCAGAAGGAGAATTTGTGAAGGAGTGCCTTGTTGCCGCTGCGGAGCTGCTCGCACCGGACAAAGTAAAATTGTTCCAAAGTGTCAGTTTGTCTCGAAGAACTGTCTCAGATCGGATTACTGAAATGGCACAAGATTTGAGAAAACACTGAAGGACACGCCAAGAGATTTTCCAGTTTTTCTCTCTGGCCTGCGATGAGACAACGAACATACAAACACCGCCAACTAGCCATTTTTGTGCGGGGGATTACAGCTGAGTTTGATACGAGCGAGGAGTTGCTGTCTTTGCAAGCCATGCATGGCACCACCAAGTGGAGGATTTGTTTGAGCAAGTTGTTTTGGCTATGAACAAATTCGAACTGTCTCGATCGTCTCAGTCTCGATCCAAGTGAGTTAGTTGTATCCCACTGTATCATACACCAAGAGAATCTGTGTGCACAGTCCCTGAAGCTCAAAATGTGATGACAACTGTCGTTTCCACCATAAACGTCATCAAAAGCAGAGGGCTGAACAGCCACCAGTTCAAGGAGCTACTGAGTGAACTCGAGTCAGAGTAGGAGATCTGGTTTACCACTGTGAGGTGCGGTGGCTGAGTCGTCGAAATATGCTCACACGGTTTTACTCACTGAGAGAAGAAGTGAAACAGTTCATGGAGATGAAGGGGAAACCTGTCATGGAACTGAGTGATAGCAGTGGCTGTGTGATTTGGGCTTCATGGTGGACATTACCAAGTACCTGTCAGAGCTGAACGTCAAGCTCCAAGGTCCCAACCAGCTTCTCAGCTCTCTGAAATCAAATGTGAAATCATTTGAAGCTAAACTAAAGCTGTGGCAAGTGCAACTGGAATGGGGAAACACTGTCCACTTTCCCACTCTGCAAGAAAAAAGCCTGCTGTGACATCTGAATATGCTGCTGAGTGTGCAAAACTCCTCCAGGCATTTGGAGAGAGGTTCCAGGACATGAAAATAAACAAAGGGAAACTGAACATATTTGCCACGAACCAGCTGATGTGCCTGACAACCTACAACAGAAATCATTGGCTGCAAAGCAATGACGAGCTCAAAGCTAAGTACAACAACCTCCCTTTGCTCGAGTTCTACAAACTGTATGTATGTGCTGAGGATTTTCCCATTCTGAGGAGACATGCCACTGAAGTTTGCATCACTGTTTGGAACGACCTACAGCTGCTGTGAGCAGTTTATTTTCAAAACTGACTCTTGCAAAGACTCGTTCCGTCAAGACTGACTGACCCAACCTGCAAAACCAGCTGCGAGTAGCATCATCATCACTACCACCTGACACCAAACCCTCGCCAAAGAGAAACAGTTCCAGCCATCACATTAGGTGAGTCCGATATATGTGTTCAATAATTTTGCATGGCCCTCGAAGGATGTTCTAAAAATCGAAATGGCCTTGACAGGAAAAAGGTTCCCCACCCTACTGTATAGCATGATATTCAAAAGATGTATGTAAGGGCCCGATATGTTCTCGTGGATCAGGCATTATGTGGTGGAGGTACGCACTCTACCGGATGCCCTTCTAGTTTGTCTATTTTTTTTTGTCCACACAGATCTTTCATGCTATTCTCCGTAACCGCTAATCGGATTGAGACGAAATTTTCACCATTGATACGACTACACATGTAGAATGTTCTAATTATAATTATGATGTCATAGGTCACGTGGGGTGGCAGCCATATTGCAAAAACGGAAAAACTTTGGACCTCTGTATCTCCGAAACTGCAGAAAGGAAAAAATTGAAACTTATCACGTAGGAAGTACTCCTCATGCGGAATGAGTGGGATTTTACAGGATGTCATCGGTGCTTTCGTTATGACGTCATAATTGCATATGTATAACACTACATCTGATAAGTATGAAAAATATTGAGGGTCATCTTGGGATAAAATGATCCACCAATTTTTTTTGCTGACATCATTGGTCATGTGATTCGGTAGCCTTGTTATTGTTTAAATAAAAAAAAAACCTTCAAATATCTTTTAGCAATGGCTGAACAGATCGAGACGATACTTTAAATGTATGACCGCCTATCCATGAGGAACAAAAGGTTCATACATATGATGTCATAGGTCACATTGTTTTGCAGCCATATGGGATTTACCCTTAAACATATATGAATCTTCTTCTCCAAAATGGCTGGACAGATTGAGGGGAAGCTTCACAGAAATGTTCCTCAAGGCATGCGTGTCTTAGTTTGTTAAGGAATAATTTATGTCACATGGTTTGGCAGCCATATTGAATTGAAGAAAAATATTAAATAATGTTTTCTCTGGAACCACTTAATCAATCGATGTGAAACTTCAAAATTATGATCTCGAGGTCACGACGAATACATGGTATAAATTTCAATTTGATCGGACACATGGTCTGGCAGCCAGAATTATTTAATTGATTTGATGTAGGTTCTTTTTTTTTCTTTTTTATTTTTTTGAATAAGGCTCACATGGTTGTGCCTGGATAGGTTTGATAGAGGAGTAGCAGCTGAAATGTGAATCTTATCCAGGTTCCTCCTGATGACTTCATCTTTGCTTTTTGCTCATTTGGGTTCCTTCTGATTACTCCAATGCAGGACTGTACCTATTTGGTCTTCCATTTGATTTGAATTGAACTTATTATATATAGCATGATATCTCAAAAAGTTGTGGACATATTCGGATGAAACTTGGTGGACAGTTGGGTGTGTGGCAAGGACTAATTGATTCGATTTTGGTGAAGATCTGAATCCGGATCTGGATACGAGAATTATTTAATTGCTAAAATGATTCTTCACCGTTGAGAGATAAGGGCCAAAATCGATATAGTACTGTATAGCATGATATTTCAAAAATGTATGGGCCTGATATGTTCTCGTGGATCAGGCATTGTGTGGCAGGGCTATGCACTCAACCGAGTGCCCAACTATTTCATTTATATTTTCATTTAAAGATGCTTTCTGACAGTTCTGTGATTTTTTTTTCCTGTTGTATTGGCTTTGATGTCCATGGGCACACAAAATTACCGTGCTTCCCCATTGTCTCCGGTCACTCAACTGCATTTTTTTCATTCATTTATATTTTCATTTATGGAATGATGTATGACGATTCTGCGAATTTTTGCAGTGTACCTGCTCTGATGTCCATTGGCATGCAAAATTTCAGCTTTGTACGTCACCCAGAAGGTACCGATCTTTATGATCAGTTAGTGAGTGAGTCGGTCAGTCGTCAGTCAGTGGTTAGAAAAAGCTTTACATATTAGATACTAGCAAATACCACCCATCACTTTATTGACAGGAATATGAAAGGGATAAGAGAGAAAAAGATGGGGGAGGGGGAGCGAGGAGGTGTGTGTTAGCAAGGAGGTGTGGGGGGAGGGAAGACAGTGTGAGGTGAGAGGAAGAGAAGGCAGACGTGCAGTGGAGCATTAATTATAATTCATACCGTCTCATCAAAATGATTCTGCATCGAATAACAGTGCAGATGGAAACAAAATAATGTCTGAAATCCATTTTCGAGAACTCATATAATTCGCCATAATTGTTTTTATTCCAATTTGTATATTTATCTTTGTTCAATTTTAACATCCTGCAATATTTCTCATATCTTAACAAATGAATGAGATTGATTGAAAACTTGTCTCTTTGTGTCTTGAAACATTGTATTATTAATGAAAAGTGGAGAATAATGGTTTAAGACGTCACTCAAAATCGGAATTAGATTGTTAAGCTACAATTCAACCTGTAAAATAAACAGAAATTTTCATCAAGAAAATTTAGGTTTAAGACACAGATCACCAGTAAAATAAACGAAGAATTTTCATCAAAAAGTTAAGCAGATACTGAAAATTAAAAATTTTAGTTTAAGCAAGAGTACTGTAAAAACCAAAAAAACCAAATTTAAACTAATCTCAAATTTATTAAAGCAAATATGTGTGTAATTAAATAGGTACACGTAATGCGATGTTTTGTAATCACGAATATAAACTTAAGAAAAACACCTCCGAACCAACAAAACACACATTTAATCTATTTCATAATATCTCCTCTTGAGTTGGACAAAAATGTGATGATCGCTCAAAGCGATGTTTTGAAGAGTAGTCTATAATAGACATGCTTCAATCACAAAAACACAAGAAAAATGAGTTTAAAAGTAAAGGGAACTATTATATTGAAAACACTTGATGTGGCACGTCATTAAAGGGCATATAAAAATAAGGATTTTCAAATTTGGAGAACCCGTCCATCATCAATAGCTGAATCAATTGAAATAGTGAAACCTATGTGAAAAGTTCTTAAAAAGACATAAAAGAAAGAAACTTTAAAGTTTAATTGGGAGTGAAAATGAATATGAAAACAAAAGATGAAGAACATACTCCTATATGAGAACAGTCTTCATTTTATAACATATTTCAAAGATTTTTTAATAGTGGGGTTATGAAGAACTATCCAAGACAAGAGGAGGATGTTTGATAATTACATTGGTAGGAAAGTGGATTCCAATATAAAAAATCTTTTTAGATATACACATTCTAAATCCAAACCGTCTAAAGCTTCTTCTTTATTGAATTACCAAAAGAAATAAAACTAAAGAAGGCAGTTCTAATATGTAAGAACACATGATAATTAATAATGTCCTTTCCTCTGGTCTGTTTCTTGCCTCACTTACAATCCACCAAAATGTAATTCAGAAAAGGTAAACCAATATATGAAATAATGAGGAATAACCTTGGACATTAAAAATTTAAATTCCCCCAATCGCACTAAACAGATATTCCTAAATTTGAGGAAAAAGAATAATTCTTCTATTAATGTATATGGATTAGGATACAAAAAAGTTCAAATATTAAAATTATCAATACAACTATAAAAATAAGAAACTACACATTGATCTTTTATATTTAGTTTGAAAGAATCACATTACAGCAACATTCAATAATTTTATCAGATTAAAATCTCTTCTCAAGGTATCAAACAGGCAAACAAAATATTCCTTGTAAGCGATGTCTTATATCATTTCAATACAAAAGAACGATTAGAACAACATCAAAATATTGTAGAAGCATTAAATCAGCTGTAATTACGAATGCCCTAAACCTGGTGAAAGATTTCTTTTGAAGATTATTAATAAAGTTCTATCATGCACCCATTTGTGATATACGCTGGATTTTGAATGTATCCTTAAAAGATAAATTACTGCTTCTCTAATCAAAAGAATCATATACAATAATTAATCTCAAAAAAACATATTCCTTGTGGTTTCTGTTATATATCAAATCATTCTGTTGGAGGAAAAGTATAATAACACTTGAACATTATAGTGGAGAAAAAATGCTTCACATGAGTTTTTAAACGGATTAGAAAAGGATTGTATAAGCACTAAACTAAATAAATTAAAGACAAACAAATGAACCCGATGAAATTAACCAAGAAGAGAAATTAGAATTTAGGAAAGACACAATATCTTGTCAATTGTGAGGAGGAAATTGAGGAGTCTTAAGTTGGATCATTGTTCATCTTAACTGGTAAATATAGAGGTTCCCGACTCATTCCTGTTGTAATCTTTCATTATAAACTCCTTCTTTTCGCAGTCTTTCTTGCACACAGGCCGAATATAGATACAATCTATATATAAATAAACTTTCAAAAAACACCAGGGGAATAATTTCTGCCATACACAAAGCACAAGTCAAAAGTAGTATTTCATTTTCAAAAATTGATATTCACAAACCTTTAAACCTCGTATTAGTTTCTTCCCTAGATCCTCTTACAAGGTTTATGGCAACACCACTAGCCAACCTAGCATTCAAATCTAAGCTCCAGGGCCTCTTTTCCAAATCTTAATTCATTCTTTCCAAAAGAGGGAAATTCCTAACTAAAGAGGAAATTCAGATTAAGAGAGGATTCAAAGTAAGAGGAAAATTCTAATTAATGAGGAAAATAATGAAGAAATTCTAACCCCTGAAGGATGAATTCTAAATTAGAAGAAAATTCGAACAATGAATGAAATTCTAACTAAGAGGAAATTTTGATTTATTAGATGAAATTTCTGTTAAAGAGGGAATTCTAATAAGAGAGGAAATTCAAACAAAGGAATAATTCAAAGTAAAGATGAAATCTATACAAGTAAGGGATTATCCTTATGATTATAGTGGATTTCAATCTTATGAGTATTAAAGAAAACACATTATTCCTTCCAAAAGAAAGTCTTCTATAATAACCTTTATGAGAAGAATAAGTGATAAGAAATTATAAACACCGCACAAGAAAATTTGGGAAATATTAAGATAAAAGAAACCTGGAGATATCTATCGATTTGTATCTAAAAACAGATGTTTAGCTGATAAGTGGCTTTGAATGCTTTTAGATCACTCTGTCATACCATAATAAATTGTTAGGATTAGATCCTGCCGCACTATTTCACAAGCTCCTGGTTTAGCTGGAGTGCAATGTTTGAAAATGCACAAACCAAGATATTAGATTTCAATAATCAGTGATGTAGATATGCTTTTTGATGATTGAGAAGTCTAAGCGAGTGGAATATCCAAGTATGTTCAAAAAGAATATGCTTAAAGCAAATAATAAATATCTTCCAAATTATCGAAGTGAAAAAGATAGTAATTATTTGATGTATTTTGATGCTAATAATTTGTATGGATGGGCAACTGTCTCAATCTCTGCCTTTATGTAAATTAGAGTGGGTGGAAGAAAAGGATTATGAAAAGGCTTTGATGAATATTGTTATTCATCTCCAAGAGGAATTGAATGAGGAAGAAAGGTTATTATTTTGAAGTTGATTTGAGGTACCCGAGTGATCTCATCATAAGCATAAAGACCTTTCCTTTGCATGTGAGGAAAGCAACCCCAAAGAAAGAATCGTTAAGTGATTATCATAAAAGTTTAATAATTAAGGTAAATCACAGAAAGAGTTATTAACAACATTCTATGATAAAGAGGGATATGTTTTGCATCAAAGGAACTTGAGACAATATTTATCTGCTGGGTTGAGAGTAGCTAAATTCATAGAGTTTTAAAATTTAAAGAAAGTCCTTGGATGGAAAAGTATATTAAATTCAATACAGACATGAGAGCAAATACAAAAGTAAAATTTGAAGGGGACTTTTATAAATTAATGAAATAATGCTGTATTTGGAAAGACTCTATTGGAAAATGTTAGAAAACAGGCAAAAACATAGATTCGCAACACTTGGAAAGAAGCTTCTAGATTGATAAATAAACCAAGTTTTGAGAGAGAAGAGGTTTTTTCAGAGAACTTTTCTGCTATTCATATGAAAAAGGAAAGTATTGTAATGGATATACAATTTATATTGGAAACAGCAGTTCTTGATTTATCAAAGATATTGATGTATGATTATTTGTATAATGACTTAAAGAAAGAGTATGGTGAAAATGTTTCATTGTTGTATATGGACACTAATAGTTTATTCTCGATATAAAAACTGATGATGTATAAAGATATGAAGAAAATATTGGAGTATATGATACAAGTAATTTTAGTAAGAAGAGCGAGTATTTTCAAAAAAGAATGAAAAGGTTATTGGTAAGTTTAAGATGGAGTTGGGTGGAAAAGTAATGAGTGAGTTTATTGATTGAGAGAAAAGGCACTATGCTTATAAGTATTGTGATCAGATTGATAAAGGTTAAAGGGCATAAAGAAATATGTATAAAGAAATCAATAACTTTAGAAATTATATAATATGTTTGATGAATAAGAAAGAAGAATATAGGAAAATGAATACAATAAGAAGTTATAAACAAAGATATATAGTGAAGAAGTAAATAAAAACGCATTAGGAGCCTTTGATGATAAGAGATTTATTTTTAGATAATGGAATAGATTGTGTCCATAATGGATATTGTACGATAGAGTGAATAGAATAGATTGTGTTCCATATGGACACAAGTTTTAACGATGGGAAGATTGGGTTAGGGTTTAAGGGCTACCGCCGCGTTTTTCACAATATATATATGGTCGAACCAAGTATTAATCAAACTAAAGAGTGGAGAAAATCTCAGTCTTGGTATATAAATGGACAACATAATGTGAAAAATATCAAATAAGTCTTTTGAAAAAATAACTAAAACAAACGTAAACTAGAGGGGGAGCACTCAGGAGAGTGCAAAACCTCCGCCGCCAATACTGCGGGTCACTCAAGTGAACCTTATATCTTATTCATTAAATATGATGTCAAACAGTGCTGACAGTTATAGTTCTTTTCTCAACATTTTTTTGGGGGGGGGGGGGGGTTGGAAATCACTTAAAACATGTAGAAATACAAAAAAAAAAAAATTTTCTCTAACAATTTTTTTTTGGGGGGGAGGGGGGTTGGAAATCACTTAAAACATGTAGAAATGCAAAAAAAAAAAAATTCTCTATTTTTTTTTGGGGGGGGGGTAAAATTTTTTTGGGGGTGGGGGGTTGGAAATCACTTTAAACATGTAGAAATGCCAAAAAAAAAATTTCTATATTTTTTTTTTTGGGGGGGGGGGTAACAATTTTTTTTTGGGGGGGGGGGGTTGGAAATCACTTAAAACATGTAAAAATGCAAAAAAAAAAAAATTTTTTTTCTCTAACAATTTTTTTTGGGGGGGGGGGACCAAGTCCAAAATTTTTATGGCATGATCCTTGGACATACCTAACCCCCCCCACAAGTTTCGCCGAAATCCGTCAAGGAGTTTTTCCGTAATACTGTTCACAAAACAAAACACAGAAAGGGGTGTGAAAACAGTAACCTCCATCCATCTTCGAGATGGCGGAGGTTAATAAAAACAAATAGCGAATCAATTTAAAAACCAATAAGTTAGAGGACGAAAGAAAATAATAAATATCCTTGAATGGACTGAAAAATTTGATGGTTATCAATTGAACAATGGAAAAAAATTTACTACAATCTCAAAAATGATATGCAACTCAGGAGGTGGTCAGACGAGATCATTAAGAGAAAGTATTCATTTCGTAATGGCACAAAAGGGTATCTTGAAAAATATAAAGATTCAAATGTTTTCTTTTAATATTTTAGATGGGGATTATTGTGCAAAGAAAATTAAACTATTGAAGGAATTTGAGAATGAACAAATGTTTATAGGTTCAATGAGTGAGCTAAACAATATGCATTGGTTATTTGAAAAAGAGTGTCCCTAGGCTTAGATGTTTCAGATATTTTCTCAGAATCACTTTAACAAATCACATTAACTTTGCTACTTGAACAAATCTTTATCTTGTCGCATTGGTTATTTGAATAGATGCCCCTAGGTTAAAAGGGGAGACAAATAAATATACCTTGGGCTAAAAAGGGGTTTATTTTTAGGGAAAAAAAAAAAATGAATCGCTGAAAAAATCCCCCATTCCACTTACATGGGAAAAAAAGTGAGCCAGAATCAGTATTCTTACCCTTACTACCCTGTTATAAGGCTATGTCCTACTGAGTGAATGGTTCATGCCCCTCCATACTGAGCGAATGGTTCATGCTCCTCCATCCCGAGCGAGTGGTTCCACTTTTCCATTGTGATGGTTTTGGAAAATGTGCTAAGCAATACCAGATTGTCAGAAAGCAATACCACCATCAGATTTGTGCTCCCTCCATCCTGAACGAGTGGTTCATGCTCCTCCATCCGAGCGAGTGATTTGTGCTCCTCCATCCTGAACGAGTGGTTCGTGCTCCTCCATCCTGAGCGAGTGGTCCGTGCTACTCCATCCGAGCGAGTGATTTGTTGCTCCTCCATCCTGAACGAATGGTTCATGCTCCTCATCCCGAGCGAGTGGTTCATGCTCCTCCATCCGAGCGAGTGATTTGTGCTCCTCCATCCTGAACGAGTGGTTCGTGCTCCTCCATCCTGAGCGAGTGGTCCATGCTCCTCCTCCTGAGCGAGTGGTTTCATGCTCCTCCATCCTGAGAGCGAGTGGTTCTGGCTCCTCCATTCCTGAGCGAGTGGTTCGTGCTCCTCCATCCTGAGCGAGTTGGTTCGTGATCGCCATCCTGTGTGAGTGGTTCGTGCTCCTCCATTCTGAGCGAGTGGTTCTGTGCTCCGCCATCCTGCTGTGAGTGGTTCATGCTCTGCCATTCTGAGCAAGTGGTAGTGGTTCGTGCAGGCCATCCCGAGTGAGTGGTTCGTGCTCCTCCATCCCGAGCGAGTGGTTCATGCTCATCCAACGAAGATAATTTTAAAGCAATAACGAGTCACATAACTAAGCTGATATACCCATTTACTTTCAGAAAGAAAGGCTATGTTCCCTCCTTCTCCATATATAAGGTTATGTCATCCTGAGCGAGTGGTTCGTTTTCCTCCATCCTAAGTGAGTGGTTTGTTCTCCTCCACCCTGAGCGAGTCATTCTTTCTCCGTCATTCTGAGCGAGTTGTGAAATAACACTGATTTCTAAGCTGTTTGCCGGATTAACGTGTTTTCTAAATTACCAAGCTTTTTTTTTCCACCCATCACATAAAGCTGTTTTATAAAGATTAATGTTTATTGAAAATATCCCTGAAACGTCTGTATCAATGCAACGTTGTTTTTCGGTGAAAGCTACTCAAGCTTTTTGGGTTATTTCAGTACATACTGGAGTCGGTAAATCACACTGACTCGAACTTGTCGATTCCTGAAAATTGCGATATCGGCAGTGTGTGTGTGTGTGTGTGTGTGTGTGTGTGTGTGTGTGTGTGTGTGTGTTGTTCATAAAGCACAACATATTCTCTCTGCCAACTCCCCTACCCCCACCCCAATCTCTCTTTGTCCTATCCTTGCTATACCCCTCCAAATACTGTGCAGAACCATCCTCCCACACCATAACTCCTCACTCTCTCTTCCTCTCTTCTCTCTCTCTCTTCTCTGGACATGTCCGGACGGTGGTTATGTCTCAGTGGTGTTTTTCTCCGGACCTGTCTGGATTTTACTTATCTCTGGACATGCCAGATGGGGGTTTGTTTCCGGACGTGTCCGAGGAGTGTTTGGCTTCTGCACAGCTTGGCTTCCAGACCGTATTTAAGTATGACATTA
>CM068953.1:143153748-143169124 GCA_035128595.1 Eptatretus atami
GAGCGGCCGGCACCACCGCTCTCCCTGCAGAACCTCATGGACCAGACCAGAGGCCGGTCAGCTTCGTGAGCCGACCTGTTTTCGTGCTGCATCTGCCTGGTCCGCGTTTGCCATGCCTTCACTTGCCTGCCTTTGCCTTGACCTCGTGCCTGCTTGCCCTTGTTTTGCATGACCCCCATGTCACCAACCATCCACGTGCGCCAACACCATCTTCCAGTGTTTTGCAAGGACTGCCCTGCAGGCATCCACACCATGGGGACTGCAATTGTGCAGCCCGTGCGCGCATCTCTGTGTGTTTTGCACCAATGACTTTTTCCTTCCACAGATAACAGGTCCTGGGCCATGGTTAGTGTAAGAGAGAGATGCAGGATTTTCTCATAAATAAATGAGTTATTGTCTAAATGTAAAGAAACTATACTAAATTTTTTATATTTTTAAAATTATATATATTATTTATATATATTTATAAACTATAAATAATTTATAAAAAAAAATTTTTTATATTTATTTTTATTATATATTTATTCATTTTTAATATATAATTTAATAAAAATAAAATTATTTAATTTTATACATTATAAAAAAATTTAATTTTTTTTTTTTTTTATTTAATTTTTATTTTTTCGTATATTAAAAGTAAAATAAGGGTTTATACAAAAAGGTATATGTTCTGTGGTGTGGTTCAAAAAAAAATCAATTTATCTAAACAAACTTCGGCCGGAGATATAACAAAAGTTTTTATCAGGAAGCGAATTTACAACATACTGGAATAACCAGGGGCATTCACATCTACCAGGGTATTTCTTTCTGTGGTCAGGCACAAACTGTAAAGATTGATGAGGAGACATTTAAACCATGGGCAAACCATCAATAGGTTGATGAAGTGTGCATGAGGAGATAATTGATTATGGAAATACCAAGTTGGAAGAAAAGCATGAGCCGCGATAGAGAAATGTTGTATAATTTGTCTTGATACACAAATCAACCTTCGAGAGAAAAGTTGATGGTTCATCGTGAAGAAGATATCATGCTAAATTGAAACTTTGACTTGGGAAATTAAACTTATAGGCTCTAATGAATGTATTAAGATTGAAGAGCAATTAGGCTGATTATATTATATAAACAATATTCAAAAGTTTCAGAGACGGAAGTTTTTCCGAAGGAAGTAGATTATATCTGGTCTGCTGATTTGATTCACTCAATAATGATAAGGGTACAAGTATGCTTTAGACCGTTATTGTCTTGAGGAGTAGATACGCATCGTTGTTTTCCATTAAAAAACAAAACGGTAATACTCTTATGTTAGCTTTCAACAGATATTTGTAAAGTAAGAGAACCTAAAAAATTGTGGACTGATGAGGGTAGACAGTTTTATAAAAACATTTATCGAATTTTCTAAATAGAGTATTACATTATACAGTACTTTAATGAGGGAAGGAGTTGTGTTGATCGTTTTAATCGTACTTAAAAAGAGAGACTATACAAAAAATTACACAACTCAGTTCACAACAATGGTCACTTTTATTCAGGATTATTGTGGATAGTATAATAACACGATTCCACTGTCAACAAATATAAACCATCAGAAACATTTACAGAAATTAAAATAGTGAAAGCAGATTAATGTCAGAAAGCCTAAGTTCAAAAAGTTGGTGATATCGTAAGAATATAACAGGTGGAAATCTCATTTTGAAAAAGGTTTTGTAAACGATGGACGACGAACTTTTAAAATTGTTTCTGTAATAGATATACGGTTCCTTGGACTTATAAGATATATTAATTTAGAAGGGAAGAGATTTTAGGTCATTTTATTCACAGGAATTAAAGACAAAAGATAAACTGCAAATTTTTTGACTCCGCCACAAACCGGCCCCAATATACCCACCCCACACAAGCTCCACACAAGGCTCAGAACACAGCTCCACCACATAACCTCCCACAAAACCCACGCCTCATTAAACCCACCACAAAGAGCTCCAACAACCACACCCCTACACAAACTCCAACAGCTCCACACAAAAACCACCAGCACAAGCTCCATATCACACAAACCCACACAAGCTCCATACATCAAACCGCACACAAGCTCCAGCCCACATTCATATCTTACATAATTAGTATTAGTTAAATTAGTTCCCACACACGACATGTTTTCATTTAATTAAAAAATTCTCCACTCATCAACAAGCTCCACCCATCACCATCACACCCATCTCTCCAGCACAAACCCATGCCACAATAAGCTTCATCCACATAACCTCTCCAATAAACCTGCCCACAAGCCGCACCGCAATAACCCTGCCCATAAACCTCACACAAGCTCCCCACATAAACCCGCCCACACCCTCAGAAGCTCGCCCAATAACCCACCGAAGCCCGCCAAAGCACGCCCAACAAGCCTGCCACACACGCCACCCAACAACCTCCCACAAAGCTAACAGCCCTCCCACACAAGCCCACCCCTCAATCCCCCTGTGCGCCCCACTTTGACCGACCCACACTCTCATCCACCCCACCTCTCCCAACACACCACGGGGAGGGGAGGGGTGGATGAGGGAGGTGAATGGGTCGTTGTGGGAGCGCACCTACCCCCCTCCCCCCCCCCATTCTGTCTTGATTCCTTTTTTAATTTCAAAATCAAGTAATTGTAAACAAAACAATATATAATCATAAAATTGAAAATGATAATAAATATCATTTGCGAGAATGTATAATCTTTCCCAGCAATCTTCTTCAGATGTCTTGTGATTTGAAACTCAGACACAATATTCTGTTTGAAACAAAAAGCGGATAATAATTACGTTTAGTATAAGTAATTAATGTAATATCAATAAGCTGGTGTGGTTCTCAGTTCATGCTTACGTTGACCACATGAAATTAACACACAGGCAGGCCGATCTCAGCTGTCATCCTTCGAGCAATAAAAATGAATTCCGGTGTACTGCATAACGGTCCAACTAATGATGCCTCAACATAATAGGCGACATTCCAAGAGGAGAGGATATAATAAAAAGAATAAATAAACAAATAACTAAATAATAATTCAGTAAACGTTTACTCGAAATCATGTGTTGTCAATTGCTTCAACAGTTATGTTGTGTGAATCGAGCCTGAAAAAAATAAATATGAGTCAGGGTATAGTGGAGAGGACAGACAGAGAGGTAGGTAGAAAGACAGACAGAGAGACAACAGAGAGAGAGATACAAGAGAAGACAGGGAGAGATAGAGAGGACACAGACAGGACAGGACAGGACACAAAACCACACACGCACACCACACACACACACACACACACACACACACACACACACACACCCACTGCACCACAGTTCACGTTGGTTTTATTCACTCGAGTAAAGTGCGGTATAAGACTTCGTCACAGTCATTAAAAATTTTTCATTCTCTTCTAAAATCATTGACGTCTTCATAAGAGCATTCATTTCTGCATACATCGATGTCAAATGTAACTCCACTTCTTCCAATGGACCGGCCAGGAAAAAAATATATATCAGGATATCATCGATTTAATTTATATCAATTGCTTCATTGTTCAACAGAGGAAACAATACACAAACTTAACCAACTTTGTAGTACGCTATTATCTTCATCGAAACGAGGAGTCCATGTTTCAGTTTTTTTTTTTAACCATTAGTACAAGAGGCAAAAGATAGAGGCCTTGAATAAGACTTCGTGCCAGTCATGAAAAATGTTTTATTTATTTCTTTCCAAGATGATTGAACTCTTCAATAAGAGTATTAATTAATTTCATGCACCTCGTCGTGATATGTAAATGCTCTTCTTCCAAGGACTGCCAGGAAAGAAAATATATTCAGAGTTATCACGATTTTAATTTAATATAATCAGCTTCATGTTCAAGAGGAACTATAAACAAGCTTACAAACTTTTGGGGTGAACTGTTTCTGTCTCGTCGGGAGAAGATTCTCAGTTGTGAAAATGAAATCCGTCTGGCAGAAACTTGTCTGCGAAAAAACTTATAAAGCGAACGATGAGGAAATTGCGTAATATCGGGTGTGGCCACAGGAAATGACGCTTCGGGTGGAGACAGCTTGGAAAATATTATTGGGCCGATTATATTCTCAAATTGTATGAATCATTTTCAAAACATACTTAAAATGTCCTAAAGGATTTTTGATTAAACTATGCTTTAAAAGCCTGTTAGTGTTCTGAATAGTATATATAAACACGAGGCTTGATCACAGAATAGTGTTCATGTTTTTTTCACGAGCTATGATGTAGCAAAAACGTCCTCATTTTTCCAGCGACGACCTGAAAACATTTAAAACAAACTTGTTTATGGGCGGGTAATATGCAACTACAGGAGGTTCAGACGAGATCATTAAGAGAAGTATATCATTTCGTAATGGCAAAAAGGGGTATCTTGAAAAATATAAAGATTCAAAATGTTTCTTTTTAATATTTTCAAGATGGGGATTATTGTGCAAAGAAAATTAAACTATTGAAGGATGAGAATCGAACAGATGTTTATAGGTAATGATGAGCTAAAAATATGCATTGTTATTTGAAAAGAGTGTCCTAGGTCTAGATGTTTCAGATATTCTCTTCAGAATCACCTTAACAAAATCACATTACTACTTTTGGGCTATTGAAAATTTCTATCTTGTCAGCATTGGTTATTTGAATGAGTGCCCCTAGTTAAACAGGGAGACAATAAATATACCTGGGCTAAAAGGGGTTTATTTTTGGGAAAAAAAAAAAAAATGAATCGCTGAAAATCCCCATACTTACAGGGAAAAAAGTGAGCCCAGAATCAGTATTCTTACCCTACTGAGGGTGTCCCAATGTCACCTTGGGATTTAGAAATTACATAACTTCTCTGTTTTTTAATAATTGTTTTTTCTTCTTTTCAGAATTAGATTAACCATTGGAAATTACCCATGGAAAAAATTCACGAACTAACAAAGAGCAAAACGTGGAATTTATTTTAAATTTCATCTATCAATTATTCTCACGCCAAAGAGCATGGACACCGAATAATTTCCGAATTTCATGAAATTTATTGGCCATACGTCTCCTGATTTGAACGCCTCCCGATTATTTTCTTGGGGTAACCTAATGAGCGTGTATACATCAAAAGCCCATAATAATTCACAACTCAGGACGGCATCTGTGCGAGAAATTCGAGGGCTGGCAGCAGTTATTATCTTCGTTATGGAACATGCTGTCGAAAGAGCTGTCTTTGGCAACAGCCGAAATGGACAGACATATAAATACATTATCATAAAAAACAAATATAAATTAAATCTCCAATTTATTAGATTAACTAAAAAAATAATATAACTCTAAATTAATATATAAAATATAAATAATCAATAACTCAATAATAAATACTAAATAATTACATTACACTCATCATTTTCATAAATAAAGCAATTTATCTCCATTATTAATTTCTTTGTATAAAATAATATAATTATAAAAACAGAAATGTTATTTAATTTCTAAATCTCAAGGTGACTTTGGGACACCCGTATGGAGAAGGAGGGAACATGCCTGCTTGCTTAAGTAAATAGGTTATTGGCCTCGTTTTGTGACTCGTTATTGCTTTAAATTATAATCATATTCCTCCAGATTTCGACATTAGTTTTAGTCAGACAAAAGGGGAGAATGGAGGGGAAGAAGAATATATGGACTAGACAGGAATCCTCAAAACCAAATAATATTTTCATAGATACATCAATTAGTCCTTGGGAGTAGATCGTGAAATTGCATCACATAATGAGGAAAGCACTCCAAGCTCCGAATTTGAAAACTATAGCAACTTACAAAAGCGATGTATACAGCGATTCGTAGTTCTGATGAACAGACATTCGATAATATGAGTGAGGAAAGTGAAAAATCACTTTATCATTAAGAAAATAGTTGTGACTGTTTCAAGTCAAGGATGGTTGATCAGTCAAAAAACATGTGGCTTTAGACCCAGTGAGGTTACCCAGGAGGTGCCTTAAGACCCAAGAGTGAGGTTGCGCAGTATGTCCTATAAGGATACATTTAAATAAGGCCGTTTAATTATCTTCAAAAGGGGTGTTAAATTAACCAAACATCAATTTTCACTCATGATCTTCGTTCGAGTTTCCTGAGTATGCATGCAAAGTTTCAGACTGCTAGATTTTAATGGTTTTGGAGTTATGGTGGAGACACACTACACATGCACACATCACACAAGTCACACACACACACAGTTGACATTTATTAGTATAGATATATGTTATATTATCTTTATATCATTATATATGCGCCAGTCTGTCTGCCAGTCCGTTTGGGGGTGACTTTTAGTTAGGGCGGGGCTTCCACATTCAGCGAGGGGCTTCAAAATCAAATCGCCGCATTTTGTTTTGCTCCATGTAGCATATTTTGGAAGGCTCGCACGTTCTTTCACTCTCACAGCTTTTATTAACTCTAATGTGATATCCGATTTCCTCTTTTTTTGTAGTTGTAGAATGTTAAGTTTCGAATGCAAAAAAAACCAGGAAGAAAAATTCACATTTTTGCACAAAAATGCATTTTAAGTGAAATGAAGCTGTAATATAAAGTCCATTTAGTCTCCCTCAGGCTATATCTTAACTCTAATCCTTCTTGATTTCATTTTGGTAGGTGTTAAGATGGTTCAGGTTTTCAGTTGCAGCAAAAGGTGAAAAAATAGGTCGAACATTGGCATTTAATGAGTGTGTGTACATATATAATATATATGATTGTTTTTGTGTGTGTGTGTGTGTTGATGTTTGTTGTGTGTGTGTGCACGTGAAAGTTGCTGTGTTGATTGCTACCTCCAACGGTGGGTGGGGTTCAGGTAATGGAATGGAGCCAACAGGTATGTGTGTTGTGTGTGTGTGTGCTGTGTGTGTGTGTGTGTGTGTGTGTGTTGTGTGTGTGTGTGTGTGTGTGTGTGTGTTGGTTGTACATCTCCATGTGGGTTCAGAATGTGAACCAGAGTCATCCGAAGGCATGAGTATCCTCTCCATTTTGATAGGGGATGACAATTAATTGACAAAGCTGTGAAGTTATATCTATCTATCTATCTATCTATCTATCTATTGTCTCTCTCTCTGCTCTGTTTCCGGCATGTGTCTGGAGTGTTATGTTGACAGTGGTTATCTCCGATTAGTGGTTATCTTGACATGTCTAGATGGTGTTATTTCAGACAGACCCTCCCTCACACTGCCTTCCCTTGCGCTGCCTCTCACACTACCTTACCTTGCCCTCCCTGCATGCTGCCCTTGCCTTCTCCTCAGGCTGCTTCCTTCCATTGCCTCATACCACTTCCTTCCACTATCCTCACGCTGCTTCCATCCCCACCTTCCTCACTCCCACTCTCGTTCCCCCTGCTTCCTCGCTCCCCACCCCTCTTGTCTCCGACCTACTCACTCCCACCCATCTCTCTCATCTGGAGGGCCTTCCCCTGACACTGCTTCCTTGCCTTCCACTCACGCTGATTCCCACCCCCCACCCTCACCCTGCTCCCCCATGCTTATCCCCCCCCACTCTCATGCTGCTTCTCCCCCCCCTTTCATACTGCTTCTCCTCCATGCTGCTGCCCCCATCATGCTGCTTCTCCCTCAGCTGCTGCCCCTATGCTTATCTCCCACCCCACTCATGCTACCCCCATCATGCTGCTCCCCCCATCATGCCTGCTCCCTCCTTATCGCCTTCCCTCTCGTGCGGCTTTCCCCCCTTGCGCTGTCTCCCCCCTCCGCTGTCTTCCCCTCCCCCACGTCCTGCCTCCCCCCACGTGCTACCTCCCCCACGTGCTGCTCCCCCCCCATGCTGCTCACCCCACTCTTCTTCTACTCTCTTCACTTCTACTTCTTCACACCTTTTTAAAAAATGTCAAATTTATGAATTAGTGTCTCCATATTCTCAAATAAAGGTTTGTTGAATTTGATGCCAAAAGCTCAAATGGTGAAGTAGAAATTATCTCAAAATGCAAGCAGACAAGATAAATAAATAAATAAACACGGAAGTGATTTAAAAACCCACAGGTAGACAAAATAATATATAATAAAATAAATATATATATATAATATATATATATATATATATATATATTATATATATTATATATAACACGGAAGTGATTGTAAAACCCTACGTCTCACTCTGTGCGGCGGTTGGGCATAAATGAGGCCCATTCTGTTTTATTGTGAAGGCAAAAAGGAAAAAATTATTCGGAGAGGGATACTGCCATTGGTGTCTCACCTACCATAAATATTGGGGGGGGGGGGGCGGATATGTCTTTCCTGTCCACCCCCACACTCCGATATTGTGCCTTGCATGCCAGGGATCCAAACTAACCTCAGTGCATCTCCCCTCCCCCAAACCTTAGTCAAGGGGCAAATGTCTACACACCGCATGACTATTGAAATAACTCATCCTCAGGTCTCCTGCATGTCCATGTATGCTCTCCCCAGGTACATTTCAAACCATCACAATATTTTTTTTGTTGTTGCGAACTGGCCGGATAACTCCAAAAGACCAGTGTGTCATCAAGAGACCACGGATTGCTGTCCACAACACTCACCCTGCCTCTGCTCTTCACGCCTGGGTCAGTTTACCGTACTTGTGAGATGAATGAATGCAGATGAGTAACCATGCCGGTGGCTGCGTAATGAATATCAATTACCGGGTGAATCAGCATTACTGCTAGACCTATAGTCTATCAGAATAATTAATCACTTGGCAAATGCCCAGGGTGCTTTCGCAGAGCAGACCGAGTAGGATAAGTCAAGACACGATATCAACTCTTTCATCAATTTATGAGAAGCAGGAAATTGGTTGGAAAAATGGTTTTTTTTGTTTGTTTTTTTTGTATACATTGTCAAGCCTTGTATGAGAGGTAACACACAATGCACAACAAGGGGGGAGGGAACAAGAGGGGCGGGAGAGAAAAGGAAAAACAGTGTGGAATAGAGACCTGTGGAAGGGAGAGGGATAGGGTGGGGCACACGGGTATACAAGATGGACACTACAGGGACTCGGAAGGAAAGCAGGGAATTTGAAGGAGGTGATTACGGAGGTAGAAAAGATGGAGGTTTTGGATGGGGAAGATAAGAGGTGGTGGTGAACAGCTTTTTGAAGCCTGGAGGAAGAATGGATTGAAGAGAGATGGAGTTTATTCCAAAGGTGGGGAAAGAGGAATGAAAGAGTGACGGTGAGCAGTGATTCGTGATTTTGGAAGTTTTACCAGAAGGGAGTTGCTGGTGGAACTTGAGCGCCCTGCGGAATATGGTGGGGGGGGGGGGCATATTCGCAGACAGAGCAGTGGGGGCGAGACCAGAGAGGAGACGGTAGAAGACAGAAAGCCACCGACCTGCCTGTTGTGAGAGAGTGAGAGGCCCAAAGGCTCAGCTCACGCAGGAGATACAATATCTAAATGTTTGGTTTCCACAGTGTGAAGCGAAAGGTTCGAGCAGGACACCAGCCAGAGGGGCGAGCGTACTCCCTCAAGCTGCAGACAAATATTTTATTGGTCAGAGGTCAGGTGTGCCGAGAAGGACTTTGCAGGTGGAGATTCCAGACGGGCTTTGGAGGCAGGTTGGAAATGTGACTTTCCCAGGAAAGTCGTGGCAATAGTAAGACCCAGATGCTTAAATGAAAGGTCTTCTTCCAAGGATTGCTGAGAAAGTAGATGGGGGGGGGGGGTTCAAAACAGTCCTTCGGGAGACATAGTGAGAGTGTGAATTTGTCAGGATTGAAACAAATGTTCCAAGTGATGGACCAGCTTGAGATTTTATCCAGACTGCAAAGAGCGAAGAAGCACTGCTCGCCGGTCTGATGGGATGACAGTGGTACGCGCAGAGTGTGAGTTATCAGCAAAGAGATAAAGTGGTTTTACAGAGTCGGAGAGATCATTGATGAAAACCAGAAAAAGAACAGGGCCCAGACACTGCCTTGAAACTTCAGCCTGGAAGGAAGAGGGGCTGAGAGAACTCCATTTAGGGCCACATATTGGCTGCGAAGGAGAGGAAGTCTGTGAGCCATGAGTGGAGATCGCCTTCAATACCATATGAAGAGAGTTTGGTGAGCAGGGCAGGGTGCCAGATCGTGTCAAAGCACAAATATTGTTACGAATCTGGAAGCCATTTTCACCAGACAGACACAGCCCCGCACCTTATTATTTCATAAGTAATGTGTTTATGTTAGAATCCATCTCCTATTCTAATGGGAATTTCGTGTGTGCGTTGTGAGTTATTTTATAGTAGCAGTTTTATACATCTTACAACAACAACAACAACGCACAGTCCACCACTCAACCCGGTCGCCGTTGCCCAAGTGTTTTTGGCTGAATGCGTGGGCGGAGCCTCATCGCCTCAGATCGAGCTCCACTCCGAGGAAGGGGCATGGGACGTTTCCTCCAGCCAATGAGCGAAGGGCGAGCATCGCACTGCCCCAGCCAATGGAGGCAAGCGTGCTGAAAGCTACTACGGAGTCTCTTTGGGGGGCGGCCTCTGGAGACGCCTCGACACATCCCCGAGAAGCCTTGTCCAATCCGGAGGCTGACCACCTCTGGGCGGCCCCGCCCAGCCAGATGGATGTTGCCCCATCCAATCGGAGTGCTCAAGAGCATTTTTCTTCGACCCGCGGGGGAGGGAAGAAAAGAGTAGGTGGCGAGCCGTCGAGAAAGGAAGGTTGGCCCGTCGTCAAGAAGAGGAGAAGAGAGGTTCGCCCATCGTCGAGAAGAGAGGAAGCCTCGTCTTGCTGCTGGCTTCGTCTGGTCCGTTCCGTACTGGCTGGCGTCCGTGGCTCGTTCATGTCCCTGGTGCTTGGTGCTGTATTGTGTGGCGGGTTCGAGTCCGCCACCTGGACAAGCTCGACCCGACCACAGAGGCGGACAGGTGCAAGAATCGGTCTGCCTTCAGCTCGCCTTCCCTCTCGAGCCGAAGGGCCGAAAATAGACCGTGAGGTCATTTTTTTTGGGTGTGTGTGTTGTCCGTGGGCCCCGTCTTTAAGTTGGATTGATAAGTGTTTTTCATTGTAAATTGTTTGCATTCTTTTTTTCGGATAAATCTGCTCTTTGGTGTGCTTCCCTCCCGATTATTGTTTTATAATAACCCCGTGTTAAATGTTCCAGCTCGTTTTCTGTGCTTTCTTTCATTGACCCAGCACGGTGCGTATTGAGAAATAGTAAGCCGTTGTACCGTAAGTTGCATTGGGACGGCACGGCTCTGGTAACTCCGCTCGGTTATGCGATCCGAGTCGTACCTGCGATCGGTTCGACAGAGTCGGCGAGGGTGTGATTTCCCCGGTAATTTGGACGACGTGGGTACTTAGGTATATTGAAATTGGCTATTGACCCTACCCGCCGTCAGAATTTTGGCGATCACGGTCTTTAAGTGGCCGTGCCCGGACTCCGGGTGACGACTTTTAATTCCGGGTGTTGGTGGGAGACGGCTCTACTGTTCCACCTAGTGGTCGTTATCGCCACCGAACCCCGGCCCACAACAGTTTGGTTGTCAGGAGTGGGGTGCAAACCCTCCACCTCCATAGAAAATTTGTGGGGTTCGAATCCGCAACAGTTTGGTGTCAGGAGCGGGTTCGAACCCCTCCCTCCACAAATAAACGGGATTGGTCAGGGTGTGCGGACAAACCCCCTCCCCCCCATTCTCTCAAATTAGAGCGTCAAAATTGTTCTCAGACGCACCATGGCGGGCCAAGTGAGCTGGCTCAGGTGGGTATGAGAAGTATTGTTAGGGGAATCCATTGTCAGGACCACACCCTATTCAGGAAGACATTCCCCCACAACCAAACCCAGAAGTAGTTTGGAGTGCTGGGGCGGCGCATAAGCGCCCCCACGTGCAATTTCCCCACGGACGATGATGGAAATGATGAGACAATTGATGCAAGATGTGCACAACAAATAACGAATTGAAAGAAAATGCGCAACGAATGGAAAGCATGGAAGCCGCATGGATGCAAATATGCAAACACTGATGGGTGAAATGCAGAGTATGGGGTTGAGCCTGCAGGCAAGTATGAAAGTGGTGGAAGGATACGGTGCCTGCACGTGGTGGAACGATCAACGTCAATAGGGAGTGCGCAATTGTGTCCGGCCGCAATGGAGACAGGTGAGGACGGAGGACGAGATGCACACAATTAAGGAGAAATAACAAAGGGATAAGGAAAAATTAAGAGGTGAAAGGGACGACTAAAAAAATAACGGAGACGCAAAAAATAAAAGACGAAAAGCAGAATTAACTGAAATATATACGAGGTGACGGAGACGCAGAAATCAAAAGAGGGGACGAATTTCATGAACTAAGAGGAGACACACAGGTAGAGATAGGAGGGGATGATGGGGTTGAGCATGGGGAATGTTTCGGGACCAGTTCGAGCATCAGGTTAACCTCCTCAGGAACAGAGGGAGATGGTAAGCTCTCAAAGCGAGCCGGGACAAGGTAAGCGCGGCGGAACCGCGCGAGGTTGAGCGGGTGCATGATGCGTACGGGTCCATGAGAGTTGGGGGGGGGGGTAGAGATCCAGGACCACCTGAGTTAACATGAATCCCGATATGATTGTCCGAGTGCTTGTCAAGGTGTGTGATGGTGTGAGTAACATGGCGTGCGATGATGGAATGGACGACGGACCCGATCCAGACGGGAGACAGGAATGGCGAGCCTGGAAGGCCCAAAGGGTTAACTTGGCAACCGTGCGGGTTGCGCGAAGCCGCGTATGAGGTCATGGCGGTTTCGCACAAGGCCACACGCGCACGTCTGCGCGATCGCAATCCGGCGTGAGAATGCTCCACGTCGAATACGAGCCGGCCACGGGACGGCGAGAATGTAGATGGCGAGTGTTGTACGAATTTGGAGCGGACGGTCCACATGCGGGCACGTGTGTGAAGCTCCCATGCTGCGCGCGCGCGTTCTGTTCAGGAACGCGCAGAGCGGTTCCGGACGATACGCCGGCTGGCTTGCACGGGAAACGCGCAGGTTCGGTGCGCGGGTGACGTCACTGGGACTCGCGGTGCGAGTTACGGGCGAACAGCGCACGTTGTCCAGTGGGGAATCCCTCGAAGGTGAGTGCTTGTTGGCGATGCGCAGGCGATGACAAGGCTCAGGTATCGTCCAACGGAAGGGACGAAGAGCGAGTCGCAGACGCGCCTGCCGATGCAAAGAAGGCTCTTAGAGCCCTGCCCCGGGTACACGGCCCCGCAGGATGTGGTAAACATCCTGCTTGGGCATAGGAGCAATAGTTAGTTGGAAGGTTAGCGATAGATAGACTGGCTCATGGGGGCATGAGCCTCCTCCATGGGCCTGTGGATCAAGTTAGTGGAAATTTAGGTGAGATTTAGAAATTGATTTTGGGGACATGGACGGACATGGAATGTGTAGTGGGACGTAGATTAGTGATGAATTAAATGGAATGTGCACTAGTTTAAGGGATGACGAGGGGCACGAGCTAGTTAGTGGGGACGTAGCTAACAGCGTGGTGAATTGAAAAAAATAAATGTGTACAATGAGTGATTGTGGGACAGCGGGCCCTCGTGTGTGAGTGGGTGAATGTGGAATGCATGGTGCGAATGAATGATTGGGGGAGGAGTGAATCCCACCCGAGGAACCCTGGGTCAGTGTAATGTAGTTAGTGGGTTAGTCAAATTTACCAAAAGGAGGTCGTTCGTGTTGGTGGTGTACGAAGGTACGATACCTTTTGGAGGGCGCAAGAGTCATTGACGCCTGGAGAGCGTGGCTTGTTGAAATGAGCGTATTGAGTGAGGGCACCCCGGTACCGAAGTTGTCGGCCAGAGTAGGCCAAGGGTCCAAGGGACCGGATAGTGTAGTAGCACGGACCCTCGGAAAGAACCAGAGCACCAAAATGCCTGTGGGCATGGAAGGGGGCAATGCCAGGAAGGGCACCCCCCCCCCCGACGTTCATAGGAGCAGGTCGGCTCGGAGACAGCCTCAGGGCCCGGGGTGCCGTAGTTTGAGTTCGGCAGACGGAAGTTCCTGCCAGTTGAGCCACGTGCCAGCCACGAGATTGTGCAAAGGCACGGAAAATTAGAGGGCCCGGCCCGAATTTATAAGGACACCAACACAGGCGACGGGAATCATGGTTATTAGAACAGATAGTTTAAAGAGACAGGCATGTTGAAAAGCCCGGGGATAGTTAAAGTTTAATAAAGCTCGGATAGATAGGAAATGTACCCCTTCGCACCATTCATCCCTTCGCTCTCCGTAGGCCGCTGGACCCACCTTGGGAAGATTCTGAACTCTGTGGAGGCTATTCTGAGGCTTTGTTGGGCCTCGAGCAGGACACTAGTCTCTCACTTATTCCCTCCAAAAAGGATATTAGGGTTGGAGTAGACGGACAGGATAGGTTAGCCAAACAAAAGACAGTGAGGGGGTTAGGGATGCAATTGTAAAGAAAAAAATTATAACTAAAAAAAATAATAAAAAGGGGCTAAATTTTGTTTTCTTGTTGCAAACTAACGAGTGGTATGGACAAAGACAGGCAAAGCGATATGTAGGGGGGAGACAGTGGGTAGGTGAGCCCGTTTTGAGCGGCCGGCACACCGCTCTCCCTGCAGAACCTCATGGACCAGACCAGAGGCCGGTCAGCTTCGTGAGCCGACCTGTTTTCGTGCTGCATCTGCCTGGTCGCGTTTGCCATGCCTTCACTTGCCTGCCTTTGCCTTGACCTCGTGCCTGCTTGCCCTTGTTTTGCATGACCCCATGTCACAACCATCCACGTGCGCCAACACCATCTTCAGTGTTTTGCAAGGACTGCCTGCAGCATCCACACCATGGGGACTGCAATTGTGCAGCCCGTGCGGCATCTCTGTGTGTTTTGCACCAATGACTTTTTCCTTCCACAGATAACAGGTCCTGGCCATGGTTATGTAAATATTAGAAATGTAAATAGGTTTTGCAACCCACCTGTTGTCTGGTTAGCGCGGCAATTTAGTGAAGTTGCCATGTGAGTCTGATAGTTTAGTTACGCGCAGCGCACTAGTTATTTATTTTTGGACATGTATACAAATGTCGCCCTCAGGGATCCGTAGGTAAGATGTAGAGGGGAAAAACCTACACCTGCATGCACACGAAATTTGACGACTCGGAGATTCTGAAAAAGGGAGGGGGTATGTTACGAATCTGGAAGCCATTTGCACACACAGACAGAGCAGCCCTGCAGCTTAGTTATTTTGATAAGTATGTGTTTATAGTTAGAATCCATCCCTATGTCTAATGGGAATTTCGGTGTGCGCTGTGAGTTATTTTATAGTCAGGTTTTATACATTTACAACAACAACGGCACCGTCCCCACTCAACCCGGTCGCCATTGCCACGTGTTTTTGCTGAAGGCGTGGGCGGAGCCTCCATCGCCTCAGATCGAGGCTTCCACT
>CM068953.1:143235816-143254424 GCA_035128595.1 Eptatretus atami
AGAAGAAGATGCATATATGTTTAAGGGTAAATCCCATATGGCTGCCAAACAATGTGACCTATGACATCATATGTATGAACCTTTTGTTCCTCATGGATAGGTGGTCATACATTTGAAGTATCGTCTCAATCTCTTCAGCCATTGAAAAAAGATATTTGAAGGTTTTTTATTTATTTAAACAATAACAAGGCTACCGAATCACATGACCAATGATGTCAGCAAAAAAAAATTGGTGGACCATTTTATCCCAAGATGACCCTCAATTTTTTCATACTGATCAGATGTAGCGTTCTACATATGCAATTATGACGTCATAACGAAGGCACCGATGACATCATGTAAAATCCCACTCATTCCGCATGAGGAGTACTTCCTACGTGATAAGTTTCAATTTTTTCCTTTCTGCGGTTTCGGAGATACAGAGATTCAAAGTTTTTCCGTTTTTGCAATATGGCTGCCACCCCACGTGACCTATGACGTCATAATTATCATGAGAACATTCTACATCTGTAGTCGCATCAATGGTGAAAATTTCGTCTCAATCCGATTAGCGGTTACGGAGAAGAGCATGAAAGATCTGTGTGGACAAAAAAAATAGACAAACTAGAAGGGCATCCGGTAGAGTGCGTACCTCCACCACGTAATGCCTGATCCACGAGAACATATCGGGCCCTTACATGTTTTGAAATATCATGCTATACAGTACTATATAGTTTTTTGTCCTCTCAATGGTGAAGAAACACTTTTAAAATTAAATAACTCGTATCCAGATTCGGATTCGGATCTTCACCAAAATTTAATCAATTCGTCTTTGCTACATACCCATTACCCAACGTGTCCACCAAGTTTCGTCCGAATCCGTACGCAACTTTGTGAGACATCATGTTATATATCGCTTTCGCCTTATCTCTCAATGGTGAAGAATCACTTAAAAAAAATTATCATGTCCGGATCTGGATCGAAATCTTCACCAAAATTGAATCATTTCTTCCTGGTCACCCACCAAACATGTCCACCAAATTTCGTGCGAATCCGTCCACAACTTTTTGAGATATTGTGCTATATTTCGTTTTTGGCACTATCAACGGTGAAGAATCACTTAAAAAAATTCGAGTAGTCGGATCCGGATCCGAATCTTCACCAAAATGTAAACAATTTGGCCTCGTCACACACCAAACCTGTCCACCAAATTTCATCCAAATCAGAAAGCGTATATATATATATATATATACATATATACAGGATATATACAACAAAGCATCACCTCCAATACAGAGGCCTCGAACAGTGACTCTGTCAAAGAGACAAACATTATATGGTCAACAGGAGTTAAACATCAGAGTGTCCAATCTGGATTTCAGCCTTATTTTTCCTCATCAGGATGGCATACCAATAAATATCCAACCAATGATGACAACATTCATCATTTATACATCAGACGCACCTCCTGACTGTGTGTCGGGCTGTGTCGATTGGGGATTGGGGGAGTGCTGGTCACACTCCACATGTTTCGATTTGCCCGCTGATCACATCACGTGCCTTCTGGTTGCATGGTTTGCATGAGCAGAAACAATTGTCTGGGTTGCAGATGGATGGTTGCTCTGTGCGGATTATGCGGTTTTACTGTGTGAGACATAATCTGCGGTGATGTTCACCATAACAAACAGTCAGGAGGTGTGTCTGATGTATAAACGACGAATGTGGTCATCATTGGTTGGCTGGCTCAAGAAACAAAATCAATTCTATATTTGCAGGGTATACGTTATATGTCGGGATAGAGCAAGGTGGGGAAGGGGTGGCTGTGGATTCTTGTCAATTTGGTATTCCCTTCTGGTAATGGAAGGCATTGCAGAATTGGAGGTGTAACCTTACAAGATCCATGGCTCAAGGGAGAATGTTTCTATTATAAGTTCTACAGTCCCTGCCAACTATGGTACCAAGAGCTCCAGGAGGCTTTTAGAAGTGGGGGGGGGGGGGGTGGCCTTGTTGTTGGGATTCCAACAGTCATAACATTCTTTTGGGGCTCAAATCACGGATAGAAATGGTGATATGTATTTAGGATTTGCATTGATGAATTTGATATGTGGTTGTATAATGATGGAACGGGCACATGTATTAATCGTCACAGGGAAGAGTCCCTTCTGGATCTCATCTCATTTCATCAAGGTGAGCAGTAAGATGATTGAAGGTCCATGACACAATCTCGGAGGTGATCACTTTCCAGTGATCACAAATTTTAAATTAGAGAAGAATCTGAGAACACACAAGGACTGGCTTGTTGAACTTTTCCAAGGCAGACTGGGGTTTTCCTCATTCGATGTTCCAATAAGTGAAGGAAGGATTGTCGATAGCTATATTTCGTTTTGGCCTAATATGACCTAATTATGATTATGGATACCTAATATGTTTTGTTGACCTAATTATGAATAACATAGCTGGGATACAATCAACTTCCAGAAGTCCAGTGGGTAAGAAAATAAAGTCCCTGTGGGATGAAGGTTGCAAACAAGGATCCAGGAAAGAAGGCAGTCTTAAAAGATAAAGGAGAACCTTAGGTTGGAGGATGTCGTGGATATAAAAGGAAAGGGGCATGCTCAAAGGCTTTTAAACAAGCAAAGACTGCCTCTTGGAAATTATTCTGTTCTTATTAATCTGGACACCCTACTTAAAACCATATGGAAAAAGAAAGTATGCAGGTGTGAAATCTGATGGAAGTCTATTCGCAATTATTTCCAGAACAAACTTTTGTTCAAATATCAACAAGGAGAGGCCCTGGGCAATTCTTTCTGGAAGGTGGGGCCAATATCATAAAGTATGATGAGTTGGAAGCTCGTCTCCCAATTGAAATCAATTCCTGGTGACACCAACGCAGTTCAGTCTCTAAATTCTTCACTTAATCTTAACTACACTCTTCTGGAGTTTAAAAGGCAATCCAGAAGGCTAGAATAGTGTCCCAGGCCAAGATCTGTTATAGTCTCATGTCAGCACTTGGATGATAGGTTTTGGTGTGATCCTTAGATTCTTCAATAATGTTGGCTTAGGGAAACTTCCTTATGATTGGGAACACTCAATTGTAATCCCTATCCTAAAAGATGGAAAGCACAGCCCATCTTCATATCGTCCAATTTCTCTCATTTCAGTTTCTGCAAATTAATGGAGAAGATGTGAACAATCGCTTGTTTACTTCCTGGAAAGAACAACCTCCTGTAAAATTCCAGAGTGGTGTCCAGAAAGGAAGTTCATTATGCGCACATTGCAGCACTGGAAATGAGACTCGGAAATCCCTAAATAATCAGGAATCTCTTCTGGGAGTGTTCTTGATATCCATAAGACATATGATTCAGTTGGAAAGATGACCTCCTTTATAAGATAATCAACCTCGTGATTAATGAGAATGTTAGAGTGGATTAGGGACTTTATCTATATAATCCTTTCAGTAGGGTCGATCAGAACATCTCTTCCATTTTTCATACAAATAAGGGATTCCCAGGGTAGCAGCCGAAGCCCAACTCTCTTTAATATTATGATTAATGAGTAGCTTCCCATTCCAAGATCCACAGCAAGATATTTTTGATCGCTGATGACATTGCCATGTGGATCTGTTAAGAGTTTAGTCTTTCGGGTAAAAAAAACCCAGAACATATCCGTCTTTTCGAGCAATGGGCCTTAGACTGGGATTAAGCGATCAGGCAACAAGTCAAAGTTCATCATATTTTCTCACAAAAAGGATTGAGGACATAGTGATGTAGTTAATGGCACTTCCCTCAAACCATCTTCTGAACGCGTCATTTAGGCGTCATCTTTGATAGGAATTAACCTGGACTCCCATGTTAAGAAGCTGACTGGTAATGTGTTAAAGGCATTAATTATTACATTTGTCTTTTGGTACTGATAGTGAGCAATCGTGCACAGTCTTCTTCTGTATTTTTTATTTTATGTTGAGGCTACTGGGTCACGACTAATAGTCCTCATTGAGGCAAGCCTCTCAATAAAGAAACTGCATGAATAAGGAGGAGGAAATGAGTAAGGAAAATGAATGATAAAGTATAGATGTTGTTTGCAAGAAGAGAAGATAAGCAGCCGGTAGTGTATGAGTGAGACAGAAATAAGACAGCAATCTGACACGGAGAGTGTAAATGGTTCCGGGCACGCACTTCAACCTCTTAATTCGGAACGGTGTACCACCTCGGGCGGGGCTGTCTCATCTACTACTAAACATCTAAAACTTGACGGGACCCCCTTGAATGAATGAAAGCTATGATATCTTATGGATTATGGTGCCTGGTCCTTGGGGAATTTCACGAGCATCGAAAAAACTGGAGATGTGCCAGTCTAAAGTCTTCCGTAGCTTTAGGTGCTTTATACCACACTATTTTCTGCCCTTCTGTGGAAGCGGGCGAAAGCCCTGTCTCTCCGTTGGAATTTTGAAAATGAATATGTAGGCTGGAACTACCTCATTCTGGGATAACCATCCTGGTAAAGCCTATTTGCAAACTGCGGAATATCTAAAGAGAGATTGGAGATTGAGACCATACTCTTGCAGAGGGTTGGTCGCTGCTTAAGCAGTCTCTTGGCTATTGGGCACAATCCTGTGACGGGTCGCCACTCAACACAGTATACGGCAGCTGGGCATCAATTGCGACCTCGAAGATGACAGCTGATTACCCCCACTGGTATTAATTCAACAGCTGAGCAGGATTTGAACTCAGGACTCTGGGATCAAAGCCCACCACCCTAACATTAAGCCAAACCAGAGTGTTTAAATATCTAAAATATCGAAAGCAGTGTTTCTCAACCTTTTTTGTCCCACGCCCCACTTGATCAAAAGAATTGTATGCCCCACCATGATTGGAGACACTAAGTATATACTACAATATGTATTCAAAGGCTATTAAAACTTTATTGCAAATTTATAGAGCTACTCACTTAATGGGAGCCTGCCTTGACGCTGGCTACAGATTTGTTGATTCGAGGAACCAATTATGTCAGTTCAGCCTAAATCACCACGTTTCGTTATTTCCAGTCGATTTCTTAGCTTGCAGCAAATCGGTAACAACACTAATCCACATTCGACAAATAAGATGATGGAAAATTTATCAATACTTCCTTGCCAAATAGTCATTTGGTATTTCTTTCGCTCTCCTCAGACAGCCACATCATGTTCCTTGATCTTGAAAAGATTTTCACAGACTCATCTTGTTCAACTCACATACTCTCTTGGTATTGCTCTGGTACTTCACGATAAATCACCAGAAATGGCTGAGTCAACCAAGAAGGGAACTTATAGCAAAGCTGTGAAAGCGATCAATATGATTCAATAATTCTGAATCCTCATGCCCCACCAAAATATGCCACCCACCGGTGGGCATGCACCCCACCTGGAGAAACACTGATCTAAAGCTTGACGGGAACTCCACTTTCCCACCTTTCGGCCTTGCATGTAAAATGAATGCTGAGGAAATGGGGTTGGATTCCTTCTGGTCAACCCCCACCATAAATTTATATTTGGCCCCTGGACCTTGAATCCCCTCGCCTCCATGTGGATCTCTGGGAAAATCAGACATGTTAATCGCATGACATGCAATCAGGTATTGAGTTTAGGCAATTCAAATTGGAGTCAATCATACCATGTACATGCAGATAGCTCAAAGAACCTTCTCTTGGAAAGACAGCTGCAGCAATATGCATCCCTGATTCAGGGTGGTTCGGGAATTTCGGCTAACTAACATCTCTCGGTCTTCTCGAAGTTCTGCCATTAAACTATTCCCAACTATTTGCCATAGTTCTGGCTCTGGAATGAATGAGTTAATCTCCGCGTGTGGTATCACTAGATCACTTCAGTGTAAAGGCATTGGAATCCTTACAGGATGTTGTAGGAATGATTGGTGCTTGAAGTTTATGCATTTGGTTAATATTGCGAAGTTGAGCTTCTGGTGGTCGAACTGTGATGGATCCTGCTTATGTCAGCATTGTGGTGAAATGAGCCTGGATCTAGGGGAAGCATTGCCCTTAAACTGGAAAATGTGGGACCATCAGAAATTATTAGTCTGGCCAAGACCAGATTGAGAAAAAAGGCAATTCAGTGGACTCGCACAAAGGAAGTGACGGAGATACATATTTTAATTTTCAGCCTAATGAGACACATGTCGGCAGCCAGAGTTATTAATTACTTGATCTATTTCTTTTTTATTATATTATTATTATTATATATTTTTGAAACGGCTCACATGGTTGCTCGATGTTTGAGGTGGAGGGGAAGCAGCTGAATGTGAATCCTATCCAGGTTCCTCATGATTACCTAATCTTGATTTTGCTTGTTTCGTTTCCTTCTGATATATCCAATGCAGACTGTACCTGTTGATCTCCATTTGATATTAATTGAATCTTGTAAATCCATAAAATTCAATTGAACAATAATTTTTAAAAACACCAGGTCAGGGCAGCTGTCCATTCAAAGCGGGGTTGCAATCAAAGTGGGACGTCTGGTACCCAGTCATCACTGCAGCAGTTATATATAGTGAGGTACCTTCGTGAAAAAAAAGGTACACGGCGGACAAAAGCACCATTTTTTCACCAAAAAACTGCATCAACTTACGAATTAAGAAAAAGTCATGCTCCAAAAAAAAGATAGCTTCCGAAGGTCTTTATGACGTCATGTTTAATTACATAATAATACAACAAGTTCGAAAATATGATCACAGAATGCTATGGTTCGGTTAAGTTGCTACAGGTATGTTCTCCAGTCAAGGGATATGCTGTTAATCATTGCTTGTAATAAAACGACCAATTAGTGCATGATGGTCATGACATCATCATCTCTGTATGAAAATCTTGGTATACAACGCAATATCTCGTGAAACAGAGAGACAAATAATAAATTGCTATTACAATATCTATTACACTCACATTGGAAGTCTGGTATTACCATTAGGACATAATATGTGACTAATGTATAACTGTGTGGTCTGGCCAGGAAGCACTTTATAACTGTTTTTTTTTGTAAAAATTCTGCAGTAGCTTTTTTACTTTTTTGCAATGGTGATGGGGAAATGTCTTAAATATCACATCATAGCATTTTTATGGTGCAATTTTGATATTGACAGCTTATATGGTAAATAAATAGGGATACATCATTAGACATTCATAAAGCCATCCTCCCATTGTCCATCTCTTGGAGCATGACTTTTTTAATCATAAGTCCTAATGTGCATGCTGGTGCAAAAATGCACTTTTGTCCACCGTGTAACGATCCTTGTCCTTTGTCGCTAAGGTACGGCACTAGGTGGAGTGAGATAGAGAAGAGAGGAGGGGAAGGAGCAGCTTTGTGAATGTGAGTTGGGGGGGGGGGCGTGAGAAGGGTGAGTGAGGGGGTGAATGGAGTGAGAAGGGAGTGGGGATGAGGCGGAAAGGTGAGGTGGATTTTGAGAAAGTGAGAGGAAGCTTGGAGGGAGGAGAGTGTGATGGTTGCTTTGATAGGGAGGGGTGAGAGGGGGTGAATTGCCACTAAAGTTGAAAAAAAGGATGATTGATGAAAGGAAACATGCATACCCAAACTGGGGTTTTAATTTTTTTAGTTCAGAAATGCTAAAGACATTTTTGTGGGAGCAATGAAGGTGATTGAGAGAATGAGAAGAAGCGTTGCAACAGTTGGACTTCTTAGACAAGGTATGGAGGAAAGTCGAATTGAGAGTCGGTGAATAGAGAAAAGTCGTGAATATGATACAGTAATGAGAACCACACGTGTTAGAGGAGGAGAGCATATAATCAGAGACCGTTTTTATTAATACTAGTGCGGCTCGTAGGGCGTGCAGTATGTGCAGCTTGTGCCTGCAGTATCAGGTCCCCCAGCAATCAATGTGACGTCATATCAAACAGAAGAAGAAGAATGTGACGCCCCTCTCTCTCGCCCCCCTCTCTCGCCCCCCCTCTCTCTCCCCTCTCCCTCCTCTCCCCCCTCCCCCCCTCCTCTCTCCCCTCCTCTCTGTAAATGTATTCACAAATGTCTACCAAGGCACAACAATTAATTCCGAACCTTGGGAAAAACAGCTTTTCAAACCTTGGAACAGCTGTTCCTTGGGAAATTCAACACTTGGAAAATTTAATAATTTGAACAATTAATTAACTGGGAGAAACAGCTTTCACTGGAACACTGAATCGGATAAACGACATCAAACCTTGAAAAGGCACTACTCAGGTCTCAGCTCGATTGTGACGTCATACAAACGAAGAGAGAAGAGATTGTTGACGTCAATCGTGCAAAAAATAATAATAATATAAATAAACTAATGTGACGTCATTCGTGACGTCATAGCACCGTGTCTGTCATGGGTTGACAGATAAATGGCCCGTAATGGGAACCGCTTATCGATTAATATGAAACCTTGAAAAGGCACTACGCGGTCCCCAGCAATATTCCTGGCAAGTTCAATCAATCGACCGTCAATCGTGCAAAACAAAAAAAAACACAAAAAAAAACATTAATTGTGACGTCATTCGTGTGTCATAGCACCGTGTCTGTCATGGTCGACAGATAAATGCCGTAACTTGGAACCGCTCAGCGAATATATCAACCTCGAAAAGGCACATCCGCGGTCCCCGCAATATTTGTCAAGTTTCAATGAGATCGGGACCGGCGGTCGTCGAGAACGCGGTCGCAGACAAACAGACAGACAAACAGACAGACACACACAGAGATTGCGGAATTATAGATAGATTATTATTATTATTATTTATTTTTTTGATAAGATTGTATCAAGATTGCAAACTTAGGTAAAGGAAAGTTAAGTGAATGTGGAGGTGTATGGTGAGTTGGATCGTAATGCTGAGGTAGAACAGATCCGCAGATGCACGTGGTTATGGAGGTGTATCGTTATAAGTGAAAAAAAAAAAAGGATTGCGTAAGATTCAGAAAAGAAAGGTTAAGTGAAATTGTGGAGTGTATGGTGAGTTTGGATCGTAAACGCGAGTGAAGCTGATGAATCATTGAAAATAGTGTTGAGAGACACCTGGTTACAGGAGGTGATATAGTCGAAAGGATAAAGAAAATTATTATTGTTGATGGAAATTTGAAGATTAGGTAAGATTAGGGAATGGAGGTTGGAGGAAGAAATCGGAAGGAATGTGAGAGTTGGTCAGCCTCAAATAGAAGAAGATGGTGTGCCGGCATAAGTGGAGGAGAAGAGAAGAAGAAGAGAGGATCCGACTCATGTATGGAGGAGAAAGGGTTGTGTTTTTTGGATTAAAAAAAAATAAGACAAGAACCAGAGGTTTAGTTGGAAGGATAGATGGGGGCGTGGGAAAGTGGAGAACAATAGAATTATGTAATAGCAAGAGAATACAAATAAAAACGATCAACACAAAGGGAAGAGGTTGCTCAGGAACCGATAAAGAAGGTCGACGAAAAGTTACAAATAGCACGATTTTGAAAAAAAAATGAATCTGGACCAACAGTAAACATGTAGGTGATTAAAAAAACAGTTAAATCATGACATAAATGACCGGAAACTTAACTTTGAGAAAGTTGGACAGAGACCTGAGAAAGCAGCATGGCCTCAAACCTGGAACCGATTTTCAATCTCCGTTGATTGAAAAAATTGAAGAAGGTGGGAAATTCAAACTTGAAATGGTGGGAGAAATCAGGAAAGGCAGTAAGTAATATTCATAAATGTACAAGCACATATACATTCCCATTATCCCCTACGTCGATATACCCACCATTGGATCTTAAAATAATTACTTGCTCCTCGACTCAAATGATCCAGACACCTAAAATAAAGTGGAGAAGTGCAGGGAAGAGGCGGTCAGAAATAGTGGTGAGAAAGGGGTAGTGAGGGTCTTCCACATGCCCGTGAGCACCTTCCACAACCCCGGCTATGATTGTGGTCACCAATGCGTTGTCGTTCGGGTTCGCCTCCCGCACACTCCCTCTCAGATTCCTTCCTCACTTCATAGCGCCCCGTTGTGTGGGGACATGGATGTTTCTGGGCGACTATGATGTACTGCTTAGCTGAGTAAATCCATCCTGTCTGTGAGGCGAGGTGAGCAGTTCAGTGTTGGTGTGGCAACAGTCAGGTGAGATGCATCACATCAGCTGATGTGTGCTTCCATGAATGAGTGCAAAAAGCTGCAGAAGGATGAACAATGAGTTGAGGAAGACAAAAGAACAGGTAAATAATAATTAAGAAGACGAAATTGGAAAGAAAGTCTGAGAGAAGGCGGAGAAAGAAAGAGAGGAGGAGGAGCGTCTGTAATCCATTCCAATCTCCCCCAAGCTTCATGTTGAATCTCCCCAACTGCTGTTCCTGATCTCCCTGAAACCATAAATCTGCTGCGTCTCACCCTTTAATTTGATCCCCCCCACTCACTCGTGGCTCAGGTCCCCTTGGTTCGGCTGGAGGCGGCAGGCCCCCTTGATGATGATGCTGGGTCTCGCTTTCTGCCTAGCAACGCAGTCTTCAGTAGGGGACTTTGCTGTGGTTCTATCCATGGGCGGTGGGCGGAACTCACCATACCTGTCAAGGGTGAGGATGCTTTAGCCTCGATGAAGTTAGCGAGGCATGGGTTTGGACAGTGCAACAATTCTCTGCTGAGATGGATGCAAAATTGTTGTGTGTGCCATGTGCATGTGTTGCGAGAAATAGTTTGAGTGAGATGTGGCAAAAGGAAAGAACAAACTTATTCAACCCATTCACAAGCATGTCTATCCTCATGAAAATTATGTATTCTTAACAGAAAACAGAATACTAAGGCATAACTAGCGATAAACTTATCTGCATGTGCTTATATATACGGCGGCTTGTGACATTGGTGTCTTATCGCACCTGTCTCGTGTAGCATGACCATGCGGTTCAATATTTACGCAGCTGTAGTATTTGCTCAGCAAATTGGATGGAACCGATTATGCTTTACAAGCATTAATAATGCAAGTTTGAAATGGATTAACATAGAACAACTCTGAGCCCTCTAAATAAAGCATAAAATAACAAACAAAGCTTTAGTTTCCTCCCCTCTTCCATCACCTCTTTCCTGTTCATTCCATTCCTTTATGTTTACCCTAGCCGTTTACTTGCTCTCCCATTAGCTGTGCTCCGCAGAAAAAGAAGAAAAACATACCTCAAAAAGTTATCTCAAGACAAACTGAAAAAAGCTTCCTACCTCTTTCTCACATATTTAAGGCATTATAACGACACATTTTAAACTTTTTTGTAACATTTTGATTCAAAATTCGATTAAAATATATGTTGAATGTGATAGTTGATGCACACAACATTTTGAGTTTTCCAACCTCATTCAGGATGAATTCACAAGTATGCAGTTTTGGTTGGAATGATGTTTGCGCGTTCAGAATTAATAAAGATGTCACACTCTTTAACAATACACACTAGGTTATGACGTATTGACACTGCTTTGCATAGCAAAGGTTTAGAAATTTAAGTTTGGAAAAAAGCATTCTTCATGTGAAGCTTCAATAATCCATGTTCCGCCATATATAATTGGACCATTGCTTCAGAAATTGCAAGTTTATGGTTCTTTTTTCACTTTGTTCCATTCCCACAGGTACATTTTTGCTTTTAAAATACAATTTTGAATTTTGTAAAGCATTGGGAAGATTGAAGGCAAATTTTATTCTTGGGAACACTCCTAATCTGAATTTACCCGTTTCGTTTAAGGGTGCTTAGGTGCTTCCTGCAGTGCTTTTCACAAAGGAAGATTTTCCAAACTTCATGCGCACTTTCCAGTGACAGTAACCAAGCAAATCTGCTTTCACGCTTGGTAAAACACTTTGGGTGGACATATCTTGGCCCTTGTGTGGTGATGATTATGGAGAAACGTTGATGCACAATTCAAAACGAGGTAGAAAAGAAGGGTTGTGTGCTTTCGAGAATCTTCACACAAATGAAGAAAGCAAGCTGAAGGAACAGTTGGTAAGGAAATCAGGAAAGGTGAAAGATAAGATAGCATCCCTAAACCTATTCACATTAACGAAAAAAATGATGAATACACACCATTTGTGTTACCACTCAGGAAAATGTAATCGTTGAAACCATTTATTCATTTGGCAGGCGTTTTTTTTAGACCAAAAGCTTTTTATTCATACAAGGTTGTCTATGAAGGAGCTAGAAGACAATTCTGGAGCAGATTACATAGATTAAGAGATATCTTGTAGGTGAAGGCTAGTGTTGACCTTTACAACAGGTTTAACAATGGATAAAAGCACGGACCATTGATGGAAGTATGCTCACAGCCAAGGAAGCAAGGAATAGCTGACATTAGAAGGTTGACGTTCAAGCACAGATGTCAGATCTCCTTCCATGGAGGTTACAGACTCATAAACATCTTTGATTTGCCAGAAAATAACACTAAAATAACCATGGCACCCAGGGTGACCGCGTATCTGCAAGAAGGACCACGTGTGACTTCTTAAGGTCAGCACTGAGGTGAACAGAGCGCTATCCAACCAGGAGCGACTCCGAGGAATATTTGCCTACGAGAGTTCCGATAAAGTTCTACAGAGTAACCATGAAAATATGTGTTTGCCCTCATAACTCACCCAAAATGACGTCATAATGTTCACACTGACAAATCAGAACAGCACATCATCGAGTGTTCATTTGAGGTACACACAATGTTCTAACTTGAAATTGACTTGGGTCAATAGTTGACCTCATGCAAACCATGAAGGTAAGGCAACGCCACAAAAATTAATCAAGCTGAGCGCCAGACCATATACAATTCCCAGAACCCATTTGAGACATGATAAAATTACTCAAAAATAGGTTCGTCGACTCCGATTTTGCGACAAAGGCCTTGACTTGCCTGACTTCAATTTATGCGCAAGGGCCTCTATAGCCTTGATAGCGAAGTTACAAAAATTCCAATGGAAACGGCCTCAGGTGATATAACGGATTAACAGACAAAAAAACACAAAAATAAATTAAAAAAAACATATAAGGTCAAGGCAATCGCCACACAAAAATTAATCAGCGAGCGCCAGCCATGAAACAATTCCATGAAGTTAAGACGACCGAAGAAATTACTCACAAAATAAGGGTTTCGTCGACTCCCGATTGCGACAAAGTGACTTGACATTGACTTGACCTCAAAATTTGTGCGCTGAAAGGGACATCTATAAGGCCTCTGATATACGAGTTACAAAAATTCAAGAAACTGGCCTGCAGAATTTATGATGATTAACAGACAAAAAAACAAAAACAAAAAAAAAAACAAGCGACTAACATATCGCAAACTCGTTTGGCAAGATAATAGAACAAGAGCAGAGAGAAAAAAAGGTGAGAGAATCAGCATAGGCGAAGAGATCATGATGTGATGAGTGCAACTGGAAAACCATTGAACGATGAATTGGGAGAAGACAATCCAATGAACAGAAGACACAATCCAACAATCACAAAGTGGACAATTACTGCACGGTGAAGGCAACAGCATCGTTTTGTAGGGTATGTAGGGTGAGGTTCTTGAGGGGCATTGCAACCTGGTTGATAGATAGGATAGGAGGGCAGAGATGGGGGAGATAGACAAGGTGAAGATGTAAGCTTGTAAAAATTAGTCACCAACTAGCTGGAAAGTGATAGCCCTGAAGAATCCAACTCCAGTCTTGAAGCAAGAGCGAAGTCTTGGTTTCAACCAGTCAGTAGGAGCAATGTGGAAGCAGAGCAACCAAGCTTTAACAGAGTCCACCATGACACCGAAAATGAGAGCCAAACAACATGGACTTTAAGCCTTATGCACTTGATGAGCTCAGTGGACTCAGCAATTGCAGCTCTAGAACTAAAGAATCCGAGATGGCGAAAGCCTTGTGATGCCAGTTGGAGATAGATTCTCCATCAAAAAATATATTGGCAGATGTAGCCAGATTAGCCGCACTGCAACTCTACCAGTGACTGTCAGAAAAATGATTGGATAGTTTGAATACTATCCTGTGAGAAACGGTGTAAGCGAAGACTTCAATATGAACCCTGTCAAAATATCTGACATGCTTGTCTATCCAGGTCGAGAAAATGATTCAGGCCTTACAAGTGTGATGTACCATCCGCACAGGGTAACGCATAACCAAGGATTCGTAAAGTTGTTGTTCAAAAATCAGATAAATCTATCGAGATGTCATACCATATGGAGAGAGCAGGAAAAGATGGCTGGCCATCAAAGTCATTCAAGGATGCGCTTATAATGACTATAGAGTGAAGTCATAACATTTAAAACCATACCTTATTCTGAGATTCGAACTTACCAGACTTAAAAAGAACACAGACACACCACTAAACACACATTGGAGAGACGCTAAAACGCAATTTAATATTCTTCTTCCGAAACAGGTATTAAACAATTAATAACAATAGTGGGCAATAAAACAGCAATTTTTTGAGAGAATCGTGCAAAGATACACAAGCAAAATTTTGCACATTGTCTCCCAGGAGATCTAAAATCAAACTGCCTGATTGGCATTTGAAAACAAGAATTTGAAAAATAAAGAAACAAAAACTAAAAAGTCAAATCACGAATCAAATTGTATGCTGGCTGAATTGTAAGTTGCAAGAACTCACAAAGACGTTCCAGCTGCATGCAGTTTTCTTCCCTTACCGCGAAGGTCAGACACGACACAGTCCAGTGAACGCATGAAGTGGACCTCTGCTTCTCAGGCGCTATTGCAGAACACCTCATGACTGGAATCGCATCGCGCCTTGATCTTGGCCAAAGGCAATCACATGTCCAAGACAGTCCTGTACAGGATGTTCAGTAAGATATTGCTATGAATAGTAGTCGGTCTAGCCTAATGAGAAGCTGCTACCATACCGCGATGCATCCTGGCAGTACAAATATCGAGTGTCACATCTAATGAAAACGGAGACACAGCATCAGTGACTCCTGGTTCTAAGGACTTCTCTGTTGTGACAATGACTTATTCATTTGTGCTAACACATTTTTCCAGCAAGGAAGTGAAACGCTCAGTCTGTCTGTCATCTCAAAGAACTTCCCAGTACTTGGGTTCTAGGTCCTGCACTCTTCTTCTTATCCTTGCCCTTGACCTTGCCTCGGACTTCAAGCTTGACTCCTTGTACACATCGAACACCACGTCCCCTCTCGTACCTGCACCATAGATCCACCTTTGGATGAGTCTCTAGCAAGTCATCAATACCTTTGAATGCGTGGAGTAGGGCATTGATAAGTGCTGAGCCATCAATGAGACTTGCATGCTCCCTTGGGTCCTTCTGGATGTTCACTGCCTCAAGAATTAGCCAGCTGACTCATTTGGTTTTATTCTCAAATTTTCAATTTGGATTCAATGGAATCGGCAGATGATCATAAACCCCTGCAAACAGAATTGCCAATTTGAATGTTGATACTATATGCCTACGATTTTCTACTATCTACAACTAAGATGGATTAATCCAACCAAACATAACAAAATATCAAACATAACATTTATATTTTAAAAACGATAATACATCGTTTGCGAGTGCAATCCACATGTGGACAAACCAAAGCCAGAGGAGGGAAGGGGGGAGAGAAGTACCATAAGCCTAATTAATACATGGATGGATTAATCATACCATATATATATAATATATATCATATAATATTATATATATATATATAATTATAATATATACGAAACATGAAGCATTTATTACTTTAAAATGCAGAAACAAGGAAAAAAGAAAACATTAAAAATAAAAAAATGGATGAAATTTCAAAAAAAACCAGACAAGGTAGGAATGATGCACTTTAGGTGCAATGAAACAACCACAAGAATGGAATACCATCACAGCCCCCCACGTCTTACATTACTTGTGTGGGATTGTGATGATGAAGAAAAAGAATAATAATGAAAAGACAATTAGAAGACCAACATCTCTGGTAAGCAGCAAATATCTTTGACGTTGTCATCACAATCCTACAACAAAAATAAAATTCGAAAAGACATCATGATGCCAACCCAAGAGAGGGGTGTGTATGTGGCATGAAGTGTGATTCCACTGGTGTTTTAGATTTTTTTCCAAAAACCCCCCAATCCATCTCATTGTTTTACATTTTAAATGTTTTTTTTTTCTGTAAGAGATAAATGTCAGTGTGCAGTCAGTGTGTGTGTCTCCTCCATACCTAAAACGAGAAACCTAGCAGCAGAACTTTACATGCATACGAAGGAAAACTTCCACAAAGTGCAGAGTAAAACTGGTGTTGAGTAATGTAAACACCCCTTGAAGATAATGGAATGCTATTAATATCCTTATCAAACATCTGGTCACAATGGCTGTCTCTTTGCTGTCTAATCGCCAGTTTGGTCCGCTCAACAATGCCTGACCTTGAAACAGCCGCGACGGTGAGACAAGTTGTTTTTCACTTTCCATTCTTGCATTGAATGCCTGATCCACACATTACAAATCTCTGGAGATATCAAATGCTTACAAATGCCCATAAGTCAGCGTTCGTGGCTTATATCATTTCCCTACTAGGCCCATCGTGTACATTCTACACATATTTCGTTGCACATTGTTCTCTTTTATGTGAGATTTATCTACAGACATAAGTAATACTCGGTCCTCGACACTTGAAAAAGTAATCTTAACGAATTCTCTGACATAATTCCGAAATGCCACAACATCTCTCCTCTCTCTTCTCTCTCCTCTCGCTCTCTCTCTCTCATCCTCTCTCTCACGGTTGTGTGTCCTCCGAGCTTTCACTTTTCTTCTCCGGAGAGGCCTTAACCATCAAGCATCTGCCTGACAGGCCTCAGCATAATTTTGAGTCCGGACTTTTGCTGCTTCCTTCAGTCATGCCACAGAATGACCCTCATGTGGAATCATATAAGGCCAAAATACTACTTACAAGATTACAGAAATAGTGCATCAAGTAAACAAATGTCATAAAAATTGTTATTCGTTATGCTACTCATACCACAGCCAAGTAATTTCTATCAACTGCACAATTTATTCTTATAAATCGTTCAGAAACAAAGATGCAATAGCATTGGTGAACCTTTAAACAACAACTGAAACATTTGCTGCAGGCTTGTGAGGACCCACCAAAATGAAAAGTCACGTTATCAACGTATATTTGAATGGAAGCCATGGTTACGGAATGGACGGGCAATAGTGCCTGGCTGCCAGATATATTCACGACAATGACAGAGTTTTGAAATACACAGTGACAGAGCATAATTTCGGATCATTTGTGCAATACAGCAGAAGACTCCAAAAGGTAATTACCTCACCGATGTGACACAAAAAACGGGTAAGCAATGGTTATTAGTCCTGTCTGTCCTATCAGTTTATGATCACTCAGTTATAACAAGGACAACGATCAAATTGAAATTATATTTTGAACGGAAATAGGAAGACAGTCTTGCGTTCACTATAACTGCTCAGAATTCGTCAGATACCCATTTGCAGAGAGAAGAGTAAATATTGCTCGTTGTAACGGCATCAAAGAAATTGAAAATATCCAAACAGAAACTTACTGTTTTTAAGGACATCATAACGGACGCAACAACAGCACAATAAAAATGTATCATGTAGATAAGGTGAGTAAGGACCTGAGGAAAATGTAGAAACCGAATTAAAGTTTATGACTTTTACAATCTTTAGTTATGAAAATTAAATATGTTTGAAGACTGAGACACAAATCGCCTTCAAAACACTTCCACGAACTCCGTTTGCATAATCATTTAAAGCAAGTACAAGCCTAATGTCGTATCCCATTGTTCTAGTAAATTGCTAGTGAGTTAAAGGGCTAGCCCAATTTAATGCACAACTAAATGGCCGCCAATCACAGTCAAGCATCTTTGATGATCCCAAAATAAGAAGCGGCACGTGTATGCCATAGTCTATCTGTGTCAAGTTAACAAAATCGGACCATGAATGCTGAGAAAGATGGGACACATTTCAACAAAATGTCCACGCATCAGCCATCTGGATAGATCCAAAAAAAGAATGATGCTATGTAAGCCTCATCCTTATCTGTGTGCAATTGAATAAGATGGTAATGCATTCAGAGAAATGGTGAGGACATTTGTCACTGTTTTTCTTTGTTTACACAAATGCCGCATGACATTTGGATCTGAGTCAGAAAAAAATTACGTGCGATAATGTAATATAGTATATATAATATATATTATAAATATATAATATATATAATCATATTACTATATTGCTGTGCCAAGTGTGAAGAAAATCGGCATACGTGTCGCATATGATGCGGAGCACGCATGATGGCACGGACAGAAAATGAGACCAAATCCATAAACCGGTTGGACAAGCCAACAGGCTAAAAAACAGAGTTCAATGGTGGTGTGTAATGTGTGTTGACCTCCTGATACTTACATTACTAAACTATGATTTGGAAACTACCAATGTAAAAATTTTTATAAAAATAAGTAATGCATGGGATATCGTTCTATAATCTCTCGCTCTGAAGGGTTCGAAAAAAACAAAAGTTTTACAAAGGAATAATAATAATACTGTATCCACAACGTTTAATACAGTGATCAAGTATAGGGAGCATGCACAGAGGTAGCAACTTTCTTTGAGCTTTAAAAATTAGTTTAATTCTTGCTTCGTATAAAGTGGCATATTGTGCTTCATGTCCGGGCGTTA